>OW240914.1:14221374-14422328 GCA_933207985.1 Pelobates cultripes | reverse complement strand
TCCCCCTTTAAGAGGAGTTTGAGCTGTCAATTTTAAGCCTTTTCAATTATCTGTTGAATACATCTTTTAAGTGTACAAGTTAAATATTTCAAACAGCTGACATGTTAATCAATTTCAAATAGACTGCACATCATGATATCTGTAACTTGAGCCTTGGATCAAAACAGGCAAAGTGTATTATTCCCAACAATGGGAATATTGTTATTATAATTCACAACGTAAACACATATAGTCAAAATGGGAATAATATCTATTCCCCCTCTTTGGACCAGGGTCTTGGATTACCAGTCAACCCAGTGAACTCGGGCCAGGTCAAAAAACCCAGTGGTAAAACTCATATTTGAGGAAAAAGGCACATCTGGGGAAAAGTGAGGGCTATGACTGTATAGACATGTCATCCCCTCACATTGACAGTATTAGCGACTTATAAAATCCCGCACTTGTATCGGGTATCGGGATTGAGAAACACTTCTTGATTAGTTTGAAAAGGCCCACTTACATATTAAATCATTAGATAATTTTTAATCAGTTTGCAATTCTAACAATAATCCCAATCATGACTTTGCATCCTATGTCTCCTAATAATATCCCTATTTCGATGGTCCAGTCATATCCACACTTAATACATGGGAATCCATCCTTGGTACATTCAACATACATCAATGACACATATAGTACATCCATGCCTGAGTAAGTTAACACTTCCTCTCTCTCTCTGGCTAACTCTACAAAAATAAAAATAACAAAATATTTCAATAGTCCAGAAAAATAGAATAAGTCAAAGAGTATAAAGAATCTTAGACACCATAAACTTTGTTCCACAATTTTAGACACCATAACATAGCTAAAGGTAGCAAGATGGCTGACAACAAGACAATGTCAGTTTCCACATAGTTCTTAATTCTTCTGTTTGCTGGATGTTCACCACAATGCTCTGTGCAACACCACAATTGTTAGAAACATAGAATGTGATGGCAGATAAGAACCATTCGGCCCATCTAGTCTGCTCAATTTTCTAAATACTTTCTTTAGTCCCTAGCCTTATCTTATAGTTAGGATAGCCTTATGCCTATCCCACGCATGCTTAAACTCCTTTACTGTGTTAACCTCTACCACTTCAGCTGGAATGCTATTCTATGCATCCACTACCCTCTAAGTAAAATAATACTTCCTGATATTATTTTTAAACCTTTGTCCCTCTAATTTAAGACTATGTCCTCTTGTTGTGGTAGTTTTTCTTCTTTTAAATATAGTCTCCTCCTTTACTGTGTTGATTCCCTTTATCTATTTAAATGTTTCTATCATATCCCCCCGTCTCGTCTTTCCTCCAAGCTATACACGTTAAGATCCTTTAACCTTTCCTGGTAAGTTTTATCCCGCAATCCATGAACCAGTTTAGTAGCCCTTCTCTGAACCCTCTCTAAGGTATCAATATCCTTCTGAAGATACGGTCTCAGGTACTGTGTACAATACTCCAAGTGAGGTCTCACCAGTGTTCTGTACAATGGCATGAGCACTTCCCTCTTTCTACTGCTAATACCTCTCCCTATAGAACCAAGCATTCTGATAGCATTTCCTGCTGTTCTATTACATTGTCTGCCTACCTTTAAGTCATCAGAAATAATCACCCCTAAATCCCTTTCCTCATATGTTGAGGTTAGGACTCTATCAAATATTCTGTACTCTGCCCTTGGGTTTTTACATCCAAGATGCATTATCTTGCACTTATCCACATTAAATGTCAGTTGAAAGGTTAATACAGAAATAGCTGCATTAGACAGCACTGCACCTTCAGGACTTTCCATGTTAGTTTATGTCCTCATAAGTAAGCATCTCAGTTTCTTTGGCCAGCATGGACTTTGACAAAACAAATTTAATTGCAAAAACGTAGGTAGGTAGGTAGGTAGGTCAGCCAGAGAGATTAGTGTAGTCCCAAATATCAGGCGGCACAAATACTCCATTACTGTTTCTATAATCATACAAACACAAGGATCAGTACGACATCAATAAATTAATTATCTAGGCTAAACTCAAATTAGAGACTAAAGTTAAACTCTTAACAAGTGTAACATGTACTTCTCCCAGTTCTGCTTATAATTCATTGAATTTGTCCTTTATAAAACTTTAATACATAATTTCCCTTTAGAATGCCTTTGTATGGATGAGAGAAGCACTCATTCTATATAAATGCTTGTTGAGTACTAAAACACTAACATATACATATTGGAATAATTCCCAATAAAATGCTGTTCTTAAACTTAAACCTTGATTTGATAATCTCAATTAATTACTTTAATAAAATTGGAATGCTGAAGTCTGTCAGAAATTTTGTGGACCCTGATAACATTTTTGAAAACGGAAACGTTTTATAGATCCCGATGTCCAAAAAGCCACCAGTTCTGTATGTGCGTGATCATGTTTTAATTCTGTACAGTTATCCCACTTAAACAATCTTTTTTGTTTGTTTTTTTGGAACAACTAGGAATGAAATAGGAGAAACAAAATGAATTACTATTGTTCTAAAGTGCTTTGTTTAATACAGGTTTCGGAAGAGTTGTCATGCTGTGTTAAGGTTGCAATTGGCCTCTGATAAGGAAGGGACAGCAAACTGTAGACATATGTTATATTAAGTTGCCCTCTCTTGTCAGGTCTTGGAAACCCATTCATTTTATTGCAGATGCTTCTATGATACCACATTGCAAATTGACTAAGCAAACTTAGTATTATCCTATTGTATTTTAGTTATTTCACATTGTGCAGCCTATGCAAATAATGTCTAGGTCACAACTTCAGCTTGTACATACTCTAAGAGCCAGCTTTAATACTGTTTTATCTATATATAAAGTATTAAAAACATGAACCATCTGTGTATTAGGCTGGGGTTGTTGGGTGTGGGTATAAGTTGGAAGCTGTGGTTGGTATTGAGGAACCTGACAGGGTGGGTCCTTAAACGCCAGCTAGGCCAGGTTCTCCCTTAGCACTGGGTTCTCCTTTGTTTCCTTGAGCACCAGGTTCACCATTGTTACCCGTAGGTCCAGGAGTAAAACAGGCACCAGGGAAGCAAGGGGCACCAGCAATACCATGAGTACCAGTGGGGCCATCTTGACTGGGAGAACCGTGTTCACCACGTCTACCTTGGGGTGATTCCCTGCTATCCACAATTAAAAAAGTGCTGAAGTTGCCACCTCTACAAAAGTTAGACCATTTGATCAAATCCTCTACCTCTGCCTCTAAAACTTTTCTGATTCAATCTCCTATCACCTCCCAAATGTCCTTGTCTCGCCTGCTTAAGATCACAATCCTTTGTGACCGATACAACATACTTTCCCCTCTTTCTTTATATCAAAACAACCTGCTGTATCTTTCTCATGAGTCTTCCCAAGAAATTCTGTTGGGGTCAAGAGGGCCAGTCACAGACCAACAGTTTGACCAAAGTGAACAAGGAGGAAGCATTTTCCATATGCAGGTCGAGATTACCTAACTCACACCCCCCTCTTTGTGTACCCCTCTTTGTGTCATGGTTGTCTAGGGGTATATATATATATATATAAACAGTGTAAGCAGAGTCTTCATATAGAGTTTGCAATACTGACAGTCTGGGTCATAGGTGTAATGCAGACATGCGGTTTGGTACTTTTTCATTGTCAGAATACAATGAAAACACTAATATATGGCAAATATTAAAATCATATTGCAGCTATTTCCTACACTTGCAAGGATATGGTTGTAATACTTCAATTGAGTTCAAAATGAGTATCAAAAGTCTAACCACAAAAACTAAATTTTATATGCTTATAAAAAATGAGTTTAACCCCTTAGCAATTTAATAGGGTGACCTCTTCCCATAGAATGGTTCCTTTTATAATTATTATATTATTTATTTTCTTCTGGTTCTGCAAAATGCTTTCAATATACCAATACAAATATAATACAGTAGTTTAGAATTGACTCAAAAGAAATTGTCTGATCTCTATTAAAAATACAATTTCATCATTTTGCTATAATCAATGAGGCATACTAGATGAATCTTAATCTTGGGAAAAACCTTTCCTATACATCCATTAATTTTTATGTTATATAACCATAAAAAATAACAATTGTTTATGTTAAAGATAACAAATGTTTCTTTTTCTTTGACTTAAATAATGCAATGCACTTTAAAAGTAGAGTTAACTCTTAATACTCCCCTAATAATAAGGAGAGAGAGAGACATTTAAAATTGGAAACGTGGATCCACGATTTTGTAAAGCAGATTTTTTTATTTTTTTTTCAGGGGCACCTTTCTTGTAGGCTAATCAGCGTTTTTTAATCTGTTATAAAAAAACACTAAAGGCTTGCGTTAATGACATGCAAATATTCTTTAAATATTCTTCATACTCGTTGTAATATCACACATGTCATCTTATAACACAGAACACAGTAAATGTAGCAGATATCCAGCAGGCATGCCAATACAAAAAGCTTATTCATGGACAGGTAATTAACTCAGTCCAAAATAAATTAATAAATGTCACACTCGGTGTCCCTCAAAAGAAATACAGACATAATGTAGGTTCCCATGTTTGTGCATTATGCATGTCTGCAAACTATGCAAGCAGTACTGCTTTAAAATTAGATCAGAGAACCTGGCAATTGGACAGGAAAGTTGAATTTTGGCAAAAAGTCCATTATTGCAACAGAATTTTGGAAATCAGCTAAAACTTACAAAAACAGTGTAAGTTTTGTTTTTTTTCTTTAAGGATTACAACTCATATTGCTCTTGGACTAGTATTCAATAATAAATCAGTCATTTAATAGATTATGCTGCTATTTCCATCTGTATCAATACTGAGACAAACTTATTTAAATATAATTTAAAATAAAACAGCAAAATACCCATTAACATACATGACAATTAAACTGCATACTTCAAAATGAGTACCCAAAACACACATTTATCACAATCACCATTTACACAGAATAAACTTTTAACAGCTGTATTCAGAACATATTATTGTAAGGTATACCAATTTTAGTTTGTATCAAATTTATTTAAGAGTTCTGGTACCAAAGGTTTTTTTTTGTTTTTTTTTTACCCCTTAAGGACACATGACATGTGGGACATGATTCCCTTTTATTCCAGAGGTTTGGCCCTTAAGGGTTAAAGAAGGGATCCCGTACGGCCATATAATGCGTTTGACTTAAACATTTGTATAACACTTGCATTAACCAGTTGCAACATATGTACCCTGTCAATAGAATTTCTCTCTTATACGCTTATAGAACATTTGGACCAGATTACACAGACATGGTATCACCTGCATTTGTCTGAACTCTCAAAAACTCAAAATATTTTTATACTACTCCATGTTAAAGTCATGGCAAAATTTTGATCTGTCAATTTGAGTTCCCAAAAGTCATAACAACACAGGTAAAAACCTTTGTCCATGGTTTTCTGATCCTTCATTCCATGACCAAAATTTCAAACCCACTTCTGCACAGTTTGGGTCACAATCAATAAAATCTCAGCATCCCCATACAACAATTTACAGATTTTCACAATGTTACAGAATACATACAATTTAAAGGACATACAATATGTGATGTACTGGATTACTACAAGTTAGCTTACAGCACAAAATGAAGCAGGTGTTGGATCGCTGAAAATATAAATTTTGCTCTCTAATTTATAATCATATACATTTACAACATGAATTCTCTGCAACAAACACACAGGGCAGAAAGAATGTGGTGTTTGACGTTTTGAATCAAGTGACTTTATGCTTATAATCAGCATTGCACAGTTACATAAAATAGCACATAAAGTAGCAAGCTGGAGTAATGCCAAACATCCATCATACAGGGTTTAAACAATATTCCCTTTTAACCCCTCTTTAACCCCTCTTTTTTTATTTAAAATATATATATATATATATATATATATATATATATATATTTTAATAAAATATTTTTTATTTGAAACCATTTTAGTCTGCAAAACCCACATGTACATGTACATTACATTACATGACATGGCAGTATGCCAAAGGCTTGAAAATCTTTTTACAACCTGCCAAAGGTGAACCTCTACCAAAGAGGAATTGTCTATCATAGACAATTGTGCACAATTTGTTGGGGATAAAATCAGCCCGTGCCCTTTGTTGATGATGGATATTTGCCAACTCATTCAGAGCTCTGGAAATTGGAAATTAATAGCAGAGACATGTTCAATAACCAATTCAAATTTTATTATACGTCAGTTATATTTATACCCCATTTTCATGTCGGTAGGGGCCATGAGCATTAATGACATAGATTGTTTTTCACAAGTTATGAACAGCTGTTTCTAGTTATTTTCTACATTATATAACGCATGCATATTTGATAAAAAACAGATATTTACAAATACCAAAATTTTGGACAATTAACAAGAACATTTCTAAATCAGTACTTTTCCTGTAACTAGGATTTTAGATAAATTTTATTTCTGAGAATCGGAGATATAATACCACATTTATTCTTGGTTCAAATGAATCCTTATATGAACAGCTAGGATAGATAGTGAGATGGATATTTGTATCTACAATGAGCTGCAGCTGAAAACTCTGATCTTTCAGCAGGGCACCGGATGGGAGACAATATGAAGGAACTGGAGGCACTGTCAGCCATCCAATCTACTATAGCCTGTACTTGTTCTTCGTACAGCGGTATTCAGGCCTACCAAATAATGCTGAAGGTTCTGTCGCGTACTCGCACAATATGTCAGGGAGTTTATACGGGATATCGCCTGAAGGGGGTCTTGATTTTAGGAATGAAAGTCGATCGTCGTTGCTTTTTTAAAGAGTTTGCGAGCAAGCGGACACATTTTCACCCCTGGGAGTAATAGGAGTGTTTCGAGCGCAGGAGAGCGTGTTTGATTTTGGCATTCAGCTAATCTCACAGTGTTAATCGTTAAGCCATAAGGAGAGTGTATGGGTTAAAACTTGCATCTTGTTTGTGCAAATTTTCTAGGGCCCTTATTTCGGTTGTGAGGGTGTGGATTTTGGCTTTTTTGTGTTGAAATGTGAGTGCGATTATTTCACCCCTAAGCACACATTTGTTTGCTTCCCATGTGATGGGTGGAGACATGAAAGGGGTTGAGTTCTCTGCAAAGTAGCATTGTAAGGATTGACGTAGTTGGGAGACTATGCTGGGATCAGTAAGGAAAAGTTAATTTTGTTTCCACGGGAACGACCTCTGTGGGAGTGCAGGTATGTGTACGGAAAGAGACAGGGGCGCATGGTTGGACCACATGATCAAGCCATAGCCACTGGATTTTTTCAAGTGGAGGAACCTGTGAGTAAGGAAGATCATATCTAATCTGGAATACGTTTGCGTGGCTGGTGAGAAGAAAAAAAAGTTCCTTGCAGATGGGTGGATAGTGCACCAGCAATCGTAGAGCTGGGCATGATCCATTATGTTCACCAATTGTCTGTGAGCAGATGTTTGATATGGCTTTGTGTGGGATGTTGTGTCCAGTAGTGAGTCAAGTGAGATGTTAAAATCTCCTCAGAGGATTACAAGGCCCTCTGAGAATTGTTCTATAGCTATGAGATGTTTTATGAGTGTTTTGCACTGATGTCTGTTGAGGAGATAAGTGGTAGCAAATGTGACTGTGGTTTGTCCTATTTGTCCTTTGACTAATACTAATCTGCCAGTGTCATCTGTCTTGTGTGCTGCGTATGTGAAGGGTACTGACAGGTCTGACAGGGCTGCCTGTCAGACTAACAGATATTGCGGCTGCTGTCCCGCCGCTTTGTTGTTATTGTGAGTGGGCCGCGGCTGCACTCGCATAAGTGCACTGTCGGGTGGAAGGGTGGGAGGGAGCCACTACCACTGATGTCCCTGGAGTTGAAGTCAGTGGCGAAATAAGCCATGGTTTTGTTACGTGAGAGGAGGAGTGGGTTGATGAACTTGTACTCACCCCAGCCGCTGCAGTGCCAGTTTTCTTCATTAAAGGCACAGTTTGTTCAGCAGTGTTTTGCTTCTGCATGTTGTGAAGATTTTCTTAAAGCAATATTGATGAATAAAATAGGTGTATTAAAGAGATGAATAGTTATTTTGGAACATTATTGTCACAATGCCCCAGGATCTCCTCTAAATGGTGGCCATTCAAGATGATGGCCAAGCCATGCCACCAAAAATTCATAATTTCTTTACGTTATTATTAGGACTAAAATAAAAACATTTTAATTAAAAATACTTCCAGTTCTGTTTGTGGACCATTCTAGATAAATAAAGAGAACATCTATATATCGGAAATAGGAATATATTATAGAAAAGGTGAATACAACACAAGTGAGTATCTAGGTAGAAAGCTGCCATTTACAGGCCCACTCCCAGAAAGACCTTAAAAAAAGGTTGTGTCAATTTGAGTAAATATTTAAATATACACTTGAGGGTGGTTAGTACCCAGTTAAAGTTGCATAGTTACCTATGAAGGAGCTTTGTATTTCAGCCAAACTTGAGACCAAGAACACAAAAGAAGATGTTAGAGTTATAAGAGTTATAATAAAATAACACAATGTAGCACAATACTTGTAAAATACAAATAAAGGACATATAAAATAAAGCCATTGTAAGACCCTAAAATATCCAAACCAACCACTATTCTCAATAAATGGATATAATATATAGCCCCAAGTCAAACTGAAATATAGATGAATACATGTGAGAAAAGAAAAACATATTATAGTTCAACCTGCAAGCTAACAAAACATATATTTAAAAAGCAACAACCTTTCATGCAAAGAAAGTCATAAAATAATATACATATAAATAAATGAATATATGAATATATATATTTATCTACGTTAAATTTAATCTGTCATTTTAGTGCCCAGTCCCAATCTATCCAAATCCCTCTGCGGCAAGGCAATATCCTGCTCACATTTTATTACTTTACAAAGTTTTGTGTCATCTGCAAACACTGATACATGGCTTTCAATGCCCATTTTAAGATCATTTATAAATATGTTAAATAGAAGCGGTCCAAAAACAAAACCCTGAGGGACACCACTTACCACTTTTGTCCAGCTTGAAAATGTACCATTAATGACAACTCGTTGTACTCTATCCTTAAGCCAATGTCCTACCCAAGAACAAGAATATTCATCTAGACCAATTTCTTTTATTTTGAAGACTAACCTATTGCGAGGAACCGTATCAAATGCCTTACATTGTGAGAGTGTTTTTTATGTTTGAACATACTATGTTACAATAAATACTACACTATAAGTGTTTTCTTTTTTTCCCCTTTTTCTATTTGACTACTGTTACCATAATGTGGTATCTACATCTGGAAATCTGCTTATTATTATACTTGCTCAAGGTAACAGATTTATTATTATAAACACCTTTTCATATTAGGTCTTGTGATTACATTATTCTGTAACAGTTTTTTTTTTTTTTTTCGCCTAAGACATAGGTTACACGTTGTATACCACTTTTTGTAGAATGTCAGTGACAGCTCGGCCCAAGCTGGGCCGCATGAACAAACCTATGAAAACAAGAGGAAAGGCTGCGGCTGAGCTTCAAGGGATGCTGCTATTTATTTTACTAGAGAGAGGTAAAATGAATACTTGCATAGGCAGCACAAGGCCAAGACCAGCTTGTTTGGAGTTTAGGTAATTTGTGTTATTATTATTATTATTATTATTGCCAATTTATATAGCGCCAACAGATTCCATAGCGCTTTACAATATTATGAGAGGGGGATTTAACTATAAATAGGACAATTACAAAAAAACTTACGGGAACAATAGGTTAAAGAGGACCCTGCTCAATCGATCTTACATTCTATAGATTGACGACCTTTGAACGGGCAGTATCGACCTAGAGGAAGGATAGGCCTGTGTATTTATAGCTACGTAACCCCTCCCACAACTTCAGGCTCTGCCTTCCCATATATATATATATATATATATATATATATATACAATTTCCATATATATATATATATATATATATATATAAAATTCCTTGATAAAAATATTATTGTATTTAAATAAGGACACATGACGGAAATATTCCGTCATGATTCCCTTTTATTCCAAAAGTTGTGTCCTTAAGGGGTTAAGAACAATCAGGATGTGGAATTCTCTGCCTGAAGAAGTGTTTTTTTTAGAGTCCATACAGATGTTCAAACAGCTACTGGATGCATACTTGCAAACACCGAATATTCAAGGATATAATCTTTCAATGTAGGGTAATAACTGCTTGATCCAAGGATAAATCTGACTGCCATTCTGGAGTCAAGAAGGAATATTTTTCCTAGCTTGCTGCAAAATTGTGCTTCAAACTGTTTTTTTGCCTTCTTTTGGATCAACAGCAAAAAACAAATATGAGGAAGGCTGAACTTGATGGACGCAAGTCTCTTTTCAGCTATGTAACTATGTCATAGGTACCATATACCTATAACGATAACATTAAGAAGGTAAATGCAGATGTTCAAACTTAGCCAGCAACTACTAATACCACTGAAATACCCGTTACTTTTGCCTACTCACACCTGAAAACAACGCGAAGATCGATCCCCGTCCTACAATGGATGGTCTCTCCCCAACAATGGGGACTCTCCGCCCCCACGAGGGCTTTAGTGCCTATGAACATTAGGACAAACAGGTCTCATGCTGGAGACCTCTTCTTTGTATATAGTTGGTTACACTTTTTAAGTTGTCCCCCCCTTCCCCCTTCCCCTTCTCCCTTGATAGGCTAAACTGGGCATATATGACAACAGTCCTAAACAAATATGGCTTCCCGCAAGAAATGATTCAGGGAATAATGACATTATACAAGAATCTCACTGCACAGGTGTATCAATCAGGGTTCACCTCATCGCCCTTTAGACTCACTAACGACACTAGACAAGGCTGCTCATTATCTCCACTTCCCTTCATCCTTGCACTAGAACCCTTAACACACAAAATTATCACAGGAACACGTATAGGAAACACAAATTACAAACTGTCTGTGTTTGCGGATGACATATTACTAACTATAAGCAAACCAGAAACGTCATTACCCCGGCTTATGAACCTACTACGGGAAAATATTGTACTACAAGCTCAATAAAGCTAAAACACAAGCTTTGCCACTACACCTACCCACACCACAAGTTGACAAACTATACCCGACCTTCCTATTTGACTGGAGGCAGACACATATTACATACCTAGGAGTGAAACTTGCGTTACATGCCCCAAAAATTGTATCCGTTAACTATGGACCATTACCGCAAATGTGCACCGCCCTTTTTCAAAACTGGAAACATGTCAATCTATCATGGCTAGGTCGAATCCATACTATCAAAATGATGATACTACCCAAAATTCTCTATATATTTCAGATGTTACTTCTACATATCCAACCACAAATCCTGAAAACTCTTCAGACCACTTAATCCAGATTCATCTGGAACAAAGCAAAACCGCGTTTACCCCTCTCCCTACTCCAACAGACACCAAGAGCAGGAGGCCTAGGCGTACCAAAAATTGCTGCCTATTATGAAGCTGCTGCTCTTGAATCCGCCATACGGCTCCACGCTCCCAGACACACATTCCAATGGGTAGACATGGAACTTGACAAAACACATCCATACTCCATACTACACATAATGTTGTCACCAAACATACATCGACCACATAAAATATCATTATACCCCACCTCTACATTAAAGTTGAAGTACTGGGTAAGGCTAATGGCTAAAATGTCAAGGAAAGGGAAATACTGCACATGCGTCCCAATAGAGGCACTAACAAGGTTAACACCATGGTTGTCGCTACAATCATGGGCCAAATATGGCATAAGACACATCAAAGACATATGCAAGCAGACTGAAATCAAAACATTCCCAGATCTACAAACCCAATTTAACTTACCTAACTCTTTTATCTTCCAATACTTACAAGTGAAAAGTATTATAAACACCCAAGTAACCCTTCAACCCCAAGTCACTCCACAACATGCTAACCATGCATTGGCTATCATTTCCAGATGTCATTCTGCACCAATTAAACACAAATCTTTATCACTATGCTATAAAATCATGCTAGATCAAACACCACCTCACTCTTTCAGATATGTAACACAATGGGAAAGGGAAGGAATGCCTAAATTTACAGACGAACAATGGCTTCTGGCATTAAATGCCCTAAAAACCTTACATCCTGTTTTTCCTGCATAGAAGCTCATAAAAAGGTGATTTATAGATGGTACCTCACCCCACAAAGGCTACATCAAATATATCCCACCACAAATTCTAACTGTTGGAGGTGTGAGTCAGAAGAGGGTAATATGACTCACATCTGGTGGGAATGTTCTGAGATTAAATCTCTCCGGACACATGTCCAACAAATCTAACATCAAACATTAAATTATGCAACTCCTATTACACCATCATTAGCGCTGTTACTTATCTTCCCAATCCAATGGTAAAAAATATATAAGAAAATAGCCTCCCTAGTTATCATAGCAGTAAGACATTTACTGGCACAATGCTGGAAAAGCACCAAATTCCCCTCTCGTAAAGAACTAATGAACAAAATACATCAATACTACAAATATGAGATACTCTCCTCAGAACCTTATATAAAAAGAAGACAAACAGAGCAAATATGGACACCATGGTTAACCATGATAGATAGTAAACACAGACCCAACAGATAAGCTCACCAGTACAAAGTACTTAGAGGTTAAAAAGGTATACCATACACTCCACCGAGCTACCATACCTCTAATTCTAGAGAGGGAAGAAAAAAAAATTGAAAGATTGGGAACATGTGATGGAATGTAAGTCAGGGACAATAACCTATTCAAGCCATTAATGGCTATTGTGTATAATACTGCATAGTGTATTAATCTGTATAACCAAATATGTAGTATGTAACCAAAGGTGTCATACGTTTCTTGCAATGCAATTGTAATACAAATGGAATGATATACTGACATGTCGCCTTGCCTGCCAAAACCCATCCCCTTACCACCCCCCTTTTTCTATTCTGTACAATCCCCTTTATCGTTTGATTTCTTGAAAAATAGAAATCTTAAATGTGAAAAGGGTGTTATGAAATTTCCCCCTTGTTTCTATTAGAGCAGCAGGAAATGCTAGCAGAATGCTTGGTTGTATAGGGAGAGGCATTAGCAGTAGAAAGAGGGAAGTGCTCATGCCATTGTACAGAACACTGGTGAGACCTCACTTGGAGTATTGTACACAGTACTGGAGACCGTATCTTCAGAAGGATATTGATACCTTAGAGAGGGTTCAGAGAAGGGCTACTAAACTGGTTCATGGATTGCGGGATAAAACTTACCAGGAAAGGTTAAAGGATCTTAACATGTATAGCTTGGAGGAAAGACGAGACAGGGGGGATATGATAGAAACATTTAAATATATAAAGGGAATCAACACAGTAAAGGAGGAGACTATATTTAAAAGAAGAAAAACTACCACAACAAGAGGACATAGTCTTAAATTAGAGGGACAAAGGTTTAAAAATAATATCAGGAAGTATTACTTTACTGAGAGGGTAGTGGATGCATGGAATAGCCTTCCAGCTGAAGTGGTAGAGGTTAACACAGTAAAGGAGTTTAAGCATGCGTGGGATAGGCATAAGGCTATCCTAACTATAAGATAAGGCTAGGGACTAATGAAAGTTTTTAGAAAATTGGGCAGACTAGATGGGCCGAATGGTTCTTATCTGCCGTCACATTCTATGTTTCTATGTTTCTATGCATGGAGTGTTATGCAAAGATGGATTTTTCAAGGAGAAGACAGAATGAATTTAAAAAAAGGATATTCCCAATAACAAAATTCTTCATCATAGATATCTTTAACTACATTCATTACAACCCATTTAACATACAGCTCTAACATTTCAGTAACATTCTTTAGAATAAACTGACTGGAGTGATTTAGGTGATTTGTTCAAGCACATGTAGTCATACATTAAAAGTTTCTTAAGACATATTGTTTGTATTCTAAGGCAGAGAAATTTTTTTTTTACAGTAAGAGCAATATGGATATGGAATTCTCTGCCCGAAGAGGTGGTTTTATCAGAGTCCATACAGATGTTTAAACTGTAATTGGATAAATACTTGCAAAAAACATAACATACAGGGATATTATTATTATTAGGTATAAAATGTAAGGATAGTATTAGACTAGTGACAGTTGCAGAAGAGGAATCAGTCAGGAGCTATTAACAGTTTAGTTGATACGCTTTTATGAAGAAGTGGGTTTTTAATGATTTTTTGAAGGAGTGGAGACTGGGCGAGCATCTAACGGAGGAGGTAAGCGAGTTCCACAGGAACGGTGCAGCCCTCGAGAAATCTTGAAGGCGAGCATCAGAGGTGGTAGTATGGACAGAAGATAGATGTAAGTCTTCAGCAGATCGTAAGGGCCTAGACAGGACATACTTGTGTAAAGAGAGGATAGATAGGTGGGAGCAGCATTATGTAGAGATTTGAAAGAAAGAACCAGAATGTTAAATTGAGCTCTATATTTTATAGGAAGCCAATGTAGGGACTGACAGAAGGGTGAGGCATGGGAGGTGCGGGCGGACAGGAAGATGAGCCTCGCAGCCGCATTCATTATGGACTGTAATGGCGCATGTTGGGAGCCCGTAAAACTACTGTGAAGCGGATTACAGTAGTCAAGGCGAGAAAGGACAGTGGAATGGACCAACACCTTAGTCGAATCTGGCGTTAAGTAGGGGCAGATGCGCGCAATGTTTTTGAGATGGAAATGACAGATTTGGCGATAGATTGAACATGAGGCTTGAAGGAGAGGTCAGAGTCAAAGAGAACACCTAGGCAGCGAGCCTGCGTGGTGGAGCTGATGGTAGCACCGATGACTTGGAGGGAGACAGACACATGAGTAACAACACTTGAGGGAGGAAAGACCAGAATTTCAGTTTTGGTCAAGTTAAGTTTAAGGAAGTGGGCAGCCATCCAGTTAGAAACAGCAGAGAGGCAGTCAGAGACTCTAGACAAGAGGGACGAGGAGAGATCAGGAGAGGACAGGTAGATTTGTGTGTCATCTGCATAGAAATAATATTGGAAGCCAAAGGAGCTAATGAGTTTACCAAGGGAGGCAGTATAGATGGAGAACAGTAGGAGACCAAGGACTGAACCTTGGGGGACACAAACAGAGAGGAGTTGGGGAGAAGAAGCAGAGCCAGAGAAAGAAACACTGAAAGAGCATTGGGAGAGGTAGGAGGAGCACCAGGAGAGAGCAATATCTTGTAGACCGATATTGCGGAGGATGAGAAGAAGCTGTTGATGATCAACAGTGTCAAAAGCCGCAGACAGGTTAAGGAGAATTAGGATAGAGTAGTGACCACGAGATTTTACAGCGAGTAGATCATTGGATACTTTGGTCAGTGCCGTTACCACAGAGAGCTTAGAGCGGAAACCAGACTGAAGAGGGTCTAGCAGGGAGTTGGACTCGAGGAAGTCTGTCAATCTTGCATACACAATTTTTTCAAGGATCTTAGATGCAAAAGGCAGTAGCGAGTTAGGACGATAGTTGGATGGGGAGTTAGGGTCAAGATTGGGCTTCTTTATAATTTGGGTTACAGTTGCATGTTTGAAGGGAATGGAAATATACCAGAGGAGAGAGAGAGAGATTGAGAATTTTAGTGAGAGGTGGAGAAAGAGAAGAAGACAGAGTACGGATGAGATGTGAAGGAATTGGATCTAGGGAGCAGGTGGTGGGGCGGGAGGACTGGAGCAGAGCAGAAACCTCTTCCAATGTAGCGGGTGCGAATGAACATAGAACAGCAGAGGGAGTGAAGTTAGGGGAAGTATTGTAAGGGGAAGAAGAAAGATGAAAGATTCCTCTCTGATTGTAGAGATCTTGTCAGTGAAGTGAGTTGCAAAGTCTGAGGCGGTCAAGTTAGTAGGTGGAGGAGGAATAGCAGGGTGAAGAAGAGAGTTAAATATGTGAAATAGTAGTTTGGGTTCGTGGGAGAGTGTGGTTATGAGGGTATTGAAGTAATTAACTTTTGCAGAGGAAAGTTGTATGAGCTCAGCATAAATTTATAGTGGAGAAAGTCAGATGCACAGTGAGACTTTCTCCAACAGCGTTCAGCAGTTCTGGAGCATTTTTGTAGGTATCGAGTGAGCTTGGTGTGCCAGGGTTGTTGTTGGTGGGGCCTGCGGCATTTAAATGTACAAGGTGCCATGATGTCTAGTTAAGAGGAGAGGGTGGAATTGTAGGAGGAGGTTGCAGAACTAGGACAGGTGAGGTTTGAGATAGGTAAAAGGAGAGTTTGGAGATTAGTGGAGAAATGCTCTAGGTCAAGACATTGGAGGTTTCTGTGAGAGTGATGTTCAGACGGTGGTGTCAATTGGGTCGTAGGTATGCCAATGTCAAAAGTCAGCAGATGGTGGTCAGATAGAGGAAAAGGAATATTGGAGAGATTAGAGGCAGTACAGAGGTTGGTGAAGGCAAGATCAAGAGTGTTTCCTGCTGTATGGGTTGCTAAATTGGACCATTGCATAAGGTTAAAGGTGGAGGTTAGAGAGAGCAGACGAGAGGCATCAGTGCAACTGGGGTTATTGATTGGGATATTGAAATCCCCAAGTATAAGGGAAGGAGTGCTAGATGAGAGGAAGTGGGGAAGCCAGGAAGAAAAGTGCTCAATGAATAGTCTAGGATAACCGGGGGGGGGCGGTAGATGATAGCAATTCTTAAAGGAGTGGGTTTAAATAGGCGGACAGTGTGAACTTCAAAAGAAGAAAAGGATAGGGCAGGGGGAGTTATGATTGGTTGAAAGGTACATTGAGGGGAGAGAAGGATGCCTACGCCGCCTCCTTTACAGTTGAGTCTGGGAGTGTGAGAGAATTGTAGCCCACCAAAACATAAAGAGGCAGGAGTAGTGCTATCTATCAGAGGGGGACAGCCAGGTCTCTGTAAGTGCAAGCAGTGTGAGTGAGTTTGAGATGAAAAAGTCATGTATGGTTGTTGATTTTAAATTACTGCAGATGGAGCGGGCATTCCAGAGTGCACAATTAATTTTGGTAAGTGAGGGTAAAGTGCAGGGTATTGGGATGAGGTTTGTGGGGTTTCTGGTTGTCTTAGTGTGTGTAGAGAAGGTGAAGGGCCCTGGATTGGGAGAGACATCACCAGTTGCTAGAAGTAAGAGGAGAGAGAGTGACAGGAGGTGTGAATGGGTTTTGTATGCATGGGGTCTAGGATGAGATTGATTGTGGGTTGGAGTGAGAGAGTAAAAAAATGAGTGTAAGGCATGAGATGAGAGAAGGGGGGGTGTAGCAGACAAGGGCATATGTAAATGTAGATTGGGATGAGTGAAGTGGGTGTAAGGAGAGATTTTTATACTGAGGGAGACTGAGGAGGAGAAAACAGATCATTGCTAAACTGTGAAAAATAAAAATTGGAGATAATTGGAATATCAAGAACAGGTGAAGGTGTTTTATGGGTTAAAAAAGTGCAGGAGTGTACTAATAAGAGGCCGGTTTCTTTTTTTGACATAACTAAAATGTAGGTGTAATAATGAGCATGGGGTGGGATGGTGTGGAGAGGGGAGGGTGGGCTTCAGGCTTGCGCACTGAAGGAATGGGTTTGCAAAGTTGGGGAATCAGGCTGTTGAATAAAGAGATGTGAGGGTCAGAGAGCTTGCAATAAAGGTAAGATATATAATTTCTAGTTAGTGGGGTAATAGCTGTATGATCCAAGGACATATCTGACTGACATTTTGGGGTCAAGAAGGAATTTATTCCTAGTTTGTTGCAAAATTAGAAGCGCTTCAGACTAGGTTTTGGGCTTTCTTTTGGATCAACAGCAAAACATAAGTGAGGAAGGCTGAACTTGATGGACGCAAGTCTCTTTTCAGCTATGTAACTATGAAAGAAAACATAGTTAATATCTTGGAAAAATATTATTTTTCCCAGTGGTATTACATTAGGTATTTTACTCTATGGACTGATGTTAATAACACTGTAGAGTCTTGAGGTAATCTCTATGTATTTAGATAACTATATAAAAACTCAGTTTGAAAAATAGTAAATGGCTTTCACCAAATCAGTCACCAAATGTTGGCTCTCAGGTGCGGATTCAAGTAAGTTTATGACTGATAGACCAATGATGCATTATTTACAGAATTATGTTTAATTATATGATATAAAATATGAATAGCAATTTATGGTAGAAGTGAGCCACAATTCAGTATACAATGCTGTCATGTATTAAGAGATGTTAAGCTAGTTTGTAAGCACCTCTTACAGTGAAATTTATGCATCATTTGTCTTAATTATGTATTCCCTCATACTTTTTGGGCTAGTTTTATATGATAAGATGACACATTGTAAAATAACATTATTCTTGTTACGATGTCTTTCCATTTTTGGCTTCAATTAGACATTGTTTGTACTCCTGCATCAGAAACAACACAATGGAGTCACAGCATAAGCAGAAGAATGTGAATAATTTTTTGAATTTCGAACAATATCTTTCTTTGAAATTAATTTCTAAAAAGTTTTAATTTTGTTCAAAACAAAAACAATATAAATGTATATTTTTTTAATCAAACACAAACAGATTTTCAACCAAAATAAGACCATCATAGCGAATAGAATGTGGAATTTGTAAATATATATTATCATTTTATGTATTTAATAAGTCCAGGATAGTATTTCAGTTTATAATCTTACAATGATTACAATGCTTTAACAATGAAGACAGCTTAACAGCATGACAACATCTACAGTAATTATGATGATTAATATAGTGATTATTATTATATATTGAGTTATTTTGATTTCCTGGGCTTAGCTTTTCTCTTGGACAGTCTCAGAAGATTTGTGATATTGCAGACTTCATGGGGAAATGAGATATAGAAAAATATGTGCTTTTCCAAATGAAGTTGTATTTATTACTGGACATTATTTACACATCTGGAGACAAATTAAAGCATACAAGTTCAATTAATAAGGTGAGTAAACTTAGTATTAATATTTCAGTTATTAAAATTACATTCATCATGAAATTATTTAGTTATAATTTTGACAGAAAAGCTGATATAGAAATGTGGGGTTATTTACAAAAGTAAGAATTTAAAGTGAATTTTAATTTTATGGCCACAGTAGCTGAACTTATATTCATCTTTTCTTGCTATTTGAAGAGTGAGTCACTATTCAGGGTCCATTGTAGCATAATCTGTGTTCTTCGTGATTTTAATATACTGCAGCATATCTTCTCTCCTTCTTGTCGCCTATTTAATTCTTGCACATCTTTAAAAACATCTTCAAAACTTGTCTTTCTCTTGCAACAAGACTTTGATTTACTATCATAATAACTGCCATTTACCTTTAATTTATTTGTGCCATCTCCTACATCTCTTATCATAACTCCAGCATCCTTTTATTATAAAATTCATATCTCCAGTAAATTATTTGGTCAAGGCTGATCGATATCTCTGGACCTCACTACATGATTTCTATAACTCCGCCCACATCATAATGAATTTCTTTAAGGAAGTTTATAAATAACCAATAGACCCAAACCCTTACAGGTTCACCATGCCTATAAGCTTCCTAGCACATTTCTTTTGATGTTAGCCTTCTAATCACCCAATAATATTTTATATCCTCGTTTATTTTAGAATGACATTAGGTATTGGATCCAGAATGTTACTATTTCCAGCTTTTTAACTATGTCTTGATTCACTATTTAAGTAATATAAATACTGATTAATACTCTTCCATGTATCACTTTACATGTGTCTAAACCATTTTGAATGTTCCTACCATAATCAAACATAATTCAATATCTAGATGTCTGACTTGCATGTGTTTACAGAATATCATCATATCAATGACAATAGCAATATTAAGATAGAAACAGAGACGTATGAAGGAAAGTATTTTCTTCCTATAGATCCATGTCTAAAACAGAATTCCATAAGTCGGTATTTTGAATTACTGGAAGGTGTATAGACAATATTGCAAAGTAGAAATAAAAGAACACATATCTGTTTAGCTTTAAGCTAATTTGTGTAAGTTAATTTTAACAGAACAATTCACTGTAGATAGAAAAAAGTCATTATTGCCACATTGGATTTTTATTTTTATAGCATGCATTTTTTAATTAAAAAATAAATAAATATAAATACATATATATATATATATAAAAACAGATAACATTTGTATATTGTAATACCTTTTATATTGGACTAACAGAATTTTTTAATGACAAGCTTTCGGGAGAACCTCCCTTTCTCAAGTCTGAAGCATTTCTGAGCAAAACGACACATAGAATTCAAAGTTGAGTTGTGATACAAGGGTTAAAGTGACATGAGTGTAGATAAGACGCAGGTTTGTTAGAAAATAGACACCATCTTAGCAGAGGGTCATGAATATATTTTTGAAGAGCAGAGTGAGGGGGGAGAGAGGGAAAAGAAAAATAAGCAAGCAGACAGTGCAGACAGTACACTTTATACATGCACACACACATAAATATGTATAAGCGAACGCATAAACACATCTACATATACATAAACAAATATACATACATGCACATGAACTCATATACACAAATATAAATGCACAGTAATATATATAAGCATACATGCATACAAATATGAGAAAGCATAGGTCTACACATAGTACTTTGTATATAGATAGAATAAACATATAGGAATGCATTTTAAAGTGTTGGTACATATGACAGAATAGTAAGATAATGCTGGGAGAGTGTTCATGTAAAGTGTTGGTAGTGGGACAGGAATCCCAAATCAATATTTAGTCCTCAATTCTTGCTGTTATACCATTTAATCATTCTGGCATCAAAGGCTTTTCTTTCCTGGGTATTTTTAAAAACCTCTTTCAGTACTTTGATTTTTAGGTCCTTCAGTGAGTGGCCAGGCTGGGTAAAGTGGTTTCCCTCAGGAGTGCAGTAGGATTCTTCTTTGTGGTGTTTAATAGAGTGTCTGTGCATATTCACTCTGCCATTTAATGGCTGGGTGGTTTCCCCAATGTAGCATCCTATGTGGTATTTTATGCATTGAATCATGTATACCACATTGCTGGATGTGCAGGAGTATGAACCTTTAATGCTGTAGGTTTTATTGTTGTGTGTGGCTGTGTTGTCTGTGCATATGTGCTGACACAGTTTGCAGCGAGGTTTTTTGCATTGACTGATCCCATTTTCTTCATTCTTACCATCAGTGGGCAGCTTCCTGTTGATTAATTTTTGTTGGAGGTTTGGTGGTTGTCTGAAGGCCAAAATGGGTGTTTCAGGGAAAATGTTTTTCAGAGTCTCATCTTCTGTTAATATTGGTTGTAGGTCTTTGATGATTTTCCGTATTTCCTCAAGAGCTGGGTTGTAGGTGAGTGGCACGCGTGTGGATATTGTTTTCTCTTTGTACTGTAGCAGGTGTGTGCGTGGCGTTTTTACAGCAGAGTTGATTTGTTTGGTAATAGTCTTTGGTTTGAAGCCTTTCTGTCTCATAGATTGAGAGAGTACATTTAGATGGGAATTACGGTCATTAGGATCAGAGCATATGCGATGGTACCTAGTGGCTTGGCTGTAAATGATGCCCTGCTTAGTATGAGAGGTGTGGAAGCTGGAGCTGTGTAGGTAACTGCACCTGTCTGTGGGTTTTCTGTAAACCGGGGTGTGGATTGTGCCATTGTTACATGTCACAGTGGTGTCCAGAAAATTCACAGATCTAGTGGAATATTCCATTTTTAGTTTGATTGATGGATGGAATGTGTTGAAAGAGTTATGGAACTGTATCAGTTTTTCTTCGCTTCCAGTCCAAATTATGAAGATATCATCGATATAGCGATAATATTTGTATGGTTTGGTGTGTTGAATTTCTAGGAATCTCTGTTAAAGGTCTGCCATAAACAGATTAGCATATTGGGGTGCCATCTTAGTGCCCATAGCAGTGCCCATAGTTTGTAGGTAAACCTCATTGTTGAAATTGAAGTAGTTATGTGTGAGGGTAAATAGTGCTAGTTCTGTGATAATTCGGGGGCTGTATTTTTGGTTGTTGACATGAGAGAGAAAATGAAAGCAAGCATTGATGCCATCTGTATGTGGAATGTTGCTGTATAGAGATTCCACATCCATGGTTACATGGTGATTTGGCTGAGTTTGTTGAGGAAGTCGGTTGTGTCTTTTATGAAGCTGTTAGTGTTGGTGACTAGAGGTTTTAGGGTATTTTCTACCAGTCCTGAGATCTGTTCTGTGAGAGTTCCCATTCCTGTCATTATGGGTCTTCCAGGATTACCTGCTTTGTGAATTTTGGGAAGCATACAGAAAGTGCCCATGCAGGGACTAGTTGGTATGAGTGATCGCAGTTCTAGGTGTAAATTCTCAGGGAAGGATTTAATGAGCTCCCTAAGTTGTGATGTATATTCCTTGGTGGGGTCTTAATTTAGTTTTCTAAAGTTTTTGTCATCTGACAATTGCCTGTCACCCGCTTTTATGTAGTCCTGGGTGTTCATTATCACTACTGCTCCTCCCTTGTCTGCTGGTTTGATGGTGATAGCATGATTATTTTCCAGGTCATTTATAGCCATTTGTTCCTGTACTGAGAGATTATGAAACATTTTCTTTTGGTTTCGCTTGGTTGTCAAGGATACTGTTCTTAGATGGAAACTTTCAATGTAACTGTCCAGTTTGGCATTTTGTCCTGGTGCTGGAGTGAAATTAGTGTTTTTTTTTTCCGGTTGTTGTAATCTATTGTGGTTTCAGTGCTCTCTTTGTCATGGAAGTATTCCTTAAGTCGCATCCTTCTGAAAAATTCTTCAACGTCAGAGTAGAGCCCAATATCATCAAGTTTTGTGCTAGGGCAAAATGATAATCCTTTGGAGAGAACTGATGCTTCTGGGTGAGATAGTTTGTAATCCGAAATGTTAACAATACCAGATTTCTCTTGCCATTTCTCTTTCTCTGCCAAATGTTTGTGATAATCCTGCTGTAGTCTGATGAGTTTATTATTTTTCTTCTTAAAAAGGTCCCTTGTTGCTTTTTGTAAAAATAGTGTAGGTCATGTACTAGTTGTTTAGCAATATATGTATTCTCCTCACGTAGATTTTGGAGTAGATATTGTTTTTTATGTTGTATGCTATATTTCTTGTTGTAGAGCTGGTGGATGAGATGGTTCCTTAGTTTCTCACTAGTGCGTTTACACAGGTTTTCAGCATACTGTGCATATTAGCCAGTGGATTTTAGATTTTTAGGCCTTTGGGGATCAGCTGTCTTTTCTTGCAGATGGATAGAAAGTGTATGTCGCTGTTGAGCTGTACTTCTTTTGTGGTCATCTTGTAGATTTGCTTTTTTAGGCGGCTGTATGTGGTATCTTCCATAGTGTTCAAGTAGAGATTGTAGCCGTATTAGTCCAGTGATGTAGTTGTAAAACACTGATAACATTTGTATCTTGTAATACCTTTTTTATTGGACTAACAGAATTTTTTAATGACAAGCTTATGTGTTCACATATACATATTTATGTGTGTGTGCATGTATAAAGTGTACCATCCTCTGAACTGTCTGCTTCTTTGTTTTTCTTTTCCCTCTCTCCCCCCTCACTCTGCTCTTCAAAAATATATTTATGACCCTCTGCTAAGATGGTGTCTATTTTCTAACAAACCTGTGTCTTATCTACACTCATGTCGCTTTAACCCCTGTATCACAACTCAACTTTGAATTCTATGTGTCGTTTTGCTTAGAAATGCTTCAGACTTGAGAAAGGGAGGTTCTCCCGAAAGCTTGTCATTAAAAAATTCTGTTAGTCCAATAAAAAAGGTATTACAAGATACAAATTGTATCTTTTTTTTACATCTAAATCACTGGACTAATATGGCTACAATCTCTCTCTCTCTCTATATATATATATATATATATATATATATATATATAGTAAAATAATGTTTAGCATTAGACTTTGATTATGCTTGATTTTGGTTATGACAAATCATTAATTTTGAAGATAGAAATTTTATTACAGACACCAAAAATTATGCTTGATGTTGATTCAGCTTGGCAAATTAAAAAAAGTCAGAATAGCAAATCAAAAAGGTGGAAAATCAGCCCAATTCATGTGCTATAAAATATATGCATAATATAATAATATAAATGACCCCTACTCATGCCCTTTTGGTATCTCTGAATGTTTATGTCTGCCTGTAACTGTGTGCGTGTGACTGCCTCTGACTGTGTCTGCCTTTGACTGAGTGATGTTGCGTGTAACTGTGTATGTGTGTGTGACTCTCTGCCTGTGACTGTGTGTGTGTGTGACTGTATATGTGATGGTCTGCCTGTAACTGTGTGCATGACTGCCTGGCTATGACTGTGTGTGTAACTGTCTGCTTATAACTGTGTGTGTGACTGTGTGACTGTCTGCATGTGACTATGTATGTGTGACTGTCTGCCTGTGATTGTTTGATGTCACCGGTAACCATGTGTGTGACTATCTGTCTGTGACTGTGTGCATGTAACTGTCTGCTTCTGCCTTTAACTGCGTGTGTGTGTGTGTGTGTGACTGTCTGCCTGTGACTTTGTGTAAATGTATATGTGACAGTCTGCCTGTAACTGTGTGCATGACTGTCTGTGACTGTATGTGTGACTGTCTGTGTGTGACTGTATAACTGTAACTGTCTGCCTATAAATGTGTGTGTGGGGCTGCAGGGATTTTGTAGAAGGGGGCAGGGGTTTTGTATTGAGACAGGAGTCCCACATGGGATTTGTGGAAGGGGGTTGCAGGAGTTTTGTAGACGGGGGTCAGTACAGGATGTGTAGAAGGGGCGGGACAGTCGATTTTTGTAGGAGGGGCGGGGCAGGACAAGGGTTTTGTAGAAGGGGGCTGACAGTGGTTTTGCAAAGTTTTAAATTTGTTTAATACATTAAAAAAAAAGAAAACATTTAACAAATTTTACAGGTTTTTTGGGGGGGGGTGGGGGTGCCAAGCACAGGATCTGCCCCTGGTGCCAAATGCTCTTGGTACAGCCCTGCTGGTATAGTAGGCAACAAATGCCCAGATGAGAACAGTAAAATAAGTACAGTTGAGAAGTAAGAATATGTACAGATGATTCTGCATATGTACAGAAGCCATTCCAAATAAGTCTTTGCAGATTTGGTACTTCATGAGCTCCTTATTGGGAAATCTTGTTTTTCATCGCTGGTAAGCGGTTAGGGATTCATATGCCCATAAAAAAAACCTACTTGCTGTTCCTTCTGGAAAGGTAAATGTAGTCCTTGTCCCTTCCCAGAAACATATCCACCTTAAACAAGAGATGATTTAACCCCTTAAGGTCGGCGGGCGTTCTATGCCATCCTTAAGGAAGCGGCTCTAAACGGGAGGCATAGAATGCCCAAACCGTCCTTTGTACTTACCTGGTCCCCAGCGATCCCACTCCTGCGATCACGGCAGAGTCCCCCTCTGTCCTTGCGAGGACCTCACGATCACATGGACGGCATAGCTGTCCATAACAATGTCAGCATGGAGAGTGCCTGTAATGACAGGTACTCCCCCTGCTGCCTAAAAATAAATAAAATAAAAGTTAAATCAGTGTAAAATAAAATTATATATACTTAGATCATATATATATTTATTTTATATATGATCTAAGTATATATATATACACACATATACACATACACTGTCTAAGAGTATTTTAATATTAATATATATATATAATTATAAATATATATTAATATCAAAATACACGTACAATGATATTGCTTAAATATATATATATATATATATATATATATATATAGATATATATATATATAGATATATAATTTGCGTTATATATATTTATATATAATATAGAATAAATAAATCTGTAAATACGTTAAAAAATTAAATTAGAAAAATAAAAAATAAATAAAAAAGATATATTTGTAAATTAATTCTAACTGTATTTTATATTGATATCAAAATACATGTAGAACAAAATAATATATATATATATATATCTATATACATAAGTATATACATATATATATCAATATATATATATATATATATATATATATTTATTTATTTATTTGCGTTAGGTGCTCATGATAGTACAGAGTAAAAATACCATAACTAAATGTAGGATAGTAAAAAGGGCAAGTCGGTTGTGGTGTGCCGGAACCGACGATGAGGTAGGCCTGAGAAAGAAGAGGGCCTACCCAGGAAAAAGAGATAGAAAGGAAATAATGTTAAAATGTGGTGTGGTGGGAGGGTCATTCAACGCTGACCTCGAACGGTAAGGAGCAAGGTAAGGGGTGTGCCTTAAGTAGGCAAGGAGTGGATACCAAGCCCCTCCCACAAATCCAGGCCAAATTGCCTTAATACTTGTGTTAGGTGCTCATGATAGTACAGAGTAAAAATACCATAATTAAATGTAGGATAGTAAAAAGGGCAAGTCGGTTGTGGTGTGCCAGAACTGACGATGAGGTAGGCCTGAGAAAGAAGAGGGCCTACCCAGGAAAAAGAAATAGAAAGGAAATAATGTTAAAATGTGGTGTGGTGGGAGGGTCATTCAGCGCTGACCTCGAACGGTAAGGAGCAAGGTAAGGGGTGTGCCTTAAGTAGGCAAGGAGTGGATACCAAGCCCCTCCCACAAATCCAGGCCAAATTGCCTTAATACTTGTGTTAGGTGCTCATGATAGTACAGAGTAGAAATACCATAATTAAATGTAGGATAGTAAAAAGGGCAAGTCGGTTGTGGTGTGCCGGAACTGACGATGAGGTAGGCCTGAGAAAGAAGAGGGCAAAATTAAGTAATCAAATTTATTACAGACAACCAATACAGATACATATATTAACCAGACATGTTTTTGAAAGCATTCCTTTAATTCTTGTACTGGGTTCGGTATGTATCATGAGTAAGCGGATGACTTCCAGCGCCCCAGTGTTTTTATAACATGAACTGGAATGTTGACACTGGAGGCTGTGGACGCTGCTCCTATGCGGAAGGAGTGCCCTGAGTATTTAGCTGCTTTGAGGCCCAGTTGAGTGAGCATAGGTCATAGGTCATGAAGGTTGTAGTGGTGAGTACCGAACTTTGTAATAGTAGTAATGTGATGGTATTGAATTATGATGCTGTATGTATGCATCCAGAACCTTGACGGGGCACCACCTGTTGGGCGTGGGATAGTATGCAATGTTTACTGGTATGTGCTGACTGGTTTTGGAGTGAGGTAGCGTCAGGATGTAATGATCCATGTGTTTTGTTAAGTGGGAATAGAGGAGAATAGGAGCAGATTGTGTTGTGTTGGTTGTAGTAAACTCTCTAGGTCTTAGGAATCCATAGAAAGCTATGCATATTGCTGCTTTGATGACAGAATTTGTATTGGTGTCAAAAGGTTTTATATAAATTTTTATTTTTCATTTTAAAAATTTCGTCCCAATGCATTTTCATAAATACATTTTTTACAATATGGTACAATATATTCCTTTGCAATAGACTGTATAATTATACATATATTTAGTATAACCATATTTCATACACTTAAACATTTTCTACATTGTCTACAGTCAAACCAAAAAAAAGAGAAAATAACATACAATTCCTCTTTCTTACAATCTTACAGTTTCACATTGGTACTACCTAGGAGTGGCTATCTGTGGGAGGGGAGTTGAGTTTTTACAGCTAAGATATCTAACCCAGGGGGCCCAAGTTTCATCATATTTCTCTCTGGATAACTTGTTTGAGGCTAATCCAGCTTCCATCCTATATTGATAATCTATTTGTATACATATATCATGCCAGTTTAACAAACCCATATTTCTCCAATTTCTGGCCATTACTATTTTTATTGCCATAAAGGAATGAATCATAAGAATTTTTTGTTTTATATTAACTTTTGGCAAATCTAAATGGAACAGGAACATTTGAGCCGTAATAACAGTTTGGACCTTCAAAATGGAGTCCACCAAGTCCGATAAAGTTATTTTCATAGATTTCAACTCCTCACAGTCCCACCAGATGTGGGAGAATGAGCCTAACTCCCTACCACATCTCCAACAATCTGGTAGAAGTGTGGGTTGAAATCTATGGAGGCGAGTGGGCACCAGGTACCAACGACATACCAATTTAAAGTACACTTCCTGTATATTCACCCCATGTATATATCTTTTTACTGATTGTAGGCCTGAAATCCAATCTTCAACCGAAGATGAAAAATGGAGTTCCTGCTCCCATTTATTCATTGCCAACGCTTTAACTGTTTGCCTTTGGCTTCTTGTAAATTGATTAAATCCGGATGCGATTTTTTTTTTATAATGAAATGCTACAAACTGGTCAAATGGAGATGTTTCCGAAAAAACGTTTCCCATAATAAAAGATTTTATTCTTAAATATTTTATTTTCATTTAAAAGTTCCGCAATTTTTGCAATTCCACACTTTTCCCATTCTTGAATATTTATATTTTTTATATAAAATTTTAGGCATATTAATGGGGCGTTTCTTGATATATGTTTAGTTCCATATTTTTTCTTTAAGTATTTTACAATATAGATCATTGTGTTGTTCATCGGGTTGCTAGACCTTATATTTTTTACAAATTCACTGTCACACCACCAGAGAAATAAAGGTTCAATATTACAGAGATCCGATTTTTCAATATCTAACCAGACTGGTCTTGACATTGCAAAATTGTCACATTTAATTAGATGTGCTACCATATTGTTCATATATAGTTTCTGTATATCTGGGAAAGAGATTCCCCCTTCCTTCCAATCTCTCTGTAAAATTTCCAGTGATACTCTAGGTCTCCTGTCTTGCCATGTATAATCCGAAACCTGTTTTTGAAAACCGCGTATCATCTGGAATGAGACCCTCAACGGGAGATCACAAAACAAGAATGTCAATTTAGGGAGTAAGTAGGAGTTTACCGCTTCGATTCTTCCCAACCAGGATAATTCCAATCCCTTCCAATTTTTTAGAGTACTCCTAAATTGGGTAGCTATATCTGTATAATTAAGTTCACCAATTTCCCTATAATCCAGAGATAGTCTTACCCCTAAATATTTTATATTCCTTACTTCCCAATCACATTTAAATTCCTTTTTGAGTTTTTTTACCCCAGGTCCATTAAGAGCTTTTGTCAGGATTTGTGTTTTTTTAATATTTATTTTATAACCTGAAAATTTACTATACTCTTTAATAAGACAAAATACAGCTGGAATAGATCTAATAGGGTCTGTAAGAGTCAATAGGACATCATCTGCATAAAGTGCAATTTTATTCTCCAGACTATTCACTTTTAGCCCGCTGATGACATCATTCTGTCTAATCGCGGCTGCCAGCGGTTCTATAGAGAGGATATATAACAGGGGTGCCAAAGGGCAGCCCTGTCGCGTACCATTTCTAATTGGGAACCAATTTGATTGAAACATAAATCCTGAGACTCTAGCTTGAGGATCTTTATATAACGCCATTGTACACTCCTTAAAGAGACCCTCTATACCGAAGGCCTTCAAAACCTCTTCCAAATACTTCCAATTAACACGGTCGAAGGCCTTCTCGGCATCAAGGGTTACCATGGCGAAAGGGGACAGACTTTGGTCCGCATGATATAAGACATTCAGTAATTTCCTAATGTTATCCGATGTACCCCTACCTTCCACAAATCCGCTCTGATCTATATGGACAATATCAGGTATGTTTTGTTTGAGTCTATCGGCCAAAATTCTAGAATATACTTTAATATCTAAGTTAATAAGGGAAATTGGTCTGTAATTCGAAGTATATATTGGATCCTTATCTACCTTAGGGATTGGCATTATGGAGGCCTGGAGTAATTCAGATGGGATAGTTTTATTACTGGCAAATTCTTTAAATGTCTTCAATAAGTATGGGGAAATTATATTGTTTATTTTTTTATAAAAAATTGATGAAAAACCATCTGGACCTGGTGCTTTGCCCGATATTAATACTTTAATGGTGTCACTAATCTCCTGAATGGAGAATGGAGCATTGAGCTGATTTAATTTCTCAGTAGATATTTTTGGCAGGCCTAGTTTATCCAGGAAATGCTTTGTTTCCCCTGCAGGTGGCTCATTAAATTTTAAATTGTATAAACTTTTATAATATTCTTCAAATGCATTGGCTATTTGAGTTGGTGAAAAAAGTTTTTTATTTCCAGCTATTATATAGTTTATAGATTGAAGTTTATTTTTATTTTTTAATTTGTTTGAAAGATTTTTCCCTGTTTTATTATTTCCATAGTACCATCCCTGCTTTAATACTAACATTGCTTTGTCAATTTTTTCTTGAGTTCTTATTAGTATTTTTTTCCTAATCTCCTTAATATCCTCCAGAATTTTATGGTCTAGAGTAATCTTATGTAGACGTTCTTGTTTTACTAAATCAATATTAAGCTCATTCAACTCTTTTCCCTTCTTTTTCTTTGTATTGGCACCCAATTTTATAAGACATCCTCTCATATATGATTTGAAGGTACACCATAGCATAGCGTTAGGGACATCCCCTGTATCATTGATTTCAAAAAATTCTCTGGCCTGAATACGCAATTCTTCTACGTTAATTTCTGATTTTAATAGAGTTTCGTTTAGTCTCCATCTATCTCTGCATTTGTATTCAGCGTTATTATTTATAACTAAACTTACTGGTGCATGATCAGACCAGGTTATGGGCCCAATTATCACTTTATTAACTCGCTCTAAAGTTTCAGCTTTAACCAAAAAATAGTCGATTCTAGTATATGTCTGATGAACATTTGAGTAAAACGTATAATCTCGCTCTTCCGGATTAAATGTTCTCCAAGAATCATATAAACAGTTTTTTGCTAAAAAAGTCTGCATCATTGATGGACCTATTTTTTGATTATCCTCCTGATCTGTAGGCTTAGTTCTGTTCCTGTCAACTTTGTTATCTATAGTGCAATTAAAATCCACGCCGATAATTAGGCTTCCAGACAATACGCGGTCAACCTTTTGCATCAGATTACCCAAAAATCTGTATGGAAGTTGATTTGGAGCATAGACATTTACCAATGTATATAAAATATCGTTAATTCGAACAATCACTATGAGAAACCTACCACCAAGGTCGGCCTCCTCATAAACCAACTCATATTTCAAACTGCTTGAAAAGAAGATTGCCACTCCTCTTTTCTTATTCTTTCCTACCAAATTGGATCTATGTACGACTGGAAATTTTTTATAATTCCATAGCTTAGATGTAGAGTTAACCCAATGTGTTTCTTGAACAAAACCAATATCCGTTTTGCTATCCGTCAATAGTTTGTACAAGTAACATCTTTTCTGTCCTGAGTTTAAGCCCCTTGAGTTAATAGATAATATATTAAGTGACATCCTGCCACAGCTCACCACGTACCCTCTTCCCCTCTAGCCTCCCCTCAGGTAGCATCCAACACACAAATCCACTCATACCTTCCTCATTCAACCATCCACTCATACCTTCCCCAGTTGGAAGTATAAAATTAACCCTCCTGGAGAAGCCCAAACAACAGTCTCTTAGAACATTTGTTCCATAATATGAAGTACTATATATAGTCTTCATATCTAACCCTGCTGCCGTCGCAGGACCATGAACCAGGATAGTGGGTGTAACGGAGCTCCTTGTACTCCGTTGAAAGATGCTCCTAGCGCTTCCAGAGGACTCCAAGCACTCCACCAGACACCATAAGCACCGCAGGCTGCAGCTATCTCCCTTCAGAACGAAGCAGGAACAAGCTCTTACAAGAGCTCAGTGATTATAGCAAGGGAATATGCCTAGCATAGCAATCCCTTGTAGCAGATTCCCCCAATAAGAGACAGGACTCAAGTTGAGGGTAAAAATAGAACTCTCTGGCTGCTAGCTTGCAGCCCTTTTTATTAGGTGCTCCCATGAAGGGGAGGGACACACACAGTAACGTACATTAACCAATCACACAATAGTTACATCCCACACATAGCCCTCCCCTCTACCTGTAAACTAATTATCTGTACACACAGGGAAATACAATTATCATAGGTAGGGAAAATACAGTTTTTACACAACATTCATAACTCCCAAAATATACATCACATTCGCATAAAAATACATATTCACAATCAATCCATTCAGGGGAACAACATATTAAAAAATGGCATGAATCAGACCAGGGGTTCAAAAGTTAGTAAAAGTATCTTTTGTTCCCCCTGGCTCAAACAGTAAAAGTAAAACATCCCCACAATGCATCCTGGCTTCCTCCCTTCTGCCCTGGAGATAATTGGAGAAGGAATCTAATTATCTCCAAAGACAGAGCCAAACTCCATTACCCACATGGCAGACAAAAGACAGTAAAAGACATAAAATTACATACTGACACATTTAGTACATAAAACACACATTTCTACATATCCCCAGATAGCTTGGATCTGACTGCACATTATTAGATGAATGGCACTCAGATCACACGAATAAGCCTTTCTGCAGGGAAAATAAACAGTTTAACCTGCAGGGCCATAGTCCAAAGGCAAGAGGCGGGCAAGCAGCCCCCTCCAAGGACACGTGGCGAGGTCGGTTTCGCCACACTTCTCCCCTTTGCCCCCCAGACTAACAGGGTATCTGACCTCCTGCCGGTCAGTGCCCTGGTTAGTCCAGCAACCCACCCACGAAGCACAAACAGCAGTACAGCCCACCCACAATAAATGTTTACTCCACCTGGATAAAGTAGCAACTTGTCCATGTCCAGGTGCCTCACCACGGCTGTGTGGGGAGCTGGTAGACTGCCTTGGTGGGTTGCTGAGTGGGCAGAGACCAGCGGTACTCTGCCCTGGTGCCAGCGCTACCACCGAAGTAGCCTGATTGGAGCCTGGTTGTGGGAGGGGGAGACCGACCGTCTCCCCTCTGGGTACACAGCTCTGGGGCTGGGGAACAGGACCGACCGTCTCTACCCCTTGGGCTGTAAGCGCAGAGACTACGGTCCCATCTGCACAGTTGCGGGGCTCAACATCTCCCCTTGGTGGGTTAGGCTGCCGCTGGAGAGAGGGTGTAACAAGCTCCTCTCTCTGGACTGTCAACTGCCGCTGGGGAGAGGGGTTAACAGGCTCCTCTCCCTGACACTCTCTCTGCTGGTGGAGAGGCGGACCAGCTGTCTCCCCTTTCATTATTTTGTCCTGCTGCTGGGGTGTGAGACTGACGGTCTCTGCTCCCTGCAGGACACACTGCCGCTGGGGAGGAAGGACGACACCTTCAGCTCCCTGGGGTACACACTGTCGCTGGAGAGGAAGGATTGCACCCTCAGCTCCCTGGGGTACACACTGCCGCTGGGGAGGAAGGACGGCACCTTCCGCTGGGGCAGCCTGTAGAAAGTCAGGCTCAGGGGAAGGAAACAAGGGAGGACAGAGGCCAGCGGCGCTCTGCCCAGTTGCCAGCTCTTCTGCTGGGGGGTCAGGGAACAAAGGAGTTGGCTGGGGAGGAGAAATATCACTTACCTCCCCCTGGTACTCCGGCTGCTGCTGGGGGGGGAGGTCGATGCTCTCCACTTTCTGTAACTCCAGCTCTAGTTGGGGATCTGGGCCGGTTGCCCAGCATCCCTGTAGGGCCGGTGGAGAGATCTCGGTCCCATCTCCACCTGCCTGCAGGGGGTCCTCCCAGGACCAGTCTATGAGGTCCTCTACCTCGGGTACCTCTGGTTGCTGTTGGGGAGGGAGACCGGTTGTCTCTTCCTCCAATAACACATTCTGCCGCTGGGGAGTGAGACCGACTGTCTCCCCTCCCTGTAAAACATACTGCCGCTGGGGATCTGGGCCGGGTGCCCAGCATCCCTGTAGGGCCGGTAGAGAGACCTCGGTCCCATCTCCACCGGCCACCTCGGTTTCTTCCTCGTCCCACTCTACCTGTGGCTGGAGTTTCTCCCAACGTGCCCACTGGCCTTCCCTCAACGCCCTGTGTTGTAGGTTCCGGGTCACCATGTCCCACACGAACCGCACGTATTTCTCCTCTGGATTGGGTCCGTAAAACTTCAGGTGCAACCCTACCATCGTGCCAAACTCTAGTACGGAGTAGCTATACGCCATGCTTGCTGTAGCCACTGCTGGTTCCATTATGTTGCTGAAGATAAGGACGCTGCACAACTCCACACGTTACCGGTGTCTCCGAGCTGCTTCTCCTCGCACTAGGATGCCATCCCGCCGCTTGCCACCAATGTAACGGATCACCTGGCACCCCGACTGGGTACCTCCGTTGAAAGATGCTCCTAGCGCTTCCAGAGGACTCCAAGCACTCCACCAGACACCATAAGCACCGCAGGCTGCAGCTATCTCCCTTCAGAACGAAGCAGGAACAAGCTCTTACAAGAGCTCAGTGATTATAGCAAGGGAATATGCCTAGCATAGCAATCCCTTGTAGCAGATTCCCCCAATAAGAGACAGGACTCAAGTTGAGGGTAAAAATAGAACTCTCTGGCTGCTAGCTTGCAGCCCTTTTTATTAGGTGCTCCCATGAAGGGGAGGGACACACACAGTAACGTACATTAACCAATCACACAATAGTTACATCCCACACATAGCCCTCCCCTCTACCTGTAAACTAATTATCTGTACACACAGGGAAATACAATTATCATAGGTAGGGAAAATACAGTTTTTACACAACATTCATAACTCCCAAAATATACATCACATTCGCATAAAAATACATATTCACAATCAATCCATTCAGGGGAACAACATATTAAAAAATGGCATGAATCAGACCAGGGGTTCAAAAGTTAGTAAAAGTATCTTTTGTTCCCCCTGGCTCAAACAGTAAAAGTAAAACATCCCCACAATGCATCCTGGCTTCCTCCCTTCTGCCCTGGAGATAATTGGAGAAGGAATCTAATTATCTCCAAAGACAGAGCCAAACTCCATTACCCACATGGCAGACAAAAAGACAGTAAAAGACATAAAATTACATACTGACACATTTAGTACATAAAACACACATTTCTACATATCCCCAGATAGCTTGGATCTGACTGCACATTATTAGATGAATGGCACTCAGATCACACGAATAAGCCTTTCTGCAGGGAAAATAAACAGTTTAACCTGCAGGGCCATAGTCCAAAGGCAAGAGGCGGGCAAGCAGCCCCCTCCAAGGACACGTGGCGAGGTTGGTTTCGCCACAGTGGGCCAATTACCTCACTCTACCCCCTTTATCCAAAATGTTCAATTTCAACCCCGGGATTTATCTACAAATTCCTCCCTAATGAAGAAAAAAAAAAAAAAAATATTTATTAAATCTGTGGGGTTTGTCAATAATATAAACCTCCTTTTCGTTCATTTTCGTGCTCCTTTTCGTTCATTTCATACGGCTAATTTTGTGTCTATTAATAACTATTCTTAAACTCTTCCTCCATATTTATCACTTTAAGTGTGAGTCTATCCCCTTATTCTTCAATTTCTTTACTTTATATCTTTTTATATATATATGTGTCAACTATGTGTATTGTGTCAATTTATCTCTCTATTAAGTTAGTAAGTATTAATTATAAGACTCCTTTTGGTAAGTACCATAGGACTCCATTTCATTCAATTCATGCTGCTAGATTTAATTGTGTATCTATATAAATTATAGCTGTAAGCTATTCCTCCGTGTTCATTACTTTAAATGTGAGTCTATCCTTATTCTTAAATTATATATATCACTCTAAAGCATTTCCATTTCTACACCGTGACAAAAAAAAAAAAAAATTCCCATTTGAAATTAGGGAGTAAGTTTCAGAGTTGTCAATTTCTGTTTGAGTACCGTATTGTCTTTACAGATATATGTTTGATCTTTAAAAAAGACCATAATTGCCATCGGAAACAGCCACTTATATCTTATCTCCTTGTTCCTAAGGATTGCCGTTTCCTCTGAAAAGGTTCTTCTTGCTTGTCTTGTTTTTTGAGATAAGTCCTGAAAAACTTTTAGGTGTCTCCATTCTTCGGTGTCTAGAATCCCATTCCTTGTTTTCTGCATTATTAGATTTTTTATCAGAAAGCTAGAAAAACAGATCATAACATCTCTTGGATAGGATTTGTCAATTCCATTTGGTCTGGACAATCTATGAAATCTTTCAAAGGTTTCAGGACCCAGCGTCTGTCGAGACAACATTTTTGAAAAAAAACTGTCCAAATAAGAGTATAAGTCTTCTTGTGATATTGATTCTGGTATTCCTCTAACTCATATTATTTCTCCTGGAGCGATCTTCTAAGTTTATCATTTTAATCTCAATGTCGTTCAATCTCTTCTCTAGCTGTATATTAGATGCTTTAATTTGTTCATATTCATCTTGTACTTTTTGTAATATGATTGCCTGACTTGAGAATTTCTCAGAAAGAATGGCAATTTCCGATCTAAGATCATTTGTATTATGTTCAATATCCATTTTAATTTTTTTATGCAGATTATCCAACATTTGGGTTAATAATTGTTGCGTCAATCCCTGTGCGTTTGGCAAATATGGAGGGTCATCCTCTGATATATTTGATATTTGATGTATCGAGAGCTCAGCATTTTCTAAGGGCAAAGATTTTTGTTGCCTCTCTGATTCTGTAGATGCCATCTTAGGAGAGTAAAATGCACCAATTGTTGCCTTCTTTCTCTCAGTAGTTTGGGCTTTCTCTTTCTTAGGAGCCATATGTAATGGTGGTAATAAATCTCTTAAAGTGAGCCTTTACTTCGCTTAAGGATATTATATATTTCTTTGACGCATATATCTTTAAAAGGTTTCCTTCCCCTTTTTTCTTCCTTTCTTCCTTCCCCTTTCGCTTTCTTCTTACAGGTATTATTAACTGATAGATTTTGGCTTATAAATTCACCCCTCCGGTCTTCCTTATTTAAGAAGGGTTCTGGCATTATTTTTTTTTCTCCTTTATATCTTTTTCTCTTCCTTTTCCTCTTCCCTCCTTCTCCTTTCCCTTTCTCTTTTATCTCTCCTTTTCCTTCTCTCCTCTTTTTTTTCCCTTTCTTTTGTTGTGACTTTAAATTTCAAATTTTAACAAATATGAGGTAGAGGTCAGTGGAGGTCAATAACAAATAGATGGGAAAGTAACTATTTACTCACAGATATTATTTTTATACACACTAGGACCGCTCTCATGTCCCTCACATCAATGCCAATAACCAATCTTCTATTTACAAAACGCAGTACCTGCAGACTGAGGGTTATACAATCAGTCTTATCAGCTCATTGTCAGCCCAATCTCCTTTTGATGCCGTCAAGCTCAATATATTTACTGCCTCATTGGAGCAGCAACAAGGAAGGAAACCTTCAGCTGCTCAGCCACCTAGCAGGATCGTCGGTTGTGGTGTGCCGGAACCGACGATGAGGTAGGCCTGAGAAAGAAGAGGGCAAAATTAAGTAATCAAATTTATTACAGACAACCAATACAGATACATACATTAACCAGACATGTTTTTGAAAGCATCCCTTAATTCTTGTACTGGGTTCGGTATGTATCGTGAGTAAGCTGATGACTTCCAGCGCCCCAGTGTTTTTATAACATGAACTGGAATGTTGACACTGGAGGCTGTGGACGCTGCTCCTATGCGGAAGGAGTGCCCTGAGTATTTAGCTGCTTTGAGGCCCAGTTGAGTGAGCATAGGTCATAGGTCATGAAGGTTGTAGTGGTGAGTACCGAACTTTGTAATAGTAGTAATGGTTGTGATGGTATTGAATTATGATGCTGTATGTATGCATCCAGAACCTTGACGGGGCACCACCTGTTGGGCGTGGGATAGTATGCAATGTTTACTGGTATGTGCTGACTGGTTTTGGAGTGAGGTAGCATCAGGATGTAATGATCCATGTGTTTTGTTAAGTGGGAATAGAGGAGAATAGGAGCAGATTGTGTTGTGTTGGTTGTAGTAAACTCTCTAGGTCTTAGGAATCCATAGAAAGCTATGCATATTGCTGCTTTGATGACAGAATTTGTATTGGTGTCAAAAGGTTTTAAATCAAGCAGATTAGACAATGCTTTGACGATATGGTTATCGATGGGTAGCCTCTGTGATGTACGTGTGGGTTTAGATTTCTGAATACCTCTGAGTATAGTCTTAATCTGGTGAGAGGCCATGAAACTAGTGTTGTTTGGTTGTAAGATTAGCATATGGTGTTGAATGCCTTTGAGATAAAGTTTGATGGTGTTATATGACATTTTAAGTTTATAGTGGCAAAAAGAAGCAATACCCAAAAAGGATGTCATAACAAATGGTTGCATGATGTTATGTTCCAAAAGGAATCTTTTAAATAGTGTAAAAGCCCTGTCGTATGTTTTGTGTGTATTTTTTGACAGTGCCAATTGGGACAGTGTCCTGCTATGATGCATGATGATGTCTAGTCCAGGATTAGTTGTTGAAATGTTGGAGTGGTGGTGGCTGTGAGCGCAGCTGACGGGAGTGCTTGATGAAATGCCTGAAATTTAAAACGAGACAAACTGTCAGCAGCTTTGTTACATATACCTGGAACATGGAAACAATATAGAAAGAAATTATGACAAGCTGCCAACCACGTGAGTTTCCTCAGAAAGGGATTTGGAGCGACCTTTGTTGATGATGTGACAGGTTGCCTGGTTGTCTGAGTAACAACGAACTGGCATATTTGCCCATAAATGGCCCCATGCTACAGCAGCCGCCACGATGGGATAGATTTCAAAGAGAGCTGAGGTAGTGGAAAAACCTTCGAAATCCTGAACTGCTGTAGGCCAGCTGCCCCAAAGCCATTCATTCCCAAAAATTGCTGCAAAACCTGTGGTAGATGCGGCATGACCAAATGGTAGGTGATGAGTCAGTCAATTGAGGGAGGAACATACTTTTACCATTACAAGTGGTTAAAAATTTCACATGTGTAAATCTGCCATAGCTTGGTTATCTAAGGACAACCTGCGTGTGTCGTGTAGGCAGCGTGGAAAAAGATACAAGAGTGATATGAAGGAGCGGCCTTGAGGTATGATACGCATGGCAAAATTTAGTGACCCCAGCAGGGACTGTAGCTCTTTGTGGTTGCAAGTACCGAGCTAAAAGTAGCGGTTGATGTAGGTAAGAATGTTCTCTGTCTTGCCATGTGGTAGGCTTGCTTGCATTGTGGTTGAGTCCAATTGAATACCCAGGAAAGTGATAATAGTGTCTGGCCCCTCCGTTTTCTTAGGGGAGATTGGTACACCTAGTTGCTCAAATAGCTTTGTGGTAGCTTTGAGGCTACTAGGAGGGTAAGTATTTTCCTCGACCAGTGAGAAGTCGTCCAGGTAATGTAATACCGTAGGGCATCTGGCTTTGTTCAATAGTAACCAGCACAATGCTTTGGCAAATGTGTTGAAAATAGCTCTGCTACTTTTGGACCCAAAAGTTAAACGGAAGAAAAAATAGTAGTTCCCGGCCCACTTGATTCCATGCAGGTGCCACAGTGTGGGGTGGATTGGTAGCAATTTAAAGGCATTAGTAATATCGGTCTTACTAAGCTAGACTCCGACTCCTGCTTGTATGATCGCTGTAATGGCATGATCTATGGTGGTGTATTGCAGGGAGAATTCCTCGGAGAGTATGAGGGAATTAAGACTGGGGTTGGCCGATGTGTGTGGTGCAGACAAGTCAATGATGAGTCTCTGTTTAAGGGAAGATTTCCCTGTGACAATACAAATGGGGTTAGTGCGCCATTCTTTGAATGGAGGAGCTTTGAAAGGCCCCAATACGAAACCCTCAGCAACTTCTTGGGCTATGAGAGTATCAACAGCTGTGGGATTGTGTTGTGCAGATTGTAGATTAGGGCATTCCAGAGTCCCGGATGGTATGTGTAGAATACCCGTGTGGAAGCCTTCTTTTAAACCAGAGATAAGAAAGTCCACCAAGTGTTTAGGCGGGTGATGGGACATAAATGCAGTAAATACCGGCATATTATTTGGACACATGGTCTTTGCATGTGCCCTAAAACATTTTGAACAGATATGCAATAATCTGCAACCGCTATAATTACAAGACTCAACATTGAAATTGTTACATATCTGGGACTTGCCCAGAAACTTGATTGGGTGTCCCAGTTTGTCTCTTGTCAATTTCTCTGGCACACCAGGGGAACTAGCTCCTTGTGTGGAGGCATGTTCATCAGCCGTGTTGGGACAGAAATTTGTCATATGGGCTGTAGAGGAGCAGTATGCACAAGCCGGTGTTCTTAGACCTGCAAAGTGTCTGCAAAATATGACGGTATCAATCATTCCCCAGTTGGATCTTGTTCCATACTGGGAGAAGGCTCCAGACACTTTAGCAGAAAAAGACCTATGGTAGTCATAAAAGGCTGAACCACCATATGTGTTGCCCAGATCTACCAGCTTGTGCATATAAAGATCAAACTCCTCTCTTCTATTGGGATAGACCGCACAGATGACATCCCAGAAAATACCAAAGGCCAGTACAAACTCAGGGATAGTCAGTTTCCTGTTTAGGCGGGCATCCTAGATCTGACAACAACAGACACATCATCATAAGCATAAGTCTTATTTTCCACAATATCCTGGGAGGCAATCAGCAGGGAAGCTAGGTTGACGTCTTTACCTTCCAGGATATCTCTTTTTATGTGCTCAGGGATCATATGGGCAGGGCTAACTTCCTGGTCATCCGGGGTGATGAACCAATAGCAAGTCGGCTGGTGCTTGTGAAGCAGCAGCGGGTGGCCCTGCTAGAGTAAGGGCCATGGTGACCAACTCAAGTTTCTCCAGCCTGGAGTTGACCCTGTTCATAAACGCTATGAGTGAAGATAACATGGAATGTATGTCTCCTGGGTTGGACTGGCTAGGTCCTTCCCCGGGATCCATGTTGTTAGTTGAGGTACGTAGCAGTTTGAAAAGTTCTGCTTCCCTTGCTGTAGCGGGGTAGGGCATTTGTCGTCTCCTCAATTCCGTAGTTATACGAGGGATCGTCCAAGATCTGATCGATGCTGGACTATTCACCTCTCCTCCTTGTGTAGGAGTGATAGCTTTAGCCGGAGGGCTAGGCAGGGAGAAATCCTCTACCCCTTCCCGAGACATACTATAAACAAAACAATTAGTGTATGAAAAACCACCAAAATCTTACTGGCAGGCTAGATAAGCCGGATGGCAAAACATTACACTTGTTTGGTGACAGGTGAGGCCCTACTAGTTGCCAAGTGGCTTGAGAGGCTCTATCTATGCGTTGGCATGAGGGGATTTGAGGCCACCCGTCACAGTGGCAGGAATTTTAGGCCTCTCGGTGACTAACACAGAAAAACAGGGAAAGGGAGTGACAGGTGAGGCCCTCTCTATGCAACATGCGAGGCTGCTAGCTAACGTTTGACCTGATGGGTGTTTGCCTCTGAAACGTTGAGGCTTGGTGTTGGCCTTGCGGGACCACTAACTGATGGCAATTGCCAAAAAGGGGTAAATATCTATTGGGAAGCCTATGACCCTATTGCCAGTACTCTAACCTGGGGGGGGGGGATGAAATGTATGGCATAATACCATATGAGCAGGTGTACGTAAGGAAACTGTATCCTTATGTATGTGTCGTAGTTTATAACACATAAATGAGGCCTGTAATGTAGGCTGAATCCACTTGAATGAAATGGATAAGTATGGCAGACCCCTGAAAGCGTGGGAGTTAAAATGATCCATACATATAAGTGAGCTTGGTTTTGTATGGACATTAATACAATACTGATACCTTTAAACAGTAATGGAAATAATCTGTCTATTTAACCAAGCAATTCATTACCCGAATGGTATATACATGAAATGGTGAATGTAATCCACAAAAGGATTTATGCGTAATACATAGAAATAAAACCGAAACCCAATGTGAAGGAAAACAGAAGCTGGAACGAATAGTTTAAACGCATGAATTTTATGCGAACAGCAAGCGTGTTTAAGGGTATCATGAATAAGTGCCGAACGGCAAAACAACCAAAATGATAACTTGTTTCACTGTAACATGGAATAATTATATGCGAAATTACCACTTTAAGTAATATACTGATTAGCCGAATAACCGTACGAAATGAAAACCGCGAACGGCTTGTTCAATTTGTGACATAACTGGGAAAACCTTAAAGGGAGGACCCGTGCTGTACCTTACGCCATGGGAACCGATCCTGGGGTGACAGGTAGGTCTAACGTACGGTTTAGGAGTCCCTGGGACATGATCTACGACGATGACCGGGGTCAGAAAAAGCTGGACAGATGGAAAAGGCCTGAAACAGGATTCCTGGACACAGCTTGCCACTGAAAAAACCTTGTGGATACTGAAAACCAAGATGGAGTCTGAGAGAACCCGGAAGTGGATCCTCATTCAACGCTGACCTTGAACGGTAAGGAGCAAGGTAAGGGGTGTTCCTTAAGTAGGCTAGGAGTGGATACCAAGCACCTCCCACAAATGCAGGCAAATTGCCTTAATACATATAAATAAAAATAATAAAAATAATTATATACATATAATGGAAAATTTATTTATACTTACCATAATTTTCTTTTCCTGGCTATTATTCATGGCAGCATCTACACATGGGTTAGCTCCTCCCCTTACAGTCGATAGGACAGGAAAAACACCAAGGTTTTAAAAGGAGGCTCCATCCCTAAGGTCCTCAGTCAGTTTACAAGCTCTACAGTACATAAATAGAGACATTAATGGGTGGGAAGTATATGCTGCCATGAATAATAGCCAGGAAAAGAAAATTACGGCAGGTATGAATACATTTTCCATTTTCCAGGCATATACACATGGGGAATATCCAAGCTTACAAAGGGAGAGACAGAATAGCCAATCAAATAATCAGAATCATTCAACATAGATAGAAGAATGAACTGAGTTAAGTACTTGAGTACCACATTGTGTATCATAGACTATTTTAACGAACAGTATGAAATGCCAGACAAACGTGTCTAAAGAGGTTCAAATGCTAGCTTACAAAAAGTGTCAGCAGAAACCATTGCTATGGAAACCCACGATGCTGCAACAGCATGAGACGAGAGTGCCCTGATACCCTCAAGCACTAGTAGAGAACGGACGTGACGTCCAAATTGTGCCTCATTAATTGCTTCAATGTCCAATATGTAATGCAGGACAAACTAGTTCAAAGAGGTCCAAATGCCAACTTTACAAAGTTTCAGCAGAGACCCTTGCCATGAAAGCCCAGGAGACGATGTAACAGCACTAGTGGAGAATGCCCCAAACTCCTTTGGTACAGGTAGAGAATGGCATTGAAAGGCTCTCACTTTAGGCAGGATCTCTGGTGCTACATGCAAGACAACCATATCCTATTGAAATTCAGTAAATGGGGTACACAGGATCAAGCCTGGAGTCCACACATTCACCCTGCTGAGGTACCAGCCACCAGCAACAGCAAAGTCTGTGCTAACATCATGGAAGCTCCTGCTAGAGGTTCAAATGATGGTTTAGTCAGAGCCAGTGAGATCAGTGGTACGTCACATATTGGTTTCAACACCCTCAGCAGAGGCTTGAGTTCAATTGTTGCTTACATGAAGCCAAGCACCAGGGGCATCAATGCTCAAAGGGTACCTTTCAGTACAGGTAGAGAATGACACATAAGCATTCACCATAGGCAGGATCTTCAGGTGCCAAATGCAAGACGACCATATCTGTTGAAAAGTAGTGAAAGGGGGTTCACAGGATCAAGCCTGGAGTTCACCCATTTACCTTGCTGGGGTACCAGCCAACAGCACTTTCTGTGCTACCACCCTGGAAGCTCCTTCTAGAGGTTTGAATAATGGTTTAGTCAGGGCCCGTGAGACCAGTGGTACATCACATTTTGGCTTCACCACACTCAGTGGAGGCATGATTACAATCAATGCCTATATGAAGCAAAGTGCAGCTAAGTGATCCACTAGAGAGTTATAACACAGAACCTTTCAAGGCCTGAACGAGGAGTAATTCCAACAGACAAAAGCACCTCAAGCTTTTTAAAGCCTGTATAGGATTGTAAGAGGATCTCAATGACCGTCTCAGGGATGCCAATACTAATATGGACTCCCGCATCAACACCAGAACTTGAGGATCCTGGTGTGTCAAGGGGCCTTGTAATAGGTCTGGATGTACTAGAATTTCCCTTGGAGGTTCCAGAATCATCTTATTCATCATAGGAATTAGAGTCGACACGGTCTTCCACTGTCACCTTTTGCATTACCTCTTTAGGAAAGCCGAAAACAGGAAAATATGTACATCAGACTAAAATTCAAAATTTGAGTCAGTGTATCCTGAACCTGAGCATTCTGGTCCTAGCATGTAGAAAATACTTCTGGACCTGGTAGTTCCAAGAAATGGCCATCAGATCTATGTAGGGTATCAGACAATCTGCGTCAACCCCGAGGATACGTTGTGACAGTTGCCAATCCACCTTGTCCACAGTTATTCGGCTCAAGCAAACAGCCATTGTATTCTGAGCCCCTGGTTGTTCTTCTGTGCCCTGATCATTATGGGCTGGAATTCCATCAATACATATCTGTGAGACCCATCTTGATAGATATAGGATACAGTTGCATTGATATTTGAGCAAATTTGCACCCACTCGTTCTTCAGCAAGCCTCTGAAGTGAAGAAGAGCCTTGAAAATGACTGGTAATTCTATACAAATGAATGGAACTATTGTGAAACATGGTCCAAACACTGTGCAACCAATCTTATAAAAACTGGAATTCGAGCTAATAATTGACGAATGAGGTTCTGTTTACTGGAAACTCAGAGATCTAATCCCTCTTTTCAGCTACCAGGTAAGGTGTAACTCCACTGATGGGGACATAGTCAGTGGCTGGCTCCAATAATCGTTCTCATGTTAAACCAAGAAAGGAAGGATCTGTGAGGAATCCATAGATGCCATTGGGCCATCTGACAAGTCTGCTGGTGGAAGCCAGGATTCCTAGTAGTTGCATCTATTTTCTTGCTGTTACCAAGCAGAAATGAAGAAACTGGGAGAGAAAACCTTCACAATCTGTGGAATTGTTCCTGAGATAGGGAAAAGCAGAGCATAGAATTTTCCACTCGGGAATGTCAACCACTGAGCTGGTGTGAAGCTGCTTTTCTTGATATTCATCAAGCAGACAAACTTTAGGAGTTATGAAAGAACTATATACCTCTGTGTGCCTACCTTCCGAGGGTAGAAGTAGATCCTCCAGATAATGGAACCAGGTGGAGTTCTGGACTCTCAATAACACTATAAGCACATATAAAGATTATTGGGGCCGCATTGAGGCCAAATGGTAGGGCACTAACTTGGAAGTTCTCTTCTGAGCTAATGGCGAAGATCTCTGCAGATTGGACTGAAAGTGAGCATCCTTGGTATCTATAGAGGTAAGGAAATTATCCTTCCAGATTGCTTGAGATATGGATCTGATTGACTCCATCCCGAAGACTCTAACATTCAGCCTCTTGTAGGCTTCCATGTGTTTTTTCCTCTTAGCACCAGAAGAGAGACAAAACTTGTACCTGGAACTGCTCTTGAAAAAAAAAAAATCACTTCTTCATCCAGAATGCTTCTTCCTTCAGTGCTTTACCTTTTGATTCATTGGTCTTAATACACCTGTTGCTATGGAGACTCCTGTGCCTGAAGAAAAAACTCCAGTCTGTATCAATCTGGACTATGGATACCACTCAAGCCTCCGGAGTATGATGAGCCCAGGTATGTGTGATCAGAAAAATGAGTCTCCTAGTACTGGAGGAGACATGTTCATTGCTGAAGAACAAAACGACTGCTTAATAGCTCCATTAGAACCTTGTAAGGTGGGTTTACCAACTGCCCTGAGTTACCTCTGCAGGGTCAGTAGTTTCACGTATCTCAGAAATACTGGTCACTGTAGGTTCTCCAGTCAGACTATAAGGAGCTGGCATCCTCTGAACTTTCGTCCAGAGGTACAAACATCTTGCAGCCCTCATTCACCTTTTCAATGGAATAATCCAAAGTTTTCCCAAACAGCACCACCCCTTCAAATAGAATGGTGTAGAGGGCAGACTTGGAGGATGAGTCATCATCCCAGAAACAGAACCATAATGCTTTCTTAGCTGCTATAGATAAAGCCATTTGATCCAGAGAATATCCTAGTTACATCTAAGGAATTTTCTGTGAAGAAGTCAGTTGTAACCTGAAGACTTCAGACTGCCTCTTCAATCTTGGCTTTTAATATCTCTCTCCATAGTAGCCTTTAGATCTTTAATCACATATTTCATGTTTGTAGAAACAGCAGCGGAAGTCACAGCTGGCTGGCCTCCTGCAATGGTAGGTGTTAAATTTTGGACAGGTCTGCGTCCACCTATGATCCATAGGTTTGCAACTTAGGTGGTGTAGTTCTGGGGTTGGAAATAACCTCTTCCACAGGGTAAAGCCTGGCCTCTTTTCTTACCCCTAAGGCCTCTGGAACTTAGTTTGTAAGCCCTGCCCGCATGTCATGTGGCTGCACAGTGATCAAAACACTGCTTTAACGACAGTGCAAGCCAAATACCTGTATACTTTTCCTAAACTGAAAGAGTTGCCTCACAAATATAATTTGTACCCCTTCTTTTACATAGAACAGTTCCCACATAAGTCCAACTTGTACCTCTTCCTGAAGAGTTCCCCTTTTTTACCAGGAAGAGTTCAAGCACAAGTCTTCTATGTTTCTATACACAGTAAAGGAGTTTAAGCATGCATGGGATAGGCATAAGGCTATCCTAACTATAAGATAAGGCTAGGGACTAATGAAAGTATTTAGAAAATTGGGCAGACTAGATGGGCCGAATGGTTCTTATCTGCCGTCACATTCTATGTTTCTATGTTTCTATGTTTCTAAATCCATTCTGTACTCCTTCCTAAAGAGGTCCCGCACAAGATTACTTGTACCCCTGCTGTCACCTGGAAGAATTCCTGCACAAATCCAATTTGTAATCCTTCATAAAGAGTTCATGCACAACATATTTGTAACCCTTCCTTATACCATAACGCAATATAATTAAAGATAGTTCATATTACCTGGTAGTCTTGAGAACAGGTTAGTCACATCAATTTCATTCTATTTCCACTGGTCCTAAAAGAACCCATCACCTAATGTTAGGGGTTCCGTACAAGATCGGTGTAGGCAAAATACAAGGTTGGACATGATGGATTCACAAGCTTGCATTTTTGTTTCCACCTCACTGTTTTTCCCATACTCCCAGGTATCAGGATATTGGGATCTCAAAGTCACTAAAATTGTTAGCCAAATAGCAAACACCCTCTGAAAAAGCTTTTTCCCAATTAAGCAGCCATGGTCAGAGTAGTGGGAAATCTAGGATCAGTTCTTTACTACAATAGACAGAAATGTAGTGAAAACTTGATTCTGATTCCCGGTGCTTAAACATGTTGCATATATACAAGTTATCAGTTAAAAACAAATGAATGTACACTACTAATGTACACTACCCCTCTTTTCTGCCATTTTTTTGTTTTTGTTACCACTTATCTAGCAAGAAGAGGGAGCTGTAGCATACGTTGCCCTTGAGAAACATTGTGGCAAATATCCATATAGTTATGTAACGCTAAAATGCAAACCTGTATAATCCAACTGATATATAGGGTGAGTTTGCTGTCTGGTAAGAGAAGGGTTAATATTCAAAATTATGAATCAGCAGTTTAGATTGCTTGTATAATTTGTACGAAACTATCTGTTAGTTTCAGCCCCAATACATACAATAAAATCATCAAATTCCCATGCACAATTAAATAACTGGAGGTTGGAAAAATACCCCTCTCTGTCACATTTACATGCAGCTTAAAAAATCAAGGTGAATTGTTAGTGTAGGACTCACCTAAGAGGTTTGACTTCATGTGGCAGGTGAGCTAACACTTAAATGGCCACTGGAGTGATACTAAAAACATCCAGTTACTTAAATGTTCAATCTATTGCCAAATCCTGTCATTTCCATCTCAAAAACAATGCGCACATCCTCCCCTACTTAACGCCAGAAGCGACTAAGGTGTTGGTCCATTCCACTGTCCTTTCTCGCCTTGACTACTGTAATCCGCTTCTCAGTGGTCTTACTTGCTCCCAACTTGCGCCATTACAGTCCATAATGAATGCAGCAGCGAGGCTCATCTTCCTGTCCACCCGCACCTCCCATGCCTCACACTTCTGTCAGTCCCTACATTGGCTTCCTATAAAATATAGAGCTCAATTTAATATTCTGGTTCTTGCTTTCAAATCACTACATAATGCTGCTCCCACCTATCTATCCTCCCTTATACACAAGTATGTTCTATCTAGGCCCTTACGATCTGCTGAAGACTTACGTCTATCTTCTGTCCATACTCCCACCTCTATTGCTCGCCTTCAAGATTTCTGAAGGGCTGCACCGTTCCCGTGAAACTCGCTTCCCTCCTCCATTGCTCCGATGCTCACCCAGTCACCACTCCTTCAAAAAATCGTTAAAAACCCACTTCTTCATGAAAACGTATCAATTAAACTGTTAATAGCTCCTGACTGATTCCTCTTCTGCAACTGTCACTAGTCTAATACTATCCTTACCTTTTTTGTGTCATTTTACCCCACTCCCTCTAGCATGTAAGCTCATTGAGCAGGGCCCTAAACCCCTCTGTTCCTGTGTGTCCAACTTATCTGGTTACAACTACATGTCTGTTTGTCCACCCATTGTAAAGTGCTGCAGAATTTGATGGCGCTATATAAATAACATAATAATAATAATGCACAAGTAATTATTTTCTTTGGTTTTTATTGCATGTATTGGGGCTAATGTGTTCTATGATAATTTCTGCCGCCCAAGTGTAGTGAGAGTTTGAGCGCAGGACTTATCTTTGTATATTTGTATTTGCGTTTGTATTACAAAGCCATGTTACAATGTTGCCACCTCCCCTATTAAGGGTTACTAAGTATTTAATGGTTTAGAAAAATACCCATCTCTGGTTCATTAGAGATTTTTACCTGAAGCTGAAAGAAGCAAGGTGAATTCTGAGGGTAGGACTTACCTAGGAGGTTTGCCTTGACATGACAGGTGATCTTACATTTAAGTGGCCACTGGCATGGTACCAAAAAACAGTTATTTAAATAGTTACATAAACCAGTATTGGACATCACAAAAACATTGCAATTTTAGGATAATTATTTGACAGAACCGAGCTTTCCTATTTCCCAATAAGCCTAGTGAATACCATTGTTAAAGCAGATGGGAAGTTAAATGGATTTTTTTTGCAAACTTTTGTTTTGCTTTGAAAGGCAGAATGAAATCAAGCCAATATTTAGACTGTTTAGGGGAATAGGTTATTGCTAATATACTGATAGATTGTAGCAATGCAAATTTACATACTTTATAAATAATGGTATGACCCACTGTTAGAACTGCTGTCAAAGTATAAAATGAAACATTCTTCTTTTATCTACAGACAATAGATATGGAGAATCACACAGCGGTCACTGAGATAATCCTATTGGGATTCCATCACCTTCACAGCATGAGACATTTATTATTTTCTATCATTCTTGGTCTTTATTTTTTGACAATATCAGGAAATTCCCTCATCATTGTGTTGGTTTCATGTTGCAGACACCTTCATTTTCCAATGTATTTCTTTCTTACTCAAATGTCCATATCAGATATTTTATTGACAACAAGTATTGCACCTCAAATGCTTTCCATCGTCCATCATGAAGGAGGTATTATATCTTTTAAAGCGTGTATAACTCAGTACTACTTCTTCGCTTTTTTTGAAGCTTTGGAATGTTTCCTGTTAACGGTGATGTCTTATGACAGATATCTGGCCATCTGTAACCCCCTGCAATATAACTCTATAATGGACCATGCATTTTGTATTAAATTAATAGTTATATCTTGGGTGTTAGGCTTTATTATGGCATTATTAATTGTAGTGCCCATAACTCAGCTGGTATTTTGTGGACCCAACATCATTGATCATTTCTTTTGTGATTTTGATCCACTCTTGAAACTTTTGTGTTCTGATACCTTAATAATACATATAGAAGCTCTATTCATTTGTGTCATTGTACTTATTATACCTTTTTTAATGGTAATTGTGTCGTATGTCTATATTGCTCTCACTATTGCTAAAATTCCATCAATAAGTGGGAAAAAGAAAGCCTTTTCTACCTGCAGCTCCCATCTGACTGTTGTTTCCATATACTACGGGACTCTAATTAGCATTTACACTGTTCCAAATAATGAAAGATCATTGTTGACAAGTAAAATACTGTCTATGTTTTTTACAGTGGTGACCCCAATGCTTAATCCAATAATATACAGCCTGAGGAACAATGACATTAGAGAAGCTCTAAAGAAAATACATCCACACCTTTTAATAAAGGGAAATATGAAATACTAGTTTAAAGCTAGAGGGGATGCAAATTATTTTGTAAGAGAATAATTATTATACTTATATTAAACATGGGGGTGGATGGGTTGCACTCACTTGAACATGCTTAAATGGGGTGCTGCTGGGGGCCATATTAGACAATAATCAATACACAAGATCCAGCGCACTTTCCTATCTACTAAACAGCAACTTCAATGTTGACAGATTTTATTAGGTTTTTTTTTACATTTTTTTCTAAAGGTTGGCTGTTTAGTAGATAGGAGAGTGCGTTGGATCTTGTGTATTGTTACTTATTATACTTATTTGGAGACGGGGCGCTATTTAGCAAAACATGAGAAAATTGTAGGTTTTATCTCTCACAAAACCATATAATAAATGGGGAGGTACAAAGACTGACACTAAGAGCTTCAAGCAGCTATAAACGGTTAACCCCTTAAGGACACATGACGGAAATATTCCATCATGATTCCCTTTTATTTCTGTAATTGCATCCTTAAGGGGTTAATGCATAGCAAAGTAACACTAATAATACCACCTGAAATGTGAGTGTCAGAGGAAGGCATGTATAGGTGGTACTTTAACCCCTTAACGACCAAACTTCTGGAATAAAAGGGAATCTTGACATGTCACACATGTCATGTGTCCTTAAGGGGTTAAAGGCATCCATAGATATCATCACAGGACACTTAAGTTACAGTGAACATAAAAACAAGAACCTTAACGACTGGTCTATTGAAGCATAAACATGGAGAGCCATTGAAAGCCTTCATGCTGGATAATAAGAACATGAATCCAATTAAAACTAGTGAGCCATTAAACTAAACACAGTGCTAAGCACAATTAGGCTTCTGTACTACAACCGAGAAACATGGAAAATGATCAACAATTAGAGGGGTCTTTATTTATCCTAACATTTGAATTTCTTGCCTTAACCCTATGAAAGTAACAAGCCCATATCTATACTGGGTTTGGAATTGATTAATAAGTATTGATAAGTGATAAGATTAGCTATGATTGCCTTTTGTGGATTTTGGCACATAATTTTATTTCTGGAAGTTTGTGTATTTAAATCTTACATCTTTCCCAGTAAAGTAATGTTTCTGTTGCTGTTGCTCTGTGCAACTGCTAAACCTATCACTACCTTAATTAATGAATTTCTGGTGTCTGGATAGATACCAAAACTTTGGAAGACTGCAAAAGTAGTACGTATCCAAAAAAGTGGTGTCAATACTTTGGCATCCCACTATCGTCCAATATCATCGCTACCCGTAGTGTCAGCAACTATGTGAATATTATCAACAATTAAACTATCTGACCCCTGATCAATCAGGTTTTCATCCAAATCACCAAAGGTAGAAAAGTGGTTTGCAGCTAACAAACTCTTCCTGAACACTGACAAAACTGACACAATGATCTTTGGAACTGTACCTAAATTACATAAACTATAAGATCAACAACATATTGACCACAGTCTGTTCTTTCAAATATCTAGGTATGTTCTAGACCCAAATCTATCCTTTGGCCTTCACATTGAAAAAATATCTTTCAAAACGTTATCCAAAACTAGGTGCCCTGTGCAGAAACAAATCCTGCTTTCGACCTACAGTAAGGAAACAGATAATGCAACAAATGCTAATGCCTGTCATTGATTATGGGGATGTAGTGCAAGCACCCGCACCGCAAACCCACCTTAATAAACTTAATACATTGCATAATTCGTTCAGCCGCTTTGTATTAGAATGTAATTATATGACCCACCATCGTAACATGTCAAAAGAGCTAAACTGGCTGTCGCTGGAATCCAGACACACCCTTCATCTTTCCAGCCTTATGCACAAGAGCATTTCTAGGAAGCTCCCACACTACCCAAGCACAATGCTCTCCCCAGCTGTTCCCACCATCTCTAACCACCGATCCAGCAAGATATTTAGCATAGTGCAATACAAAATTAAAGTGGTGTGATCCTCATTTTTCTACAGAGCACTGCAATTCTGGAATAGCCTCTCAGACACAGTCAAATCTTCATTCAATCTAAAATATTTTAAGAGAACTATGGCAATATGCCTCAATACAGATATTGAGCATACATGTGCTCAGGGATGTGTAAGAATGCTTAAAAGTAGGCTCAAATTAGCTGTCCTGCCGCTCCCTTAAAGGACCACTATAGGCACCCAGATCACTTCATCTCATGTCCCTCTAGTTTTACACTGACAGCCATTAGAGGCTCTTCCGTGATTCTCACTGTGAAAATCACAGTGAGAAGACGCTGAAGTCCATATGAAAGCATTGAGTAATGCTTTCCGATGGGAGGTTTGAATGTGCGCTCGGCTCTTGCCGGGCATTCACATTTGGCGCTGATGTCCTCAGGAGGAGGCGAGTTCCCCAGCACCAAAGGAGCCTGGCACTGTAGAAAGGTAAGTGGCTGAAGGGGTTTTAACCCTTTCAGCCCAGTGGGAGGGTGGCCATGAGGGTGGGAGGGGGACCAAAGAACTATGAGTTTGTTTTCCTGGCACAATAGTGGTCCTTTCAGTCTCCCTTGTTGTCCACAGTCCCTCTTGTGGTCTGCTCCTTGTAATTACAGTGCTCCATTCACACTGGCTGTTATGTAATGAAACGGCTGTGATTGGTCTGTGATTGGTTTCTAATTCCATACTTATATTGGTCAACTTATGTTCACTGTTTTACCCCTTATGGACCGATGACGGTTCAGGACCGTCATCGGAAACATCCCATTGAGGACCCATGGTCCTAAACCTTCATCACAGAAAATAAGCAGCGGAGCGTTCTGAGATAGCTTCCGCCGAAATCCCATTGTTACAATCTGCCAGGCATGTGAGGCAGATAGTAACAGCCAATTATGCCGTGTGAGCGACACGTGATCGCTCATAATTGGCTGCTGTCAAAGTAGGTGTTACAAACACTCACTTTGACAGTGATCTCTGCCCCTCTCTCCTCTGTAGCATTTTGAGAAGGAGAGAGACAGAGATCAGTGAGTGATAGTTTGTAGCAAGTTTCTCCAAGTGTTACCAAAGTGCCAGAACCTGTGAATAAAAGTATTACAATTCTGTTTTAACCCCTTCCCAGCCAAATCCAGTTACAGCAGTGCATTTGTACTGTATGCATGTATGGGTTTTTTTTTGCCCATAAGGGTTATTTTTTGTTAAAAAGAAGTGTATAAGTCTTTTTCAGTCTGTTTTAGTTTTTTTTTTTTATAATCAGCAAATTTTAGTCAGTTTCCTTCCCCCAAATCTCCATTAGATTCTTTTTGCAGGAGTTAGTTGAGGTATTACCGGTAAAGGAAGTTTTTGTCTGTTTTATTCTGTTTTAGTCATTTTAGCATAGGGTTAGGTAGATTGTATAATTTAAATAAATAAATGTAAAAAAAAATGTGTTAGTTTAGTGTCAGTTAGGTAGTGTGTTGGTGAAACATGCTGCGCATGTACAGTTTGGAGGAGGCATATGACACTGCGTCCTATTTTGACCCAGGTCAGTTTTCTCACATGTCTAGTGACACGCCATCTGTGTGTGAGCTGGCTGCAAAAAGAAGCTGTGCTTCCCCTGCTACGCCGAATGTGGAGGAGGAGTGGGTACCTCCACAGTTAGGTGAGCCCAACATTCCCCCTTTTAGTGCCAATGCAGGCATTAATGTCATCCCAGAGATCACCCCCAATAGATAGGCTTCATAAAATACGCCCACTGGTAGACCATCTCCAACACAAATTTTCTGAAGTTTATACCCCCCAACAAAATGTATCAATTATTGAATCCTTAATGCAATATAAAGGCAGATTAGGATTCAAAACTTTACATCCCCTCAAAGCGCTCTATATATGGCATAAAATTCTACAAACTTTGCCAGAGCGAAAGTGGCTATACGTTTGCATTTCGCTTATATTAGAAGAAGATGGTCAATTGTACCCTCCTGGCTGTCCTGACTTTCTGGGGACAAGTGGGAAGTGATCCCCTTGTTCAATCAAGGTTACCACCTTTATGTGGACAATTTTTGTAGCAGTGTCAGTTTGCTTCAAACTCTTTATGGTTTGCAGACACTGACCTGTGGCACTGTGAGAAAAAATGCCAAAGATTTCCCCAGAAGTCACATAGAGGCCAAATTAAAAAAAAAAAAAAAGGTGAATGCAAAGCTTGCAATAAAATTTAAGGACAGGAAGGATGTTAGCATATAGACAAAGAATACAACTAATGAGGTCAGATGGCTCTCTAGAAGAAGGGAGGCGCTGTACCCCACCGGAAATACCTCTAAATTTAAAAAAATCATCTTATCGTTAATAAACTTTATTAGAAATTGACATAGGTGCAACAATAAGTGAAAAGTGATATCACTATCAATTAAAAAGGAGGAGAAACCTACATAGCTCAGTATCAATAATAGCGAAAAATGGAAACAGTGTGACCTACTGAAATATAATTTAAACTATATCCCAGATTGGTATATATAAAAAATAACGAAGTCTCAAATTCAAGTGAACAGGATATAGTATTAGAAGGGACAAGCAATACACACTTAAAACAATCCACCTCTAGGGTAGCCACAAACAGCCCCAGGTTTACAAAGAAATCCTGTTGGGAAGTACTAAAACTTCCAAAGGTTAAATTGGAGTAAGTAAATGTAATTAAAAGACTTGTTCATGTAGGAAAATCCTATGGCTATAATTAGTTGCAAAGCTGGTAGAGATAGAAAAAGATCAACTGAAATAAAGTCTATCAATACCCACAGTGCTGAGGTAGAATCTGTGGTATATACAGGAAAACTCCTGAGATTAGCTCCAAACCCGATACTGGTGCTGAATGGGTAAGGTTTAACCCTCAGAATGCCCTAGACACCTGTAGCTCACAATTTATTTGTTTACGTATTACTTCATATAGAGCATTTATCTAAACTCAATGTTAGATGCAATGGTAAAACAAAGTGCTTAAAAAAAATAAATAAAGTGACATAGTCCTAATGGTTAACTCCCAAGAGCAGAGAGACAGAGAGTGAAGGCAGTTGCCTATCTGAAAGTGCGAAACACATTTTGGACACTTATTGGACTACTTAGCCAACCAGAGGACATTATACCTGGTAACAAAAACAGAGACATAAGAAGAACCATCAAAAAACATTGGCACATTTTATTAGAAGACCCTGTTCTTAATAAAATTATTCCCAAAAAACCCAATATTATTTTTCAAGGTGCTCCCAATTTTAAAACACTTTTAACAAAAAATTTCACCAAAACCAAGCTAAACAAATCATCCACCTTATCCAATGTCAAAGGTTTTTTTAAATGCAGAAAGTGTATTGTCTGCAAAACCACTCAAAAGTCAGTCCCAAATAAAATCACTAAATTTAAATCTAATATTACAAATAAAAGTTATAATATAAAACATTTCATAAAATGCTGCACAAAAAATGTCATATATCTACTGGAGTGCCCTTGTGGCCTCCAATATGTGGGTATAACATCCAGAAATCTAAAGACTAGGATATCCGAACATTGTCGCAATATTAAAAATGGTTTTGAGAACCACACAGTCTCAAAGCACTTTTTAACACACCACCAAAAAAACCCAAGTGTCCTTAAATTCACACCTATCCAAATATGTACAATCCCATGGAGAGGTGGTGATATAAAAAATATTTTCGGTAAATCTGAAATGGAATGGGTTTTTAATCTTAAAACCCTTACCCCTGACGGCTTAAATGCAGATTTTGACCTTTTTAATTTTCTGTAAATTAAATGTTTTAAATATTAATATCAACAACATTTTTAATATTTTAATATATTAATTATCAACCTTGTCCTCTCCTGCTACTTACTCCCATCTATAATGTCCTATAACCCCAGGATAAATATTTCAGTAACCAATAAGTAGCTTTCTAATTTCAAATTCTATAATATTTTTTATTACACTCTAATGAAATACAAGCTAATACAATTGTATGTATCTTATATTTTACATGTTTATTCAACATATGAATTTGTCATAGATCTGCTATAATCTATTATAAGCATGTTGTCCCTTTAAAAGCTACCCCAGTCCTTCTTCTAAAAAGAATTATATATTCACTTTTCTATAATAGAATCTCACTTCTATTTAATCACTTTCCCTCACTTTGCCCACAAACAAGATGGTCACCATGCTTATACTGTATCTCCCTATCTCGGCCGCGAGGTCCACCCCCTTTTAGATCATGCTCTTCATTTCGGACGTGATCACAACTCCACTCCCCATACTGCCTCTCGGCCACTGCCGACCCCACCCACGGCAAAGAAAAGTCTTGCCATTTTGTATAAAGCCCCAGAGGTGAAACGCGTTAAATGGTTTTTATATTGTGTATTTTTAACAATAAAAAGTTTTATTTGGTATTCCTTTTTATAGGGCCAATCTTATTTTATTGTATATACATTTTTCTTCAATTTATTAATTTTTCTGGCATTCTACCGTATCCTGCTCAAGCAATCTATAGGTGGGGATTAGTCCACCAGAGCTGTACCTATAGAGCAGTATTTTCTGCTCTATCATTGTGAGTATATTTTATTATTATTTTTCCTTTTATCCTTTCATACTGAGAGCACTATTATTGTCTCCATATATTCTACGGACCACTACGGACACCAAGTTGGACGGATTGATCTACTGCTACCATTTATCCTCAAATGGGGATTATACCACTAAGTGCCCATTATCCAAGAGCTGGTCCTAAGCTCCATCAAATGTGAGTGTATTATCCTCCATTTTTTTATTCCACTTATCTTTTAAGTAACATACTACACCATTGGAATTCTGTTGTGCTTTTATCTTCACATATATGGACTATCCACAACCCGGACGGATCAACTCCTGAGGATTGTATACATGCTTATCCATATACCATTGAGACGATATTATACATTTTATTGGACATTTTAACATTTGATCTCTACTATTGCATGGACTTGATCTCTACTGTTTTATCATTTTTTATTATTGTATGGACTCTGTTTTATTCATTATATTAACACTAGTTTATATATTGTGAGTTATTCATTTTATAGCACAGCCCTTTACCCCCTTTTTTCCCTTCATATATACACATATGTAAACATACACTGTCTACACATAGAATGATATTAAATATATATAATAATTCACGCTGGGTCCCGCACTCCTTCTCCCAGTCTTGTTTATTGCCTAGGTGCCACTCCAACCTCAAAATATGAAATACCTTGTTGGAAGTGCACTCACAGGACTCGATACTGTTGCCAAAAATGTGCCATTTATTTAAGCTTCAAAAGTTGATTACATAGTGTCGACGTTTCAGTCCACTAGGGACTTTTTTCAAGACAATCTAACAATGTGACTCATTGCATTTAAATATACACTGTGAACTGTTGGTTGGAGGGTAAAGGAACACTAACGAGGTTCAATTACATCACGTGCATCGTGAGTATAACATATGGTACCAATTACTAAAGTGTTTAATTAATTATATATACAGTATTCAATAAAACCATTGAACATACCTAAAGTGAAAAAACTCAACTATTTACATATATACAAAACATAACAAAATGTTTTCCCCAAGCAGAGAATACATACTGGACTGGAGCGATCAGGATACAATCAAAGTGGTATCACATACTGACCAAGATACAGAGTTTCACTCTTAGACACAGCTGTTAACTCCTACTACTACAGGTCCAAGCATGTATCAGCATGGGGGAAATCTACACATAAAAGCAGTATAAACTCTGATATTTAACCACAAAATGCTTTGAGTACATTCCATTAAAAAAAAAAAAAAAAGTGCATGTATTAATTTTATTTTCATTAATGTGGATTTCCAGATCTAAAAAGTGAATTTTATCCTTACTTACTTCTTGAGTTAACTTAATATTCGATTAGAATTAAGAGAATTTAAAAAGTCTAAAACAGACAAACAAACAGACAAACAAATATATATTTTTAACATCTACTGCTTCTGTTACCATTTGATCTTTTTGTAATTTGTAAATATGATTAATTATATTTGCATAGTATATGTGCTTTATAATTGGGAAAAATTAATTATCCCTTACAATATTTCTTTGCCAATGTTATTGAACTTATCCTGGGTTTCTTAAATGTAAAACGTAATTGTATCATATCAAGCCAGCTTTTTGGCATTTTAAATGGTAACATTGCAAACAGATATGACCATTTCTGTAATATATAGGGATTTATGGTGTTAATCCTGCCAAACCATGATTTTTCCACACCTTTCCAAATTTTTAAAGTCTTATTTGTATATTTTATTAACTTCAAAACATGAATTTCCATTGTTCTCTCTACTTGGGCGGGTATTATAACACCTAAATAGTTTATTTCTTTTTTTGTTTACATAAAGTAAACAATTGACAACCCAGTGTTCCTGCACGCTTTTTAGCTATTCCTGACATAGTTGGACTCTCTCCTACTGTTACCAGGTAATAGAATAGTCCCATTTCTGCTAGACACTGGGGCAGTCTGTTCCTTTATGCAGGAGAAATATATTTTCCCCTATGAAAAATCTGACTACCGTGTTTCTCCGAAAATAAGACCGGGTCTTATATTAATTTTAGTCACAAAAAACACACTAGGGCTTATTTTCAGGGTAGGGCTTAGAGCCAGTCTGTCAGCTGGTGTCCGCGCTGTGTAACCCCCCCCAGAGACCCTCACCTCCCCCTCCCTGTAATATTCTCCCCTCCCTCCCTGTAATACTCCCCCCTCCCTCCCTCCCTGTAATATTATTCCCCCCTCCCTCCCTCCCTCCCTGTAATATTCTCCCCCCTCCCTCCCTGTAATATTATCTCCCCCTCCCTCCCTGTAATATTCTCCACTCCCTCCCTGTAATACTCTCCCCCTCCTGTAATACTCTCCTCCCTCCTGGGCCACTCTCCCCCTCCCTCCCTGTAATACTTCCCTCCTCCTGTAATATTTCCTCCCTCCTCCCTGTAATACTCTCACCCTCCTGTACTCTCCCTCCCTCCCTGTAATACTCCCCTCCCTCTCCCTCCTGTGTAATACCTCACCCCCTCCCTGTACACACTCTCCCCTCCCTCCCTGTGTAATACCCTCCCTCCCAAAATACTTTCCCTCCCTCCTGTAATATTTTCCTCCCCTCCCTCCCTCCCTGTAATACTCTCACCCTCCCTGTACATACCTCTCTCCCCCTCCCTCCCTGTGTGTAATACTTCCTCCTCCTGTGTGTGTAATACTCTCCCCTCCCCTCCCTGTAATATTCTCCCTCCCTCCCTCCTGTATTACTTCCCCTCCCTCCCTGTAATACTCTCCCTCCTCCCCACACTCCCTCCCCTGTAAAACACTCTCCCTCCCTCCTCCCTCATTATCCCTCCCTGTAATACTCTCCTCTCCTCCCTCCCTGTAATATTCTCCCCCTCCCTGTATCACTTCCCCCCTCCAATCTTCTCCTCACCTGCTCTTCCCTGTAGCGTGGCCGAGCTCCTCTCCGGTCTGCGACCTGGCCGCACTGACAGGAAGTGCACGCCCAGTGTGCACTTCCTGTCAGTCCGGCCGGGTTGCGGACCGGAGAGGAGCTCGGCCACGCTACAGGGAAGGGGAGGTGAGGCAGTGCGGCTCAGTCGGCTGTGGCATTTAAAGGGCCGTCAGCCGCCGGCCCTGCCTAGGTCCTATTTTCAGGGTAGGGCTTATATTGCAGCCCACCCCGATAATCCAGCTAGGGCTTATTTTCGGGGTAGGGTGTATTTTCGGGAAAGCAGGGTATGTATTATCATGTGTGGGTGTAAATGGGACCCCTGCAAAATTCTCTTTAACCCTCCAGATGAAGCTGAAGCTCCATGACTCTACTTCTCTCATTACCAGATTGCTTGTCAGTCCTAATGCTCCTTCTAATTTGCTAGGCAGTCATGTTTTGCCTGCCAAAATTCAGTTTAGTCCATCTGGAGAGGTATCTTTGTACCTGCCCCTAAAGGACAACCACCTTATACCCCTTGCCAATTTACTAGAGACCCTCACTGTGCCCAGCCCTGTGACTGAACCTACCATTGACTTTACCTCAGTCCCTGACTCTCTAAGGGCAAGATAGAAGACAGACACAGGCAGGGGCTGACTGAGAACCCTCAGGGCCCCCGGGCAGAATAAATCAAGGGCCCCCTTACAGGACCACCCATGCTCCGCAGCAGGTGCCACCCTTTTCCCACCTCCATGCCCTGCCTCCAGCCACACCCTGCACAATCTTTAGACACAAGGAACAAAAGTGCAATAATCCCTTCAAGGCCCCAGTAGAGACTACAATTGAGGGCTAATGGGCCATGGAGGGGGGTCTTTCTAGCAGAGGCTATCTCAGTGTCCTTTCGAGAGTGTGTTAGAAAGAATCCCCTCCAGGCCCCAGTAGAGACTACAATGGAGTCTAATAGGCTTGGAAGGGGGTCTTTCTAACAGAGGCCATCTCAGCATCCATTAGATAGCCTCTGCTGGAAACAATTGCCTCCAGGCTCCAGTAGAGACTACAATGAAGTCTAATGGGGCCTGGAGGTGGGTCTCTCCAACACTCTGGTTCCTATTCACAATATAGCAACACAACATAGCTCGCTGATACCTAGGCCAAGTTGGCTCCTCTTACCTTAATTACTGTTGCTGGCTGGCAGTCTGTGGGCTTGCTGGAAGGCTGTGGGCTTGCTGGCTATGGATGGCAGGCTGTGGGCTTGCTGGCTACTGCTGGCAGGCTGTGGGCTTGCTGGCTGTGGCTGGCAGGCTTTGGCTTGCTGGCTATGACTGGCAGGCTGTGGGCTTGCTGGCTGCTGGCCTGTGGGCTGGCTGCTGGCCTGTGGGCTGACTGGCTGGCCTGTGGGCTGACTGGCTGGCCGGTGGGCTGGCTAATTGGTGGACTGTGGCCTTGCTGGCTACTGGCCAGCCTGTGGGTTGGCTGGCTTGCTGGCTACTGGTGCACTTGTAGATTATTTAAAGAAATAATCCATGCACAATAACCACTACTGCTCTGCATAGTGGTTATGGTCCAGGAGGGCCGGGACCCCCTCCCAGAGTAAGTAGTGAAACCGTTTAAGAACAGTTTGACAACTTACCTGGGGTCTGCTGGGATATGGGGCTGTAGTAGGGTATAGGAGCAGTGTTGCAATGTGTGAGGGGTGCAGTGTGTGTGAAAGGTTCAGTGTGTGTGTGTGGGGGGTGTAGTGTGTGAATGTGTAGGGTGTGTGGGGCAATGTGTGTAAGAGGGGGCTGTGTATGTGTGTGGCAATGTTAGTATGGGGGTCTGTGTATGGGGGTCTGTGTGTGTATGGGTGGGCAGTGTGTGTGAGGCAATGTGTATAAATGTGTATGGTGTGAGTGGGGCTAGTGTGTGTGTATGGGGGGCAGTGTGTGAATGTGTATGGTGTGTGGGGGGGCTGTGTGTAAATGTGTATGCTGTGTGTGAGGGGGCAGTGTGTTTATGGGGCTAGAGTTCACTAGTGGTCACAGTGTTGAGAGTGAACTCTAGCCTGTAGCTCCAGGGCTAGAGTTGACTCTCGCGAGAGCTGGAGCGTTGCCGTAGAGCTCCCAGGTCCTATCTTCCTCTCTCCCCTGCCGGCTGCCTGCGGACCGGGGAGAGAGATCGGCTGGCAGGGGAGGGGGGGCAATTGATCCGTTGCCCCCCTGGATCCACCAGTGATATATACAGCCCCTCTGTGTGCCTTTTTGTCTCCCCCCCAGTCCTTCTGTATGTTTCTTTCTCCCCCTCACTGCTCCTCTGTGTCCATGTCTCCCCTCTCCTTCCCAGTCTCTCTTACCCCTCTGCCTCTTTCTCCCCCTCCCCTTGTGTGTCTCTCTCCTTTCTCCCTGTGTCTCTCTATTCCACTGTCTCTTTCTCATGTCTCTCTCCTTTCTCCCTGTGTCTCTCTCCCCCACATCTCTCTTCCTCTCTGTCTCTTTCTCCCCCCTTCACCATCTCTCTATTCCCCCTCTTTCTCCCTCCTTCCCCTGTGTCTCTCTATTCTCCCACTGTCTCTTTCTTTCCCTGCCTCTATCTATGACCTCTCTCTGTTTTATCCCCCCCCCTCCCATTTACAGACAGAAGTAAGAGGGGGCTGGCCGCGCTCCACGCTGGAGCCGCCGGGCCAGGTGGCAGCCTCACCGGTCCGGCAGCACGCCTGTCCTGTCACTAGCGCTGAGGACTGAAGGAGGGAGGAGCATGTCTCTCTTTCATGCTCCTTTGCGGTTCCCACAATTCCCAGCACAGCCTTTCCAAAGTGCCCGACCGGTCAGTCCGCCCCTGGACACAGTATAAGAAAAAGAGGTACCAAACCACTAAATATACATAAAACTCTCTGTGCCCTCCAGTCAAAGTGAATCTTCTCTCAGGAGCCCTCCCTGCCAGAAACAGTACCCCCTCAGCCCAGCACAGGAGGATACCATCTCCTAATCTGTCCAAGAGCTAATGCAGGCAGGAGTAATTGTCCCTACTATATTGACTTGTAATACCAAATTGTACCCCGTTAAAAAGAAACAGGAGAAAGGAAAACCTGTGGTTTATCATATGGTACATGATTTAAGGGCGATTAATGCCATAACTGAACTAATTGCCCCCGATGTTCCCAGCACTCATACACTGTTGTCATAGATTCCACCTTCTTCTAAGGTGTTTACTGTTATTGGCTTGGCAAATGCATTTTTTTCTGTTCCCTTGCACCCAGACAGTAAATTCCTCTTTGCATTTACACATAAACACAAACAATACGCATGGACAGTTTTGCCACAAGGTGCCACAAGGTGCTCAAAATTCACCTACCATGTAGAGCATGGCAATGGCCCAAATTTTAGAAGCTTGGCCAAGGGCAGATGATGTTGTGTTATTACAATATGTTGATGATTTGCCCAGACCAGAAATCATGTACACAGCATACCCTGTCTTTACTAAAATTTCCAACACAAGCAGGGTGCAAAGCTACCAAGTCCAAACTGCAAGCATGTGTTCCCACTGTTATCTTTCTAGGACACTGTATTTCTTGTGGTACAAAACATCTCACAGAAGACAGGAAAAATGCAGTGTTACTGGACAGGAGAGATATCAAAAACACCCTTACTTCGGATTGTAATCCTAAAATCACTCTCGTATCTAAATCCAAATTCTCTGCCCTTGTGTACTCCATGGTAGGAGTCCCAGGCTTAGCACTGTATTATACCTGAGTAATTTATGCCCTAGCCTGTTCCCTCACCAAAGGTTTAAATGCAACATTCCAGGCCCTTGAGGAACTTCTAATGGATACCCAGGTTAATAAGAAAGCAATCCATGAAAATAGGGCAACTATTGACTGTTACTGAAACATGATTTAGGGTGTGAGGCAGTAAAGGGCATGTGTTGCTTTAATCTTTTCGATCCACGAGCATATACAGAATCTGCACGATCTAGTGAAGGAAATATAAAACAAGATACAGGGTTCTTTGGAGATTGGGATTGGACCTTTAGTCTTGATACATGGCTCAGTATGCTAACTAAGAAAATATTGTATTTCTCACTTATCGCAGTATTTGTCATAATGATGATTTTTCTAACATTTAAGTTTTTCACCTGTCTTCTGTCATCCTTATGTAAATCTTAACTTAGCTTCCTCCACCTTTGACACCTACAGCGCTGTATAACTAATGAAGGAACATTCCTCCTGTGACCTCTGGCATGCCCTGTCTGAGGGAACCAAGGTGAAGATTTAATAAAAGGCCCACAGGTATGACTAGCATACCTGGACACACCTCAGACATCTGGGTGAGCCTTTGGATCAAAAAGAGGGGAATTGTGATGGAAAGCATCCCTGACCCAAGGCTCAAGCTACAGATTAACGATGACCAGTCTGTTTTTATTAAATTTGCTAACTTACATCATGATATGCTTTGAACTTTACCCTAGCTTTAGTGTTGACAAGTATGCATAATTTCTTTAGTTGTGACATTCTGTGGTTTCTGAGGAGACAATTGCAACTTTCACCCTCATCCCCTCTTCTTATGTCCTAACTAACTTCATGTTTATATAATATATATAACCGTTGAAATATGCTTAGTTCTGTAAATTCCTTTTATGGTACAAAGTGCCTTCAAGCATCCTGTTTTTGTTGCGCAAGTCACAAAGCTATATTATCTTGTCTTGAATAATAAAAAAAAGCAGGAGCTTGCTTTGATCCAGAAACACTTGTGGTGTCTGATTGTTTCTCCAAGCGCGCTTGGATTAACAATTTGGTTTCCCCATAACACATTTTTGGATTATTTTTATGCATGACACTATAGACTATAAGCAAGTTTTAGCAGGGTCCTCTTCAACCGATCTTGTAATTGTCCTATTTATTGTTAAATCCCCCCTCTTATAATATTGTAAGGCACTATGGAATCTGTTGGTGCTATATAAATGACAATAATAATAATGTGATAGTATGATGTGATATAGTGATGCTGCTGTGACATATGTAGAATAATCAGTAAAGGAATAGCACACACTAGCATAAAATCTAAGAAGGCTACTTTAAAAAAAACAAAAAAACCATAAAATATATTTACAAGTGTATTTGTGTGTGTACTGTTCCGTTAATATTTATTTACTATTGTGTCATTTATGATGAATTCCCAGCTTGTTTCAACCCTTCTCAACCTTGTAATATTGATTATATGAACATGTGTACTGTATCTGAATGACTGTCTAGGCAATGTACAATGTTTGGCACTGAAAAAAGATGGAAGTAAGACAGACCTCATAGGAATAAAAGGGGCAACTTGAAGCAGTAGAGTTAATTGTAGTTTATAAGAAATGTCAAATGAACAATGAAATAAGCACAGAATATATCCACTACCCTTTGAGACATATATTCTTCTAATGTACAGTAAACATATGCATCATCTCATTTGCAATATTTAGTTTTAAACTCTATAAAAATTCCACTTGAGTCACAACAGACAATTTAAATTCCATCCATTTTGAAGCTGCATTCTTAGTTAGCTGTCCAGGAGGTGGGAAGGTCTGGGAGGGAGGGTCTGCTGATGATTGGCTGTTATGTGTCTGCTGACTGTGAGGAACAGGGTCAAAGTTTACTCAATGATGAGTCCGCGGCGAGCCGTTCGTGGCGAACCGTTCGGGACATCACTATGAATAATTCCAATCATAAATAAACCTCAAAACTTAGATATGTGTCTGTTGAACAAAATCCCATCTACATAAATTGTATGAATTTTTGCTATGTTAGGTGATGGGTTCCCGTAAATGACCACTCACCCATTGGTTTAAAGGTTTTGCTTTCAACAATCTAAAGTTTCTAAAATTAGTTTCAACATCTAACTTCCCAATGCTCCCCCCTGGGGAAGCATATGATTGGTTTTGATCATAAGTATTGATGATCTCAGCCAGGACTTCTTATTTCGTTAGAGTAGATCTGGCCTTTTTTTTTATTATTATTCTTTATTTTTGATGTGAATATGTACAGTAGAGTCAACGGCATAGTATCAATAAAGTAATCAAGGTACATTTACATTTCGCACAAAGACAATCAAAAAATAAACTGCACATTTTTGTTTTTTGTTTTTTTTCTGTGACAGGAATGACAGTGTTAGTAGATTGTAGTCAGCAGAAATATATTAATCTAATACATGCACTGTGTGCTTAGATAACAATGAAACAACACAATAGTATGGAGATTTGTAAGAGAAAAGATGACTAACCAGGCTATAATAAATGTGGCTAAGGCACCTAGGACTGAGCACTGTTATGAGTAACCCTACTGGTGTTAATAAGGGGAGATGGGTGCCAGAGACTTTAAGCTTGGGTTTGAAGTACCAGGGGAAATTGCATGAGTTAGAGTCTCTGGGTTAGGTGAGGCAGTCAGCCAATTCCCCTTCTTGAGACAGAATTGTCAGGTGCTGCATTTAAGTATCGCTTCCAGGCATGCCGGAAAAACTGCCTGTCAGGGCTCTGTGTTGTTGTTCGTGTGTGGGACCAGCGTGGTCCAGGAGAATCCCATCTGCTCCTGGGGGTAAAGGCGAGGCAGAGGATGATCTCGGCGTTTCTTGCCAACATGCCGCTTTGCTCGTCGCCTCTGCAGGGTACATATGCGTTGAGCATGTCAAGAGTTCCCACTACTGGCACAGCTGCTCTTCATGGGAGCCAGAAGCCTTGAATGTCGCTCAGGGCAGCCTAACTTCTTGGGCCTTCTCGGGAGTTCCAGCGAGGGATAAGTAGGAGTGTGGCTGTACCTCTTGGCTGAATCAACTTCTGTAAGGCTCTGGACACATTCTGCCTGTTGCCGCAGTCACTCCCAAAATGCCTCCCAAATTTGGTAAAATGCTGCCAAAAAGCAGCCCACCCCCTAACCCCCCCAGTCTTTTATAATTAATCTGATATGAGCTTTATTTTTTACTTATTAATATAAAAATACAGCATTTAATGGCTTGCTTTATATCTTTATTCCTCAGACTATATATTATTGGATTAAGCATTGGGGTCACCACTGTATAAAACAAAGACATTACTTTGCTAACTGTTAGTGACAGGCCTTTAGTTGGACGAACATAAATTCCGATTAGTGTTCCATAGAATATAGATACAACAGACAGGTGGGAACTACAGGTGGAGAAGACTTTCCCTCTTCCACTGGTGGAGGCAATTCTAAGGATGCTGAGAACAATGTATGTATATGACATTAAGATTAATATGAGTGGGAGAATAACCATAGGAAAACACAATATAAAAACTACCAATTTTACATTAGAAGTGTCTGAACAAGAGATGGCTATTAGAGGGTCAAGATCACAGAAGAAATGATCAATAACATTTGGTCCACAGAAATGCAGCCTTGATATTGTTATTGTAGTTATTAGTATAAATAAAAAACTCAGCAACCAAGACACAATAACTAATTTCAAGGTTAGTGCATGGTGCATTATTGCAGTGTAATGTAATGGTCTACAAATTGCAAGATATCTGTCATAAGCCATCACGGTAAGAAATAAGCATTCTGAAGATTCCGAGCTACCAAAGAAGTAAAACTGGGTCATGCAATCTGAAAACGACATAATTTGGCCTTGTTGCAATAAAATGCTAAGTGTGTTGGGAACAATATTTGTGGTGAGTATGATATCAGACAAGGACAGTTGTGTAAGGAAGAAGTACATCGGTGTATGTAGGCTTGTGTTGGATACCACCAGCCAGATAATAGTAAGATTTCCAGATACTGTCACAAAGTAAAAAAGAAGAAGACAGAAGAAAACACTTTGAAAGCTGTGAATGTTTGGAAATCCCAGCAGAAGGAACTCAATGTGCATGGTCTTGTTCTCGTTATGTATTGTTTCTGCAGACATAGAAAGAACATTTGGTTAGGAAAGAGGTTTTGAAATTCTGTTAAAATATGTATTGTTTTTATTTAACACAATATTTATTTTTTTAGAATCTAGTATCAAGTAGTATATATAAATTTTAGTGGTATTCTGAGGAAATTATATCCCCAGAAATGCCATCAGCTTCCTTAGAAATACCAAGAGGCAGTGAACTTGAGCATATGTTTTATATCTGTTTGTTTGGGTTTTTTTGGGGGGGGGAGGTTTGTTGCACCTACTTTGTCACATCTATGATAAAATTGGTCTTTCACTACATATGTTAAACTATGTAATGTTACATAATAATACAAAAATTAGAATGAGCACATTTTAGATCTTCCAGAAAAAAACCGTTGGTCAAGCACTATATGCACTTTCCTCTAGTATTAGAAACATAGAAACATAGAAACATAGAATGTGACGGCAGATAAGAACCATTCGGCACATCTAGTCTGCCCAATTTTCTAAATACTTTCATTTGTCCCTGGCCTTATCTTATAGTTAGGATAGCCTTATGCCTATCCCATGCATGCTTAAACTCCTTTACTGTGTTAACCTCTACCACTTCAGCTGGAAGGCTATTCCATGCATCCACTACCCTCTCAGTAAAGTAATACTTCCTGATATTATTTTTAAACCTTTGTCCCTCTAATTTAAGACCTCTTGTTGTCCTCTTGTTGTGGTAGTTTTTCTTCTTTTAAATATAGTCTCCTCCTTTACTGTGTTGATTCCCTTTATATTTACAACATTATGTCCCAGAGTGGGAATTTTAACAATCAAAGCTGAAAACATCTGAGCTTGTACAAAGCTCTATTCCATGTGAGTATTCTTTTTATGATATTTGTATTTGAACATACTACAGTATAGTATTTTCATTGTCATTGTCCTTTGTGTTTCATAACACAGGGAGGGTTTTCGCATTTAAAGATATGCATTGAATAAAGGTGAAGAATATGTACATACCTTTTCACAATAGGAATATACTCTGTTGATCTTCGTTCCAGTTCCACCTTCTTTATCTGCAGAACTTTGTGGTTTTTACATTTAATGAAAAAGCCACTTTGGCGCTATCCTCCTCTCCTACACTGGTCTTTGTTTATTTGCTGTGATTGGGAATACCTCTCCAAACAAGGTAAACCTCCTCAGTGATGCTGACAAGCTGAACAGAGTGACATCAGTCTTTCCATTCCTATACTTTCTAGCCAGTGCTAACAGCAATGGTTAGGGGTTTCCATAATATCTACAACACATGCACACTGTTTGCTATTCTTAGAGAAGTACAAGTACTGCCCATTGGAGGTCTATTCTGCTCTCCCTTGTCTTTCATATCATCGGCATATAGTCTATGCCAAATATGTGACTGAGAAGTGTGAGAAAGACATATTTTTAAATATTTTTTTTCCTCCCAGTCTTTACATTTGCTAGTAAATTTGCTTTTTCCAAAGAACAAGAATGGTTTGGAGGGTGGGGGAGACAGGTGAGGGGAGACAGCTATGATTATAAATGCTTATGGTGAGTCTTTTTACCAGCAAGTTGTTGCTATAATGACAACTTGCACACTAAGATTCTGGGCAATAACAAGCAGTGGCTATTCTGCAAGTGGTCACTAACTGTACAATATAACTGCCAGTCAGCTATGAAAAAAAATATAGAGTGATTAGAATCCAGTATGTTATTAGCAGCAGTTATTAAATACTGGTGACAGTGAACAGCAAATATTCGTGAAAAAGGTTGAAAATGAGTCTGTCTGCAAAAATGAACAAATACATGCATTTAAAAAAATTTGTACAATTTGTTGGGTTTTTTTTAGATGCACTTGAGCACAAATTGTTGATTTATTTCAATATATGCATCTGATGTTTCATATTAACCCCTTAACGCCGTTACGGCGTTCTATGCCGTCGCAGTTTTAAAGGGCTTTAAAGCCGTTGCGGCGGCATAGAACGCTGTAACGGCTTAAGCCCAGGGGAGGTTAGATTTACTTACCCTGGGTTTAAGCCGTTACGGCGTTCTATGCCGCCGCAACGGCTTTAAAGCCCTTTAAAACTGCGAAACAGGCCCCTGGGGGCCATTTGATCGCTCTCAAAGAGCGATCACTTGGCCCCCTATAGCAGGCTGTGGATCTGCCAGCAGGGGGACTGTCTGAAATTTCAGACAGTCCCCCTGCTGGTGGGAAATGTAAAAAAAAAATTAAACATGTTTTAAAATAAATGCATTTATATATATAATATATATATATATATATATATACATATTATATATTTGTAATGTCATACATAGTGTATTTTAATACTAATATTAGTATATATATTAATATTAAAATACACTTAGAATGACGTTACATATATATGTATATATCTATTATATATATAGATATATATATATATATATATATATATATATATACGTATAATTACAATAATAAATAAATAAAATAATAAAACAAATAAAATATCGAAAAAAAATTAATATAATTTATATATTCATATGTAATTTCATTCTAACTGTATTTTGTTATATATATATATATATATATTGGTAGCAAAATACACTTAGAATGACATTCTATATATATCTATCTATATAAAAAATACATATTTATATATATATATAGATAAATAACATAATTACATAAAAGATTACATTAGTATACACGTAGAATTTAAATACCCATAAATGCATATATATTAAAATTCTATGTGTATATTTAAGTAATCTTTTAGCATAATTATGTGATTTGATTAATTAAAATTTGATTGACATGCTTAACAACACAGGGAGAAAGTGCAGAGAGTTTAATTTACAAGCACTATATTTGACCCTGTAACTCTCCAAGACACTATAAAACCTGTACATAGGGGATACTGTTTTACTCGGGAGACTTTACTGAACTCAAATACTAGTGTTTCAAACTGGTAAATTGTATTACAACGATGATATTTTAAGTAAAAGTGAAGTTTTTTGCAATTTTACAAACGAACTGAACTTTTATGGACTATATTATTGTTGTAATATGTTTTACTGTTTTAAAAGACTAATATTTGTGTTTACTGAAGTCTCCCGAGAATAACAGTACCCCCCATGTACAGGTTTTATGGTGTTTTGGAAAGTTAGAGAGTCACATATAAGGCTTGCATTTCTTTTTTTTTACATTGAAATTTGATGATGGAATACCATTTGCAAAAGTAGACAACCCGAGGTATTGCAAGTGGGGTATGTCCAGTCTTTCTTAGTAGCCACTTAGTCACAAACACTGGCCAAATATTAGTTTTTGCTTTTTTCACACAAATATAAATATGAATGCTAACTTTGGCCAGTGTTTGTGACTAAGTGGCTACTAAAAAAGACTAAACATACATCTACTAAACATCTACTTTTTCAAATGGTATGCCATTATGGGGGTAATTCTCATTCCTGGGCTACCACACCGTCTCAAAGGTAACATTACTAATCTGGCAAATTTCAATTTGAAAATGGAACGTTCTATATTTGACCCTGTAACTTTCCAAAACACCATAAAACCTGTTAATGGGGGGTACTGTTATACTCGTGAGACATCGCTGATTACAAATATGTGCATTTTTTTGCAGTAAAACCTAACAGTATTATGACATTTACAGCTAAGATGTGAGGCGGAACTATTTTTTGTAAAAAAAAATAAAATTTCTCACAGTTTTTTAATTTTATTCATAATAAATTGTTTCATAGCTAAATATTTGATATGAAATTAAAGCCCTATTTCTCCTGAACAAAATGATATATAATAAGTGTAGGTGCACTTAATGTGACAACGGTGAATAACGGTTGAATAGACATATAGCGCAAATTACTGTTTACGTTTTGTTTTGATCAGAACGTGCACTATTGACTCCGTCCCGAAGGGGTTAATACAATGCTATTGTTTGGAAAATAAAAAGAACTTGCTAGTCAAGAGGTTCATCTAGGATGGATCAGATACTTCTATTAACATTTTAATTACAACGACTTTGATTCCATCTTATAAAATATATATATATTTACAAATCATACAATTTCTAAAATAAATGTGTTCCTCACAAAATAAATAGCACATTATAAAATATATCTGCAAATGCCTAAATATGTTACAATACCTTCAGCTATACATTATTAGCTGTCTTCTTATACATTTTTTTATTTAAGTTCATCAACCAGTCATACAATTATTTATATGAGTATATCTTGCTACTAATTGTTAGCTGCAAAATTGGATGCATATTAATGATTTTGATCAAAGACATCAAGTTGGGGAAAGGACTTTAGGGAAACACCCCACCCCCAACAAATGACAAGAATGTAAGAGTTTACTTTATATAATAAGATTTGTGTCTTTAAAATGATCTGTTTATAGTATTACAGATAAAAAAAATTATATATTGTATATAAATATTAATATAGTTGAGAAAAAATCTAAACAGTGGCAACAAAGTCTATTGATCCAGTTAAAAAGGTTTGATTAAGAATTCTATGTAATATATTGAATAAACTCTTCAAGTGATTTAGTACTTTTAAAAATGTTATCATATTTTGAAAAACATGTTTCATATTTTTACAATATTTATATAATTTTATATATGATATATGTTTGCTTTAATATTAAAAAAAGAAATAAAACATTTTTCAAAACAATTAAATTATTTAAAAAGCTTAAGCAAACATATAAATTTGAGAAACTTTTCTAAAAGAGAATGCACACTAAAAACAACAAAGAAAGATATGCAAATACTTCAATAGACCAACAATTGGCATGCTACGCATATAGCAAAATTTTAAAGTGACAATATAAAGGCATAAAAATAAAACAGTAATAATTACCAAAATTCTTACAAGCCTACACTGGCAGAAACACGAGTCCCCAATACCCCCAACATTTGAAACACCCTTGAAAAAGACAGCCAGTTGGTGCTGAAACATTAGGGTTATTTGGGACTCGGGTTTCTACCAGTGTAGGCTTGTGAGAATTTATGTAATTATTGCTGTTTTATTTTTATGCCTTTATATTGTCACTTTACAATTTGGCTATATGCGTAGTATGCCAATTGTTGGTCTATTAAAGTATTTGCATATCGTTCTTTGTTGTTTCTAGTGTGCATTCTCTTTTTGATATAAATGATGGAAGTACAACCATCACACCAGGAATCTATATCAGACTCACAAATAAGTTTGCTTTCTCAGATACTGTAATGTAAAATAACTTACTCTGCCTCATGTCATCCATTCTTTGAAGAGGACTGATTCAGAAATCCAATTATTGCCAAAATCTGTTATTTTTTCTAACATTCATGCAGAAAGATAAATGAACAAGTTTAAACATTGTGCATGATCATATACAGAATAACAGCAATCTTCATGACTACATGATTTGCTGTGATATAAAGAACATTTTCAGGTCTTTGGAGAACGATAATCTCTTGTGTATGTTCCAGGAGGTAGAGTGCATCTAATTTATGAAGAAGTATTACATCTTGTGTGATGAATGTTCTAAAATATTAATTGAATTATTCAGAATATAGTAATTTGTACTGAACTCACAAATGACTTGCATATATATAAAAACATAGAAAAATATAGTTATGATGGGAAAAATTAGTCAGTAGTTTATAAATAATGAGCTCAATCTGCCAAGATATATAATATTAAACCATGGCAAACAAGCCAAAATAGAGTGTAAGTAGGAGATGAGACTTAACAACAGATCAAATATATTGCCCTAAGAGCGGGTCTCCGCTCAGTTCTCATGCAATTTTTAGTACATTGTGTGCCATTAAAGAGAGAACCCCAAAAATTTGCATATCAAACTGTTCCCACTCTAAAGGGTGGACTAGATCAGAAGTGCATGTCAACTATCTCAAAATTATATAGTTACATAGCTGAAAAGAGACTTGCAGCCATCAAGTTCAGCCTTCTTCACATATGTTTTTGCTGTTGATCCAAAAGAAGGCAAAAAATCCAGTCTAAATCGATTTGAATTTTGCAAAAAACTAGGAAAAAAAATCCTTTTTAACCCTAAAATGTTAGTCAGATATCTCCTTGGATCAAACAGCTATTACCCCACTAATTAGAAATTATATCCCTGTATATTATTTTTTTGGAAGTATTTATCCAATTGCTGTTTAAACATCTGTTTGGACTCTGATAAAACCACCTCTTCAGTTCTTACTGTAAAAAAACCTTTCCCTTAGATTAAATTTCCTTTCTTCCAAGGTGTGACCTTGTGTGCTATGTATCGATTTTACGATAATGGTTTGTACTGACCACGAATATATTTGTAATTATAACGTTATTTGTATTATAATGTTATCATATCCCCTCTGAGGCGCCATTTTTCCAAACTAAAGAGATTTACATTTTTTAACCTTTCTTCGTAACTAAGGTGCTTCATTCGTTTTATCAATTTTGTAGCTTGTTTCTGCACTTTATAGTGCCATAATATCATTCTTTAGAACAGGTACCCCAAATTGCATGGAATATTCAAGGTGTGGTCTTACCAGCAATTTAAAATGAGATATTATATTTTCTTCCCTAGAATTTATGCCCCTATTTATACATGACAAAACTTTACTGGCCTTAGCAACTGCAGATTTACATTGCATATTGCTGCTTATTTTGTTGTCTATTACAATCTTCTTGTGTGTGGTTATCCCTAATTAACTACCATTTAGGATGTAAGTTGCTTGTGCATTCTTGACACCAAAGTGCATAACTTTGCATTTCTCTACATTAAATTTAATCTGCCGATTTAGTGCCTATTCCCCAATCTATCTAAATCCCTCTGCAGCAAAGCAATATCCTGCTCACATTTTATTACTTTACAAAGTTATGTGTCATCTGCAAACACTAAAACATGGCTTTCAATGCCTATTGCAAGATCATTTATAAGTATGTTAAATAGAAATGGTCCCAAAACAGAATCCTGAGGGACACCACTTACCATTTTTGTCCAGCTTGAAAATTTGCCATTAATGACAATGCGTTGTACTATGTCCTAAAGCCAATTTCTTTTAGTTTGAAGACTAACCTATTGTGAGGAACTGTATCAAATGCCTTGTCAAAATCCAAGTAAATCACATCCACTGATCTATATTTCTACTTACTTTTTCGGAGAATGCAATCAGGTTAGTTTGGCATGACCTATGTTTCATAAAACAATGCTGATTATTGCTAATAACAAAGTTCTTCCCAATAAATTGATGATTATTATCTCTTAATAGCCCCTCAAATAATTTCCCAGTGACAGAAATTAAGCTCACAGATCTATCATTTCCAAGCAAGGATTTTGAACCCTTTTAAAATACAGAACGACATCTGCCTTCCTCAAATCCTCCGGTACAATACCTGAAACAAAAGAATCTTGAAAGATTAAATACAGAGGTTCACTTATTTCTCCACTTAGCTCCTTAAGTACTTGTGGGTGAATACTGTTAGGCCTCTGAGCTTTATTTACAATAATTTTCTTTAACTGCTGTAGAACCTTGTCTTGCTTCATCCAATCACAAGTTATCTCCAAGTTTTTTGCAGGAATCATTTGCAAATCTCTTGCCATAGGATCCTCATTAATATATACTGAATAAACATAGTTATTGAAAATGTTTGCCTTTTCCTGGTCTTCATTAACTAACAGATCCATCTCTGTTTCCAGTGGACCTACACTTTAATTTGTGTTTTTTTTACAATTGATGTACTTAAAAAAAGTTTGGGGGTTGGTTTTGCTTTTTTTGCCTATCCATTTCACATTTTCTAGTTAAGCCTCTTTAATAGCCTTTTTGCAAGCATTATTGGCTTCCTTATATCTTATATAGGATGCCTCTGATGTGTCTGATTTAAATGCTTTAAATGCACTTTTCTTATTGTTAAACTCTTGTTTTACTTCTCTACTAAGCCACATTGGTTTCTTTTATATTTATTACCCGATGGTACATAATGAGAAATATAACTTTCTAATATTTGTTTGAAGAGCTTCCATTTATCCTCAGTGTTTTTTTCACTAAGTAGTTAATGAAAGTCGATATGTTGTAGAGGTGCACTAATCTTATTGAAATTGGCTTTTTTTTAAATTATACGATTTACTATACCCCACGTGCTTTTGCTTTTTACAGTTTATTTAAAAAATTACCATATCATTATCAATGTTTCCCAAATGCTCCCCTACTTGAATGTTGGTCAAAAGATCAACATTGCTTGTTATAACAAGATCCAGACAAGCATCCTTTCCCATCTCACCTTATTAGATCTCTCTCCACTTGTCTCGTGCCTTCCTTAACTCACTATCGTCCCATATCCCTGCTCCCTTTTTCCTCCAAGCTTCTGGAAAGACTTGTCTTTACCCATGTGTCTCATTACCTCAATTCCAACTCTCTCCTTGACCCTATTCAATCTGGCTTCTGCCCTCTCCACTCTACTGAGACTGCGCTTATCAAAGTTACTAACGACCTAATCGCAGCTAAATCCACAGGCCACTGATCCATACTAATTCTCCTTGACCTCTCTGCTGCCTTTGACACCATTCATCATGCTCTCCTTCTTCAAACTCTTCAATCACTTGGTCTCTGTGACTCTGTCCTCTCCTGGTTTTCATCTTATCTCTCCCAATGCTGAATCAGAGTCTCTTTTTCTGATGATACGTTCTCCCTTTGTCCTGTCTCGGTTGGAGTCCCTCAAGGCTCTGTCCTTGGTCCCCTTCTATTTTCTCTTTATATTGCTTCTCTTGGCAAACGTATTACCTCTTTTGGATTCCACTACCACCTGTACACTGATGACACCCAGTTAAATCTCTCCTCCCCGGACCTCTCCCCTGCCGTCCTGATGCGTGTCATTGCTTGCCTTTCTTCCATCTCTGACTGGATGTCCTCCCGCTTTCTGAAACTCAATCTCTCTAAAACTGAGCTCCTTGTCTTTCCTCTTCCTAATACTGATCCTCCTCTTTTGCTCTCCCTTCAAGTTTGTGGTATCCACATCAGTCCATCCCTGCAAGCGCGCTGTCTTGGCGACATACTTGATTCTGGCCTCACCTTTGAGCCTCACATCCAGCATGTTGCCAAATCCTGTAGATTCCACCTTAAAAACATAGCCCGCATCCACCCCTTTCTTACACAAGATGCTACCAAGGAGCTTGTCCATGCTCTTATAATTTCCTGCATGGATTGTTGTAACCTTTTCCTGATTGGTGTTCCCAAAAGCTGTACTACACTGCTACAGTGCAAAATGAAAGCTGCTGCAGGACTGATTTTCCTCACTAGTCGGTTCTCTCACACCTCACCCCTCTGCCAGTCCTTACATTGGCTTCCTGTATGTTATAGGAGTCAATTCAAGTTACTAATTCACACCTATAAAGCACTGAACAACTCTAGCCCCTCTTATATCTCTTCACAGATCCATAGGTATGTCACTTCTCGGTCTCTCCGCTCTTCCCGTGACCACCTCCTGTCCGTTGTCCGCACCCGTACGGCCAACTCACGCTTGCAGGACTTCTCACGGGCGGCTCAGTTCGCTTGGAATAGCCTGCCTACTGCCATCAGACTCTCCCTTAGTATGCCCCTCCAGCCCCTGCCCCCTTATATCCTGTCCTCGGGGCGGACGGACCTTATTATTATCCTGCCCCCGTTTTACCTTCTTTCCCCACCCCAGTCACGCCTCCTCTTCCTGTCTCTGTTGTGCCACCCTCCATTTCACCCACTTCCTGTTTGCCTGTTCCTTTTACTCCTGCCCTCACTTCACCCTCATTTCCTGTTCCCACTGTTTACACCCTCACCTCATCCCTGTCCTCTTTCCCTGTCACTTCCTCTCTAGCTCCTTCCCCAATCCTGTCACCTCCGCCCTTACCCTAGCTCCCCTCCCAGCATCCAACCCGCCATCCGCCCCGCCCCCTCCAGCCATGGTCATCACCTCCCTGTAACGGACCGTTTTGCACACAGGGGGTAAAAACCGTTTAGGCGATCGTCCCCTTTTCCAGAGAAGCAGGCACAGCTATTGTAAAACACCAAACTCACGAACCGCCAATAAGTGAATGCTCCAAACTCCTGACCGGCATCCAATATAGCACTCCAAACACACGAACTGGAACCATACGAATCGCTGCTAGCAGACGAATAGGAAAAGCCTCCAAGCGGCTTACACTCCTAGCAATCAGTCTCTATCAGCATTCAGTAAATCCCCCCAAAGACGAGACAAAGCTCTGTGTTGAGGGTCAAGCAGTGGTCTGTTTAATGAGGGCTACCTGCCCAGTATTTATGCAGGTCTCCCACCTGGTGGACACTCTCCTAGGGGACCAAATGGGAGACTGTAACAAAGGACAGACAATTAGACAAATAGGACACACAATCACAGTATATTCCCATAATGCATCCTGGCTTCCTCCCCTCTGCCTTGGAGATAATTGAGAAGTAATTCAATTATCTCCCAAGACAAAGGCAAATAGCCATTATGCACGTGGGGATACTAACACACAAATTACTATTAAAATACACTATGTGAGACACATAACATTAAAAGCATACATTTAACACATCCCCAGATAGCTCAGGTCTGAGCGCACATTATTAAGCGAATGGCGTTTAGACCACACGAATACAGTTTAATCGCCATGGAGCTAAAGTCTTTACACAGTCAGTTTCATGCGAATGAGCTCCATGGGATTCCTATCTGGGGTATAACACATTCAAGCAAAACTACCGAACACCTGGCCGTTCGTGCACTTTCACCGAACAAGAAGGGAGGTTGGCGGCTTCAGCGGTGTTCGCGCAAAACTGTGTCCGATTTCAGTTCCATGAATTAAGCGTCAAACACCGCTGTGCGTGTGCATGTTTAAAATGGCCGCGACCTCGTGTTCGTGATACGAATGGCGGCCACCCAGCATTCGTCAATTAAGCTGTGGTTAACCGCAGCTTCAGGGAGGCTAATTGCTGGCACACTCCAGCTCCCAGGTGGTCCAGTCATTTGTGTGGTTGTTCGGTAGATTGAATCTACCGAATACCAGGCAGAAAAGAACGAATAGATCTTTTCTGCAGGTAATAAAGATGTCTTTTAACATGGGGCCATAGTCCAAAGGCAGCAGACAAGCAACCAGGCTTCTCCAATGCAATTTGGCGAGATTGCTCTCATCACACTCCTCTCCCAGCATCCCTCTGGCCACTTCCTCTCTCGTCCATGCATCCATTTCCGTTCCCGCCCCTATCATGGCTGCCTCCAATGTGTCTTTCCCCATCATGACCATTGGTTCCGGAGAATCAACAACTTCCTATACGTCCCCAACTATCACCACCCCAAGGCCAGGCACCCCAAACCAAACACACTTCTTCGATGCACAGTATCGTTGGAAGCGCAGCACAGGACCCGAGTTCATCCGATACTATCTGCTTCCATGCACCACAGATTACCTCTGATAGCAGTGCACATGAAGAGAGCCCGCCATGAGCCCCAAATAATATCCCTCAAGTCCCTCAAACTGAGCCCTGCAGCGCTCAACTCGGATGGGGCCCCTTTAATATATGTTACATTCAACTCATCCCAGGCTTCAACCCTAGTAACGTCCCTTCCAGACCCAGAGAAACAATCCATGTACTTCTTCTGAAGGATTGCTCAAATCCGTAAAACATACTCTGCCACATGTCGTGATTTGTTTAGTCTTTAGGATGCCTATTGGCCCATAATGGAAAGAAGCTTCTATGATGCCCGCCTCACTACAGACACAGATTTTCAGTCAGGCATAATATTCTGTGAACAATTTAGTGCATGGGCTCAGGATAAATTAGCCGATCAGGCAACCTGTATTAATGACATTGTGCAAGAAAAGACAGAATCTGTGGAGAAATACCACTCTAGACTAACTCAAACTTTCTCTGACCTGGGTTTTAGTTTGTATAACAAAACCCACACCTAGATGCTATCAGCAATCTTTGTTGCAGGGCTCAAGGAAGCCATAAGGAAGGGTCTAATCTTGTCCCGCCCTGAATACAGGACACCCTTCTCCTGGTTGCTAAGGGTCTAGAATCCACTCAGCTTCCTCCATCCCGAAAATCTGCCCCCCTCATGTTTTCTTTACATAATCCTTCCATTGCACCTGCTCAAACGCCTCCTGGGTATCCCTTGCCCTCAGCACCGTTCCTCTCATGACTCAGCCTTTGAGGCCACAAACCAGGACTTGTTTTAACTGTAACCAACCTGGTCATTTCAAGAAAGACTGTACTGCACCAAGAGTCCCCAAACAGCAACCACAGGCCATAAGACCACCCTATCCCATAGCTGGCTATCCTCCTGCTACAGCCCCAGGCTATCCTATGCCTGGTTACCCCTATGCTCCGGTTACCCTGGTTACCCCTATGCTCCGGACCCAAGTTATCCCATGGCTGGTTAGCCTTCCGCCACCCGTTTTCCTGCTCCAAGCTATCCTTCACATAGCCATTCTTTTACCGGACATCCACCCAATGACCACCCCGCACCCATCCATCAGCATATTAAAAATGTATTTGTGTAATTGTTTCCCTGTATAACTGTAAGTGTATGTAGCTTTCGTATGATTGTTCGGTAGTTTTCATACACAAGAAACTACTGAACCATCAGACCACCCCAGTGAGAAGTGTGCACCTAGTTAAGCTTTCACACTCTGTAACCGCAGCTTAATTGACCGTGAAATTTATATATTGTATGTACCTGTGTGGTCGCTGTTCGTCATACGAACCGTGTACGGTGGCCATCTTACGCAAGAAAATCTCAGCGGTGTTTGGTCGTTGAGTGTCTGGAACTCAAATCGGACACTCAAGCACCCGAACACCGCTGAGACCTCCAGAGCTCCATAACTCCCGAACGGAGGGGCCAGTCAGTCCCTCGTTCGGTAAAATAAATGTACCAAACAAGGGAATACAGACGAATAGAAGATTATCTGTGGATGGCAAGGATTACAGTATGTTTTAACTACCGAACGGAGACCGATCGGTCAAATTTCACCTTCCACCAAAACTCCCGAACCCCTGGTCCGATCTGGGTGAATTTTGAATATGTTCGTCACCCAGATCTGGGCTGCAGGTAAAATATTATTCTAGCTGCTTGTTTTGAGGGACATCCAGAACTCGGGGAAAACTACAGTATGTTTAATTGGATCATGTGTCACACTGAGGGGAGGAGATGTGTGGGAGGTAACTGTTACATTATTGGCTACTGTGGCTACTGTAATAATTACTGTGAATCCCTCCCTTGCATGGGAGAAAGCTTTAAAAGAAGTTTGAGTGATTAAAAGTTCAGTTCTTCTCCTGATGCTGTGTGTCGTCCAGTCATTGGGATCTGTATGGGGATATTCGTGGATTACCTTGCTTGCTGTACTTATTGTTATATGGGATTTTATTACTTGTTCCTGAGCCTCACTGGGATCTTTAGTGGAGTTAACCTGTGAAAGACCAGCTCTCCGCTACAAAGCCTTTCAAACTCTTTGTTTCAGAAAGAATGGGTCATGCATCTGGTGTTCTCACACAGTCTCATGGTTCTCACCAACGTCCTATGCTACTACTCCTGTCAACTTGACCCTGTATGAGTGACTGTTCTTGCAATCACCTGAATGTCATTTGCTGGTCTCAGCGAATCACCTTGCCTACCACAGTACAGCCCCCATTGCATGTAAAACCCAAATGGGTAAAACATGTACAGTGGCTGTTCCTCACGTTTCTCTCACCAAATCCCCAGAAATCTCATGGAAAGAACTTGGCCCATTGGCCAAAACATGGAGCACTGCAGATAAAGATCAACTTACCACTGAGGGTGTCACCAAAAGAACCGTGAACTGCAAGACAACTGGTTACCCTCAATACCACACAGAAATATGTAAAGACATCCCTTCCACGGACCAAGATCCAGACGCTCCTCATGACTGTTTTGAACAGATGAAAATGGAGACAACACATCTCCCCACAGTACATTAAACTGCCTTACTAGAGCCTGACTTCACCCTGTCCGTGGATGGCTCCAGATATGCTGATGAGCAAGGAAGATAACACACTGGATTTGCTGTCACTAAAGTGGATCAGGTACTCCAAGCATCTTCATTCCCCTCATCAATGTCTGCCCAAGAAGCTGAACTGAAGGCTCTCACCATAGCATGCCAGATGTCAGAAGGAAAGCGCGGCAATACCTATATCAATTCAAGATATGCATTGGGCGTGGCACATGATTTGCATTGATCTGGAAGACAAGAGGTTTTCTTACAGCAACTGGTACACCAGTCAAGCATGGTACAGCTATCAAGGAACTGATAGATGCCCTGCTTCTTCCTGAGGAAGTGGCCATACTGAAGAGGGAGACTGAATTCAGAGGAAGCATGTGGCAACTATTTAGCTGACAAAGCTGCCAAAGATGCTGCACGTGTGCCAAGGGAAGTGGAAACCCCTTTATTTACCATGCAGACCCTACCCACGGATCTTAAGCTTTTGAGGGAACAACAAGCAGCTGCTGACCCCGAGGAAAGACAAAGTTGGAAGCAGAGAGGGGCAACCCTTCAAGATGGGGTGTATTCCATTAACCTCAAGTTCTGCCTCCCCAAGAGCATGTATCCAGCAGTGGTCCAGTGGGCCCATTGAGCAGCACACCTATCCAATGACCTCATGAACTCTCTAATCAACAAATATTTTGAAGCACCAAGCATTACCTCTCTGATTAAAAGTTACAACAGATCCTGCACCATCTGTGCCAAGTGTAATCCAGGAAGAGTGGTAAAGGCTCCCCCAAAACACCTGGCGAAGCCACACTACCCCTTCCAAAGGATCCAAATTGATCATATCAAGATGCCATAGAGTGGTCGATATGAATATGAACTAGTTATAGTGGACATGTTCTCAGGATGGCCAGAGGCCTTCCCAGTCACCAACTTGACAGCCAAGACTACAGCAAAGCATCTGCTCACCGAAATTGTCTGCATATATGGGGTTCCTGAAGTGATAGAAAATGACCAGGGCTCATCTTTTACCGCACTGGTAACCAAAGAAATCTGGTCAGCCCTGGGGCTGACTCTTGCATTCCACACGCCCTATTATCCACAGAGTAGTGGTAAGATAGAACACATGAATGGCACCTTAAAGGACAGAATGCTGAAGATGGCCCAAGAAACTAACTCTACCCTGGCCAGAAAGTCTCCCTATAGCTCTGTTTAGTGTAAGGCACACACCAAGAGGGAAGGTTGGCCTGTCCCATATGAAATCTTGTTTGGTTCAGCCCCCAGGTTAGGCTGCTATTTTCCCTAACAACTCTAATTCCAGTCAGACATATTGGTTGAGTATGTAACTGCTCTCTCTCAAGCTTTGACCAAAATCCACACACAAGTGTTTTCTTCCATTCCAGATCCAGAGTCTGATACAGGCACCCATAAGTTGCTTCCTGGTGATTGGGTTCTGGTTAAGAAATTCCTAAGCCAAGATATGATGGTCCTTTCCAAGTCCTAACCACATCCACCTCAGTTTAATTGGCCGGGAAGAAGACTTGGATACACGCCTCTCATTGCAAAAAAAACCCAGCTCCAGAGGAAGCAAACCCCGTTGAATCATGAGCTTCCTGTACCTTGTCCTGCTGCTATGCCTTATAGAGGCCCGACAAGTTGCTATTACTAAAAATAATCATGTTTATACATTTTGGTACAACTCTTCTAATACACATGTCGTCACCTTTACATTTGACTATTGTGATGTAGTTACTTGTACATTCTCACAGTCATTGCTATCAACAGTATATAAAGACATACCTCATAAAAAGGACCCGTACATAAGTGTGACAGATGACTATTGGGGACACAGCTCCTGGAAGGTGGCAATTGGAACACAGGGCCACCTTGGGGTTATAAACCACAGAGAGCTTTAAAAAGATTAGACAGAAATGGGGAATCCCTATTACGTATAATGACCGTATGGAAACAAGCGGGGGGAACCCCCATGAAATTTACCTTAAACATAGAACATCCCAGTCCTGGGGATGCTGGTGAGGCAGCATTAGGTAACTCCGCATACCAGCACATGCATATACATCATCATGCCGAACAAGGGCCACACGCGCACAGAATGGGGGATATGGGGTCTCCACTTTCACCACCTCAAACAGATATCACAGTCTCAAGACAAGGGGCTAAGCCTCATGTACCGTCTCCCTTTATTTCAATTTCCTTACATGCAAATACATTGGGTTTCAGTCTTGTTTTTCATATGCATATATAATTACACAGGAGCCACGGCAGGGCCTCACGTGAGCCACTTGGGCAGATATTAGCATGTAACCCAGATTGGTCTGCCTTTACACGCACTCGATATTACCAACCGAGTTTGGTGGCAACAGCACCTGGGCAGAAACCCACAGCCTAACTATAATACTTAAGTGATTATCCTGTGACGTGTTTATTAGTCAGGCATACTTAGCCTGCACAAGGTGACACTCTCCCTTCAGCGACCTTCGCGGGTCAACCTGCACCCAATCTACTAATTGCGTACCCAGTCTACCAGTATGTCTAATCATACTAGCCTGATTAACACTGGGCTTGTTTAAATTCCTATATCTGTCTTATGACAAGCACAGCTTCAGTAATCTTTATATATTCTCACGCTATAGTTAAATTCATCTCACCAGACGTGTTAATGTACGTTACTTAACATGACTCTACTTACTAAAGAAGAATCTGTGTCATTTAAAACATAGCATGATTAAGTTGTTATATTTGGCTCATGAAAAGTACCATGTGAGTAATCTTTAATTATTCTTTGAACCTATTTTTTTAAACTTTGCTTGTAATATTATGTTTACTTATCGTTAAAAAACAAATATGGCAGTCTTTCTTGGGATTGTAACCCAAACTACACTGACGGCATACCATTTGCAACAGTAGACAACCCAAGGTATTGCAAATGGGGTAGGTCCAGTCTTTTTTAGTAGCCACTTGGGCACAAACACTGGCCAAAGTTAGTGTTAATATTTGTTTGTGTGAAAAATGCAAAAAAACAAATTTCAACGCCAATTTTGGCAAGTGTTTGTGACTAAGTGGCTTTTAAAAAAGACTGGACATACCCCATTTGCAATACCTTGAGTTGTCTACTATTGCAAATGGTGTGCTGTCATGGGGTAATTTTCATTCCTGGGCTACCATACGGTCTTAAAGGCAACGTAACCAATCTGACGAATTTCAATGTGAAAAAAACTGAAATGTAAGTATTATATCTGACTCTGTAATCACTTTTGTAAACACCATAAAACCTGTACATTGCGGGTACTGTTATACTTGGGAGATTCACTGAACACAAATATTAGGGTTTCAAAACAGTAAAACGTATCACGACAACATCAGTGTAAGTGCTATAAAAAATGCAGAGATATCATCATTGTAATACATTTTACTGTTTTGTAATATTTGATTCAGCAAAGACTTCTGAGTAAAACAGTGGGTCTTGACAAGTTACAGGGTTAAATCTAGCGCTAGCAGGACTAGGCAGTTCCCGCAAATTGTAATTAAAGGACCCTCTAGGCACCCAGACCAAGCTTAATAAAGTGGTCTGGGTGCCAGGTTCCTGCAATGTTTGTAAATGGATTAATCCTGCCCTCAAATCCTCTAGTGGCTGTCTCATTGTACGCTATGCTGAGAAGATTCCATAAGATGTAAATGCATGACAGCTTGCGCGCAGCTCTTGCCATGCGCATTCAAATGGGAGGAGAGGAGGAGGATCCGGAGAGGAGATAACTGAGCCATTTTATAGTGCCATATCCTGGCCTTATAGTGGTCATAAAATGGAAAAATATTACCGTAGAATTATATATATGTTTTCCAGCACTCTTCTTTAAAGGGTTAAGCATTTTACAGAATATCCTCAAAAATATGATCAACAGCCTCCCCCTCTGGGACAAATCAGAGGCTCAGTAGAAATAACATTCAAAACAACATTTATATAAGATGCAGGAACATTATGATGACTTTGGATGGGATAACATAAAGGTTATCATGGACAGATTCTGGCCCATCCTGAGACAGGATGAACATCTTAAGAGTGTAATTCCCCCCCATGCATCCATAATAGCAAGGAGGGGAGAAAATATAAAATATCCAAAGAGAAAGCACTGCACCACACTGGCTGTCTAACAAATTGAAAGGGACATACAAATGTGGGCACTGTAAAGCATGTACCTTTATTTTGAAAGATTCAAATCTTTTTGAAAACAGTGAAGTCTTTTTTCAATTGCAGTACCAAAGGGCTAATATATCTCTTAACCTGCCAATGTGGTGTAATGTACATAGGCAACACGTTTCATCCATTTAAAAGACGCTTTTTAAAACATGTTACTCAGTGAAGACACTTAGAAAAATTGAGACCCCATTATCAAGACATGTCAAATGTGCACATCAGAGGAATCCTAATGGATTAAATTCCAAGGCATTGGATTGGCATTGGATCAAAGAAAAGGCAACCTCGATAAACGCCTGTTACGGAGGGAGTGTCTTTGGATGTACCGCCTAGGAACACTCTCTCCTCCTTAGCCTAAATGTTTGCGTATTATGCTTTCATTAACCCCTTAAGGACTGAGCCCAATGTACACATTGTGATCAAAACAAAACGTAAACAAAACCTGGAATTTGACTATATGTCTGTTCAACTGTAATTCACCCCTTTTTATATTAAGTGCACCCAAACTTATTATTTATCTTTTTATTCAGGGGAAACAGGGCTTTCATTTCACATCAAATATTTAGCTATGAAACATAATTTAATATGAATCAAATATTTTTTAAAGGGGGCGGGGCCTGACTGCTGAACCAAGCAGACGCAGGTTGCGGCAGCTCCTGTGATATGTTGCAAATTCTCTTGAACTTACCCGAACCAGAGCTGATACCTGGCACAAGCAGCTTGCCAAAGGAAGCAACATTTCTGCAGATACTAAGCACAGGGAGGTCCCGATCTGCTCCACATGATACCGTGAAGGCTCAGAAGCATGGGCAACACGAGGGAGATGGCCCCTCTCCTGCCTCCACGATTAACGACAGTCAATATGTTGTAGAGGTGCCCTTATCTTATTGAAATTGGCTTTTTTATAAAATTATACATTTTAGTATACCCCCCTATGGACCGGTGTGGGTTATCCCAGTCCCCGCCAGCCTGGCACACATGCTACATCCGGCACCTGAGGCCCACCATAACCCACACTCAGACCGCATGGAGCCTAGCAAAACGACCACGCTATCAGTCCTGCACCCTCTCAGCCCCTCCACAAATGCCTAGATGCCCTGCTCCACCGCTTTTGGGAGAAGCTGGAGCAGAGCACTACCCAACAGCCCCCTACTTCCATCAGGGTAGTGGAGCCAACAGAGGTTATGTGGACCCTTTTTTGGGCACACACTGCCCAAGGCCTACCCGACCTGGAAACTAGCAACACAATCATAACCCAACATGTCAATCTATTTAGGACAAACATGGCAGCATTAGGTAACTCCGCATACCAGCACATGCACACCACATTTAGCATGCCGATCCCCGGGCCACACGCGCCACATATTAGTGGGACTATGGGGTCTCCAAGTTATCACCACAGGTTGCAGATGCTCACAGTCAATACTTTAAGGGCCACAATTCCTCATGTACCGTCTCCCTTTATTTCAATTTCCTTACATGCAAATACATTGGGTTTCAGTCTTGTTTTTCATATGCATATATAATTACACAGGAGCCATGGCAGAAACCCACAGCCTAACTATAATACTTAAGTGATTATCCTGTGACGTGTTTATTAGTCAGGCATACTTAGCCTGCACAAGGTGACACTCTCCCTTCAGCGACCTTCGTGGGTCAACCTGCACCCAATCTACTAAATGCGTACCCAGTCTACCAGTATGTCTAATCATACTAGCCTGATTAACACTGGGCTTGTTTAAATTCCTATATCTGTCTTATGACAAGCACAGCTTCAGTAATCTTTATATATTCTCACGCTATAGTTAAATTCATCTCACCAGACGTATTCAGTTAATGTACGTTACTTAACATGACTCTACTTACTAAAGAAGAATCTGTGTCATTTAAAACATAGCATGATTAAGTTGTTATATTTGGCTCATGAAAAGTACCATGTGAGTAATCTTTAATTATTCTTTGAACCTATTTTTTTAAACTTTGCTTGTAATATTATGTTTACTTATCGTTAAAAAACAAATATGGCAGTCTTTCTTGGGATTGTACCCCAAACTACACTGACGGCATACCATTTGCAACAGTAGACAACCCAAGGTATTGCAAATGGGGTAGGTCCAGTCTTTTTTAGTAGCCACTTGGGCACAAACACTGGCCAAAGTTAGTGTTAATATTTGTTTGTGTGAAAAATGCAAAAAAACAAATTTCAACGCCAATTTTGGCAAGTGTTTGTGACTAAGTGGCTTTTAAAAAAGACTGGACATACCCCATTTGCAATACCTTGAGTTGTCTACTATTGCAAATGGTGTGCTGTCACGGGGTAATTTTCATTCCTGGACTACCATACGGTCTTAAAGGCAACATAACCAATCTGACGAATTTCAATGTGAAAAAAACTGAAATGTAAGTATTATATCTGACTCTGTAATCACTTTTGTAAACACCATAAAACCTGTACATTGCGGGTACTGTTATGCTTGGGAGACTTCACTGAACACAAATATTAGGGTTTCAAAACAGTAAAACGTATCACAACAATTATATCATCAGTGTAAGTGCTATTTGTGTGTAAAAAATGCAAAATATTTCACTTTCACTGACGATATCATCATTGTAATACATTTTACTGTTTTGAAACACTAATATTTGTATTCAGCAAAGACTTCTGAGTAAAACAGTACCCTCCATGTATAGGTTTTATGGTGTCTTGACAAGTTACAGGGTTAAATCTAGCGCTAGCAAATTAAATTCCCTGGACTTTTGGCCTGGGTTGTCAGGCAGTTCCCGCAAATTGTAATTAAAGGACCACTCTAGGCACCCAGACCACTTCAGCTTAATAAAGTGGTCTGGGTGCCAGGTCCAGGTCAGAGAAACTGCAATGTTTGTAAATGGATTAATCCTGCCCTCAAATCCTCTAGTGGCTGTCTCATTGACAGCCGCTAGAAGCGCTTGCGTGATTCTCACTGTGAAAATCACAGTGAGAAGATGCAAGCGTCCATAAGAAAGCATTGTAAATGCTTTCCTATGAGATCAGCTGAATGCGCGCACAGCTCTTGCCACGCGTGCGCATTCAGCCGAATGGGAGGAGAGGAGGAGGATCGGAGGCGGAGAGCTCCCCGCCCGGCGCTGGAGAAAAGTAACTTTTAACCCCTTTCCTCTCCCCAGAGCCAGGCGGGAGGGGGACCCTGAGGGTGGGGGCACCCTCAGAGCACTATAGTGCCAGGAAAACAAGTATGTTTTCCTGGCCTTATAGTGGTCCTTTAATAAAATGACCTAAATATGTAAAAATATTACATAAATATATATACGTAGAATTATATATATATAGTTTTCAGGTAGTGATCAGCACTCTCGGTCTTTAAAGGGTTAAAACTTGAAGTTTATTGAATATTCATTAAAAATATGATCAACGTTTCAGTCCCCTCTGGGACTTTCATCAGGCTCAGGCATGAATAACACAGTAAAACAATGCATTTATATAAGAGAGGAAATTAGAGTGAAAAGACTTACCCCTGGTCATAGGAATGGTGGGAGTGGTGTCTCTAGCGTCCCCCAGTGTTGAATGCGCATGCATGGAATAAGCCACACCCTCACGTGTCTTAATGATAGCCTGCGTTGCCGGGGCAACAGGGAGTCGAGTGGAGGTGCTAAGTAAACAAAGAATAACATGCCAAATGGGTGGAACCTGTGTATACAATGGAAGGATCGTGCAAAAGATAGTTTAGAGATCATTATTGGCACAAGAGTGAGTGAAGCTACAGTGCATACCGTATATACTCGAATATAAGTCGAGTTTTTCAGCACATTTTTTGTACTGAAAAACCCCCACTCGACTTATACTTGAGTTAATGTCTGTATTATGGCAACTTACATTGCCATAATACAGACCACGACCGCCGGGCTTGTAAAGTCCTGTTGGGGGCTGGCATCGAGCTGTAACTTACCTTTCCTGCAGCTCCTGTCAGCTCCCTTCTCCTCAGGTCCAGTCCAGACTGGGCGAAACGCGTTAAGTAATAGACTTGAAGTCTATTTCTTTTTATTTACATTTTATTTTCATGTATTAATAAAGTTCCAGTTTTATTATTACATTTATTGTTCCTGGTGCATCTTGAATCCCGCTCACTTCCTGTATCCTTTGGTGGGGTCATACCACCACACGCTGTTTATACCGGAGCAAGGCATTGCTCTGGAAATTGTAAGTAGGATACTTTTCCTTTACTTATATATTTTTATTGTACATACTATACCATTGGATTTTATTTTTTATTTCTTCTATATACACCACTGTGGAGGATTGGATACCGTATTGTACCATCATATTTATCCCTAGACGGGGATTGTACCGTCCAAGCGCTGTACGGCAGAGCTCTAAGTAGCTCTGCAAAGTGTGAGTTAGTCTTCTGTTAGTCTATTTATGCACTTATATGTTTGACATATTACACTATTATTGTATTGTATTTTTTCTTTATGAGGGTTATATACATCCTTATACCACAGGATTTTCTGTATGTATGTATATACTATAATCATTACTGCTCTATCCATTACACCATTTTGGCGCGGTTTACCACTTTGTTTTTATGATTTAGCTCCCCTGTCAGCTCCACTGTAAGTTTCGCGAGAGCCGTGGAGTCAGAGCGTTGCCACGGGTTACCGTGGTAATGCTCCGCGCTGCAGTCACACCGCAAGACTTACAGTGGAGGAGAAGGGAGCTGACCGGACTGGAGGAGAAGGGAGCTGACAGGAGCAGGAAAGGTAAGTTACAGCTCCATGCCAGCCCCCCTCCTACACAGCCCATCCACTGGACCACCAGGGAATGAGAGCCCCTCTCCCTGGCCAGCTAACAAGCAGGGTGGTGGGGACGAAAATAAAATTAAATAATAAAAAAATAATATTACAATAAAAATTTTTTTAAATATTAAAATAAAAAAAATGAAATAAAATAAAAAAATACTAAAATAAAAAAATTTAAATATTAAAATAAAAAAATGTAAATGTTAAAATAAAAAAATTAATAACAAAAATGCCCTCCCCCCACCCAGTTCACACACACACTCATACAAACACACACTCTGCATTAAATACACACACTCATACACACACTCATACAAACACACACTCTGCATTATACACACACACACGCATACATAAAAACTACATGTTCTAGTATTTTTCCCTAGATACATTAGTTAATTAGGAAAACTGGCTTAAAGAAAAAATAATGATAAGCCCCTCCCACAATTACAGGCCAAACGGTGTTAGAGGCCCATAGCCGTAAATGGAGTAAGGCATAGGATAGAATAAAAGAGTAGAAGCATAGTAGAAGCATAGGATAGAATAAAAGAGCAAGTCGGTTGTGGTGTGCCGGGACCGACAATACGGTAGGCCTGTAAATAAAGAGGGCATAAGTGAATAATTAAAGATTTAGTTCAGTCAACAAATACATACAAATTAACCAGACATTTCCTTAAATGCATTCCTTATTTCCTGTACTGGTTTGGGTATGTATCTTGTGTAAGCAGAAGATTTCCATCGCCCCAGTGATTTTATAATATGAACTGGTATGTTGGCGCTGGAGGCTGAGAAGTGACCCGAGTAGGTAGAAGGGTTGAGACCTAGCATGGTTAACAGAGATCTGACATATCTCATGAAAGTAACATAAGCAAATTCTTAGTCTTTTAATACAAATAATGGTTGTGATGGTAGTGAGGTTGGTTTTTGATGGTGTATGTAGGACCGCAACTGGGCACCATTTATTGTGTGTAGGATAATATGTGATTTCTACTGGTGATGCGTGTTGGCTCGTTTTGGACTGTGGTAGAGCCAATATGTATTGATCCATGTGTTTGCGTAGGTGGGATCGTTGAAGACATCTATCAGTCTGAGTGGTGGTGATGGTAGTGAACTCTCTTGGCCTTAGAAAACCGTAGAAGGCTATATACATGGACTTTTAATGACCGAGTTGGTGGTAGCAGTAAATGGTTTTAAATCTAATAAATTGGATAGTGATTGGAAAAGTTTGTTATCTATCGGTAATCTCTGAGAGGTACTTGGTGGAACCGATTTCGGAATGCCTCTGAGTATATGATTTATCTGATATGATAACATTAAGCTAGAGTTGTTTGACCATAGAATTAGCATGTGGTGTTGTATGCCTGTCAAATATAATTTAATGGTGTTGTACGATAGTTGTAGCTTGAGATGGCAAAAAGAAGCGAAACCCAGGATGGATGTCTTGACGAAAGGTTGGGATATGTCGTGTTCCAATAGAAATCTTATAAACAATATGAAGGCTCTGTTGTACGTCCTAGGATTATTGGATGACAGTGCTAATTTGGACAGATCCCTGCTATGTTGCATAAGTATGTCTAATCCATGATTAGTTGCTGGAACGAAGGAGTGGCTGTGGTTGCTTGAGCAGCTGTAGGAAGTGCTTGATGAAATGCCTAAAAATTGAATCAAGACAAATTGTCAGCGGCTATGTTACAAATGCCTGGTACATGAAAGCAAACCAAGAAGAAATTGTGACATGCATCCAACCAAGTGAGTTTCGTGAGAAAGATTAGAGATTAGAGATGATGAATGGCTCTTGTTGATTATATGACATGTGGCTTGGTTGTCTGAGTAGCAACGGAACAATGACCCTGACCATAAATGACCCCATGCCACAGCAGCTGCTACAATAGGGTAGATCTAAAAAAAAGCTGAGGTAGTGAAAAAAAACCTTCCAAATCCTGTGGTAAACGCTGTGTCTCACCATATTGTTGTTGATGTGTCAGACAATCCTGGGAGGAACAAGCTTTTACTATTCCATGTGGTTAAGAATTTCTTCCACATGTGCAGGTATGCTGTGGCTTGAATATCTAGGGACAGTCTATGGTCGTCATGTCGGAAGTGTGGGAAAAGAGAAAGAACTCTGGATATGAAAGCCCGACCTTGTGGTATGATGCGCATGGCAAAATTTAAGGAACCTAGAAGAGATTGTAGTTCCTTGCGGTTGCAAGTACCCAGCATAATGTAGTGATTGATGCTGTTGAGAATGTTCCCTGTTTTATCTTGTGGTAAGCTTGCTTGCATGAATGCTGAGTCAAGCTGTATGCCCAGTAATGTAATGATAGTGTCTGGGCCTTCAGTTTTGCTAGGGGATACTGGGACGCCCAAGTGGTCGAACGGACTGATTGCTTCCTTGAGGCTTCTTGGGGGAAAGGTGTTTTGTTCGACCAACAAGAAGTCATCTAGATAATGTATGACTGTGGGGAATCTGGATATGTTTAGTAACAGCCAGCAAAGAGTTTCAGTGAATATGTCAAAGATTTTGGGGCTACTCTTTGACCCAAAGGTTAAGCGGGAGAAGAAATAGTAATTGTATGCCCATTTGATGCCATGTAAGTGCCAGAGTGTAGGGTGGATTGGTAGCAGTTTGAAAGCATTGATGATGTCTGTCTTGCTAGTGGCGTATTGCAGGGAAAACTCCTGGGAGGGACTGAGGGAGTTGAGACTTGGGGTAGCAGAGGTGTGAGGTACTGATAAATCTGTGATAATTCTTTGTTTGACACAATCCCAATGGGGTTTGTGCACCATGCTGTAAATGGTGGTGATTTGAAAGGCCCAAATAGAAACCCTTCTGCCAGTTCTTGGGCTATGAGTGAGTCTACAGCCGTTGGGTTCTGTTGTGCTGACTGCATGTTGGGGCATTCTAGATACCTGTATGGAACCCCTCATGAAAATCCAGATATAAGGAAGTCTACTAGATGTCTGGAAGGGTGATGAGTCAGTAGTGCTGAAAAGCATGAATGTTGACAGAAGTTAAGTACGGTTTTGGGTACATTTTATTTGGGCACATAATTTTTACATGTGCCCTGAAACATTTAGAACATATATGCAAAAGTCTGCAAGCACTGAAGCTACACATACTCACGTTAAAATTGTTGCAAATTTAGGATTTGCCAAAAAATATAATGGTACAAATTTGTGGTGTGGGTAGTGGAAGAGCAGGATGCACAAGCTGGTGTTTTAAGACCTGCAAAGTGTCTGCAGAAAATCTGTGTATCCAGCCTGCTCCAGTTGATTCTGTTACCAAATTGGGAGAGAGCGCCAGACACTTTGGTTGAAAATGACCTATGATAGTCATAAAATGCTGAACCACCATATTTGTTTCCTAGGTCTACCAGCTTGTGCATATACAGATTGAATTCTTCCCTTCTGTTAGGGTACACTGCACAAATCACATCTCTATATATATACCAAACACCAAAACAAACTCAGTTCCCGGTTTAATCTAGAATCCCTAGATCTGACCACCACAGATACATCATCATACATATACATTTTGTTTTCTACAATATCCTGGGAGGCAATTAGTAGAGATGCTAAGTTGACATCTTTACGTTCCAGGATATCGTTAAATGTGTGCAGGAATCATATGTGCAGGGTTAACGTCCTGAGTGTGGAAGAGTTGATTGATCCAGCTAACTGAGTTTCGGTTGGTGCTCATTCTCCACTAGCAGGAGGCCCAGTTTTTGTGAAGGCTGTGGTGACCAACTCGAGATTTACCAGTCTGTCATTTACTTTGCTCATTGAATTCATGAGTGATGCTAGAATAGCCTGGATGTCACCCGAATTGGTATTGCTGGAGCCTTCCCCCTCCTCCATGTTATCCTATGGCTGCATAGGGGATTTGTCACCTCTTTAGCTTGTGGTAATGCATGGGATTGTCCAGGATCTGATAGAAGCTGGACTAGCAACATCTCCTGTACATGAAGGTGTGTCAAATCTAGCCGGAGTGCTAGGAAGACATAATTCTTCACCACTTTCTTGAGACATACTTAAATAATAATGAAGATAGCAATTATTATTTTCACCAAAGGGGTCTTGTACTGGCTTGCTAACTAAGCAGTAAGGTTTTTAAAAATATTAGGAAGTATTACTTTACTGAGAGGATAGTGGATGCCTGGAATAGCCTTCCAGCTGAAGTGGTAGAGGTTAACACAGTGAAGGAGTTTAAGCATGCGTGGGATAAGCATAAGGCTATCCTAGATATAAAATAAGGACAAGGATTAATGAAAGTAGATGGGACTAGATTGGCCGAATGGTTCTTAGCTGCCATCACATTCTATGTTTCTATGTAAGGGAAAGACTTAAAGTCTTTAAGTTAAACTTGCAGGTCTATAATTTCCAAGCATTTTGAACCCTTTTTGAATATAGGAACCACATCTGCGTTGCTCCAATCCTCTGGAAAAAAAATCATGAAAGATTAAAAACAGAGGTTTACTTATTTCCACACTTAGTTCCTTAAGTACTCATGGTTGAACACCATCAGACACTGGAGCTTTGTTTATATTAACTTTCTTTAGTTGATGCAGCACTTTGTCTTGAGTTAGCCAATTACAATTTTTTCTGCAAGTCTTTTGTAGCAATCATTTGTATACCTATTGCCATAGGTTTTTCCTAAACTTATACAGAGGAGAAATATTGAAAAAAAGAAAACTTGCACTACATCCTCAGGCTGGCATTGTATCATCCAAACTGTCATCCCTGAGCTCTATAATATTCATGATGTGTGCATGCCCATTTTGTTTCATTTTAATATATATATATATATATATATATATATATATATATACATACATTCATTTAATATTATTTAACAATCTTTTTATTTTATTTTTGTGTTTTGGTTTTGTATAAGCTAATATCTCCTATTGCATGAATATTTGGCAACGTGTATGTATTTTACATGGTTTACAACAGGGCTAATTTGTATTGGAATAGAATAATACAAAACATTATTTTTACTCAAATAAATGTTATGCTAATATTTTCTTCATCACAAATTAGTTTTTTTTATATTAAACTCGAAAAGGGCGATATGAAATTTCACCATCTGAATGGAGTGATATGCAAAGGGTTATGAATTTTTCAAGGAGAAGACATGAATTATTAAAACAATTATTATTTTATATATTTAGTGCCAACTTATTCTGCAGCACTTTACAATATTATAAAAAGGGGGGATTTAACAATAAATGAGACAATTACAAAATTTTACAGGAACAATATGTTGACGATGACACTGCTCAAGTGAGCTTGCAGACTAGAGGAGGTGGGGAACAAAAACACAAAGGAAAGGGCATCAAGAGAAGTATCAGTACGGGAAGATTACAAGGGAGTGTGGCCATTTAGGAGAGAGCAAGAGACAGGTTTGTGAAACAGAAGTTACTCTGGGAGGCCATGAGCTTTTCTGATAAGATAAGTTTTGAGGGACTTCTAAAATGATTGAAGACTAGAGGCGAGTCTGATGGGGGTAGGTAGGCTGTTACAAAGGAAATGAGCCATCAGCAAGAAGTTATGCAGGCGTGAATTCCAAGTAACATAAGATTCTTTATCAAAGATGCCTATAATTACATTCATTACACCCCAGTTGAAATACAGCTCTCACATTTGCATTGGTAATTAGGGGAATTAATGGGATTGCATTAGGAGAGTGTATCATACTTGTCCTAACTAGTGATGTCGCGAACCCGAAATTTTCGGTTCGCGAACGGCGAACGCGAACTTCCGCAAATGTTCACGAACCGGCGAACCGCCCGAAACGCCATTGACTTCAATTGAATTGAATTTTAAAACACACAGGGACTCTTTCTGGCCACAATAGGGATGGAAAAGTTGTTTCAAGGGGACTAACACCTGGACTGTTGCATGCCGGAGGGGGATCCATGGCAAAACTCCCATGGAAAATTACACAGTTGATACAGAGTCTGGTTTTAATCCATAAAGGGCAGAAATCACCTAACATTCCTAAATCTCAATGAATATGGATTGACACCTGACATATGACATATTGACACCTTGACATATGGATTGACACCTGTCTCAGAGCCCCTGATGCACACGACACAGAGCAGAATAGGGAATGTTACCCCAACATAGGGTCACTTGGCAGATATGGATTGACACTTGTTACAAGCTGCTATTTGTAACGGGCCCTTTAAATGGCAAATTGCCCTGTTTCCCTGGGTTGTGGAGAAGCCTCTTTGCCAGCCTCCTCCCGCATGACTATGGCCCTGGGAGATTGTGAAAATGTATGCACTTTTATTTGGTGTGTATGGCCCTTAAGACTGTCGGTGGGCATATTGGGAGCTTATGGACTCTTTATGTGACTGGTGCTGGCCCTTTAAACACCTTTTTTGGGACATCAGAAGATTGGGACACTGCCCCTTTAAGGCCGCGTCCCCAGACTTGTTGGGGACACGGCCCCTTTAAGACGGTGTCCCCTGTGTCCCCAGACCTGGTGCAAACCCTTTGTGCCTGCCTTGCTATTTCCCACTTGGTTCAGTAAATGGGAAATTATTTCAGCTCAGAGACTAAGTCCCATTCGCATGGACTTAGTCTTTTTTCAGCCGCTTTTTTCAGCCTTATTTCAGTTTCGCAGAGACCAAGTCCCATTCTCGGCGACTTAGTCGTTTTTCAGCCGCTGAAATAGATCGAATTCACAAGCTTCTCCAAATCTATGGAAACTGTTTTGGGCAGGAAAAATGTGCTTGCGTCAGTCATATGTAATAGCTTTTCCCTTGGACATTCACAGATTATTTGTGATATTGCAGACTTCAGGGGAAAATGAGATTAAGAAAAATATATGCTTTTCCAAATGAAGTTGTATTTGTTACTGGACACTATTTACACACCTGGAGACAAATTGAATCATAAAAGTTCAAAGAGTAAGGTGAGTAAACTTAATTTTAAAATTTTTTATTAATCGTGAAAGTATTTAGTTAAACATTAAACAAAAACATAGCTGAAATAGAAATTTGGTGATGTCTCCTCTTACACTTTAACAGGGTTACAGTATTTACTAAAGTGAGAATTATAGGTGAATTCAAAGTGAATTTAAATGTTAAGGCCAGAGTAGCTAAAGTGAAAGCATGAATTGGGGAGTCTGATGTATTTATATATATACACTGAACAAAATTTATAAACGCAACACTTTCGTTTTTGCCCCCATTTTTTATGAGTTGAACTCAAAGATCTAAGACTTTTTCTATGTACACAAAAGGCCTATTTCTCAACTATTGTTCACAAATCTGTCTAAATCTGTGTTAGTGAGAACTTCTCCTTTGCAGAGATAATCCATCCACCTCACAGGTGTGTCATATCAAGATGCTGATTAGACAGCATGATTATTGCACAGGTGTGCCTTAGTCTGGTCACAATAAAAGGCCACTCTAAAATGTGCAGTTTTATCACACAGCATAATGCCATAGATTGTATAAATATATATATTGGCAGGGCTTTCTATGTTAGTAACAGATTGGAGTGCTCTCTATTCCCAGCAGACAACCCAAGGTATTGAAAGTGGGTTATGTTTAGTCTTTTTTAGTTGCCACTTAGTCACAAACACTGGCCAAAGTTAGCGTTCATATTTGTTTTTGTGTGAAAAAAGCAAAAAACTATTTGGTCAGTGTTTGTGACTAAGTGGCTACTAAGAAAGACTGGACATACCCCACTTGCAATACCTTGGGTTGTCTACTTTTGCAAATGGTATGTCATCATGGGGGTAATTCTCATTCCTAGGCTACCATACGCTCTCAAAGGCAACATAACCAATCTGGCAAATTTCAATGTCAAAAAATGAAATGCAAGCCTTATATGTGACTCTCTAACGTTCCAAAGCACCATAATACATGTACATGGTGAGTACTGTTATTCTCGGGAGACTAAATTAAACACAAATATTAGTGTTTTAAAACAGTAAAACATATTACAACAATAATATAGTCCATAAAAGTGCCGTTCATTTGTGAAAAAATGTCACTTTTACTTAAAATATCATCGTTGTAATACAATATACCAGTTTGAAACACTAATATTTGAGTTTAGCGAAGTCTCCCGAGTAAAACAGTACCCCCCATGTACAGGTTTTATGGTGTCTTGGAGAGTTACAGGGTCAAATATAGTGCTTGTAAATTAAATTCTCTGCACTTTCTCCCTGTGTTGTCAGGCATGTCAATCAAATTTTAATTAATCAAATCACCTAATTATGTTAAAAGATTACTTAAATATACATGTAGAATTTTAATATATATGTATTTATAGGTATTTAAATTCTACGTGTATACTAATGTAATCTTATATGTAATTATATGTATATATATATATATATGTCTGTGTATATATAAAACAAAAATAGTAATGCACTCCACCTTCCTTGATGTACTTGCCCGGTGCTTATCAGCAAACAGATACAGCCAAAAGTACAAGATAGCACTCCAGGGACTTCCAAGTAGAATGAATAAAACTTAGCTTTTATTAGCTCAAAATAAAAATCAACGTTTCAGTCTGTATCAGTCCTGATGAAAGTCTGTGATACAGACTGAAACATTGATTTTTATTTTGAGCTAATAAAAGTTTTATTCATTCTACTTGGAAGTCCCTGGAGTGCTATCTTGTACTTTTGGCTGTGTGTATATATATATATATATATATATATATATATATATAATTTATATTACATTTTGTTTCAATATTTTATTTATTAATTTTATTATTTAATTTATTTATTGTAAATATGTAAATATGTATATATATATATATATATATATATATATATTACATTAATTTATTTTAAACATTTTTAATAATATTTTTTTTACAGCTCCCACCAGCAGGGGGACTGTCTGACATTTCAGACAGTCCCCCTGCTGGCAGATCCACAGCCAGCTATAGGGGGCCATGTGATCGGTCTTTGAGAGCGATCACATGGCCCCCGGGGGCTTCTTTTGCGGTGGGAGGGCTGCCTGGGCTGTGAGGCAGTCCTCCCGAAGTGGAGCGCGGGTAAGATGAGTATACCAGGCGCTCCAGGGGCTTCAGCCGTTACGGTGTTCAATGCCGCCGCAACGGCTTTAAAGCCCTTTTAAATGGGGACTGCATCTAATGCCGTAATGGCGTTAAGGGGTTAATGATACTTTTTTTTTTTATTATCCTAACATAATAATATTTTAAAAGACAAGCTTTCTAGAGTTTTCCTCTCTTCCTCGGGTATGAAGCAATACTAATCTGAGTTTAGCAGTTAAAATAACTGATGTTTTTTTCAAATGGGGAAAAAAAAACAGGGCATGGCATATAAATATACAGCTGATTAAATAAATGTAAAGCAGGAGTATTAAAATAGAACTATACAAGACATTACAATGCGTGTCTATACAAAGCCTTGGTAATGTGTCAGAATTCCAGAGTCTTCATTAAGTCCTTTACCTCTGTTGAAATGTCTGATAATTTTAATCTCAAATCTTTCATTCATGAGAGTCTTTAAAATTCCCTTTAATAACTTTAATCCTGAGGATGTGGATGGAGTGATCAGTCTGGGTGAAGTGATGACCAATATGGTTACAATATTTGTTTTCCTTGTGGTTCTTGATTGAGTGTCTCTGTAGGCCCATTCTGGGGTGAAGCTTAAGGCCAGTTTCTCCAATGTGAAATACCTATGTCACACAGTGTACACTGTATCATGTACATCACATTCACAGATGTTCACGAACATGACCGCTTAATGTTGTATGATTTGTTATGGTGTCTGGCTGTGTTATTTCCACATAAATGTTGACACAGTTTGCAGAGTGAATTGTTGCATCGTACAGTGCCATTCTGTGTGAGCTTCTGTTCTGCTGTAAAATTGCTGTAGATCAATATTTGTCTCAGGTTTTGTGGTTGTTTGAATACTAGTATGGGGGGCTCAGTAAATATTTCTGTGAGTGTGAGGACCACTGCAATTAACTGATATAGCTCTTTAATAATTTTATGCACTCCTTCTTAGAAATATAGAAACATAGAATGTGACGTCAGATAAGAACCATTCAGCCCATCTAATCTGCCCAATTTTCTAAATACTTTCATTAGTCCCTGGCCTTATCTTATATCTAGGATAGCCTTATGCCTATCCTACGCATGCTTAAACTCCTTTACTGTGTTAACCTCTACCACTTACGTGGGAAGACTATTCCATGCATCCTCTACCCTCTCAGTAAAGTAATACTTTCTTATATTATTTTTAAACCTTTGCCTCTCTAATCTAAGACTATGCCCTCTTGTTGTGGTAGTTTTTCCTCTTTTAAATATGGTCTCCTCCTTTACTGTGTTGATTCCCTTTATGTACTCAAATGTTTCTATTATATCCCCCCTGTCTCGTCTTTCCTCCAAGCTATACATGTTAAGATCCTTTAACCTTTCTTGGTAAGTTTTACCCTGCAATCCATGAACCAGTTTGTAGCTCTTCTCTGAACTCTCTCTAAAGTATCAATATCCTTCTACAGATATAGTCTCCATTTTTCTACTTTACCTATATAATTTGCCATTTGGCTTATCCCTCCTGGAACATCAACCCTGTTACATATTTTAGTATCATCAACAAAAAAAATACCTTACCATTAAGCCCTTCTGCAATATCACTAATAAAAATATTAAAGAGAATGGGTCCAAATACAGATCCTTGAGGTACCCCACTGGTGACAAGTCCAAGCTTCGAATATACTCCATTGACTACAACCCTCGTTGCCTGTCACTCAGCCACTGCCTTACCCATTCAACAATATTGGAATCCAAACTTAAAGATTGCAGTTTATTGATAAGCCTTCTATGTGCAACAGTGTCAAAAGCTTTACTGAAATCTAGGCAATGTCTACTGCACCACCCTGATCTATTATTTTAGTTACCCATTAAAAAAAAAAATCAATAAGATTAGTTTGGCATGATCTCCCTGAAGTAAACCCATGTTGTCTCTGATCTTGAAATCCATGTGACTTTAGATGTTCACCAATCCTATCCTTTAACATAGTTTCCATTACTTTCCCCACTACTGAAGTAAGGCTTACTATAAACTCACATGTAACAAATTACTCATTTGTCCTTTTTCCTTCATTTTCATCTGTAAATACTAGAGTTGGGTTGTATGTAACTACCAGAGGGATTCTTGTTTAGCTTTCCTGTGATTTGTACTGTGGAGTTTTTAGGGCAAATTATTATTTTTTTTTTTAGATATTGTCCTTTCCTTCTAGCCCTTTCACTTAAATGATTCTGACAGTGTACTCAGGTGTTGATCTGTCTTTTGTGTAAAAACAGATGAAGAGATTTCTGATACCTTGTTTGAGGTGATTGGGATGAAATTTGTAATTGTGGAGGAAGCTGTACCTGTCTGTGGGTTTTCTATATATAGATGAATGAAGAATGCTATTGCTGACACTTTTTCTGCAATCCAAGAAACTCACTCTATGATTTGAGAAGCACATGTTTTATTGTTGGGTTTACTGATGGGTGGAATGGGTGGAATGAATGAAATGATTTATGGAATTCTATAAGGCTTTCTTCTCCTTCTGTCCACATTATGAAAATATCATCAATGTAACAATAATATGTGTATGGTTTGTGGGGCTGTGTAGATAAAAATCTGTTTTCTAGGTCAGCCGTGGAAAGATTAGCATATCAGGCTGTCATTTTTTGTGCCCATCACTGTCCCTGTCATTTGTAAAAAGCTATTGTTATTAAAACTGAAATAATTGTGTGTAAGTATGAATTCTACAAGCTGGAGAATATTTGTATGTTGGTTTGTGAGAGAAATGTAATGCAGGTCTCAATTCCATCCTTATGTGGTGTGGTACTGTATAAGTATTCCACATCCATTGTAAGGATTTTGGTATACCCATCCTGCTGAACATTATCAGTAACTGCCTTGAAATACTCTTAGCGTTGGCATTTCATAGAGGTACTGCTTCGGGATAACGGGTTGCATAATCAACTACCACTAGAATGTACTGATGTTCTCTATCAGATTTTAGTAATGGCTCTATCAAGTATATTGCTATCCTTTCAAACAGAACCTCTATGATAGGAAGAGGTACCAGCGGACCACGAAAGCCCTTATGTGGAGCTTTTAGTTGGCACTCTGGGCAGGATTTGCAAAACCCCTCTACTGCTGAAAATACACCTGGCCAATAGAATCGGGCCAGGATTCTCTCTAATTTTATCAAAACCGAGGTGTCCACCTAACACATGGCTACTACAGTGAGTCGGTGTGACTGGGGAACTAGTAACTGTTCCACCTCCTCCTCCCCTTTCTTTTCTACTCAATGCAGCAGATTAGGTTTCACCTTGAAATAAGGAAAACTCAGGTGCTTGTCAGGGTCTACCCTATACCCTCCATTAATTGCACATTTTCTCTTGCTGCTGGGCATGTCCTCCCATTGAGCTGCTATGAAGTTACTAGGGTGGACCCCGAGATCCTGAAACTCCCATTGTTCTATAGGGACTTCAATATGGGGAGGCTCTACCTCATTACACAAGCAAACCAAGGGTGCCTCTTGCTCGGTAATCAATTCACAATCCATATGAGAGAAAGGAAAAATATCTATTCCCTCCACCTCCTGTAACTCCCCAGAGTGCTTTTTACTCTCGTATAGTGGCAGTACTGAACGAGTGGGATGTAATTTCTGTTATGGACAAGAAGGCCTCCATCAAATTTGAATATATAGGATACGCCCCACCTACTGCCCATATAACCCCTGTACCTCAAAGGAAACGCCAGTTCTCTTGTCCCTGCAATGCGAAAGGCAAGCTCCTCCAAAGGCCCAGGCAGTGATCGGTATGATTAGCACAGGCTGCTGATCGGGGAGGTGAGTGCCCAATAGCTCCCCAGGTGGGATCTGAAAGGCTAAAAATTTTCCATTCTGTTGCATTCCAGAACACGACTGGAAGCAGTCTTATGTGGCCACATTCCTGGGAAGTCCCAAGCGGGCCTCCCACCTTTAATACTTGCGCCCTGGTGGTGTTGCATTCCACTGAAAACCAAATTGCGCTATTGCACATGCACGAAATGGGAGTTCTGAATTTTGGTGCTAAATTAATTTTATTTACCTATAAATGCTGTGCAGAACCTATCTGACCCCAAGGGTGGGTGCCAATACAGGTTCTCCATGTCACTATTCAAGAAAAACAGACACAGAAACATAGGAGAGAAAGATTTCCATCCCTGTCTGAGCTCTCATCAGGGGAATGTTCATTTTCTTCCCTTTCTGAGGTTTCCAGTCTGGCTTCAAGTGTGAAGGAAGGATTCCCACCAGAAGAATTGAAAAAGTTTATCAAGGAAGTATCTGCAGTTCTACAGGAAACTGAACCTACCAAGGGTAAGGTAGAAGGCTTTCCTAGGCACCCCAGTGTTATGGAACTCCTACATCAAGAGTGGAAGAATCCAGAAAGACATGCTTTTATTTTGAAGCACTTAAAGACCTTCCAAAAGTCGGTATTCAAGTAGCACAACAATCAAAGAAAACCCTGATCTCTATTGGTGAGGTTTTTGGGTTAAAAGATCCCATGGACAAGCGGGCCAAAACATCTAGCAGAAGAATATTTTAGGCTACTGGTTACCAATGCAAAGCCGAAATCTCTGGTTCAGCAGTGCTTAAAGACCAGAGTATGTGGCTTCAAGCCCTAGAAGAATCTCTTATGGGGAAATCTATTAATTACCCAGCTCAGTTATTGTTTCTCCTGAAACTTTCTAACGTTTTTTTTTTTCAGATGCCTCTGATGAGATGCTACGATTATCTGCCAGGATCATGGGTTTGTCTTTGGTGGCCAAAGGTCCTTATAGTTCATAACTTGGACCATGGATTTAACCTTCTAAATCAGCTTTATGTCAACTACCTTTCGAGAGGAACAAGTTATTTGTTACCCCTCTGGACGATATAAGACAGATGTCTGAAACCAAAAAATCATTGCCTCAGTATTCAAGATATTCAGGACCTCAGAACTATAAAAGGTATCAATTCAGAGGACAATGCTCCTTTAGCTACCAGGGAAGATTTAAAAAATGTCACAAACAGAACAGCGACACCAGATTCAGAAATCTCAATAAACATGACAAAAAGAAAAAGTATTGACGTCAAAAGAGTGGGAGGTCGTTTCCAATGTGGAAAGATTCGACTTCAAATTATTGGATTCTTAAGACTATTTTAAAAGGAAACAAAATCCGCTTTTCTACGGTACCAAAACCATCTTTTCTGTTTTCAAAGTACCCACCACGAAAGAAATCAGAATCCCTACTCTTTTTACAAAGGGACATTATATAAAGTACCCAGATAATTTCAGGAGGTGTACTCTCGTCTGTTTTTAGTTCAGAAACCACACAAATCATTCCATCCTATCCTAGACCTCAAGGATGTCAACACATGTATCTCTCAACAAAAGTTCCGTATGGAAAATATATTATCGGTGACATCCTACAGAAGGGAGAATTCATTGAAAAGTTGGATCTAAAGGATGCCTACCTCCATATTCCAGTGTCTGTGTTTTCTCTGAACTTTCTAAGGTTTGCAATACTAAGAGGAAGGATAAAGATTCTTCATTTTCAATTCAAAGCCCTTCTGTTCGCCCTTTCATCAGCCCCTCGCATCTTTACAAAAATCATGGCTCCTATAGCGGCAACTTTACGCTTAAAAGGTGGTACAATAGTTCCTTACCTGGACGACTGGTTCTTGAAAGCAGAATCAGAACATCTCCTCAGGTTATACCTCAAGATCACAAAGGTCTTGTTAGATCATGGTTGGCTGGTAAACTTACAAAAATCCCAGTTGATTTCGGCAACGTGTCTGGAATTCCTGGGGCTTCTGGTGGATTTGAGTTCTCTCTCCCTTTTTCTTCCCATGTCAAAACGAAGGAGAATTTGCAGGGCCCTTTCAAAACTACAAAAGAATGTATGCTCCATCAGACCGGCCATGAGAGTCCTGGGGCTTCTCACCTCCACAATCCCAGCAGTTGGTTGGAAAAAAGAGGAAATAAGACCGTTACAATGGAACATTCTTTAACAATGGTCAAGACAAAAGGAAAATTTGGATTCCATTTTTCACCTATCAAAAAAAGGTGAGAAAACAACAAAATTGGTAAAAAAAACAAAAAAAAAACCAGGCCTTTTATTCGAACAAAACGATGGATTATCATCACAACAGATGCTTCTAATACTGGTTGGGGTGCCCATCTGGGTACACAGTTCATTCAGGGGGAATGGACTTTGAAAGAAGCAAAAGCATCCTCCAACTTCCTCCAACTTCAGAGAGATGAAGGCAGAGAGATGAATGCTCTAAAATGTTTCAGTCCAGTTATCGCTGTTACAAAAGACTGGAAATCACCATGTTGCTGTTTTTACTCACTGATTGATACTGTTTGCCACTGCATAAGTTAAACAGAAAACCACACGAATGGATTACACGAACCCTTATGGAGGCTCCATTTGTGGTACGAACGGGGGACCCCCCAGAAACTGGCGCGTGCCGCCACTTAACCCCGTCACCCCGCAAACTACCGAACGGGCGACCCCCCAGGCTCGCGGAGTGTGGTAGCTATTAACCACCCAGATGGCTGCGGTTTGCGGTTAACCACAATGTAATCGTTATACCTGGGGGCATCGACGTTCGTACCCAAAGTACCGAAGGGAAAAGACCGAACGATCCACCGAACGACGACCCCCTACAGCGGGTCGCGTGGCGCTCATTAACTGTGGTTTCTGCGGTTAACCCCAGGTCAAGTACCCTGTTCCCAGGTGGTCCTCATTCCCTTACCGAACGAGCCCACTACCAGGCAGACAGCGGGACTTCGCAGGAACTGATACCGAGTTTAGTTCCACGAGTTAGACACGAAGTCCCGCTGCTCGCTAAACCAGCAGAAAACATGGCCGCCAACAAAGACTAACCATCTCATAATGCCGAACGGACTTTATACGGCAGAAACAGTACATTCTGTTCGTGGGATTAGAGCGGCATTCGCCTGGTTTATCTATACGAACGCGAGCCTTAAAATGAATGGTGGAATGAATGGTTTTCCTGTAATAATGTACAAGTTATGGATTTTTATGTAGTTTTCTGGGGCATAATAAAACGTGGTCTTTTGTGCGCTTGGAGATAATTAGATTGTAAAACCGTTGGCCTCATTATCTCCAAGCTGGGCGGGTACTACTTCGAATGATACAGTATACTGTGATTGGTTACCTGTTTGTACTGTACCTGTATTCCATCAGGTCCACAGGGGGCTGTCCTTGGACCTGAGGAATCACATAAATTGCCATGCTATGTGCCAGTAAAGCCAGTTCGTTTTGACCCTCAACTTGCAGCCTCGACTCATGTTGTAGGGATCCGGGATATTGATGTTTAGATCGTGCTTGGGGATATTCTACACTTACAGCTGATTACCGAAAGACCTCCGTTCGACTCTCTGCAGCGGGAACCAGGACATCCAAGCGATCAACCCTCCTGCTAGACCGGGGGCAATCGTAACAATTGGTGGCAGCGGTGGGATCATCCTGGAATTCCTAAAGAGAGATATCTAGGACGGATGGAGAGTAACTACGACAAACTGAAGCGTACCACGTTAAAGGATTTACTCGAGAGCCGTGGAGGGAACGCAAGTAACCGGCCGAGGAGAGAATTGATTGCCGACCTTAACGAGTTGGATCAAAGCTTCACAATGGCAGAACCAACGGCAACATGCAGCGATGAGAAGACCAGGATCGTCCGAGAAAGGCTGCCTCTGTACGGACCAAACCCATCCGTGGAGCTGATACAGCAACTAATGGCCGAAGCCGAGGCGGACGTACAGCGGACTAGAGCCCACGAGCTGAGCATGAGGACCGCTGATAGCCACAACGGCCCCCTGGAAACTACCGAACAGCCAAAGATCCCGTTCGCGGCATTCAAACCGTTCGCGGAGAATGAGATGGGGATAGACGAATTTTTGGCCGATTTTGAAAGACAATGTGCCCTGCATCAGATCCCCGTCACAGCGTGGCCGCGTATCCTGGCAGGAAAATTAACCGGGCGGGCCATGGAAGCCTTCAGAACCCTCAGCGCCGAAGAGGTAGCCCAATACACCACAATCAAAGAGACGCTGCTGAAACGGTACGCTGTGACCCCAGACACCTACCGAAGGCAGTTCCGCAGCACGAAGAAAAAAGCGAATGATACCCATGCCGAATGGGCACATCGTATGCGGAGAGCTGCAACCCATTGGATTACCGGGTGTCGGGCCGTCACGGCCGCGGAAATATTGGAACTTTTCTTATTAGAGCATTTTTATGAGGGTCTGGAACAAAAAGACCGGGAGTGGTTGAAAGACCGGCGTCCCGCTAACCTACACGAAGCAGCCCGGTTGGCAGACGAGCACCGGGATGCGCAAGTACAGGAGTTCAACAATGCCCGAACGGTAACTCGCCCCGAAGCAAGAGAGGGATACCGATCAACTCCACGAACGGAGTTTCGCAACCCTGTACCCGCAGGTCCTACACGGTACATGGGACCACCCAGCCACTACCCTCAGGAACGCTCCCGACCCACATGTTATAAGTGCAAGCAGCCGGGGCACCTGATAGCGAGTTGCCCCCTTAACAACAATTACCCCGCACGGAACTATAATTCTTCTCCAACGGGAAACAATCGTCCAGCTCGAGCGTTTTGCCTGGAACAAGACAGTCCTCTAGAAGAATACCTGGGACCCCTACATGAAGCGAATCCTGTGTATGCCGCCAGCGACAATAGACAACACCACCGGCAAGAGGTACTACTGGAGGGGCGTCCCACACAGGGGTTAAGAGATACCGGGGCCACGATCACCTTGGTGCAAAGCCGGTTAGTCCCCGACTACAAACGCTCGCCTGACACAGTGGCTGTCCGGGTGGCTGGAGGGGACATATACAAACTACCCACGGCAAAGGTACACTTGGATTGGGGTGCGGGAAAAGGACTTGTGAGGGTGGGAATTATGGACAATTTGCCAGCCGAGGTTTTGCTGGGAAACGACCTGGGACCTATGACTTCAGCTTATGCCCCGTCCTACAATGCTGAGGCACATCCTGTGACGACCCGGTCACAAGCTGGACGAGCCCGAGACCCTTCACCAGTGCGGGAGACGCAGGTAAGACTTAACCCGACTATGACCCCCCCTCCTACCCCGTTGCCCTGGGACACCCCTGCAGCCTTCGAGGCTGAGACCAAAACTGATCCGACGCTCCAAAAATATAGGGAACGAGCCGACACCGGGGCTGGGGGAACAGACCAGGAGACTTTTGCATGGGAACAGGGTCGACTGTACCGACACACAGAGAAAAAAGGGCACCGAAGGAGACAGTTAGTGATACCCCACAAGTATAGGCGGGATATCCTCCGGGTGGGTCATGATATTCCCTTAGCCGGGCACTTGGCAGTAACACGTACCCTACACCGTATTACCCATACCTTGTTCTGGCCAGGAGTACATGCCGATGTCAGGTCCTACTGTAATACGTGTGAGGTGTGCCAACGGGTAGGCAAACGAGGAGACCACCCCAAGGCACATCTCGTGAACATGCCCATTATCGACGAGCCATTTAGCCGGGTAGCCATCGACTTAATTGGGCCCCTGGCCACCCCTAGTCCCTCTGGCAAGAGATACATCCTTACCATAGTGGATTACGCTACCCGCTACCCAGAAGCGGTGGCTTTATCCAATATCCAGGCAGACACAGTGGCTAATGCCTTAGTACAGGTATTCTCTCGGGTAGGATTCCCTAGGGAGATTTTATCCGACAGAGGCTCACAGTTCACGGCAGAGCTGACCCAGCAGCTCTGGCACGTTTGCAAAATTAAATCCCTGCTTAGCTCCCCATACCACCCTCAGACCAATGGGTTATGTGAGCGGTTCAACGGAACCCTCAAGCAGATGTTAAAAACCTTTACTCAGGAGTATAGGGACTGGGAACGTTTCCTGCCGCACCTCCTGTTCGCTTACCGGGAAGTGCCCCAGGAAACCACCGGGTTCTCTCCCTTCGAGCTGTTATACGGTCGCAAGGTACGAGGGTCCCCTGAACTTGATCCGTGAGCACTGGGAGGGAGAGACAGAGAACGCTGGGGTCCCCATCGTACCTTACGTACTGGAGCTCCGGGACCGAATGGAGCAATTGGCTAAGTCAGTCCAGGCCAACCTCCAGGCGGCCCAGGGGCGACAGAAAGTCTGGTACGACCGGGGGGCACGGCGAAGAAGCTTCTGTCTCGGGCAGAAAGTCATGGTCCTAAAACCAGTTAAGACGGACAAGCTGCAAGCCGCTTGGCAGGGTCCCTACCAGATAGTGGAAAAGAGAGGGGACACCACTTATGTAATTGCCAGCTGTCACGATGAAAACTTAAGAAAGATATTTCACGTGAACATGCTGAAGGAATACTTGCAAAGACCCGAGGAAGTGTCAGCCATATGTAGCCCTGCGCACGAGGACGCAGATAGTTTACCTATACCCGACCTATTAACCCCTAATTCCCCGGTTGAAATAGTGAGCCAAGTACAGATCGGGGACAGACTTAGCCAAGCTGAGAGGGAGCAGCTACACAAACTGCTCCGAGAGAAACAAGCCATGTTCTCCCAAGAACCAGGGTACACTGAGCTGACCACTCACCAAGTAGATACCCCCGGCCAAAACCCTTTGAGACAAGCTCCCTACCGAATTCCAGAGGCAGTAAGGACAGGCATGAAAAAGGAGATAGACGAGATGCTGCGACTAGGGGTCATTGAAGCTTCCGATAGTCCCTGGGCATCCCCGGTGGTGCTGGTTCCCAAAAAGGACGGCACCACCAGGTTCTGTGTGGACTACCGGAAACTCAATGACAAAACGGTCACCGATGCCTACCCCATGCCCAGAGTGGATGAGCTGTTGGATCGCATAGCCAGGGGGAACTACCTAACTACCATTGACCTCTGTAAGGGTTACTGGCAAATCCCCCTGGCCAGGGAGGCTGTCCCCAAGTCGGCCTTCGTCACCCCGTTCGGTCTGTACCACTTTAAGGTCATGCCGTTCGGGATGAAGAATGCCCCCGCCACCTTCCAGCACTTGGTGGACAGACTCCTTGATGGCTTCCAGGAGTTTGCCTGCGCATATCTGGACGACATAGCGATCCACAGTGAATCCTGGGAGGAACACTTGGCTCATGTGGGAATGGTCCTAGACCAGATTCGAGCCGCCGGCCTGACGCTAAAGCCCGAAAAGTGCCACTTTGGGATGGCTGAAGTTCAGTACCTGGGGCACCGGGTAGGCTGTGGGAAGCAACGACCAGAGCCAGCTAAAATAGAAGCGGTCGCCAACTGGCCCACCCCCCACACTAAGACCCAAGTGCTAGCCTTTCTGGGCACCGCTGGGTACTACAGAAAATTTGTACCGGAGTATAGCGCCATTGCCAAACCCCTGACCGACCTGACAAAGAAAAACCTTCCCCGACAGGTCCTGTGGTCTCCCCACTGTGAAACGGCTTTCCAAGCCCTCAAAACTGCGTTGATTAATGCTCCTGTCTTGGCTGCCCCAGCCCCTAATCGACGTTTTATTGTCCATACAGACGCTTCCATGTTCGGGCTGGGAGCTGTCCTCAGCCAAGTAGGAGATGATGGGAAAGAACACCCGATTGCCTACATCAGTCGAAAACTCCTACCACGCGAAGTCAGCTATGCCGCGGTAGAAAAGGAGTGTTTGGCTCTGGTGTGGGCATTAAAGAAGTTAACCCCCTATTTGTATGGACAAGAGTTCACTCTGGTTACAGACCATAACCCGCTGGTGTGGCTCAACCGGGTCGCTGGGGACAATGGCAGATTGTTACGCTGGAGCTTATCCCTGCAACCCTTTAATTTTACCATCACCTACCGACCTGGGAAGCAGAACGGCAACGCCGACGGATTATCCCGGCAAACAGATCTCAGCCCAGCATAACCCCACGAGTCTGGACAGCCTTAGTCTGCCCCGAAAAGGGGTCAGACAGTGTCTGCCAGAGTGTTCCACAAAGAGGGAGCATTGTTACAAAAGACTGGAAATCACCATGTTGCTGTTTTTACTCACTGATTGATACTGTTTGCCACTGCATAAGTTAAACAGAAAACCACACGAATGGATTACACAAACCCTTATGGAGGCTCCATTCGTGGTACGAACGGGGGACCCCCCAGAAACTGGCGCGTGCCGCCACTTAACCCCGTCACCCCGCAAACTACCGAACGGGCGACCCCCCCGGCTCGCGGAGTGTGGTAGCTATTAACCACCCAGATGGCTGCGGTTTGCGGTTAACCACAATGTAATCGTTATACCTGGGGGCATCGACGTTCGTACCCAAAGTACCGAAGGGAAAAGACCGAACGATCCACCGAACGACGACCCCCTACAGCGGGTCGCGTGGCGCTCATTAACTGTGGTTTCTGCGGTTAACCCCAGGTCAAGTACCCTGTTCCCAGGTGGTCCTCATTCCCTTACCGAACGAGCCCACTACCAGGCAGACAGCGGGACTTCGCAGGAACTGATACCGAGTTTAGTTCCACGAGTTAGACACGAAGTCCCGCTGCTCGCTAAACCAGCAGAAAACATGGCCGCCAACAAAGACTAACCATCTCATAATGCCGAACGGACTTTATACGGCAGAAACAGCACATTCTGTTCGTGGGATTAGAGCGGCATTCGCCTGGTTTATCTATACGAACGCGAGCCTTAAAATGAATGGTGGAATGAATGGTTTTCCTGTAATAATGTACAAGTTATGGATTTTTATGTAGTTTTCTGGGGCATAATAAAACGTGGTCTTTTGTGCGCTTGGAGATAATTAGATTGTAAAACCGTTGGCCTCATTATCTCCAAGCTGGGCGGGTACTACTTCAAATGATACAGTATACTGTGATTGGTTACCTGTTTGTACTGTACCTGTATTCCATCAGGTCCACAGGGGGCTGTCCTTGGACCTGAGGAATCACATAAATTGCCATGCTATGTGCCAGTAAAGCCAGTTCGTTTTGACCCTCAACTTGCAGCCTCGACTCATGTTGTAGGGATCCGGGATATTGATGTTTAGATCGTGCTTGGGGATATTCTACACTTACAGCTGATTACCGAAAGACCTCCGTTCGACTCTCTGCAGCGGGGACCAGGACATCCAAGCGATCAACCCTCCTGCTAGACCGGGGGCAATCGTAACAATCGCCAATCAGGCCGTAAGGATTTAGTCAGGCAACGCCACCACAGTGGCTTACTTAACCCCTTAAGGACCAAACTTCTGGAATAAAAGGGAATCATGACATGTCACACATGTCATGTGTCCTTAAGGGGTTAAACCGTGAAGGGGGCACAAAAGTAAAACCCTTCAGGATCTGTGCTACCTTATCATGTCTTGGGCCAAGTCTATGATAAACTTATTTTCAGCAACTCATATCAGAGGGTATCTGAACGTCATCGCAGACGACCTCAGCAGACATTGGTTTCAAAACTGGTCCCTAATACCCCAGATGTTCTCGGAATTGGTAATCTAATTCGGCTTACTAGAAATTGACCTTATGGCCACAAGTTAAAACAGGAAAGTCCCAACCTTTGCTTCTATCCAAGCACAGGATTTCCCAGACTTCCTAGACAGACTGGCTCTTACCTGGAACTTCAACATGGAATACATTTTCCCTCCAATAGCATTGATTCCAAGGATTATTACAAAAGATCAGTTGGATGGAAAAAATAAGGGTTCTAGCCATTTTGCCCTTTTGGCCAAACAGAAGCTGGTTGTCTGAAATAGAACATATGACGATTTCATGCTGGGCTCTCCCAATCAATTTCAGACAACTTAATAGAGCATGTGATTCTTCTGGTAGAGACCCTGGAAATGTTCCACCTGATGGCATAGCTGCTGCAAGTATGATCCTCCGTGAGCGAGGTCTTTCAGACAGTTTGAGTGATGTTCTTCTGGCATCAGTCTGTTTATCTACTTCTAAGATATATCTCAGGATTTGGATGACGTTCAGGAACTGGTGTGCTCAGAAAGGTTCCAGTCCTGACAATCCATCTATCCCTGATATTTTGTCTTTTTTGAAGGTTGATTTTTTTTTTAGTTGATCTAGGAGTTTCAACACTCAAGGTCCAAATTTCTGCATTAAGTCACTTCCTTGTGCGTGATATTGCCTCTGATATTCTTATCCGCATATTTTTTTATAAATCAATCCTACTGAAACATCCTCCTAAGCTTTCGCCTTTTCCTCCATGGGATTTGTCTTTAGTCCTTCAGGCTCTTTGTGAACCTCCTTTTGAACCTTTTGCAGGATGTTTCCCAGATCACAAGGCTTTAGGAACTCTGATCATCTCTTCATCACTTTTCAAGGCTCTGGTAAAGGTAGACATGCCTCCAGACCTACTATAAAACTGTCTTATGAAACCTGAGGTGTTCCCATCAGATGTCCAGTGGAGGCCCACTCAACGAGCGCTATGGCAACTTTCTGGGCTGAAAGATATGCAACTTCGCCAGAAGACATCTGTAAGGCAGCTACTTGGTCTTCATCTCACACCTTTATTAAGCATTATAGGCTGGACATATTCTCATCCTCTGATGCGGCTTTTGGGTGGAAGGTGCTCCAGGTAGTGGCCTTCTAATTTCCCACCCTTTATTTGTTATAGGGATCTTGCTATATCCCACTTGTTCAGTACTGCCACTATACGAGAGGAAAAACAGTAATTTTACTTACCGTAAATTCCTTTTTTCTTAGTATAGTGGCAGTCCTGCCGTTCCCTCCTCTTTTTGTATGGATTAAATTACTGTTAAGACACCTCTAGTGTCTTTAAGGGAAACCGCCGTTTAGTTCACCTTCCCCTTTCACAATTCTGTAAACCGTTCGCATTAATTATAATCCACAAACCAATACCAGGGGAAGCAGTAATCTCCCGAACGGGATCCGTGAAAGGCTCCAAACTCCCGAACGGAAATCCACGAACTGCTGCTAGCCGCCGAACAACGATATCCACCAAGCGGCTTTCGGTTCCATCCAGCAGTCTCTAAACGCAAAGAAGAAATCCCCCCAATAACGAGACAGACCTCCGCATTGAGGGTCAAACAGGATCTGGCTTTACTGTGGGCTACCTGCCCATATTTATGCAGGTCTCCCACTTGGTGGACATTCCCCTAGGGGACCAAATGGGAGACTGGAATTACAGATGGACATAAAGACATTCCAGATAAATAGATAACTATACTTAGGAAGAAATCCTCGTATAGTAAAATCTTGAGATAAGAGTAGCCAATTATAACCACTGTGCCACTAGTACAATTAGTAACTACCACCAAAGGTTACAAAATAAACATACATAGAGGGTACTAATTTGAAATAACTCAAAAAAGTGAGTACTGGACTCAGTGGAAATATCAAGTTACAAGGATCTTTAGTGTGTCCTTATGAGATACAAATGTATCAGCTAGGCGGACCTAAACCTCCTATATAATAAGGCAGGTAGTGTCCACCAGCTGCAAATTAGTTAATATAGTAAAGATCTTATATATGTAAGAATCAATACCACAGATATAAATATCTAGCATACCCCTATTAATAAGATATGCATAGGTAAAAGTGCAGTGACAAAAAGTCCAAAGTTAGTCAGATATATGTACAGCAGACGTAAAACTAATATTAATACTTTATTGTCTGAACAGCACACTAAAATATATAAAGACTAACAATAGTTGAAATAAAAAACAGTCCCACATATGAGAGATGAATAGTATACCGGGTCACAGTAGACTGAGGGTCCAAAAAAAAGATAGATAGACGTTTCTCTCTCTTGCCGGCCGGACAGAGAAGGAAGAGGACTGCCTCGTGCTATGCTGACACCGGGTGTTCGTCGCGTGCGTTTCACTGCGGCTGTATGCGTTCCAAATCTCTCTCTCAGGAACTGATGATCATCGGATGCCTTCCTTACGCGTTTCGTGATTTTTACTATATTAACTAATTTGCAGCTGGTGGACACTACCTGCCTTATTATATAGGAGGTTTAGGTCCACCTAGCTGATACATTTGTATCTCATAAGGACACACTAAAGATCCTTGTAACTTGATATTTCCACTGAGTCCAGTACTCACTTTTTTGAGTTATTTCAAATTAGTACCCTCTATGTATAAAGACATTCCAGACATACAGTCACAGCTTTTACCCACAATGCACTATGGTTTCCTCCCCTCTGCCCTGGAGATAATTGAGAAGTAATGCAATTATCTCCAGGACAAAGACAGTCGCCATTTTAAATATAAAACCAGAAAAGACATAAAAATACATAACTTTACAATAACCGAACATTTCCCATTCGCATCACATATCCCCAGATAGCCTGGATCTGAGTGCATATTATTAGCAAATAGCGCTCAGATCCCATACACATAGTTCAATCGCCATGGAGTCAAAGTTCTTACAGTCTTTCGGTATGCAATTGACTCCATGGGAAGGCTATCTGGGTTAAGTCCTTTCGTGTGTTTCAAAACTCCCGAACAGCCGGTGTTCGTATGCTTTCGTGGAGGCAGCCAAGCGTTCCGTTGTTTCAGCGGTGTTCGGCAGAAAAAGTGTCCATTTTTAGTTCTATGAAAATAGAGCCGAACACTGCTGGGCTTTCGCGTGTTTTAAAAATGTCCGCTGCCTCGTGGTCGACATATGAACGACGACCACCCTGAATTTGGTTTAATTGAGAAGTGTCTGCGGTTAACCACAACGTTCTAATTGGGATCAATAGGTTAACCAGCAGCACACTTCTCTCCTGGGTGGCAATCCGTTCGGTAGTTTTGTTCGGGAAAAACGGTCATTCGTATGGCTGGGCTATAGGAAACAGCCATTTACACGAACGGGGCAGAAACAGACGTATCCACCTGCAATAAACAGACAGATGGTTCTGTCACAATTACATTTGCAGTATACAGTCTCTGTTTCGTTCTTTTTAGAACTGGTGTTTCATTTGAGGCACAGGGGTGATATGGGCAGCAGGCAGGGCCTATCCTAGATATTCAAATTTGAGGGGGAGCTTCTTGTACTTAACATGAGTTACATCCCACTTGTTCATTACTGCCACTATACTAAGAAAAAAGGAATTTACGGTAAGTAAAATTACTGTTTTCCTGGTCAGCAGGGTATTTTTCTCATATGTGATGGAAATGGGGGAAGTCCATCCCTAACACTACATTGTAGGATAACAAGGGCACCACCCCTACAGGACATTTAACATTTTCTACCTCTGTCATAAACTCTACCTCTGCAGTGGGATATTAGTGGGTGTCGCCATGTATACACATAATATCAAGCATTTGTCTGTTGTTGGAGCAGAACATTTTTTATGAAAGTAACCTCGCTCCCTGAATTAATCAGTGCTTGTACACTCTTCCCATCCACCCACACGATTTTTAGATGTGTTGTATCAACATCACTAGATACCACACACATTTTTGAGCAAGTCAATACAGTCCTATGCAGAGCCCTTATTCCCATATCACACTGCATGGGCTCTTTGCTCTCTGGACAATTACATGCAAAATGGCCAGGCTCATGGCATTTGAAGCACCTTAGTTGTTCCTCAGCTTGGTCTTGTAGCCGTAATGGAACTTTTGGGGACCTTATACCACCATAGTCATATTGTCCCAGGTTCGGTACAAGGTTTTGTCCTTTGTTTCCCACTTTCCTGCTCATCCAGTTGTTAGCGGATCTGGACTTATGCGGAGGATCAAGATTGTGTGGCTCCTTAGCGGCCAAATACCTCTCAATCAGGCACATCATTGCTTTGGGATCCTTAGTATCCACTTGGCTCACCCATTTTCGCAGTCCTGTTGGCAGATTTCTGAGAAAGCGGTCCATAACAACCATCTCCACTATCTTGGTAGCAGGGTTGCTCTCTGGTCTCAGCAATTTCTGAGCGAGCCTTAGCAACCCACACATCTAGGCTCTGGTGGATTTACTCATGTCATAAATCCAGTTGTAAAACCTTTGGGTGCTAATGGCAGGTGCTATGCCTATGCGCTTTAAAATTTTGGCTTTGAGAAGTGTATAATCCTGGACCTGGTCAAAGGGCACATCTTCATAGGCTTTCTGGCATTACCCACTCAGGCATGAGTCTGGTCTGATGGCCACCTTTCCCGGGCAGCAACCCTCTCGAAAGTGGTTAGATAAACCTCCACATAATCTGCCCCTGTCATCTTATGCAGGAGGTCAGTTGCTCACATACGGGATCCCCTTTCTCCAGTGGGGCTCCCTGCAGATGGCAATATCACTTTCTGCAAAACCTCAGCAAGGACAGCTCTATCCTCCTGCTGGTCGTCCTTCAGGATCTCAACCTATGCAGCCAGTAAACGGTTTCTCTTATTGTACAGTAGTTGCGTGTACCAGAGCCTTCACCAGTTCCTCCATCTTAGCACCAAGCAGATAACAGTCTTAAATGTACAGTGCAACTTATTTGTTTACCAGGTCTGCCAAACAAAAGTCCTCAATAAGCAGACTAACAAATTACTGGCACATCCACAAACTCTCAATGTGCTAATATGCCCGCATTCTCCACCATATTGTGATCCTGTATAGCAATTAGCATGGTCCTCTAGGGTAAAAACATGCACAGTCTTTTGTTTTCATAGTTCAGTCACTTTATTTGGAAAATCCACACAGGAGGCACCAACAGGATCAACACAAAAGAAATAATAATGTAACAAAGCCCTGCAAACAAAATTTTAGCTCGTCTGAGCGATTACTAACATTCAATTTCTCTTTCTATCGAGAATTAAACTTAAACAAAATACCGGCTTCACCAGCCTTATTAGCAATGCTATGCACTCTCTGCACTCCAGTGCTCAGTCAGCCTGCTGCTTCCAGCCCTCAAAGGAGGAATAAAAAAGTCTCCCCTACCTATTTACCAGGTAGGGTTTTATTTCCCTTCTGTAGCTGATTACCTGTAGCTGAGCAAGTTGAGCAATGGGTTGGAGACAATCCAGAACCCTGGCCTGGACCTTATTTATCTCCAAATGCTCTACACCAGGGGCCCATAACTAAACATTAATTTGTGTTGCATACAACACATACAAAGCATACTCCCCCTGGAGTTAAATGTCACATGACTCTCTGAAGATATTAATAGAAGATATTAACACCCTCACAAACAACCCCATTCACTTTATCTCAGACCCTCACAAGGGAACACCATCCAACTACCAACCAATAATCTGCCCCACAACATGGAAACTCCTGTCAGGCATCAGAACCTTCAAGATCCAAGGGCATATGAGTCAATATATGAGCAATACTCAGAAGATCAAAACACCAGAAGATCAAAACACCAGCAACTGGCAGACCAAGCAGTCCCAATTGATTCTAAGACCAGACATACCAATCTGTGCACGGCCTGGATTGACTACAAGAAAGCCTAGAACACAATGCCACACACATGGATACTGGAAGGATTGGCCCTCTACAAGGTCAGCAAGACAATAAGAGCCTTCTTCAAGAACTTGATGGGCAAGTGGAAAACAACTCTAGAAGACCATTCCAGGACAATAACTCAAGTGAGCATCAAATGTGGCATATACAATGCACTATCCCCAATGCTGTTCTGCAAAGGCCTCAACCCCCTTAGCCAGATCATCAAGAGTGGATATGGATACAGGTTTGAGTGGAGCTACCATCAGCCACCTACTCTACATGGACGACATCAAGCTGTATGCCAAGAATGTGCGGGACATTGACTCAAAAGGACATTGGAATGTCGTTCAGACTAGAGAAGTGCAGGCAGATGATAGCAAAAAGAAGGAAGATGATCTGGACAGAAGGAGTTGAAGTTCCAGAAGGCCAAATAGAAGATGTAGGGAGCAGCTACAAGTACCTAGGGTACAACAAACACATGGCAACCATGAGGAAGAGGCAAGGAGGAGAGCAACATCCAAGTACCTCCAGCGAGTCAGACAAGTCCTGAAGTCCCGGCTCAATGGCAAGAACAAGATCCAAGCCATCAACACATATTCTGCTTTATAGGAATTTGTTATTCTGTTAAATTATTTTATTGTTTCTCATATTATGTTGCTATACACTTTGGGAGATTCCCTGAGGAAGCCCTTTTTTGGGTGAAACATGTAGGATTACTCCTTAGCAACCTTTGTATTTGTAAAGCTTTTTTTTAGCTTCATTTTATATCTTGGATTAATAAAGCAGTTTTTTTCCTGTATCCTGAGTCCGACTCTTCATATCTACAGCAGTGGTCCTAAAGGAAAAGGCGTCCTGGCTATAGCCCCTCATGCCATCAGGGGAGGCACCCTTCTGCGATTTATTCCACTACATCTTGTGAGTGCATATTAATCTTGTGCATTTTAATACGTTTATAACAGTATAAAGCTATGTTTTGTAGATCTACAGCCACTTTCTCCTATACGCTTGCCGTTGTCTTGTACCATATTAAAGGAATATTGTCTGGGATATTCCTGGAGAGGGCTATCACTATCTAAGAAGATAAGTGTGTTTTTTCCATCACATTATTGTATTTCTAAAGTGTTGGATATATCTTTTGTGTGATCATCAACACATATGCCCTACCTGTCATTAGATACCCAACTGGAATAATAACCTGGCCAAGAGAAGAACTGGTCACCATGGGTGTCAAGACCAGGAAACTACTCACTATGAATAGAGTATTCCACCCAAAATCCAGCATCCAGAGACTGTACACCAGCCGGAAGGAAGGAGGTTGGGACCTGTTGAGTGTCAAGGCCATAGTCCTAAATGAAATAAGGGCACCCACAAGTACATCACGAAGATCGCTCCCAAAGATGAACTGCTAAGGGAATGTCTAATACTTCAACAGATAGAGGATGTAGAAAAAGAGGAGGTTCTTTGGCAAGACAAACCTCTCCATGGGGTGTACCACTGGCAGATAGTGGATGTGGCTCACATGACAAAATCCTACCAGTGGTTGGAAAAGGCAGGACTGAAAGACAGCAGTGAGGCACTAATTCTAGCAGCACAGGAACAGGACTGAAAGAAGAACTAGAAAGGATGTGGAAAGTGAAGGCAGTAGTAGTCCCAGTTGTGATGAGAGCACTTGGGGCTGTGACTTCCATTTTGGGGGAGTGGCTTCAACAGATTTTAGGTAGAACATTTGAGATCACTGTCCAGAAGAGTGCAGTTCTAGGAACAGCTAAGATATTGCCCAGAACCCTAAAACTTACAGACCTCTGGTAGAGGACCCAAGAAAAACAGAGCTTCCTGTTCCCCGGTTGTGTACCTCCGCCGACGGATGTTCCTAATGCTCACAAAGTACTCCAAGCACTCCACCAGCACTCCACCAGACACCATCAGCACTGCAGTCCCCACGTCCAGCATTACAGCTTAGCTGGGAACTCGCTGTCCTCCACCCACACTGGACCCAAGACCAGGATCCAGCTTCCAGTGGGTGAACCTCTACTACTCCAGAGAGCGTAACAGGAACAGCTCTAAAAAGAGCTAGTGATTATAATCCCTGGTGAGTATAGTGATTTAGCAATCCCCATGGTCGATACAGCCTTTTCCCCCACACATGAGATGAGACTCTATGTTGAGGCCTTTTATGCAAGTTTCCCAACAAGGGTGACACCCAGGTGGACCTTGTTGGGCACAGAGACACAAAGGTAATAAATTAATAAGAACAGTAATTAACTGTACGACACTCCCATAACACATATACAATCCCTCCCCTCTGCCTGTGAGATAATTGAATGAAATACTGTAGGTAACTCATATTTCTCAAGGCAAAAAAACACACATTTTCACAAAGTCTAATAATCCCCTGATAGCCCTGAACTGGGTGAACAACATATCCAAAAATCACCAAGATCAGAGCAGTTGTTCAGGAAATTTCTGGAAGTCTCTTTATGACCGACCACATACATGGTTTAAAGCTTAAAACTGTTCCAGAGAATTAGCCTGTCCGGCCAGTCTATTTAAAACCATCGCAATACCGTTCGAATTATCGAACTTAATAGTGAATGAACATACTAAATGTTTGTCCCTTGTTTGTGGGCTTTGACTCACTGAACGCCATTCGACTCACGCTCGAATAGTTGAAGTTCCCTGGAAGGTAACTCTTCAGTGGTGTTTGTGCCATCACGTGTCTGATTTTGAGTTCCATGAACTCAAGGACAAAACACTGCTGAACACGTTTGACCAAAGAAGATGGCCTCCGCCACTTGTTTGAATGGTGGCCACTTCGACTCACTTCGGCTGTTCGAAGTGCCACTTCGAAAGTCCAAAGATTATTGTTCCAAGTCTCAGTAGGCACAAACAGTATCTTTAAGCCACAGTTCACCATAGGGCCACAGTCACAGGGAAGGAGGCTGGAAAACAGGCCCCTCCAAAAACCAGTGGCAAGGACATTTATATATATATATATATATATATATATATATATATATATAGATATATAGATAGATATTCATACATACATACATTGCAGACTCTTGACATTTACTTAACATCAATGTAATGGTTGAAATTAACTCAAACATCAGGTGCCTGTTAATCAAAATGTAAACAAGACATAGGACAAAAGCATATGTTAACTGTTAAGAAAAGATTTAAGAAGATATCTTTAAAATTCTACTTTTAACTAGTTGGAGCTAATCATAGACAGTGCTAAGAAAATATCTGCTGACCATAGCTATACAGCTCATTGCATCATATAGCAGGGAACAAGTCAAAGCGCATTTTAGGGAAATAGAAAAGCATGTGGGGGCCTCTTTTTGGAGAAAGAAATAGCTATATAAACTGTAAGAGGACAGTTAGAACTTGTCATTCAATTTTATAACATGACAGGAGGCTTCGTATTTGCTTAAGTCTCTCTTTACTAGAACTCCACAGCAGCACAGAAAAACAACCAATCAGAAAAAAGTTAGGTACTATAAAACCACCCTTCCCCGTGCATCATTACCTCTTTCTTTGCTGCTCCTCATCAGTACAGGTCAGAGTACCACTGCCTCCTGCTTCTAGGGTGGCTTTGGGATTTAGTGTAACTTATTTACTCGATATTCTATATTGTCCTTCTGAGAGTTTCTTTATATATATAGTGGTGAAACCAACCTCGCCACGAAGCATTGGAGAAGCCTGGTTACTCGCTTGTTGCCCTTGGACTATGGCCCCATGTTAAAAAGCCTTCTTTTCCCCTGCAGAAAAGGCTTGTTCATGCCTTTCTTCCCGATGTTCGATAGATTCAATCTACCGAACAAACAACTGAATGACTGGACCACCTGTATTGGGAGTGTGTCGGCAATTTACCTCCCAAATGCTGCATTTGACCGCAGCTTAATTGATGAATGCTGGGTGGCCTTTGTTCGTTTGCTGAACATGTGGCGGCGGCCATTTTAAAGTCCCTAACAGCCAGCGGTGTTCAGCGCCCAAACTATGGAACTGGAAACGGACACTTATTTACGCTGAGCCGTCAGCCTCCTTGCATCTGCATTTGGTCATTTAACCGGATGCCTGTTCATTCGGTAGTTTAACCGTATGAACAGCATTACCCCAGATAGCCATGCCATGGAGCCTATTCGTGTAACAAAAGACTATGGATAAGACTTTGGCTCCATGGTGATTGAACTGTATGTAAGTGATCTGAGCGCCATCCAGTAATAATGTGCACTCAGATCTAAGCTATCTGGGGATAGGTAGAATGTATATGTTTTGTGCAACAGTTGTAACTTTATACATTTTTATGTCTTTTACTGTCTTTTACTGCAATGTGGATAATGGAGTTTTTCCTCTGTCCTGGGAGATAATTGGATTACTTCCCAATTATCTCCAGGACAGAGGGAGTGAAATTAGGATGCATTGTGGGGATGTTTTCCCTCTGTGTGTCTGTCATTGCTTCTTGTCTGTCCTTTGTCACAGTCTCCCATTTGGTCCCCTAGGGGATTGTCCACCAGGTGGGAGACCTGCATAAATACTGGGCATGTAGCCCTGAAAAAATCAGACCACTGCTTGACCCTCAACACGAAGCTCTGTCTCGTTCTTGGGGGGATTTACTGAATGCTGTCAGAGACTGATTGCCAGGAGTGTAAGCCGCTTGGGTGCTTTTCCTGTTCGTCTGCTGGCAGCTATTCGCGAGGTTCCAGTTCAGGAGTTTGGAGTGCTACTTTGAATGCAGTTCAGGAGTTTGGAGCATTCCCTTGTATCCAGTTCGGGAGTTTGGTGTTCTGCAGTAGCTGTGCCTGTGTCTCTGGAAGGGAAGATCTACTTGTTGGGGATAAAATCAGCCTGGGCCCTTTGTGGATGATGGATATTTGCCAACTCATTCAGAGCTCTGGAAATTGGAAATGAATAGCAGAGACATGTTCAATAACCAATTCAAATTGTATTCATATGTCAGTTATATTTATACCCCATTTTCATAGCAGGATGGGAGGGGGAACAATGAGCATATGGGCGTGACAATGACATTGTTTTTCACAAGTTATAAACAGCTGTTTCCAGTTATAATTCAGTGTTATATAATGTATGCATATTGGATAAAACCCAGATGATTACAAATACCGAAATCTTGGACAATTAACAAGAACATCCCAAAATCCTTATCCAAGAACATATCAAAATCATTTTCCAAGAACATTTCCCGTAAATAGGATTGTAGATACATATTATTTCCGAGAATCGGAGATACAATTCCTAATTTTTTTTTATTTATTTTTTAAATATTATACTCTTTTATTACAAACTGCATTACAACAATTATATCATAATTAACAGCGTATCTTAGCATGACACAAATAACTTGCAAAAATATTTTCAACGAATGGACCATTGGGTTGGAATTATTATTTTATTGTGAGTTTATGGTGGAGGTACATATTTCTAGCACTGCTAGAATTTTTCTAAATTAGGATATATTGAATAAGTAAGTCCAAGTGTTAGAAAAATACATTGTGTTGTTAGATATACCTACCCTTTTGATATGGTTATATATTGTTTTTAGGCTCTCTCACTTAGAATTTACACATAGACCACACAATCCAGCCACCTTTTGTCTTGTACATTCATAATCCACAGATTTTCCTTTTATTCTAAGACTTTCCAACTTTTATTTATTTTTTCGAGACCTGACTTTTTGCTTAAATCTCATATTTAGTAGCATTTTTTTTTTGTATTTAAATTTTTATTGTTTTTCAAATATAAACACACCTCGTTACATTGTTTATATATAACAACGGTAGAGAGACATACAAACTAGGTGATACAAGCAAAAGTAATGTTCATAACGCCCGAATGTAAGACGGTTGACAATATCAAGACTTTTGTTTGCAAAGAATGGGTCTGTCCCAACAATATGTAAAATTAGAACATTATAGGTGTGAAATGAGGACGTGTTATAGAAAGTTACAGTTGGTTTCGTAGAACAATTAGTCACATAGTGGTACAATTCCAAATTTATTCTTGGTTCAAATTAACCCTTATATGAAATGCTTGTTGAGTACTAAAACACTATCATATACATATTGGTATAATTCCCAATAAAATGTTGTTCTTAAACTTAAACCTTGATTTGATAATCTCAATTAATTACTTTAATAAAATTGGAATGCTGAAGTCTGTCAGAAATTTTGTGGACCCTGATAACATCTTTGGAAACCGAAACCTTTTATAGATCCCGATCCCGATGTCCAAAAAGACACCAGTTCTGTATGTGTGTGATCATGTTTTAATGCATGTTGGAACCTCCATACAGTTATCCCACTTAAACAATATTTTTTTTTCAGAACGACTAGGAATGAAATAAGAGAAACAAAATAAATTACTATTGTTCTAAAGTTCTTTGTTTAATACAGGTTTGGGAAGAGTTGTCTTACTATTGGGTTGGGATGTTCTTGTTGTGTTAAGGTTGCAAGTGGCCTCTGATGAGGAAGGGACAGCAAACTGTAGACATATGCTATTAAGTTGCCCTCACTTGTCAGGTCCTGGAAACCCACTTATTTTATTGCAGATGCCTCTAGGATACCACGTTACAAATTGACTAAGCATACTTATTATTCTATTTTATTTTAGTTATTTCACATTGCGCAGCCTATGCAAACAATGTCTAGGTCACAACTTCAGCTTGTACATCCTCTAAGAGCCAGCATTAATACTGTTTTATCTATCAAAACAATCAATAAAGTATTAAAAACATGAACCATCTGTGTATTAGGCTGAGGTTGTTGTTGGTATTGAGGAACCTGCTAGGGTGGGTCCTTGAACACCAGCCGGGCCAGGTTCTCCCTCAGCACCGGGTTCTCCTTTGTCTCCTTGAGCACCAGGTTCACCATTGTTACTTTTAGGTCCAGGGTAACCTTTGCGGCCCTGAGGTCCAGGAGCACCACAGGCACCAGGGAAGCCAGGGACACCAGCAATACCAGTGGGGCCAGCTTGACAGGGAGAACCGGGTTCACCACAAGCACCTTGGGGTGAATCCCTGCTATCCATAATTAAACAGTGCTGAAGTTACCACCTCTACAAAAGTTAGATCCATTGATCAAAATCATCTACCTCTGCCTCTAAAACTTTTCTGATTCAATCTCCTATCACCTCCCAAATTTCTTTGTCTTATCTGCTTAAGATCACAATCCTTTTGTGACCGATACAACATACTTTTCCCTCTTTCTTTATATCAAAACAACTTGCCGTATCTTTCTCATGAATCTTCCCAAGAAATTCAGTTGGGGTCAAAGAGGGCCATTCACAGACCAACAGTTTGACCAAAAGTGAACAAGGAGGAAGCATATTCCATATGAAGGTCGAGATGACCTAACTCACACCCCCTCTTTGTGTACACCTCTTTGTGTACCACACAGATATAATATTAATGAGCTTTTGAAGATTTATTGTGCATGTATAGCACGGTTGTCTAGGGGTGTATACATAAACAGTGAAAGCAGAGTCTTCATATAGGGTTTGCAATACTGACAGTCTGGGTCATATGTGTAATGCAGACATGCGTTTAGGTACTTTTCCATTGTCAGAATACATTGAAAACACGAATGTATTGCAAATATTAAAATCATATTGCAGCTGTTTCCTATACCTAACTAAATTTTATATGCTTATCAAAAATGAGTTTAACCCCTTAGCGATTTAATAGGGTGACCTCTTCCCATAGTATGGTTCCTTTTATAATTATTATATTATTTATTCTCTTCTGGGTCTGCAAAATGCTTTCAGTATACCAATACAAATATAATACAGTAGTCTAGAATTGCCTCAAAATAAATGATCTGATCTATTAAAAATACCATTTCATAATTTTGCTATAATCAATGAGGCATTCTAGATGAATCTTAATCTTGGAAAAAAACTATCCTATACATCCATAATTTATCTTGTTATATAACCATATAACATAACACTTGTTTATGTTAAAGATAACACATTTTTCTTTTTCTTAAATAATGCAATGCACTTTAAAAGTAGCGTTAACTCTAAATACTCCCCTAATAATACGGAGAGAGAGAGCCATTTACAATTGGAAACGATTTTGAAAAGCAGATGATATTTTTTTTCTTTTTCTTTCCCAGGGGCCCCTTTCTTGTCGGCTGATCAGCGTTTTTTAATCTGTTGTAAAAAGACACTAAAGGCTTGCGTTAATGACATGCAAATATTCTTTAAATATTCTTCATACTCATTGTAATATCACACGTCATCTTATAACACAGAACACAACGAAATTAGCAGATATCCAGCAGACATGCCAATAAAAAAAGCATATTCATGGACAGGCAATTAACTTAATCCAAAATAAATTAATAAATGTAATGTAGGTTCCCATGTTTGTGCATTATGCATGTCTGCAAACTATGCAAGCAGTACTACTTTAAGATTAGATCAGAGCACCTGGCAACTGGACAGGAAAGTCAAATTTTGGCAAAAAGTCCATTATTGCAACAGAATTTTGGAAATCAGTTAAAACTTAAAAAAACAGACTCCCCCTTTTTTCTTTCTTAAGACTACAACTCATATTGCTCTTGGACTAGTATTCAATAATAAATCAGTTATTTAATAGATTATTACGCTGCCATTTCCATCTGTATCAATACTAAGACAAACTTATTCAAATATAATTTAAAATAACACAGTAAAATACCCATTAACATACATGACAATTAAACTGCACACTTTAAAATGAGTACCCAAAACACACATTTATCACAATCACCATTTACACAGAATAAACTTCTAACAGCTGTATTCAGAACATATTATTGTAAGGTATACCAATTTTAGTTTGTATCAGATTTATTTAAGAGTTCTGGTACCAAAGGGTTTTTTTTTCTTTAAAGAAGGGATCCCGTACGGCCATATAACGCGTTTGACTAAAACATTTGTATAACACTTGCATTAACCAGTTGCAACATATCTCCCTGTCAATATAATTTCTCTCTTATACCCTTATAGAACATTTGGACCAGATTACACAGACATGGTATCACCTGCATTTGTCAGAACTCTCAAAGACTCAAAATATTTATACTACTCCATGTTAAAGGCATGGCAAAATTTTGACCAGTCAATTTGAGTTTCCAAAAGTCATATCAACACAGGTAAAAACCTTTGTCCATGGTTTTCTGATCCTACATTTCATGACCAAAATTTCAAACCCACTTCTGCACAGTTTGGGTCACAAGCAATAAAATCTCAGCAACCCCATACAATTTACAAAATACATACAATTTAAAGCACATACAAAATGTGACATACTGGAATACTACAAGTTAGCTTACAGCACAAAATGAAGCATGTGTTGGACCGCTGAAAATATAAATTTTGCTCTCTAATTTATAATCATCTAAATTTACAACATAAATTCTCTGCAACAAACACACAGGGCAGAAAGAATGTGGTGTTTGACATTTTGAATGAAGTGACTTTTTGTCCCAATATGAAAATAAAGGGCTCATCATATAAAGAATCATACATCCCACTCTCATGAAAAAGTGTAGTGCGCTTATAGTACTTTTGTCCAGGTATAAAAATAAGGGGCTCATTATGCAAACAAACATACATGCAGAGAAATCATGTTAGTTCTAGAATTTGTAGCCCCCCTTAAACAACCTCTAATTTTTTTTCTTATTCATCATCACCTTTACATGTACTTTTGACATTCCCTCAATTAAGACTTTATGCTTAAAATCAGCGTTGCACATCATAAAATAGCACATAAAGTAGCAAGCCGGAGTAATGCCAAACATCCATCATACCGGGTTTAAACAATATTCCCTTTTAACCCCCTTTTTTTTTTTTTTTTTTCTAAACCATTTTAGTCTACAAAACCCATATGTAAATGTACATCACAGGACATGACAGCCTGCCAAGGGCTTGAAAATCTTGTTAACACCTGGCCAAAGGTGAACCTCTTACCAAAGAGGAATTGTGCACAATACTGCCTGCTAAAGGCGTTCCTCCAACCCATGGAGTAATAGAAGTCTACCTAAGACTTAAAAAAATACCATGTCTACCAAAGACATTATCCTGTGAAAATCCCCTTTAAAAACTTAAATAGTGAAAAACCCCATTAAAACAAGAAATGCAATGTGTGGGAGCATGGCAGAAGCAGGCAAAGGTCCCCAACCCCTTAAGGACACACGACAGATATATTCCGTCATGATTCCCTTTTATTCCAGAAGTTGTGTCCCCAAGGGGCTAAAGATCCCCTTACCTGTAATCTGCGTTCCCAATTGCACCCAAACTTCTGACACCAGTTTGTTGGGGATAAAATCAGCCCGGGCCCTTTGTGGATGATGGATATTTGCCAACTCATTCAGAGCTCTGGAAATTGGAAATGAATAGCAGAGACGTGTTCAATAATCAATTCAAATTGTATTCATACGTCAGTTATATTTATACCCCATTTTCATAGCAGGATGGGAGGGGGAAAAATGAGCATATGGGCGTGACAATGACATTGTTTTTCACAAGTTATAAACAGCTGTTTCCAGTTATAATTCAGTGTTATATAATGTATGCATATTGGATAAAACCCAGATGATTACAAATACCGAAATCTTGGACAATTAACAAGAACATCTCAAAATCCTTATCCAAGAAGATATCAAAATCATTTTCCAAGAACATTTCCCGTAAATAGGATTGTAGATACATTTTATTTCCGAGAATCGTAGATACAATTCCAAATTTATTCTTGGTTCAAATTAACCCTTATATGAACAGCTAGGATATTAAACAAAATGGATATTCATATCCTACACTACTAAACGGCGGTTTAACCCTTTTATGCCTGGGGGTGCCGTAACATATATATATATATATATATATATATATATATATATATATGTATTCAGCATTGTAAATTGTCCCTGTGAGATTTAGTCTTAAATATTCAATAATGTATTTTGCCCTTGTGAGATTTTATTCTTATATTTCAGTATTTTTTTATGTCTTAGTGGGATTTTATTCCTATAATGCTGTGTTATATATCTTTGTGGGTTTTTCTTCATTCCATGTAACCTCAGGCTATCACTGTTATTTCCTATTATGGTTTGGATTTGTGCGGGATCTTTGTGGTCCTTCTGCCCTTTTTTGTTTATACCCCATTTTATGTGTCTTCCACCTGGTCTTTGCCAGGTGGTGTGAGTGCCGCTCGGGGGCTTCAGTAGGCTGACTTCAACTGCCTCCTCAGATCCCCTGAGCTCCAAGACCTCGGAGTTCTTCTCCGGCAGTCCCACATGTCTTTTTCCAGTTGCGGGGGTACACGCGTGAGTGCACGAGTACCCGGTTGCCGGATCTTTTTCCCCACGTGGCAGTTTCACCATGGCCGCCTCTACCCATGGACTATGTGTGTACTACTGAAAGGGGGAGGGTGCGACTGCTCGTGGCCCCCCCGTCGGTACCTTACTCATTGGAGGTCTGTTTGAGGGGCTCTCTTCCCCTCTATGACTCAGGACTTGAGTTACTCCACGCCCTGAATTTAGGCGGTTTATGAGGGCCCCTACACCCTGCTTAGTGCTTATCTATATACACTGCTTATCTATATACAGGGAGTGCAGAATTATTAGGCAAGTTGTATTTTTGAGGATTAATTTTATTATTGAACAACAACCATGTCCTCAATGAACCCAAAAAACTCATTAATATCAAAGCTGAATATTTTTGGAAGTAGTTTTTAGTTTGTTTTTAGTTATAGCTATGTTAGGGGGATATCAGTGTGTGCAGGTGACTATTACTGTGCATAATTATTAGGCAACTTAACAAAAAACAAATATATACCCATTTCAATTATTTATTATTACCAGTGAAACCAATATAACATCTCAACATTCACAAATATACATTTCTGACATTCAAAAACAAAACAAAACAAATCAGTGACCAATATAGCCACCTTTCTTTGCAAGGACACTCAAAAGCCTGCCATCCATGGATTCTGTCAGTGTTTTCATCTGTTCACCATCAACATTGCGTGCAGCAGCAACCACAGCCTCCCAGACACTGTTCAGAGAGGTGTACTGTTTTCCCTCCTTGTAAATCTCACATTTGATGATGGACCACAGGTTCTCAATGGGGTTCAGATCAGGTGAACAAGGAGGCCATGTCATTAGATTTTCTTCTTTTATAGAATAAAAACAGATGAGTAAGCGCTAAATAACACAAGTGGGCAGCAACCCTAAAAAGGGAATCCCTCAAAAACCCTTTAGGATAAGACACAAAAAATACAAAAAAAGGGCTGCGCTTAAGTAATAAATGAATAAAAGTCCAGATAAAATAAATAGATAAATGAATAAATAAATAAATAAAACAGAAGAGATCTTATCTTGCAATGTCCGTAGTACTTAGTCAGAGGTAATAATCTTGCTTTCTTGCTTTCTGTCTTGCTTTCTGTCTTTCTTGTGGATTGTCTCTTGTGTGAGATATAAAAACAAATATAAAACCACAATGGTGCAGTATATCTATATGTGTAAGAAATAAAATATAAAGGCTTGATTGCGAACTCACATATCCAAGAGCTAGGACCTGCTCTGGTATAGAAGGCGTACAGCGGTTTAGATCCCCGCTTATGGGATATAGGATGGTTATCCTCCACGTGTTTCCTCCTTCCGTGGTGAAAAAGATGCTCAAAAAAAAAGGAGACAGCCAATAGTGTTCTCTGCGTAAAATTAAAATCCAATATAAAACAAAATAAAAAATGGATACTCACAAGACAGGAGCAGGTCAACTGCTCCTGGTATTTCGCACTGGTGGAATAATCCCCACCTAGGATTGCTTGGAGTCCAGCGAATGATGCCAGGTAACAATAATAATTATATGTGTGTTAAAAGATAAGTAGTACAATAAAAGATTATAAAATATACTTTAATTGTAACATTACACACTTTCTTCTTTTATACCCTTTCTTGCCAGCCACGCTGTGGAGTACTTTAACGCGTGTGATGGAGCATTGTCCTGCATGAAAATCATGTTTTTCTTGAAGGATGCAGACTTCTTCCTGTACCACTGCTTGAAGAAGGTGTCTTCCAGGAACTGGCAGTAGGACTGGGAGTTGAGCTTGACTCCATCCTCAACCCGAAAAGGCCCCACAAGCTCATCTTTGATGATACCAGCCCAAACCAGTACTCCACCTCCACCTTGCTGGCGTCTGAGTCGGACTGGAGCTCTCTGCCCTTTACCAATCCAGCCACGGGCCCATCCATCTGGCCCATCAAGACTCACTCTCATTTCATCAGTCCATAAAACCTTAGAAAAATCAGTCTTGAGATATTTCTTGGCCCAGTCTTGACGTTTCAGCTTGTGTGTCTTGTTCAGTGGTGGTCGCCTTTCAGCCTTTCTTACCTTGGCCATGTCTCTGAGTATTGCACACCTTGTGCTTTTGGGCACTCCAGTGATGTTGCAGCTCTGAAATATGGCCAAACTGGTGGCAAGTGGCATCGTGGCAGCTGCACGCTTGACTTTTCTCAGTTCATGGGCAGTTATTTTGCGCCTTGGTTTTTCCACACGCTTCTTGCGACCCTGTTGACTATTTTGAATGAAACGCTTGATTGTTTGATGATCACGCTTCAGAAGCTTTGCAATTTTAAGAGTGCTGCATCCTTCTGCAAGATATCTCACTATTTTTGACTTTTCTGAGCCTGTCAAGTCCTTCTTTTGACCCATTTTGCCAAAGGAAAGGAAGTTGCCTAATAATTATGCACACCTGATATAGGGTGTTGATGTCATTAGACCACACCCCTTCTCATTACAGAGATGCACATCACCTAATATGCTTAATTGGTAGTAGGCTTTCGAGCCTATACAGCTTGGAGTAAGACAACATGCATAAAGAGGATGATGTGGTCAAAATACTCATTTGCCTAATAATTCTGCACTCCCTGTACATATATACATCTGTATACATGCCATTGATTGCATGTCTGTTTAGTTCTCTATGGTGACTGCATGCAGGTATCAGCTAGAGCCTTCACTAAAGGGACAGTCTAGTGACACATTTCTATGAGATACCATATATATTTATAGATATATACATATATATGTTACTGGACTGGGAATAGTCTTTAGACAGTACACCGTGTTTCCTGCAGCGTGAATATCTCCGTATTTGATCACATGCATTAAAGGTCTACCAGTTCCCGAGTTAGTACTATAGGCACATTACTACCCTGCTAGTGGGTTTACAGACTGGAGTTCTTTAACCCCTTAAGGACACATGACATGTGTGACATGTCATGATTCCATTTTATTCCAGAAGTTTGGTCCTTAAGGGTTAAACCCAAGATTCCTTGTTTTTCATTACACATATATAGGGGACTCTACCCACACAGTTTGGCCCTCACGGCCGTTGGAACACAACACCTGTGTATGGCGGGCTCTGTCTGTGCCCCATTGTCTGGCCTGCTATGTCTGTGCTCCATTGATTGGCATGCTAGGTCTGTACCCTCCTGACAGGCATGCTCTATCTGTGCCCATTGTTGGCCAGATCTATCTGTGCCCTAACCCCCCTTTGGCTGCAGGCCTGGGGGAATATCACTGAGGAAGCCCAGTACCCACCATTGACGTGGAGATGGGTGGGTGTCCAGGCAAGTACTGCTGCCATGCTATCCAGGAGGACACCTGTATACGGACACCTGAATATGATTGGAAGGGTGAAAGCCCTAAACCTCATGCCCTGAGGGGCAAGGCTTTTTTGATGAATTTTTGCACAGACAGTGACCAGTGCTCAGACACCAACAGGGGAGCACGGTGTTAACTTGTCTGTAACAAGTAACCATTTAGCTACCTTCCGGTATCCATCTTAAGTATTGGTAGTTATTCCTGCATCATGTTTAACCCTGGCCCTTTTCAAGGATTTACTTGACTTGCATTTTCCGGTCTACTAATTACCTTCTATCCGAGGTACGTATTTACCTTTATCTACTTTATTATTGTTGTTTTGTTTTCATGCCCCATACTTCTATCACTCGGGGCATCGAGAGGTCTGACTTGACCTCCTCCAACCCCCCCGGACTCTCGTGGATCGCAGAGAACATCTCCATCTTTCCTCAGACTACCGACGGTCATCCTGGACCCCGTGCACGCACACAGGATCCGGGCGGTCCATTGGTAGACTCCATCATCGTTTTCCAGAGGTTGCATTCTCACATCACCCCTTTCTATTATTAATGATGGGCATGGCCCGAGTTTGTCTACTACTACGTCTGCCATCGATCTGGGATATTACCGCCCGGTCTGCAGGTGCGCCGTACACATGGATCACGTGGAAAGACCGGAGCCCTTGGTCGACTTGGGTTCCCTGGTCGTTAACAATCTTGGGGATAAGATGACAATACTGCCTACTCCTCTGAGAACATATTCTGCATATTCTGGAGGACATGATTTGGATTTGGAGGGCCCTCCTTCTATACTCTAAATTCCACACTGGAACTGTCTTATTTTTGGGTTCTCGCTAACCCACCTATTGAACTACCATCAAGGAGACCTACTTGAACTCTATGAAGGAACCCTGTGTGTCCCCGGTTCCTACACGGACGTCACTAGTCGAGACGCAACCTACCGCTGGAGTACTGCTCAGGTTGGGTAGCAGGCTCGGATATGGCTGACGTCGTTCCCAAACTGGACTACACCTGCTTCGGACGTTTGGAGCTAGATTCTTGTTTTCCATTATATCTGCTCTCTGGAGTCACCTGAACGCTATGATTTCGCGGGACTGCAGGCTAAGAAGGAGATATTCCTCTATAGGGATGCCTTGACTTCGGTTCTCAAATTGACATCCCTGTGTCCCTTGACCTAGGGCCTACGCTTGGAGATACGTGCCCGGACAGTTAGAAATACAGGGATCTAGGGTCTCACTATAGTGCACCCTATTTTGTAGGTAGCGTGCAGAAAAGGAGTTACACGAATCTTGACAGGTGGGGCATGGAACAGGATCGTACAAACAAGTAATCGGATTATTTCACTCTCCCACTACAGCACGTGAGGACTCTCCTTTGTTATACAGGTCCCAATTACCATTGGATCCGTACATCTTATCGCTCTTTGACAATATATCTGGACGGAAACCTCAACCCAGAGTTACATTTCTCTCCTTTTGGATATCCCAGGGATTCACACTCCCCAGGATAGTTGACCACCATTTCACTACACAAGTTAAGTTTGAGACCCTGATTGAATGTCCTTTGAGAGTTCCTTTTCTACCGCAGTTGCGGGTTACACAGACCATTTGGATTCTGAAATCACTTAGAATACGGCTAGTTTGACCGCACCCTTGCCTGCATAATAAATTCATTCTCGGATGAGACAACTCACCGGTTAGGTCATGAGGGAACGAAATTTTAGACTTTGACGCATTACTTGAGGTTGGAGATTTGCCTGCAGGACCACATCACGTGGTGACCACTGGCACGACCGGAGGAGCCATCTTCTACATCAAGAGTTGAGACCTGGTGGCAGTTTCTTCTCGCAGCCCTAGGTCCGCAAATTACCTCAGCATTTTGCACCTACAGGAAAATGAATAATAAGTCAGCTGGGCAGCTCATAGATCAGCTGCTAGGTAACAGGTCGCAACCCACGTACAACTCCGATGTAACCGCGGTATTTGAAGCTTCTATTTGACTCTCAGATATGAATTGCACCCCACCCCACTAATGTACTAGTTTGCAGAATTATTTCCTAAGCTGTCCCTATCAGCGGCAACATCCTCTCCCTACACTAATAAGACCACATGTGCGTGCGGCGCTACGCGACTTCAGCTTATATATAGAGGCTGGGTCACATGCTGCACTGGCCAATCACAACCATGCCATTAGTAGGCATGGCTGTGATGGCTTCTAAGGGCACACAAGTCAAACGCTTGTTGATTGGCTGCCCTGCATTAAATCGCTGAACACCGAGCTCCAACCCGAACATACAGTGATATGTCCGTTTTCAGGTCCAGGGTCCCAAAAATTTAATGTTCGGTATGAACCCGAACTTTTCAGTTAGTGTTTTTCTCAACTTTAGTTATGAATGATCGGAAACAGATTTGTCGGTACATCAATCATACTTTAATCTAGCCATATTGGCCAATATATATTTCACAGGGTCAATAGTATTAGTTAGTAATCCACATAAATGACAGAGAATGTTTCCAATTCAGCTGTTTTCACCTTGAATTTGAAATAGTTTGAAATTAACATCACATTAATTCTTACTTTAGTGAATAGCTCTGTGAAATATATCCCTTTCTTATTTGTTTGATTAATCAGTTATGAAGATTAACAGGGTTCCTTATGTTCCTATTTTTCTTGCACTTCTAGAAGTGAGCCATTATTCAGGGTCCATAGTAACGCAGATCACAAAATGGACAAATAGGCCCAAAATGGTCAAATTAGTCCAAAAATGTAGAGCCCTCCAATAGATAAAGTGGTAGAACAACTTTATTAGAATATGCAACAATTAAAAAATTAGCATAAGAGACAATACATATGCACATTAAAAACCCAGGGGGCTGTGGTGAATGATGGGGTTAAACACTGTGGGTTTAGATTTAAGAAGGTATATAAACCAACCATTTCACAGAAGGAGCAATTCACCAGGGTCTTAGACAGGGATATCTCCTGATTCCACAAAGAGCCAGACAAAAGGTCTCACAAAAGTAGATGTCAAACTTATTTAAAATGGCCGCTAGCGACCACTCTTCTGGTATTATACCAGGTGGAAATGGTGGCGTAAAACATAATAAAATAACAACCGCCTTTTGTACAATGTATAACTACAATAATATTAGAATAACAGATTCTCCACTAGAGAGAGAGAAACCGGGAACCCAATAGACAAATTTAGATAATATGCCCACAGTTGTTTGAAGTAAATCTTACCTGATACAAGACTAGAAGTACACAAATAGATTATAAGGCATAATACTACAAGATCCCTTTAAGAATCTGCCACAGCAATATTTGATTTTTAATATACTGCAGAATATCTTCTCTCCTTAATGGCACCTATTTAATTCTTGTACATCTTTAAAAACATCTCCAAAACTTGTCTCCGAAACAAACAAAACTGTAAAACTGTAATTTGCTATCATTATCACTGCAATTTACCTTTCATTTATTTGTGCAATCTCCTAAAATTATTGTGACCCAACACCCTTTTAATATAAAATCCATCGTTCTTATAAATTATTTGGCCACGTCTATGTAACCCCATCACTCCCCATCATGAAATGCATTTCTTTAAAAAAGTTTGTATATCCTCCATATACCCAAACCCTTATTGCTTCACCATGTCTGTAATCTTGCTAGCACATGTCTTATAAACACTATATATATTTTATATCCACTTTTATTTTAGAGTGGGATTAGGTGCTGGATCTAGAAAGTTACTGTTTTAATCTAGGTCTTGTTTCATTCAAATTCCCAACTAGTTTCTCCTCTCTTGTTTAATATAATGTATATATTTTTTTTCAGTTGATCCATTCTCATTGCCCTTTTTGGTTAGTTTGTCTGTATGTTAAATATTTCTCTTAATGGACAATATTTAGTGAAACCAAACATTCACATAAATAAACATTGGACATCCTGATAAAAAAAATTAAATTTCAGGAAAATGATTTGGCCGAATAAAACTTTCCCACCATGCACAAAACTAGTGAAGACTAGACTTGTTGAAACAGACAAGAAGGTAAATTGGCTATTTTCTTTACAAACATTTGTTTTGCTTCGAAAGGCAAAATGGATTCAAGCCAATATTTACAATATTTAGGAAATATGTTATTGCTAATATACTGATAGCTTGTTGCAATGCCAATTCATATACATTTGTAATTAATGGTATAATCCACTGCTCGAACTGTTGTCACTATATTATATGAAATATATATTTATTTTTTTATCTGCAGACAATAGATATGGAGAATCACACAATGGTCACTGAGATAATCCTTTTGGGATTTCATCACCTTCACAGCACGAGACATTTATTATTTTCTATAATTCTTGTTGTTTATTGTTTGACAATATCGGGAAATATCCTCATCATTGTGTTGGTGTCATGTTTCAGACACCTTCATTTTCCAATGTATTTCTTTGTTACTCAAATGTCCATATCAGATATTTTGTTGACCACATGTATTGCACCTCATATGCTTTCCATTGTCAATCATGAAGGAGGTATTATATCTCTTAAAGCTTGTATAACTCAGCACTACTTTTTCGCTGCTTTTGAAGCTTTAGAATGTTTACTGTTAGCGATGATGTCTTATGACAGATATCTGGCCATCTGTAACCCCCTGCAATATAACTCTATAATGGACCATGCATTTTGCATTAAATTAATAGTTACATGTTGGTTGTTAGGCCTTCTTATGGCTCTTTTAACTGCAGTATCAATAACTCAGCTGGTATTTTGTGGACCTAATGTCATTGATCATTTCTTTTGTGATATTGATCCACTCTTGAAGCTTGCATGTTCTGATACACTAATAATACATTTAGAAGCTCTATTCCTATCTATCGTTGTAATTATTATACCTTTCTTAATGGTAATGATATCATATATCTATATTGCTCTCACTGTTGCTAAAATCCCATCAATTAGTGGGAAAAAGAAAGCCTTCTCTACCTGCAGCTCTCATTTGACTGTTGTTTCCATTTACTACGGGACTCTTATTAGCATTTACGCTGTTCCAACTAATGAAATATCATTGTCGACAAGCAAAATTCTGTCAATGTTTTTTACAGTGGTGACCCCGATGCTTAATCCAATAATATACAGTCTGAGGAACAATGACATCAGAGACGCTTTAAAGAAAATTAATGCACACTCTTTCATAATTGGGAATATATGAAAAAATTATAAAAAGTTTGACATAAAATATAATGGCATTGAATATCGTGTTTAGCTGATGTAATCTTGTCATGTAAGGTTTGCTGTAACCTCTGTCTATAACTGTTTGCCAGGCCCTTAATATACTGCTAGTTGCCCAATTTGAAATATTTTGTCTGTGTATCATTGAGAGGCTCTCCCTGAAAGTTCGGTCCAAAAGTGTGGTGCCTGGAACGCTTTGCCCAGCAGTGTAATATTTAACCCTGACAATCTGGTGGCAGCGGGTGGGCTCTACACTGAGGGTGAGTAAATATTTTTATAATACTTAGTTTCTCTGTGGATTAAGGTACATAGTAAATTGTGTGTGTTTGGGATTTTAAGGTGTTATTCAGGTAAAGCTATTGATCAAGGTTAAAGTCTTTCAACTGCCAAGGAGAGAGTGTTAAAACCTCTCTCAGAGGTGTCAGTATGGGTTTAAGTCCCCCAAGTGGCAATATAAGGCTTTACAGTCCCTTTCAGAAGCATCAGTAAGAGTTAATTGTCTCTTAACTGGCACAAGGTAAATAGTAAAGTCTTTGCACTGTATAAGAGTCTGTGTGTTATAGATCCAATATTGATCTTTGTTATATTCAGGGGAACCCAAATTGTATCAAGTGCACTTGGAGAAGCATGAATTAGACACCAGATGTGTGTTGGTTATCAAAATAAGCCTCTGATCTTTATTTTATCAGTTTGTGCTTTTATACATTAAAAAGTAAGCGCTTACGTGCAAATACTCATAGAACAGTAGTAGGAAGGGAGCGAAAGGGTGAAGGGAGTACAGATAAGACATAAGGATGAACATCATGTACATAACAGATAAGTTCTGGGAGAAAGAAGGAACAGACTGATTTAAGAGAGACAGCTCGGGTGGGGGCTATCGTAAGTGTCGTTTGAAGCATTAAGCATTTTCTGAGTCCAAGTTAGCTAATTTTAAAATAGGCTCTCATATATGACACCTATAAGCTTGAACCTTAGAATCAAGGTAAATTAATTCACACGTGCACCCACTGGAGGACATGAGGTATTATTAAGGTATAAGTGATATGCTTCCATTTTGCAGTTTGTACAGTGTTAAGTCTCCTTTTTATATTTTGTAGTAGTAGAAGTTTTGTGACCATGGACAGTTGGATAGCAAAGGTTATTAGTCTACCCTTTTTGGTCTCAGCAACTTATAGTTTAGGGTCAGAAAATCAGACAGTGGCAGAATCTGTACCTGCCTGGCCCTTTGGACACTCAAATTGACCGGTCATCTGAAGGGTAACTTGGCACTAGATTAAAATTGTGCATTGTAACGGCACCCCCAGGCAAAAAAGGGTTAAACCGCCATTTAGTAGATCTTCCCTTCTAGAGACACAGGCACAGCTACTGCAGAACACCAATCTGCCGATCAGGAAACCATACGAATGCTGTAAACAGCCGAATAGGAAAAACCATACGAATAGGTTTACACTCCTAGCAGTCAAACTGGAACAGCATGCAATAAATCCCCCCAAGAACGAGACAAAGCTCCGTGTTGAGGGTCAAGCAGTGAACAGACAGAGCTGTTGATTTATTGTTCTTATATACACATTAGTACCACCCACAGGGTTTTGGAAAACAACCAATAAACACATACAATACACTCAGACACTCCCACACAAAATCCTCCCCTCTGCCTGTGATACAATTACCTTACACAATGGGTAATGTAATTATCACAAGCAGAGAAATACAATTTTTCCACATTATTCATAACTTGAAAAGTATGCATCACATTCACATAAAACATTACATTTTCATAATCAGCATACTCCAAATACAGACATATGTCAAAATCATCCAAATTGGTCCAGTGGTTCAAAAGATAGATCGTAGTCCTTTGTGACCAAAGGAAGCATGGCTTTTCTGCCCAAAACCAGTTCAACAGAGTCTTCTATCCTGGAGATAATAGGGAAGTAATCCAATTATCTCCAAGCACAGAGGCAAAACTCCATTGAACATATGGCAGCAAAAGACAATAAAACACATAAAAACATATAACTGTGCAGCCATTGCACAAAACAGGTACATTCAACATAATGTGCGCTCAGATAGCTCAGATCTGAGCGCACATTATTACTGAGTGGCGCTCAGAGCACACACATACAGTTCAATTGCCATGGAGCCAAAGTCTTTCCCATAGTCTTTCATTATACGAATGGGCTCCATGACATAGCTATCTGGGGTGTCACCGCTCAAACAGGGTATGCACCGAATGACCCGGCTTTCGTGTCTTCGCAGGGGAAAATTAAGTGTTTCAACATGGGGCCATAGTCTAAAGGCAGCAGGCGAGCAACCAGGCTTCTCCAATGCAATGTGGCGAGATTGGTCTAAAAATTGCATGTCTAAAAAAGGTGCAGAATTGTACAGATAAAACCAGTTCTGTGTGACCTGCAAAGCAATGTCTATATGGTTTAACGTTTGGCTAACAGTCACGTCCTTTGAGAAGAATTTTGTTTGGTGTATTTGCAATACCAGAAGTAAGTCTGAGACTGAAAACTGTGCCCACCATCCCTCAAAGGGTGATACAGTAGTGTGGTTGTTTGTAAAAGATAAGGTTGAAGCAGGGAAGGAAGATTCATTGATGCTTTCTCAGTTTATCTCATCTCATCACTAAATGGAGCCCTTTACGTATTTTGTATTTAAATAGACAAAATGAATCAGAAAAATATAAACCCATGGACATTAAAAAGATCCTTTAACCATAAGTTCTAGAGATAATTTCTTTACAGGGTTACAACCCTGTGTTGCTGAAGTTGCTTGCATATATGCATTAAGTAAATAAGTGTTGAAAACGTAACAATTTTAAGGGAAAAGTCCACTATATAAAGGGACCTTTTGATTCTAAAACGTGTGACAATTAATTAAGTATACTAAGATGATTAAGAGCATACAAGGAAACATGAGTAGAAACAGAAGATTGTGCTAGCCTTAGTGTACTAATAATCTTAATTTTAATCATGACAGGAGGTGAGTATCTTCATTTACTACTCTCTATCAGCAAAGACATATAGAGAAAAAAGGAACCAACCAGAGACAGGCAAAGAGTATAAGATACGACTTCCACCGAAGACAGTTCAAATTCAGTTGAAATAGCCTGCCCTTTGGTGGGTCCCCGCTCAGATCTCAAGCTGGTTTTAGGTCATCTTGTGCATTTCAGACTGGTCCCACCTGTATAGGCAGTCTAGATCCGAAATGCCAGCAAGTTCCCTTTGCATGAGAGACACAGCAACCCCAGATGATCATTTCAACCTTGTAAGGCATCATCAGTGAGGCATAGCTGATATCTCTCCAGGCACTGTGAGCAAGGGATCCACGTCTGGATTATCCTTTAAACTTATGGAGAGCAAAAAACAAGGTGCAAGAGTGTGCTCACGGTGCCTAGAGAGATATAAGCTATGCTTCACTAAAACCAGCTTGAGATCTGAGCGGAGACCCACTGAAGGGCAGGCTATTTCAGATGCTGTCCGTTTTCAGTACACTCTTGCGCCTTGTTTATTTTGCTCTCTGTTATTAACACCCAGTATACTTGGTGCTCACCCAATTGATTCGTGAGTAAATAGGCAAATTGGTAGCAGGGACTGCTGAGGTTATGGTTGTCAAGTATGTGACCAATAGTAATGTATGTGGAGGCAACCCTGGGGCTAACCCAGGTAAAAGAGGCTGCAAGCAAAGCTCCACTCGGCAGCAGTATATGGGGTTTTACCCCAAGCCGGGTAACTCGGTATGAACCTGACCGACTGAACCACCCTAAGGTTAATACTAACCTTGACAGGTCCCTGTAGCACGCAAGGTGAACAGAAGTCAATTTCTGCCGTGATTACACTCTCTCTCTCTCTCTCTCTCTCTCTCTCTCTCTCTCTCTCTCTCTATATATATATATATATATATATATATATATATATATATATATATATATATAAATTAATAACTGGGCATACCCAGTAATAATAAAACCTCCAGGAATAATAAAACCTCCAGGAATATATCCCATAGGGAGGTACGGTGGCACAGACAGGCCAATCCTGGGAGCTGTAACAGACAGATCATATAGCCAATATTTTCCAGCAAGGTAATGTACCAGGTTATGTAATAATATGATGGGAGGGCTCACCCCCAGTAATATTAGTATAGGAGTGTTCCAGTAAAAGCAGTAGCTAGCATAAGCTAGGGTACATTTAAAAATCAGTGGCTCACCCCCGTTTAATTCCAAGCAACCGGCAAGGGTTAAATGGCCACTGTTACGATTGCCTCCGGTTGGATCGCTTGGATGTCCTGGTTCCCAAAGTCGGAGAGTCGAACTCTGCTTCAAACAGTAGAAACCTGTAAGTGTAAAATATCCCACTAGCTATAGTAAAGCTAGGATTCCCGGTTCCCTACAACACGAGTCGAAGCTGCGAGTTGAGGGTAAAACGAACTGGCTTTAATGGCACACAGGCATGGCAATTTATGCAAGTCCCCAGGTCCAGGGACAGCCCCCTATGGACCTGATGGAACACAGGTACAACACAAGGATTTGACCAATCACATTACACTGTATCATTCAAAACAGTACCCGCCCAGCTTGGAGATAATGAGTCCAACGGTTATACAATCTAGTTATCTCCAAGCGCCCAAATGCCATGCATTATTTTGTCACAAAAAACAGCATAAAAATATATAACTTCAACATTTTGATGAGAATACAGCTCGTTCGACTATTCATGCGGTAGCTCAGATCTGAGCACATCAGCTATACGAATTCCGATCAGATTCCACGAACAGAACAGATGATTTCTGTCATACAAAGTCCCATTGGTTGCTTTTATCCCGAACCCGGAATGGTGGCCATGTTTTATGGTCGGTCAATGGACAGCGGGACCTTGACCTAAAACTCATGGAGCGAGTGTTGGCTACATATTTGCACGAGCTCACGCTCTCAGTATGGTTGTCCCAGCCGTTTGGGAAACAAACGGAGACCGTTGGAAGGGGGTACTTAACCTGCGGTTAACCTCAAAATCAACATTCTAATTGAGGCCACACGCCATGTAGGTGGTCCTTGTTCGTGAGTCTTTTGGTAGTTCTTAGTTTGGGGAAATGTACACGAATGTGGGTGCTCTTTAGACCGTCAATTAGGCTGTGGTTAACTGCAGATCACAGCTCCTATGGTGGTTAATTAGAGGCACGCTCCACTTGTAAGGTGGTTGGTTGTTTGGTACTTTCAAAGGTGACCGGGGTTAAGTGGCGGCACACGCCAAGGGTGATTGTTGTTAAGGACATTTGTTAAATATACTATTGATTTTTATTTGTGATATGAAATCCAGAGTAAATTGGTTAATTCTGAATAATGTGAAAAGGATATACAATGTTGTATAGAAATTCTTATAAGGTAAGCTACACTAGGATGCAATTACTGTTACATGTCATCACTCCTGGAGATTTTATAAAGATAAAAGACCATGCAAGGAAAGTATAGACTGTATAGAGTGTCTAATAAAATCAATCACTGTTGGCTCTGTGGTTATATACCAAATTCCATGAATGATTAATACTCTTTCTGAAAGTGCCATAATCATCCGAATTGCTTTATAAAAAAAAAAGGCGTGGGAGTGATTGTAGCGGAGATACAATATTCCACAGATTATCTCTGCTTAAGATCCCAGTGAGGATCAGGAACAAGTAATTATAAATCCACAGGCAGGGTTTCCAGCAGGTAAAATAATCCAATAGTATCCCAACAGCAATCCCAATAACTGGACGACACACAGCATCAGGAGCAGAACTCAAAGCTTTATTCCACAGTGGCCTTTTAAAGCATGCTCCCATGCAAGGAAGGGATTACATTCATTATCACAATAGCCAATCCTGTCCTGGTAACCTCCCACACATCTCCTCCCCTCAGCTGGCATCATAATCCCTTATCCAGTACAGCAATTCCCCCCCGTTTCTGTATGTACCACTTTAAATTATGCATCCCCTAGTAGCCCTGATCTGGGTGAACAACATATCCAAAAATCACCCAGATCAGACCAGGGGTTCGGGAATTTCATGGAGGGAATAAAATGACCGACCGCACTGGATGAACTAGCCGAATTGGGCTCCATGCGATTGGGCCCTGCGGTCGGTCCTGGAAAAGGCGAATGAAGTACCTGAAAGCCTCCAGCTATAGAGGCTGGGGAGGGTTCGCCTGAATCCCCTCATTCGATTGATTATGCCTACCGAACGAGGGGCCGTTCGGTAGTTTGGAACCGAACAGACCGGGCTGATGGAGGTCTCAACGGTGTTCGCCTAGTCGAGTGTCTGTTTTGAGTTCCGGACACTCGACGGAAAAACACCATGTGTTCGTTTCCCGAATGGCGGCCACCCCGAGAACAAAGGATTGCTACACAGCTTGTCAATTACCCGTTCGCAACAATGTTGCAACGGGTAATTGAAGGCACACTTCACACAGGGGAGGTCTGACTGTTCGGTAGCTTCATTCGAACAAACTAAGGGAATGAACCTACCTAACATTCAGACGAATACAATATATTTAACACATAGTATTTTGCTAGTTTACACAAATGCATTCCATTACAGCATATACATTTAGCAAATAGACAAATACAGGTTAAAAATAATACAAGTCCCAGGGCAGCTCATGGACATCCGCTATAGTGATGAGCGGTGTTATCCGCAATATAAAGCCAAGGCTTTATAAGTCAGCTATGCTTCATTTAGCATACCCCATTGATCATGGGGCAATGGTGTTTTCTAAATCGTAAGTTTATAAGTGAGGCAAGCATATTCTGTAAAAATAACATCCTTACATTTGTACTGTTAAATTAATAGCATTTTGCTGGAAGACCTTATTAGAAGATATTTCAGCAAAATAACCCAAAACAGGGTAGAACTAAATAAAAAAATACACTCAATTTACAAGGAGAGAGTGTGCTATTTAGGCAATACCACCCTAGCAATGTCCATTCATGAGCAATTGCTAGAGGGTAGGCTTTTGTAGTAGGAAATTGTTAATAGTTGAAGAACCCAGCACTGATGGGTGTAGTAATTTAAGGCCTAATTTGGTATTTTTGGATTAACGTTTAAGGTGATTTTTATGAATGTTTTGAGAAGAAATAATTATGGAAGTTTATCCAAAGGTATTGACATATTTGGGATTATTAAATCAAGGTCTGATTCTGGGAACATGTTTTTATTGAGAATTATCCCTAAATCAATGTGTGAAATTATTTAAATATTTAGTCTATTAGTTCACTTTCTTAAGGAGGCATTTTTTAACAAATGAATATCAGAATAACATAATAACACAATTACATAATTTAAAGGGATTCTCCAGTGCCCTGTAGTGCCCCTCTCCCTCCCACCCCCCATCCCAAGTTGCAGAAGGTGTTAACACCCCATTCATTGACTTACCGGTGTCCAGTGCCGATGTCCCTTGGGGCTGGTCAGGCTCCGCCTACTCCGCCTACTCTACATTAGGGAGACCTAATGCGCATGTGTGGCAATGCTTTAAGAATGGTATAGTTTTAAACTGATATTATTACTGAATTAAAAGTTAGCATCGAAGGGAGGTGCAAAGCCCTTCTCGAATTTACATTTTTTTAAAGAAATTTAAGTTAATTTCCCATTCTGTATGCAACTTTAACATTAAGCTATACTATATTTGTTTGATTTTTAAGTATTATTTCCGCTTTTGTTTACCTTTCTAAATTAGGATTAACCACTTCACTGCCCTATAATCTCCCTTTGATACAACTAGCTTCTAACGTTGTCTTTAACTACTTATTATCCAGTATATAATGCATTATAGTACCACCTGCTTAGTCTTGTCTAATCAAACATTTATGAAGAGTGAAAGCTTCACTCATTTGTAAGAAAGCACTCTAAGGGGAAGAGATGTAAACTTTTGTAATAGACAAATTGCATGCAGTACAAAGCAAGCTGAAATAAGTCCACGATACACTATCTAGGGGTCTAAATTGGGTTTTGACTGAACTTTTAGTCTAGGTAATTGATCAATTAAACAGTTTACTTTGTTACTGTGGGTTATTCCCCATTTTAGGGAGAGCAACATTGGGCATTCTCTGGTACTGATCCACTAGCCCCTTTCTGTATCGAGACTCCTGGTTCAGAAACTATTACTTATTTATTTTCTGAATTGGTCAATTAACAATAAAAAACATATAAATGTAGAAATATTTTTTTGTGCTACTGAGCCTTCTGTTTTTGTGTTGTAGTGACCACCCTGGATTGTTTGTGCTGCCTGATCCCTGGGAGCTGATTATCACCGGGTAACTCTAAATGAAGTTGAAATTGTGCTTGTTTGGCCACACCCCATGCCAGCCAAGAATGCTAAGATATTTATGAGGTCATAAACTGTGCACACAAGTATTTGGAAAATCTTTAAAGATTTGTATAATACTGCAAGCTCTCGGAATATCCTTCTTGGAATCTGGAAGTAATGTACTGAGCCTTGTAGTGAAAGTCCAGCAACAAAAGTGAGTGCTGATAAAATGTGGAACCTGATATTTAATTGTTGTCAGCCATCTTGCTACTCTCATCAGTTTTAAGAAGTCCAAACTATGGAGTATAGACTGTGTTTTCATCTGCTGTTTAAAAGTCTAACTTTTTATTTTTTCTGCACTATGTTAAAAAATTTTTTAACAACATTGTAACGGATCCCCTTGCACTGTGTACCTTCATTGAAGGATACTCCTAGTGCTAAAAAAACCACTTATAATACAATGTTTATCCTATATGTCCAGCATATCCCCAGATAGCTTGGATCTAAGCACTCAATATGTCCGAAAAGCGCTCAGATCTCACGCATACAGTTGGATCACCATGGGGCTAAACAATAGCAAGGGCTGATGAGGGACAAAGCAGCCAGTTTCAACTGGTCTGGCAGTGTCCCTGGGACAATTCCCTACTGGAGAACAATAGGACCGGAAAAAGGGGGAGGGGAAGAGGCACATTTTCCCATGGAAGTCACTTTTAGCCTGTCTTTTTGCAGGGCCCATGGTCTAGGGGCAAGAGGCTGGCAAGCAGGCCTCTCCAAATCCCAGTGACGAAGGTGCTTTCATCACAAACATTATTTTTGTTACCTTTTTGTAGAGTTAACCGGAGAGAGGAAGTGTTGGCAGATTCAGGGACAGGTGTAGTATTGAGTAAAGTATGTGTGATTGTGATATAAGTGGGGTACCTTGAGTCTAGACTGCATTAATTTTCAAAGCTTGTAGGAATAATAAGGCTTACCTTTTCCACTTTCCTTTATTTTAAGTTGCATTACATCCTATGGTTAGTTGAAAAGGTGACTAATGAGAAGGAGCCACAGTAGGCACCTGTAATGACTGGAATAAGCCATTTTTGTTGGCCTTATATGAAACCCAACACCTAACCCTCTACTATATAAAATCCATAATGAATATTCTTACAGAATAAAAGGATGGAACTTCAGCATAAAAATTAACCTGTTATCCGACCATTAATGAGAACCTTTTTGACCTCACTACCAGAAATACATGTTGTTGGTTGCTGAATAAGCAATATCGTGTTTAGATGATGTGATCTTGTCATGTTACTTTTACTGTAACTTCTGTCTATAAATATGTTTGCCTGACCCTGAATACACTGGTAGTAGCCCAATTTGAAACATGTTGTCTGTGTATCACTGACAGGCTCTCCCCGAAAGTTCAGTCCAAAAGTGAGGTACGTGGAATGCTTTGCCCAGCAGTGTATTATGTCCCCAACATGTATGATCGGTGGAAGTGGTTGTAATGGTATTTATTAATTAATGACTTTACATCATAAAGAAAGCATATTTAGTGTAATGCTTTGGGGGCACCACTAGGGGGAGTGTGTAGGAAGACATGTGCTTCTGGCAGTGACATCACAGGCCAGCCTACTTACACTGAATAAAACCAGATGGAGGAGAAAACTCTGTCCCTTTGCCTGTACCTGACTGAACCTAAGATGTAGTACCAGCTCTGACTTAACCCCAGCCAAAGGGCTGGGGCCTTGTAAGTAAAATGTTGTGTAACATGTAGCAACCTTTTGTAAGTAATATGTTGTAGTTTTGTATTGTATCATAATTGTAGTAAATTGACATTCTGCTAGCATCTGTTTATTTGTTATAGTTATATTAAATATACATTTAATATTGCAACGTTTTGTGTATTTTCTATCCACATATTTGACCATAATACCATGAATTATAAAAATATTAATGTTGTTCCGTATTGCTTAATTATTATGTATTAAGAGATTAATATTCATATTTAGGTCACGACCACAACATTTGGCGTAGCCGGCAGGATTATGCTTGAATATTGGGGAAAATATAAATGTTATGCATTTTGCTTAAATAATACAGTAAATTGTCTGTCTGTATACAAATGAATAAATGAATGATGATTTGGTTTTAATGGAATGAATGCAGATAGCAAATAGGGATTAGATATTTGTTTTTAATATATCTCTTGCTGTAGAACATAGTGATGAATTATTGTGTTGCTTGTTACCAATCTTTGGTCATTTGTATATAGAAAAAATATATATACTTTACCTTTTGTCTGACCATGTGGATTTTAATCCACCATTGACCACATGGTGTGAATGAGTTGAGGCCTAGTTTCATTGTTTGCTACCATTTGCATAGGAAAAGACTTTTCACTAAACTAGTTCACCAGGTTTTATTGCTAAATTTGACCTTGTTTGTGTACTAATTTACATTTGTTTGGCATTCATGGATTTGTCTAGTTGAAAAGAGATTTGGACAAAATTTATTAAATTAGTAGTTAAGAAAAAGATACGTTTAGTAAAGCAGATTCAGTGAATAATAGATTTATGTGTGCGTATACACAGAATATTAGTATAAATATATATATGATTTTGACTCATGAAGGAGAGACCACCTTTTTAACAGCTGTGTGACCATGCTTTTCAGCTACAGCTGGGGGAGAATTTGTCCTTGTTGGGGGTGGGTAGTCTTGCCTGTATGAGAAAAAATAAACTGCATTGTTTTGTAAATGTAATTGCCTAAACTAATCAATTTGTGGAGTGTTTTTCAGCTTTATTATCCAGGACTAAGGAATTACTGGACATATGCAGGAACTGGTAACAAATGAACTGAAAAATGGTAAAATAATTCCTTTGTCCTATTTAGTCTGAATATTTTAACAAGTTAGCATTTTTAACAAAGTAAGTGTAGGGGCTCAGATTAAGATTTATATTATTTTAGAAGCCATCTATAACTGATTTTAATATTTCCATGCTTTGAATTAGGGTGTATCTGCCTAGCGGGTGAACCTCCATAACGTGGGCTGTGATTTTAGTTACAGTAGCGGGTGGGGAACCTGAGCTAGGGGGTATTTAAACGTGTCCGGATAAGGGGGAGCATACCCAATAGTTGTTGTGCAGTTCTATCCTGTATTATTATTTGAAACCCTGTATTACTTATAAGTAGCGTTTTGTAACTTATTTGTAATTGTTTATATATATTGCTCTGGGAAAGGGATAGGCAAAATCTCTGAGAGACCAGGAAATATATTTAAAAAAGGGCGTATTACACTAGTGGTAGGGCGGCCTATCATGACCATAGAGACCCTTGGTGACTAGTTTTTGTTGTATATTGCCCTGGGAAGGGGATACGCTATTTAATAGAAATTCCTGAGAAACCAGGAAATATACAATAAGTGATACGTGAGTGTACTGGTTAAATTGCAGACATATTGGCCCAGAACCTTTAATCGAGCCGGAAAAGAGGCTGCTGTATGTTTGCTCCTCTATAATTTTGCGGGGGCGGTCACCCCCATGCGGAAAGCCACTGCCATCACAGGGTGGTTAGTTGTGCAGGCCCTTAGCCGCGAGGTGCAAGCATGTCCGTGGAAAGGCTAGAAATTAATAGGGAGTCACTCATAGCTGTCAGAAGTGTTGAACTTTGAGACATATTGACCTATATCCTTTCAGAGGCGGAAGAGGTGTTGTGGTTCACTCCTCTATAATTTAACCAAAGGGTGGAGAGTTATTAAACATGTTTAGGTTGGCTAGAAATGTGTTTCCTGAATTGCAGAGAAGATGCAGAAAGCAGCTATTAGCTTATTGTTTTTTAAGAGCCTTGTAAAAAAAAATAAAAAAAAATTAAGAAAGTTATCTTGTTGCAAAAAATTGTTTATAAAATGAAAAGCTGAAGGAATGTGTTTACATGTCTGTGTGTGTGTGTGTGTATATATATATATATATATATATATATATATATATATATATATTCTAAGTAAAATATTTGCAGTATATGCTATAAGTGACTAGGAAAGTAATCCTGATCTGTTTCCTAACCTTTTCAGATGTAGCAGAAACCAGAGGTGGACATTGGAACACAGATAGAATATCAGATGGAGACCAGTGTTTAAATGTTGACCTTTGATGAGCTATTGAATGTTTTATTTTATTGTCTATTTAACATGTCTATGCTATGATTTTGTGCATACTATTCTCTTATTTCTAGTGATTGTATTGCAATTGAAACCCTTATGTATTATTGTTGTATGTATGTATGTATGCTTGCCTGGGAAAGGGGGGAATTGACCCATAGGGACCAGGGGGTATTTTTGTGTAAACCAAACTGGGGTGGGAGGGCTCTAACGAGGGAACCCCATTGTCCAGTAGGTGCTTGATTTGTGTCTGTGTAAAGTGCATGAGTGGTTGCAGTACAAAAAACAAAAAAAAAACGGAAGAATGATAAGAGGGATAAGAGAAAGTAGGCATTTTGGGTTATCTATACATGTTTAAATAGAAGGGTGGTAAATAGGAATGTAATTGTTTTGGTTAATGTTTAGATTAAATTAGTTAAATACAGCAGTGATAACGAGTGTTTAGATTAAATTGGTAAATGCAGCAGTAATAACGATTGTTTGGGTTAAATTGGTAGATACAGCAGTGATATTGTGTTTATCTGTGAATCAGGAGTGTGCTGGATGTGAAGAGAGGTGTGTAGGTATTTATCCAAACGCCATAGGAAAAAATATGGTTAAGACACCACAGTCAAATGGTACTTGTGATGATTGGCACAGTTATTATTTATGTTTGTGTTCGTCATTGCCTGTGTTTTCATTCAAGAACTTTCAAGCAAGGATATTTTAAGCAGAAGAAGAAGAAGCACTGGACACTATGCTCAACTGTTGCTGTAAGGAGAAAAAATATTGCAGCTAAGAGTGGTGAGAGTCAGAACAAAATGCATCAGGAGCAGGAAACTGTTACGTCAAGGTGGTTAATGGTATAAAAAAAGAAAGAACAAAACAATGTGACCACAAACACACAACTGTACATGAACTGTTTCATTCATCCCTGTCTCCATGCGTATGTTCTATGAGACTGTCGAAGAATAGAGTATTCCAGTTTCCAGGACTAATGTTTCTGAAAATTCCAGGCACACAGACCAGCCAGAGGCTACAGAAATCGAGTCGGTCTGTGCCATGATTCATAGGTGTTATGAGTTTGTGGTGTCTAATACTATATTAAGCTCCAAAACACATCCTCACATGAACACAATATCATTGGTTAAACTAATAAAACATGGTTTGAGTTGTTCATTATTATAAGGGTGGGTATGTGCCTACTTCCCAACTGGTAATGCATGTGCTCAATGGTGAACATTTATATAAGCAATAAAATGTTAATGGGTAATAATTAATGGGTAAATGGATATCGTTCTTCAAAAGGTGGGTTTTGTTGTAGGGCAGGTAGTGTTAAAATGGGGAAGATTCAAAATGTACTGGTTTTATAAATGCTTATTTTATGACATAAGTCAAAGGGTGGTTTGTAATGGTATTTATTAATTAATGACTTTACAGCATAAAGAAAGCATATTTAGTGTAATGCTTTGGGGGCACCACTAGGGGGAGTGTGTAGGAAGACATGTGCTTCTGGCAGTGACATCACAGGCCAGCCTACTTACACTGAATAAAAACAGATGGAGGAGAAAACTCTGTCCCTTTGCCTGTACCTGACTGAACCTAAGATGTAGTACCATCTCTGACTTAACCCCAGCCAAAGGGCTGGGGCCTTGTAAGTAAAATGTTGTGTAACATGTAGCAACCTTTTGTAAGTAATATGTTGTAGTTTTGTATTGTATCATAATTGTAGTAAATTGACATTCTGCTAGCATCTGTTTATTTGTTATAGTTATATTAAATATACATTTAATATTACAACGTTTTGTGTATTTTCTATCCACATATTCGACCATAATACCATGAATTATAAAAATATTAATGTTGTTCCGTATTGCTTAATTATTATGTATTAAGAGATTAATATTCATATTTAGGTCACGACCACAACAGTGGTCCAGGTGTTGTTATTCACTGGAGAGAGAGTCTCTTGTAAAAGGGTTACTCAACTTTATTCCTTTGGTTGCCAAATGCATGCCCCAAACCAGAGAAGAATCTTATCCTAAGCCTGTCTTCTCTCTAGATCGACCCACAGTTTATTGGAGTCTGGCATGTGTCAGTCCATGATACAGAGTATGTGGGTTGCTTGGCTGGATCATAAAACTGATGGCAGGCCCACTCCTCAATGGGGGGGAGGATAAGTTGTGACCTCTTGATTTTGGAGCACTTTTCTTTTCTTGACTTAAAGTAAGCCCTTGGTATGTTAATAACATATAATTGGGTTGCCAATTGAGTCCGAATACATATACATTCTATAACAACCATCAGTCAAACTCATGAGGTCATACCTAAAGGACTCTATGACCCTACTACATTTTTTAGACAATTTCAATTGGCAACCCGATTATATTTTAGTCACCTGCGATGTGCAATCCCTGTACACTATAATCCCACATGATAAAGGTTGCGATGCAGTTTTTAAAAGACTAAAAGCAAATAACATTATTGTAGTGGACGGTGTTTGCTACTAACCACCTTTCCTATTTTTGGCTGTCCGTACCTTTTAATTGTTGCCATATTTTACAGTATTTCCACTGTTTGCTATTTAGAAGAAACAAGTAACAACTTTTCTGTTATATCATCAATCTGGTTGTTTGGTAAGAATCTAATTGCAACCGTATTAAGTCGTACCGTTCGAACAAACAAACTATCGAACAACCAGGCCACCATGGAGAGGAGCGTGACACCAATTGACTCCCCTATCATTATTCACACTACCTTAATTGCCAACCACACAAACACACTGAGTATTCCCTGGGTGGCCGCCGTTTGGCATATGAGCATGTGGCGGCAGCCATCTTTCCATAGGAAAGCACCAGTGGTGTTTGGTTGTCGAGTGTCTGGAACCCAAATTGGACACTCGACACACTGCAGAGACCTCCATACTCACACCCTTTAATGGAAAATCAATGGAACAGAACGGTGTTCAGTGAAAGGAATCATACGAGCGAGGGGAATCATACGAAACCAGGCAAAACCCATTCTGTAGACCTTTTCGTGTTTTTCAACCATATGGATGGAGACCGACTGCAAGGCCAAAACACATGGAACTATCTTTGGCTTCCACCTTGTGTGCTGTTGGTAAAACGAAGACCTCCATAAACCTTTTGAACCCCTGAACCAATCTGGGTGATTTTTCAGTATGTTGCTCCCCCAGATCGGGGGCATGTAAATTATGGGTGTATGGTATGGTTTTGGGGTACATCTAAGAATTGTGGAAAAATGTATTCTAAAACTTCTATGTAATTCAGTCATCTCTCAGGCTGAGGAGACGGAATGTGTACTATATCCAGCCTGGGATTGGCGCATGCCTTATTCTTTGTGGGTGTCTCCCTTGCATGGGAGAAATGTATAAAAGCTGAGTGTGTGCTTAAAAGTTCAGTTCTGCTCCTGATACTGAGTGTCATTCAGTTATTGGGAAAGGGTGATGGAAGATCTGAGATTTCTTTATTCACTACTTATGCTGTTCTTCTTGTGATATCCTGCTTGTTCCTGAGTAACTATTGGAATACCAGCAGAGAAAAGTCTATGTTAAAATAGTGTTCCACTACAGTTGTCCCAGACAAGCAAATTTATTTAAAATTCAATTTTTGTTTTGTAAACCTTTTATCTACAAAAGCAGGGCACAGCTATGGGAACCAGATTTACCACCAGTTATGCTAATCTTTTTTTATAGATGACTGAGAGTCAGAGGCCATTTGGGGAAATCACCCCTGGAGGGCAAACCTGGTTACCTATTTTAGATATATTGACGACCTGACTTTTATTTGGAAAGGTCCTGAATTTATTCTTATGTTATTTTTAAATCATCTTGACAACAACAATAATGGTATCATTTTATCCTCCGATATAGCACCATATCTACTTTTTAGACATACAAATTTGTATTCATGATAATATTAACACCAAAACATTTTTTTAAAAGTTTGCACGAACGCAGTAATTGAAAAATCCAGCTGTCATGAACCCTGGTTAGAAAGAGTTCTTAAAAGTTAGCTTCTATGTTTAGGTAGAAACTGCTCCCGTATGGCTGACTTTGAGGAACAATCCCAAAACCTCAAAGAAAAATTTGTTAACAAAAACTACTTGTTAGCAAACCTTAATAAAACATTGCATAAAAGTAAAAGTAAAACAAAAAAAGTAGAAAGGACCTCTTAGAATACAAAGTCAAAAATAACCAAGACCCCCCCTTTTATGCCAGTCATTTTTAATTTCAACAACAAAAGTTAGACAATTAAGAAAATCATCAACAAACACTGGCAGATTCTAAAGCAGAACAACCTATTAAAAGACCTTATCCCAACGAAACCCAATGTCATTTTTAGAGGAACCCCTAATTTTAGATTTATTCTCACCAAAAATTATACTAAAGACCCTGCTGCTACCAATTCAGCCTTGCTATCCAAATCAAAAAAAAATTCAAGTGTAATAGGTGTATTTTATGTAGAACAACAGATCCACACATTAAATCCAAAACCACACATTTTATTTCCAGTAATACTAATTGTAGCGGAGCGCTAGTTCCACATAGACTTTCTCCGCTGGTATTCCAAGAGTTGCTCAGGATCAAGTAGTTAGCACAGGAAGAACAGCATTAGTAGCAAATAAAATAATCCACAAATATCCCATCACTGTTCCAAATAACTGGAGGACACACAGAATCAGGAGCTTTTATCTTAAGTAAAATAATTTTCCAAAACAATTGGATAGGCCCACAGTCCCACCACACATGTAAGTAATTCCCACATCTCCATCTCCAGCAGTTAGAATTGTAGGAATTAGAAAATGTACTGATTCTACTGGGTACCATGTACCATCTGTTTACAATTGTAAACTGACACTCTACTAGGTTGAGGCAGTGTATATTTTTATAAACTAAATTTAGAGCATCTCTCCATTGTTTGTTTGTAACTGATCTGAATGTCAAGATCCCTCTGCCATGTTTTAATTATAGCTTCCAGAGGTTTATCGGGGTCTCTGGATAAAAGTCTTATTCCCATAGCTAATAGTTTATTTGGTGAGTCTTTCCTAAGTGTATTTTCTAACCAGATTATTTGATTGGGTCTTTCTCTAACGATATACTGCTGACAAAAAACATTTTAACCTTAGATAGTTAAAAATCTCCTTATTCTATTCTCTTATTCTATATTGTATCTCCAGTTTAAGGCTTGAAAATCCATCCAGGAGTTCTTATCTAATAAATCTTATATAATAAATACCCCCTTTTCTCTCCCTCTTTGCAAATTAACATTAGACATATAATACGATAGATTCGCTAATGGTAAGGAGGGAATTAACTTATTGTGTAGAGCTATTAAACCCTTAAGGACACATGACATGTGTGACATGTCATGATTCCCTTTTATTCCAGAAGTTTGGTCCTTAAGGGGTTAAGTCCCCCTATTTTCACTTTTAAAGATAACCGATTCAAGCTTATTCTTGGGATTTTACCTAGCCAAATATATTTATTTATAAAAGATTGTGCTAGTGTCACCCAGCTATCTGGACAAGGTAGTGGGACCATTCTAAATAGGTAAACCCATTTTGGTATAATATAAGACCTAATTATATTAATACGGCCCCTCCACGAAATTCCAAGATTTTTCCATTCTTTTAATTTCTTTGCTGTATATTTGAGGAGTGGTTAAAAATTAAGTTCCATTATTCTGTTCTGTCCACCCAAATTCAAATCGTTTTTTAAGAATACCTATGCAACCTGGGGAAATATTCACTGCAAGAGCAGTTGATTTATTGACATTTAATTTATACCCCGAATGCAATGAGTATTCATCCATACACTTTAATAAAGCAGTAGAGCAGTTCTGTGGATCCGTTAGGGTCAATTTAACGTCATCTGCATACATTGTCAGTTTAATACAATCGTTTTTGACATTAAGACCCTTTATTGCCTCATTCCTCCTTATTGCAGCTTCAGGTTGCTCAATTACCATTAAATAGAGGAGCAGGGACAGGGGACACCCCTGTCTTGTCCCGTTCCTCAATAAAAAGTAGTCTGAACTAAAACCGGCACCCAAAAATCTTGCTGAAGGAGTCGAATAAGGAGCCATTATTGCTCTCCCTATATTATCCATTAATCCAAAGACTTTTAGGACCGCATCGAGGAAGTCCAACCTGATCCTGTCAAACGTTTTCTCTGCGTCAAGTGACAGGATCAGGAGGGGAAACTTCCTCGATTGAGCCCAATCCACCACATCTACCAACCGTCTAACATTATATACTGAAGACCGTTTTGAAATGAAACTAACTTGGTCCCTATGAATAATATTTGTCATAATCCTACTTAATCTGTCTGCAATTATTGAAGAGTAAAGTTTTAAATCTCCATTTAGTAGCGATATAGGTCTATTGTTAGTTATTGATTCTGGTGATTTTTGTTGTTTGAGAATTGGAACTATATGCACCTTTAGCATCTCATCAGGTGTATTGACTTTTGTCATAAAGTCGTTAAAGATATCAGTCAAATTGCCTGCCAGATTTTCTTTCAAAGATTTATAAAAGATGTTAATGAAGCTGTCAGGACCTGGGGATTTATGCATTTTTAATTTATCAATGGCTCAAATAACTTCCCCCAACGCTATGGGCTCATTCAGCTTCTGAAGTTGAAGATTCAATATTTTAGGAAAGTTTAAATGCACTAGATATTTTTTTTTTAGATCCACTGAATTGTGTCTATCTGGTAAATTATATAGTTTACTGTAGAACAATTGAAATGCTTGACCTATTTTAGTTTGATCTCGAAGAGTAACATCATCTTGGATAACCTTAGTTACCCTCATCTTGATTGATTATTTTTTAATCTGTTTGAAAGTAGTCTATCCGCCCTATTGCCTTTGTAATACCAAATTCTTTGTAGTTTTTCTAGAGAGAAGTTCGCTTTCTGAATCAGAAGATCGTTTTATTTTATCCTTGATGATCATCAGTTTTTGAGTAAGTTCTATGCTAGATTTATTTTTATTGGCACATTCCAGTTCATCTAGTTCTATATATAATTGCACTAAATTTTTTGAACTCTTCTGCTTCTCCTGGGACCCCAATTTAATTAAATGTCCCCAAATTGTGCATATGAGTGGTAAAGGCAAATCTTCCTTACTATTTAAAAAAAAAATCAGTTGTCCTAATTTGATTAAGATATAAGTATTATTTAAGAAACGTTCATTCAATCTCCAATTAGACCTAGTACTACTCATTCCATCTTCAATAACCATTATCACTACATTAGGATCTGACCATGGTATGTTCTTGATAAAACAATTAAAAATTTTTTTGGAGATCTCTGGATCTGAAATTATTAAATCGATTCTAGAATATACCTGATGTGCATATGAAAAGCAAGTGAAATCATATTCTGTAGGGTGGAAAATATGCCAGAAGTCTAAAAGGCCCCTCTTTTTTTTTTTAAATATCGCTAAATGTTTTCACAGATTTTCTTAAATGTTTGTTATAGTGATCTCCAGTTAGGCTCTTTCTATCCAGATCCGGATTAGGGATACAGTTGAAGTCCCCTAAATAGATTACTTTTCCTTGTCTTATTCTAGCAACTCTATCAAGTATTTTCCAAATAAACTTTATTGGAGCTTGATTTGGGGCATAGATATTAACGATCGTATAGACCTGGTTATTGATTTCACAAATTAATATGTGAAACCTGAATTCTAAATCTTCTGCCTGATGATGAATAATTTTAAAGGCCACTCTTGTTGAAATAAGTGTGACAACGCCTCTTTTTTTTTTTTTATTACACATAGATGAGGAGAAAATATAAGGATAATCTTTAGATTTTAATCGCTGCTTACCCGTCCGCTCCCAGTGTGTCTCCTGGACTCCACATATTGAGATTGCCTCCTCTTTTAAAAGTCTAAGGAGGATATTTCGCTTCTGTGGTGAATTTAAGCCCCTCACATTTAATGATGCTAATTGTACCATTGAAATTCCAGATCTACTTTTAAACAACCTCTCCTGACCCCAGCAAAATGTTCAAAACAAAATATGACCATTACACATAAAACAAGACAATAAAAGCATATACAAGCAACAATAACCCCCCTTAGTCTCCCTTTCCCCAAGGGAGCCAGCCCCTCCCCATTTTTGAACATTATCCTAAAAAGGTGTAGGTCAATTATAATCAACCACCTCTGCCTTTGGAGGGAAGCATTAAAAAAATACAAGAAAACTATAGTTAAATATACATGGCTCCAATATATATAGTACAATATGCTTAAAAGTCTTCCCATCCCACACTCCCGTATAACCTTGTATGTACAATAACCGAAAAAAACAACAGATTGGGGGGTAGGGATCTCCAATAATGCATAAGAGTAGGAGTATGTAAAACCATGATAATTTACCCTACATTAATTATCAATTATCTGTGAAACTTTAATATATATCACTCATCTACTATCCAGTGTTGCACGTGAATAAGCCAGCATTTATTATCAATTATCCATAGAACTTCTCTATATCTCTATCCACTATTATCCTGTGTTACACTCATGTGGGTAATCCTTAAACTATGTTCAACCTAAACCTCAAACTCAAAAGTTTTCCCCGAGTGATCGTGTAGAAGTTGATGTAATCCCTACACTTCCCCTCCTTATATACGTGTATACATACTTCAAATGCGATTATTAAGTTTAAAGGGACACTATAGTCACCTGAACAACTACAGCTTACTGTAGTTTTTCAGGTGAGAGCTATAGCTCCCTGCAGGCAATCTAATGTAAACACTGTATTTTCAGAGAAAATAAAGTGTTTACATTGATTGATAGGAATACCTCCAGTGGCCGTCAATTAGACGGCCACCAGAGGGACTTCCTAACATGTAGGGCCCTAAAAAGGCCTTGTACACATCAGACGTATTAAAATATTAAGAGAGAGAAGGCACTGTCAGCAAAGGAGAGGGGGCGGGCAAAGACCGCGAGCTGAGATGTCAGTCAGCTCAGCTCGCTGATGCGCACACCGCACGCATGCGTGGTAGTGCGCTCCGGACTGCACGAAGCCGCACATGCGCACAAGGGAGCAATGATGCTTCCAAATGGAAGCGTCTGATTGCTCCCTGCTCGTGCCCGCCTATTTTGTCATTTTGACAACATAAAGGGCGCGGCTTCACGAGGCTCCCGGCGCTGGAACCAGGTGAGCCCGGAGAGTCCCTGTAATTAAATCCTGTAAATACAATAACATATTTCTAAGTGCTTTCTCATCTAGCATCAGTGTTTGTGACCAATAGTAACTATACAAATGAAATAGGTGCGCTGTACCTTTAAATATTAAAAGTGCAAGTAGTGCAAAAACAAGGAGTGTGTACACAATATAACCACACTCAGTGTAACGTATGTGCAAAATTGCAAGTGAAATGGTGAAAAAACAATATCCGAATAATAACTTACAGAGAAAATGTATATCTCCTTTGATGCTCCAAATCAAATGAGAACATATGTAAAGAAAGCTATAAAGTATAATATTGTTTAAAAATGAGTATAAAAACCAACAATATGAAGATTGGACTATCACTTACAAAGAGAGAGCAGTAAAAGCCTGCTCTAACTGATCCAGCTTATAGTCCACAAGTCAGGACTTCAATGATGGTACAAGTAGGCAGGACGCCAGCTCACAGTGTAAACAGCCTTTATTTAAAGTTAAAATCCACAATCCCTGTTTCCAATTAAAAGTCTGGTAACCTTTTATCAGTGCTGTATAGAAAATATCTACCAGTCCTTGACAATTTTCGGCACTGCAGGTTTCACTTCCTGGAACCAGAAGAGTGTCCTATTGTGCGCAAAGTAAGTGTATCAAACTACTAATAATCACTCTTCATTTTTTTTCTTTCCTTTCCCAACTCCATACATCATCCTTCTATATGGCTCCTCTGTTGTCACCATGTTACCCTCTTATAAGTAGACTTTAAATTCAGCCTCAATGTTAACTTTCCCTAATTAAAAAGAAAAAAAAGAGAAAAAGGCAGACATTACTAATCTGCACTCCCCTTGCTAACTTCCCCTTTCCGTTTAAGCCAGTTCGTTCATTAATAGCCATTGTTGTAGCTTGTCAGTATCTTTAAACAGTTACATTTTTTCCTTATAATGAATCTTTAATCCTGTTGGAAATGCCCATGCATTGCCTACAGGGAGTGCAGAATTATTAGGCAAGTTGTATTTTTGAGAATTAATTTTATTATTGAACAACAACCATGTTCTCAATGAACCCAAAAAACTCATTAATATCAAAGCTGAATATTTTTGGAAGTAGTTTTTAGTTTGTTTTTAGTTATAGCTATGTTAGGGGGATATCTGTGTGTGCAGGTGACTACAGGGAGTGCAGAATTATTAGGCAAGTTGTATTTTTGAGGATTCATTTTATTATTGAACAACAACCATGTTCTCAATGAACCCAAAAAACTCATTAATATCAAAGCTGAATATTTTTGGAAGTAGTTTTTAGTTTGTTTTTAGTTATAGCTATGTTAGGGGGATATCTGTGTGTGCAGGTGACTATTACTGTGCATAATTATTAGGCAACTTAACAAAAAACAAATATATACCCATTTCAATTATTTATTATTACCAGTGAAACCAATATAACATCTCAACATTCACAAATATACATTTCTGACATTCAAAAACAAAACAAAAACAAATCAGTGACCAATATAGCCACCTTTCTTTGCAAGGACACTCAAAAGCCTGCCATCCATGGATTCTGTCAGTGTTTTGATCTGTTCACCATCAACATTGCGTGCAGCAGCAACCACAGCCTCCCAGACACTGTTCAGAGAGGTGTACTGTTTTCCCTCCTTGTAAATCTCACATTTGATGATGGACCACAGGTTCTCAATGGGGTTCAGATCAGGTGAACAAGGAGGCCATGTCATTAGATTTTCTTCTTTTATACCCTTTCTTGCCAGCCACGCTGTGGAGTACTTGGACGCGTGTGATGGAGCATTGTCCTGCATGAAAATCATGTTTTTCTTGAAGGATGCAGACTTCTTCCTGTACCACTGCTTGAAGAAGGTGTCTTCCAGGAACTGGCAGTAGGACTGGGAGTTGAGCTTGACTCCATCCTCAACCCGAAAAGGCCCCACAAGCTCATCTTTGATGATACCAGCCCAAACCAGTACTCCACCTCCACCTTGCTGGCGTCTGAGTCGGACTGGAGCTCTCTGCCCTTTACCAATCCAGCCACGGGCCCATCCATCTGGCCCATCAAGACTCACTCTCATTTCATCAGTCCATAAAACCTTAGAAAAATCAGTCTTGAGATATTTCTTGGCCCAGTCTTGACGTTTCAGCTTGTGTGTCTTGTTCAGTGGTGGTCGTCTTTCAGCCTTTCTTACCTTGGCCATGTCTCTGAGTATTGCACACCTTGTGCTTTTGGGCACTCCAGTGATGTTGCAGCTCTGAAATATGGCCAAACTGGTGGCAAGTGGCATCGTGGCAGCTGCACGCTTGACTTTTCTCAGTTCATGGGCAGTTATTTTGCGCCTTGGTTTTTCCACACGCTTCTTGCGACCCTGTTGACTATTTTGAATGAAACGCTTGATTGTTCGATGATCACGCTTCAGAAGCTTTGCAATTTTAAGAGTGCTGCATCCCTCTGCAAGATATCTCACTATTTTTGACTTTTCTGAGCCTGTCAAGTCCTTCTTTGGACCCATTTTGCCAAAGGAAAGGAAGTTGCCTAATAATTATGCACACCTGATATAGGGTGTTGATGTCATTAGACCACACCCCTTCTCATTACAGAGATGCACATCACCTAATATGCTTAATTGGTAGTAGGCTTTCGAGCCTATACAGCTTGGAGTAAGACAACATGCATAAAGAGGATGATGTGGTCAAAATACTCATTTGCCTAATAATTCTGCACTCCCTGTATATTGTGTTCTCTTAACTTCGCCATGTAGCTTGAATATTTCTTTCTTGCCTTTCTTGTGGCCAGGGATACATCATTAAAGACTTTTAGATCTTCAAACTTTGAGTCCTTTAAGATTTTTGTCCTCAATGCAGCATTAAGTTTAACCTTTAAAGAGAAGGAGTACAGACCTGCAATGACCTCTCTAGGAAAATGAGCTGGTAAACGTTTAGATTTTGGTAGTCTATGGACATTCTCAAAGACGAATAGGATATTCTTCAAGTGCATATCTAGAAAATTAAAAACTTCTAGCAAGTAACCAGTTAGCTGTTGATAGTAGATATTCTCGGGGATTTCCCTGATCCTGATATTCTTTTTCTTACTAATCCACTAATATCGTTTCTAGGAGGTCTAATCTCCGCCCCAAAGAATTTATTTTATCCTCCAGCAGATTATTTTGTACCATCGAATATTCAAATTTTTCTTCCATAGACGTGATCTTTATATTCAATTTTGTTATTTTGTCTCTAAAAGTTATAGTGATAGCCTGGATTTCACTTTTAATCTTTTCTATTTGAGTATCAAAACAGCTATTCAGAGTAATTATCGATAAATATCAATATTTATCAAATCACTTGGTGAAGGGATCCAGTTTTGATTCACTCTGCTTACATCAGCCTGACTTGGACTCGCCATCTCTTCTCCACCAGACTTAGTAAATTCCGGTTGCCTCAATCCCCTTTCCTTATCTTGAGACAGAAAGTAATTAGACAGGCGTTTGTCTGACTTTAATTCTGCTTTTGTTTCAACTTTTTTTCCCCCTCTGTTTTCTAGCATTAGATTTGCTGTCACTTTTTTTTTTATGCCATCGTAAAAATGTCCCTCTGTGCTCACATCTCAGTACTGGCAGCTTGACAGTTTAGAATCTTACTATTTCTAATAGCTAATTAGCCTTGTCTGTCGTTTAAAACCGTACTAGCTAATGCGATGTTCTCAATATGGTGGACTCTGTTTTAATTAATTCTGTGTCACTATAAAAAAAAAAAAAAGCGTCCAATATACACGCCATATAGGAAAGACACCTTAAAACTTTTGAATCTCTTTACTGAGTGTAGCAGTAGGTGTATATATCTTCCTTAAACCTTCAGCAGAGTCTTTAAGCATGAGTAGTCAATGCTTACCAAGGCCAGGAGAGCACACAGTTTCATCACAAATAATCTCTGCTCACCACTGTTGATAGCAGCCCGACCTGACGTTGCTATTTCTCTCTGCTCCTCTCTCTCTCTCCTATCCTTCCTTATATCACCCTACTTTTCACACAGTGCAGTAAAGTCCTCGATATGAAGGTATACTCGCTCTTGCTGCTAAGCAGAGTGAGCGCCAATGGAGGTCTAAATTTCGGTGCGAGTTACCGGCGGTACAATTTTTGCCATATCACGTTCCTTTCCTCCTGTTCACATCACTCTCTCCTTGCTCTCCTCAGTCTCACATCACAATTGGGGTTAGAAGGGCACTTCCTTGTTCTTGCTTCCCTCATCCGCACGGCGTGACCACATGCACGTCACGTCATCGCTCCACCCCCCCACATACCCTGCTTTTATGCAACTCTCTCAACCAAGGGAGACACCCACAGAAAAGTATACATTATCTAATCACAAACTGGTTACAGCCCACACATCCCCTCCCCTCAGCCTGAGAGATAACCCAATTAACAGTACAGTTTAAACATACATTTTCACCGGTTTCTGGATGAACACCAAGACATATCCTCTGATAGCCCTGATCTGGGTGAGCAACATACTCAAAAATCACCCAGATCTGATCAGGGGTTCGGGAATTTCATGGAGGTCTTCATTTTACCGACTGCACATGAGGTAATACGGTCAGTCCATGTATTTTGGCCTTGCGGTCAGTCTCCATTCATGAGGTGGAAAGCACAAAAATAGTCAATGTACTGGGTTCTGCCTGGGTTAGTATGAATCCCCTTGTTTGTGGGCATCTTTTTACTGAACGCCGGGCCGTTTGTGTGTTTTCCCATGAATGGGTGGAAGTATGGAGGTTTCTGCGGTGTTCGCGTGGTCGAGTGTCCAATATGGGTTCCAGACAATCGACTACCAAACACCGCTGGTGCATTCGTATAGCAAGATGGCCGCCACCACGTTTTTGCATGTCGAATGGCACCCACCCAGGGAATACACATTGCATTTGTATGATTCTCAATCAGGCTGGTGTGATGGGAGGTAAATGAGAGTCACATTCCTCTCTGGGGTGGTCTGGTTGTTCGGTAGGTTATTCGTCTGTCGAACTGAGATATTTAACTGTGTATTTAATTGTAGCCATTGTGTTCCTACCGAACAACCAAACGAATGCTTCAGTGATTCACTGACTACCTTTTTGTCTTGAGAGTAACAAACCATAGGGAAAGGGACAAAATGTTGCAACAATAAGCGTTATGGACAGCTAAAATTAAGAACGGTGGATAGTAGCCAAACGCAATCTGCTACACTGATATTACTTATCCTATCAAAGACATCATATGCTGTAACATTAAGAATGTTATCTACCTATTGGAGTGCCCATGTGGCATTCAATGTGTAGGGATGACTTCAAGGTGCCTCAAAATTAGACTGGCAGAACATTGTCGGAATATCATTAAAGGCTATCCTAAACACTCAGTTTCAAAACACTTCTTCCAACATGACAAAAAAACAAAATATCTTAAATGCATTGGCATTCAAAAATGCAAGATTCCATGGAGGGGTGGTGATTTTAGAAAATTTCTTGGAAAAAATTAAATGTTCTGGATATTCCTATTAAAAACCCTTGCCCCTGAAGGACTAAATGCTGATTTTGATCTTTTTAATTTTCTGTGTTTATTCATATCCATTTTAATTTTAGTCTTTTTTTTCATTATTTCTATTATTTGTTATACTTTCAGCAATTGTTCTGTGGCATTTTGATTAAAAAAAGCAGGCACACAACTTTAGCCATGGGTTAGAATATAAATACATGATATTTTACTTAATAATTAATCTGAATTTATCAAGAACCAGATGTAAATATTTCCAACAAACCCTAACGTTTTGTTGGCATATAAGACTAAAAAGGCTGAATTAATTTGATGTGTATCAACCTTATGGATAATATTAATAATCTTTCTTGTATTTAGTAGCTAAGTGGTGAACCTTAGGGAACATTTGTATATTAAGGGAATTGTGGTGAAGATAGGAGCACCTAATAGCCTATCATGCACAAATATTAAAAGCAAATATACTCACCTTATCCCTTCAATTATAGCACTTATTAGTGGCATGAATGGCACACTATTACAGAATATTGAATTGTTACAGCAAGCACAAGATGCCTTATTTAAAAGAACCAATGTTTCTATTGAAGTTGACATTCTTTGCAGTTTGTCCTACGTAGTGAGTAATCAAACTTGTGAGTAATCAAAACGCTAAATTTATTTTTTTAAATAAAGCAAATTTATTGAATACACTATTAAAATCCAATTAGCAACTTGTGAAGTGTCATAAAGAATTCCAGTACATACAAAAGTAGAACTCCTGCTTCCACTTAAAAAAACAAAAATAGTAATATGCAAGATAAATGTAGACCTTACAAATTGCTCCTGACATCCCAATAGCTCAGAAGTTATGCGAGTGATTGCAAGTGGTCTTTTGCTTACTCAGTGTGGGAGCAGGATTAGGATGATGAAAGTTGTCAGTGTCCAAACAAGTTTCTCCAATTTAATGGCTTTTTTAGGGGTTGCTTAGCGACTCTCTTGACTCTCATATTTAAAAAGTCACCGAGTTGGGTGGCACATTTCATTGTATGCTAATTAATTTCTAGAAGCATATAACAACATATATTTAAAAAAAATAAAATTCTGATTAAATACAATATAATAACAAAACAAAAAAATTATGGCATATTTAACTTGCCAAAAAAATTGGTAAAATACATCGTGTCACTGGTCGAAGTTTAATAGTCATTTAAGCAAACTAAGGTTTAGATAAATAATGTCACATTCCTTATGTTGAATAGGGAAATTTTCAAGATCTTTCTGTTAAATAAATACAATTTAATAGTAATAGTAAGATACAAAAGGGGGGGTTGTTACAAAATACCTTTTGTAACTTATTTTCTGCGACAAATTGCCCTGATTCCCTGTATTATGGAGAAGCCTCATTGCCAGCTTTCTGTCCCATGACTATGGACCTAGTGTGTATGGACCTCTAAGAATGGTCTGGGGACACAATGAAACTTTTGGGAACAATGCCCCTTTAAGACTGTGTCCCCAGTCCTCTAAAATACTTTGTTTGTGCCCTTTTTCAACTTGGTTCAGTAAATGGGGCTTACTGAACCAAGTACCACACAGGCGAACCACCCAGAAGTGGAAGTGTGCTGTCAATTTACCTCCCAGGCTGGGAGGCTGCTGTAGATAAATTACCGACCGCTGGGTTGTCGCCGTTCGTACAAACGAACACGTGGCGGCGGTCATCTTTATTTGTGGGAATGAATGTTTTACTGTAATGTACGTGTTTTATTGGTTGTTCTACAAAACCCTGTGGGTGATACTGTATGTGTAAGACCTACATAAAAGAAAGCCTTTTGGTGCCAATTAAAGAGAACTACCTGATCCTCTAACTCGCAGCCTCGACATGTGTTTGTAGGAGACAGCTATAATCACTACAGGTATTGCTATGCTCTGCATACTCCCTTAGCTACTGAGCTCTTGTAACAGCTCTTGTTCCTGATCCTACTTTGCTCTACACAAGGAAGAGGTTCACCCACTGGAACCTGGAGCCTGGTCATAGGTCCAGGGTGGAGAGCAGATGGCGAGATCCCAGCACAGCAGTGGTGGTTCGTGGAGTCTGCAGTACTTATGGTGTTTACGGTGCTGATGGTCTTTTGGTGAGTGCTAGGAGCATCCTTTCTATGGTCCAACTTCCAGCCAGCTTGGAGGCAACTGTAACAAGGGTATTTTCCCAATCATGGTTATAGTGTGCCATGTCTACTTGGAATATAATGTACCGAGTTTTCATAGTAAAATCTCATAAGGCAAACTTTTTTTCTCCTGGGATATGCTGGTAATGTGTTTAACAAGTTGACCAGCAGTACTATTGAAAAAGTCCTCAGTGTTTTCTTAGATGACATTATAATTTGTGGGTTCAGTAATATGGGCAACATGTGAAAAATTGGCTAAACTAGAAACTAATCCCAATCGTATAGATGTATCAGAGATACAGTAAGGAATTTATTTTTTTTACCAGCTGTAATAATGTAAAATGATGTATAGAATAGCTGTTAAATTATACTACTGCCAACATGAACAAAGTTAAAAATAAAATGTAGATTAGTTATCACAGTAAAATTAGGCAGCATAAACATATAAATAAAAAACAAAAATGTATAAAAATGATTGTGACTAAAAATAAATAAATTAAGATTGCACAGTTATTAGCTATTTAGGCTACTTGATTTTCAGATTTTGTTAAAAAACCATTTAGTGTTTGAGCAGTTATTTAGGGACTTTTATCTTTTTTTTTACCATGAACATCATTCATTGGCAAACTTCAGGTGTGCCTGTACATGTGCTTTCTTGAGCATGGAGACCTTGCAGGCGCTGCAGGATTTCAGATGTTTTAATTGTTTTCTTGGTGACTATGGTCCCATCTGCCTTGAGATCATTAACAATATCCTCCCGTGTAGTTCTGGGCTGATTCCTCACTGAATGATTCAGAGGAGAACTAGGTGAAAATGTTGTGTTTAGATTAGACCAAAATCAAGCTCTTTGGCATCAGCTCAACTTGCCATGTTTGAAGAAGGAATGCTGCCTATGACCCCAAAAAACACTGTACCCACTGTCAAACATGGAGGTGGAAACATTATGCTTTGGGGGTGTTTTTCTGCTAAGGGGACAAGACAACTGCACCGCATCAAAGGGAAGATGGATGGGGCCATATACTGTCAAATCTTGGGTGAGAACCTCCTACCCTCAGCCAGGGCATTATAAAAAAATAAACAGCCAAAGCAACAAAGAAGTGGCTCAAGAAGAAGCACACTAGGGTCCTGGAATGGCCTAGCCAGCCTCCAGACCTTAACCCCATAGAAAATCTGTGGCGAGTGCTGAAGGTTCAAATTGCCAAACATCAGCCTCAAAACCTTAATGACTTGGAGAGGGACAAAATCCCTCCTGAGATGTGTGCAAACTACAAGAAAAGTCGGACATCTGTGATTGTCAACCAAGGTTTTGCCAACAAGTACTAAGTCAAAGGAATCAAATACTTATTTCACTCATTGACATGCAAGTCAATTTATAACTTTTTTGACATACATTTTTCTGGATATATTTTTGGTTATTCTGTCTCTCAATGTTAAAATACACCTACCATTAACATTATAGACTGATCATTTCTTTGTCAGTGGGTAAATATTCAAAATCAGCAGGGGATAAAATACTTTTTACCCTCACTGTTGCTCCAAAGAATCCTTAAAAATAAAGAACTTTTTAACCAGCAAAAGTTTGGATGTTGTTTACGTACCGCACTGCCCCGTGACCTGCAGTATGCGGGAAGGACGGAAAAACATTTATTTTTTTATCAGGGTAAGAGAATATGTGCTTAATATCAAGAACGGATATATGCAACATTCAGTGTCAGCCCACCATAGATCAGATGAAATCCTATTAAAATTTGCAGCCATATGTAAAGTTCCTAAACAATGGAGGGGGAGGTCACATGTAAGAACTAGGAAAAATGGAGATGAAATGGATCTACCTGTTGGATATTTTATAATCCAAATGGTTAAATGCAGAGTTTAAGCCAAATGAGCCATTTTCTAACAGAAACTCCAGAATGAACTCCAATTTTCTTTTTTTACTATTAGTTTTTTTTTATTTACCACCTTAGATATAGAAGGCATTGTGGTAGGAGACAGGGTGCATAAAATTGGACTTTAGCAGATGATATTATGCTTTCATTTAAAAAATGCTATGACTCAGTCGACTCCCTAATATCCATCTTGTGTGAATTTGGCGAATTATCATATTACAAATTAAATACTAACAAAACTAAGGCTCCTTCTTTTAACACTCCATGGTATGATTTAAATGTTTTGAAACAAAATTTTACTTTGACTGGAGGGACTTCTATGTATCGTATTTGGGCATTAACCTGTGCAAGAATATGTCAAAAATGCATATCTGTAACCTGGCTAAAGTCTGGACTGAAATTAGGGACAACCTTGAGAGGTGGTAGTCTTGAAATCTCATGGTTAGGTAGGATTAATTCAGTCAAGATTTCTCTCCTTCTAAAAATGTTATATTTTATCAGAGCAATCCCTTTAAACCCCCCTAATTTTTTTAAAAATAATTCCTTCTGCCCATCTGACATTCGTATGGAATAAAAAACTATGTAGAATCAAAAGGAGCATAAAGCAGACACTGAGGGTTAGTGGAGGTGTATGGGTTTACCAAATGTTATTCATTACTATTGGCCAATGCTGCTATTGTGATTACATTTAATTTGGATCATGAATGCCCTTGTTGGCTTGAGATGGAGGCAGACAAGATTTTTCCTTGTTCTATTAAAAATGTTTTATGGCTGCCTTCTTCTCAATGACCTAGAGTGGCGGACATGTTTGCTTCCACTAAAACAACTATTAAGGCATTGGGACATTTTGTATAAATTGATATGTCCTTCTGCTGTCTGGTCTCGGGCTTACCCTTGTTGGTGCTGCAATACCTTTTACCTGAACTGAACATAAAATAATGGAATTCACACTCCATCACGCACATTCATGATTTATTTTTTTAACAATTTTTTTTGTAATTTGTTCAGTCAAAGGAAAATTTTTATTTAGATGATTCTGACACTCACCAGGATTCAGACTTTTAAAAATTGGCAATGTCAAATTTAGAAAAAAAATATTTTTCCAATCCTGGACAAAAACGTTCCATCTTCTTATGCTATACCTATTTTGTTGGTGACGTAGGCCCTAAATTGGACTACATGCTGAAACGGGAGATTGAGCTGGGTAGTTAAAGACTGGCACACCTCTTTACTAACACTGAAAGACATTACACAGTGTACATCACACATCAAAACACATTACAAACTAACATACAGATGGTACTGTACACCTTCTAGACTGTTTAAATTACAATTGAGTGACACTAATTCATGTTGGAAGGGTTGGAGCATTATATCATATCTTCTGGACATGTTCTACAACAACTTCATTCTTGTAAGACATACATAAACTCATTCAATCCATCATAAAATTTCCAGTTGAAATATCCCCACATATTTGTTTATTTATACATTTTATGAAAAAAAATATATATCCAAAAGTCAAAGAGTAATGTTGGGTCATCTACTTATTTCTGTTACTTCCGCAATACCATGGCACTGAAAATCATCAATTGTCCCTTCAGTTAGTGAAGTATTACAGCTCCTTTTTGAAAACAAATGTTGTGAGCTAACTACAAGATTGCCATCGGATGTGAATACCACCTTACAACTTGATTGGATGATTTAGGAAGAAGATATTAGACATCAATATCCTATTTAAATCTTTCCCCCCAGCCGGTCACCAAACATTGTTACATATGTTTATTGTTAATTCACTTTGCGCTGCATTATGGTTGCTGAATAAGGCACTACCAATGGTAATGTTATACTTATTATTGTACAATTTCTTTAAATTATTTATCAATTATTTTTCATTTATAAATAGTATTGGATTATTAATACTACCTTTATATTTACCCCATTGCCTTGTTTGTTTGATGTTATTATCTTTATTATAGTTTGGTTTATTTTCAATGTTCAATAAAACATTTGAAAAGTAAAAAACAAAAAAAACAGTGGCTATATTTGTGTTTTAAAGGTGATTTAATATTAATTATTCTGTGATATACGTTGTGTTGTTTTTTTCTACCTTCTACAACTTTTACATTCTTTATTTATTAATGTCAGTGAGTCAAATACTTTTACTATTGGATTTTACTATGTTCATGCTTTGTTTTTTTTAAAGGATATTCTATGGTTAATCACAAAAAATAGCTTTGCTCATTAAACATTATTCATATATTTTAAAGTCTATTTAGTAATAATTATTCTGTGATATTGTGATACCCACCATATGTTTAGTATATTTTGGTCACCATTTACAACTTTTAGAATTTTTCATATAATAATGATAATAAATCAAATTATTGTATTGGATATTACTCTGTTTATGCTGCCTACATTGCCCTGTAAAGGTTGTTTTATTGTAATTTCAATAGGACATTGGCTTAAAAACTATGCGATCTTGATATATTTATTTTTAGTTGCAATTATTTTTATAAGTTTTAGCTTTATTTATGTTTATGTTGCCTCGATTCACTATGCTAACTAATCTATATTGTATGTTTAAATTTGTTCAAGTTGATATTGGTATAATTTAAAATGTATTCTATCCATGATATTTGTATTTGTACTTGCTATATTTTGGGCGTTCTTACTGTATTTCTGAAACATCCTTGCGATTGAGATCAGTTTCTAGTTTAGCTAATATTTCACATGCAATCCATGTTACTGATGCTCACCTAGACTCCAATCCTTCAAAAAAATCATTAAAAACTAACTTTTTTACAAAAGCGTATCAACTAAACTGTTAATGGCTCCGAAACCCCACACTTAGTCTTCATTGAATACTATTCTACCAATATACTTCCCTAATACTTCCCTTACTTTTTGTATCACTTTACCCCACTCCCTCTAGCATGTAAGCTCATTGAGCAGGGCCCTCAACCCCTCTGTTCCTGTGTGTCCAACTTGTCTGGTTACAATTAGATGTTTGTTAGTCCACGTATTGTAAAGCGCTATGAAATTTGTTGGCACTGTATAAATATAATAATAATATTAATGTCTTCTAATAAAACACTGAGGGCTTTTAAAATAGTACTGCCTGTCAAATTGTTAAACACATTACCCAGTTTATTCCCTCTGCTAGGAGAAAAAAAATCCCTCATGTGAATAGTTGCTATGGAAACCGGATACTGTACAGGTTTTATTTCAAGTTACCTTACTTCTTTCATGCTTATATGGCATACTATAATCATGATTAGGAAAATACCCCCTCTTTTTTATTTTACTCTTGATATGTTATAGAGCATTATATTAGGATTACTATATAAATGTAGAATGGCAGATAGGAGCCATTCGGTCCATCTAGCTGGCACAACTTTCTAAATACTTTCATTAGGCCTTATTTTCTAGCTAGAATAGCCTTATGCCTATCCCACACATGCTTAAACTCACTCACTGTGTCAACCTCTACCACTTCATATGGAAGGCTATTCCATGCATCCACTACCCTCTTAGTAAAGTAAAACTTCTTGATATTATTTTTAGACCATTGCCCCTTTCCCAACTGCTGAAGTAAGCCTTACTGACCTATCGTTGCCACACCCCTCCCTGCTATTTTTATTGTGAGTAGGCATGACATTTTGCTAATTTCCAATTTTTCAATCATTAACGGTTTTGCTAGTTCACCCCTAAGTTCTTTTAACAACTTTGGGTGTATTCCATCAGGTCCCATCAACTTATTTGTCTTTACTTTAGACAGTTGAAATAGAACTTCTTCCTCTGTAAACTCACATGTAACAAATGACTCAGCTTTTTATTCCTAACTGAGGCCCCTTTCCTTCATATTCATATTAAATACTGAACAAAAATATTAATTGACACAGTCAGCTAGACCTTTATCCTCTTCTATATACCTTATTTATTTTGTTTTTACTCTAAATAATCCTTGTTTTACTTTCCTTTTCTCATTTATGTATCTAAAAAAAATGTATCCCCCTTTTTTTACTGGCTGGACTATATTCTCCTCTGTGTGTACTTTGGAAGCTCTTATAACTTGCTTAGCCTCTTTATGCCCAATCTTCTTCACTCTGGGTTTTTTGTGATTACTAAATACAATTTTTTTTTACTATTTTGGCCACAGTGGTTTCTTGAATGTTTTGCTTTTACGGACAAGCCTTAGTCAATTTTCTGTTGCCTTCAGCAGTGCAACTTTTAAATAATCCAATTTCTCCTGGACTCCATTTAAACTGGTCTAGTCTGATAATGACTCCATTACGCATATTATGATTTTATAAAAGTATGTATGTCTAAAATCTATTTTATTTTTATTTATTTTTTCAGTGCGACTTTTCTTATATTAAACTGACTGGTGATCACCTACAGTAATATCTGATATCAAATGACCATGTGTTAACACTAAATATTGTCCTGGGGGCCTACAAATCACACCTACCAGAGTTAATGTGGAATTACCAAATTCTAACAAAAAACAAATTCTTTATTCACCTTACTAACTTTTATTAGGTTAGATTTTATGCTATCCACATACAGGGACACTCTCCTCCTTTCTTGCCTTCTCTGTCTTTTTCTATATAAAGAGTATCCTGGTATTGCTGTATCCCAGTAAAATTTTCTCATTATATCATGTCTCAGTAACAGTGACTAAATCTACATTATCAGTTGCCCGTATTGCCAAAAGTTCATGTATTATTATTATTATTATTATTATTATTATTATTTGCTAAACTGCAAGCATTTGTAGACATGACTCTGAGCTTATCATTTTTTTAACATACTTGCTACAGGCACTTTTTGTCCTTGTTTTGGGGGGCTATTGGATTGCTGTTTTATCACCAATTTGCCTCCCACTCCTAGTCTAAATAATTCACAGCAAAACCTCTGAGAACATTTGTTTGTAATTCATATTTTATTGGTTTTAAACAGTAGAGGAGGGTTAAAAGGTTTCACATCGAATTACATCAACAACACAGACAAGCTTGTATTATTTTACAATATCAATCATTTCAGACTCCAAACACCCTCGGATGAACTCTAGAGAAAGATTCCAGCCACCTGAACCCTTATGGAGGCAGAGTCTTCATTCTTGTCTAGTGCTGTTGGTATGTCTAAAGATGTGAGACAGAAGAGACAGAGGGGGCACAAAAGAAAATGAGAGACAGAAGGGGGGAGTAGTGAGGGGTATCCAGATAGGTACCATGTGGGCAGAAATGTATCCACCTATTGGACACTGAATGTTAAATCCCATTAGTCCCAAACATGCATTTTGCAGGCTGTATATAATCATTCTATGTTTTTTTTTCTTAGTATTAGTAAAGTTGGCTTAAAGACCAATCTTACAGCAGCAGCATGAATCTGATTGCGATTCCGTTCATTCGAATGAAATTCTGAACCGAACTAAAAGCACCAAATGTCATCCTAACACAAATGGACAAACTGTTCTCATTCTGTTAGGACACAATTTGGTAGTTTCACTGGTGTCCTGTCTAAGTGACAGGACGTTTGGGAATACTGAAAGCAGGCATCGCTAGATCACAGAGGAAAAGGTGAGTATTGTGGGAATTTTTGTCTGAAATAGTGTGTAACCATTTAAGTTTACTGCCCAGTCATGTGTCTCATCCCACTCTGTTTCTTTTATGTATGTCATATTGCTTAGAGTGTACTGTTGCTTCTATTTAGTTTGTTAGGTTCCTTGCATTAGTAAGCATGCATTTAATATTTTAATGAGTCACTTATAATTTATGAGAATTTGTATTACTATTACATACCACCGCTGTTATCTTGCACCCCACCTCCACCCCCTTGTGCTGAGGTAAAGCCCATCTCCTTTCTGTCCTATCTCCATTTTGTAGATTTCTATGTCCCTTTCCCCCACCACTAGTTTAAACTCTCCTCCAACCTTCTAGCCACCCTGTCCTCCAACACAGCAGACCATATAGCTGCAATCCATTAAGGCTGTAAAGATTGTACCCAAGAACAAAATCAGCCCAGTGCTCTGAAAGGCTACAACTCTCTATCCTATACCATGACTTTAGCCACACATTAACCTCTCTGTTCTCCCACTGCCTTTCTACTTAGCATGTGGCACAGATAATGTTTCTGAAAATACTACCTTGCAGGTCCTTTTTTTTCAATTGACTAATTCCCTGAACTCATTCTTTAGAACTTTCAATTTTCCTCTGACTTTGTCATTGGTACCTGTATGGACCATGACAACTGGATAATTTCCAGCTCCTTCCAATAATCCATCCACTCTCATTAGGCCGGAAGTCGAAATGCTTAGACGTACAACGTATTGACTTCATACAGTGGACGGCACCTTTTTTTCTGCAAGATTCAATTTGGTACTGTTTGGCAAGTTGCTGACTGTATCAGAGGATCGTGTGAGGGCACTACAGACTTCTGCAATCCATCATTGTTCCAGTCTACCTCACCTCTACAGATCCTACACTAGCAGGGTTTTGAGAGTAGCAGTGTTTATAGCGTGCACATGCTTACCTACTGTGCAGCTGCACATTCATTGTGTGTGTGTTTTAAATCTATGTAATAAATCTTTTTTTTGGAATAATGATTATTTTACTGCATATTGCAGGTTTATATATATATATATATATATATATATATATATTGCACTATTATTTGTTTTTTCTTTTTACATGGGGATTATCCATATGATACCTCTTTGTGAGCAATCTTCAATATTTCTATGTATATTTTAATTTTGGACATTTACACTATTTGGTGTATTTAGTGGTTTATTTAATTTATTACTTTCTGGTTTAGCCCTCTACTTATTTTTTAATCTATTCACTCTGACGACACGTCGGATCAGAGCACCTGGGAAACAGCAAACTCTCCAGTTGAGATGATCAGAGCGGCAGATCACCCTATCTATTCTCGTAATAATAGAGTCCCCTACCACCACAACCTCTCTAGTCTACCTTACACTTTCAACCACTCCCATACTAGAGAGATTGTCAATCTCCCTCAATGTTGCAATTTTCTTCTTCAGATCTCCTATCTGAGCTTCCAGAGAAGCCACTGGCTCACACATGCCACAGAGGTATGGACCCTGGAAAGATTCATCAAAGCATGCATATATGTTACATGATGTGCACTGAATCAGACCATCAATCCTGCTAACACCCATTATCAAAGATATCAAAGACAACAAGTACAGGAATTACTGTTTTTTTAACTCCCATGTGAAAAAATCTACTCAAAATAGACCAACAGTTCGAGAGGGATTGAAGCCAAGTATACCAACACTCTAAAATAGTTAGAGCCCCTGACATACTTTGCGACACCACTGGCAAAATTATGTCAGGGGCTCTAACTATCTTCCCAAAGTTGGTGTAGCTTCAATGGTTATCATTACCAGCTATCCAGTCTGTTCTTAAATGTGATAGATTGGGAAGTAGATTTTTTTATATTATACTTTTCATGTTTCTCCTGATTCAGGTAGTTTCTCTCCACAGCTGCTAGGTATCTTTTAAGACTACTACCCATTTTTATTTGAAGAGGGGAGGGGTTTAGACTTGGGATGCCCTCGAAAGTCACAAGCAGCCAGTACAGGTATTTTCACCCTTCCCTCGTTTAGGTATAGCACCACATTGTAAACTAGCGATCTAGATAAACTAAACAGAGTGTTAGGCCAGACTGTGAGCTCCAGTCTGTACCTTGTATACTACCCCATTGCTACTCTTAAAAATTAATGAAGTAAAACTATCCTTCACCTTATCACTGCTCTGTTTCTTTTCATTGCTACTTTGTTTATTCCATTATACAGGCAGTGTATATCACATTGCAGCAACATCAACGGCATTTTTTTTACATTATGTTATTGGTTCTGTATGTACGTAATTTTTTTTTGCTTGTATGTATTTATTTCGTTTTTATCTATATTAATAAAAGTTAAGTTTTATTTTACTCTTGGGATGTATTTAGCAAATATTTAGGTCCTAGTAGTCTTTCTGCGGTGGATAATCTTTAAGCCTCTACTCTTTTTTTCCCCACCTCTTATTGTTTTTTCCTTTTAGTTATTTGATTTAAAATAGACTAGTCACAGTTAGCAAGCTCAGTAATACAATTCCCAAGCAAGTGGAAATTAAGGGACTGTAGATACGTCCCCAACAAGGACTCTCTCCCAATTAACTAAGCAGCATAAAGGGGGGAAAAAAGGAACATACTGTGTGACATATGTGGAATAAACATTAAAGGAATAGCACACACCCACAAATAAAGCTTCAAATGTTTGAAAAATACTTAAAAGAAACCCCAACATCTTAATATTGACAAGTGTATTTGTGTGTGTGTACTATCCCCGTAATGTTTTTTTAGTGCCCTTTCAACCCTTTACAACCTGGTAATTTTGGTTAAATGATCACGTTGACTGAATCTGATTAACTGTTGTTAAAGTGGAGGTAATGTACAATTGTGAGGGAATCTGAGTTAGGCTCAAAATTTAGTAGGCCTAAATTTTCCACATGGCATATACAAGCGTATGTATCTGTTAGTTAGTTAGTTAGTTACACATAGTCAGGAAACTGTCATCAATGTACTGAGCATGTGCAAGAACTGAAACCACATTCCATTCTCTACTAAGTTTCAAACTGCCTGTCCATATAAGGTAATCCTGTGTACCCTGTTTGCGGATTGGAAAAAGGGTACAGATGGGGCATGTATAGGCTATACAATGCCTGTACTCCATGTGCTCAGACATTTAGGACATACATTCAGCTGAGACCCGATCGATGAAAATAAAGATCTTTGCTTCCTGAACTGCGCTGCGTCTGGACTCTCTGTGCGTGGCTTCTTCAGAGTTCTGCTATTACACAATATTTGGCACTGCTGTAATAAAGATAGAAGTGTAAGAGACCTCCTAGGAAATAGCTGTGGCACCTTGAACCACTAAAGGAAATTATGGTCTATAAGAAAAGTCATATAAACAACGAAATAAGCACAGAAAGTGTTCGGACTATCTTCAATACTTCCTGCTTTCCATAAAAACAAGAAATAAAAGACACAGAAGTCCACATTCCTTGAGATATACATTATTCTAGACTACTTATCATGTCATTAGAAATATTACATTGTAAACTCTTAAATTCCACTTGAGACACTAGAGACAAACTAAATACAGTATCATACATAATAAGATAAAATACAAATTAGAGTGCTTACTTTATTTAGTTTAATTCAATTAGTGTTAAAAAAATATTAAAGACATACAAAAAACCTATTTTACAAAATGTTCTACAAAAATCTTTTTTGACAATAATGGCAACAATCCGCATTTTATATATTTACTCAAACACTCAAAATTTACATAAGTAATTAAAATCAGATAGGGTAGCATGCTGGTTTTCAATTTCAGTGTTTATGTAATATTTCTCTGGTGGTCCTATTGTAGTGGGGTCCTAAAAAAGTCAGTTTCTCACATGCTTAGCTTATTGTGTTTCATACTGCTTTTCATACCATTTAGTTTCCCTATATTAGTAAATACAGTGCCTTGCAAAAGTATTCAACCCCTTGGCATTTTTTGTGATTTGTTGCCTCACAACCTGGAATTAACATGGATTGTTTGAGGATTTGCATTATTTAATTTACTGAACGTGCCCACAACTTTTTTTTTTTCTTTTTATTATTGTGAAGCAAACAACAAATAGGACAAAATAACAGAAAAATTCAATGTACATAACTATTCACCCCCCTAAAGTCAATACTTTTGTAGAGGCACCTTTTGCGGCAATCACAGCTCCAAGTCGCTTTGGATAAGTCTTTATGAGCTTACCACATCTTACCACTGGGATTTTTGCCCATTCCTCCTTGCAAAACTGCTCCAGCTCCAGCTCCAGCTCCTTCAAGTTGAATGGTTTGTGCTTGTGAACAGCAATCTTTAAGTCTGACCACAGATTTTCTATTGGATGGAGGTCTGAGCTTTGCCTAGACCATTCCAACACATTTACATGATTCCCCTTAAACCACTCAAGTGTTGCTTTAGCAGTGTGTTTGGGGTCATTGTCCTGCTTGAAGGTGAACCTCCGTGCACAGAGTGGTACAGGTTTTGCTCAAGAATATCTCTGTATTTAGCACCATCCATCTTTCCCTCAACTCTGACTAGTTTCCCAATCCTGGCTGCTGCTTTCCCAGTCCCACAGCATGATGCTGCCACCACCATTTTTCACTGTGGGAATGGTGTTCTTTGGGTGATGTGATGTGTTGGGTTTGTGCCAGACATAGCGCTTTCTTTGATGGCCGAAAAGTTCAATTTAGTCTCATCAGCCAGAGCACCTTCCTTCATAAATGTTGTGAGTCTCCCACATGCCTTTTTTTCAAACTCAAAATGTGCCATTTAGTTTTTTGCTGAAAGTAATGGCTTTCTTCTGGCCACTCTGTCATAAAGCCCAACTCTATTGTTGTCCTATGTACAGATACTCTAGTCTCTGCTGTGGAACTCTGCAGCTCCTCCAGGGTTACCTTAGGTCTCTGTGCTGCCTCTCTGGTTAATTCCCTCCTTGCCCGGTCCGTGAGTTTTGGTGGGTGGCTGTCTCTTGGCAGGTTTGCTGTTGTGCCATGTTCTGTCCATTTTGATCATGATAGAATTGATGGTACTCCTGGGGATCATCAAAGATTTGGATATTTTTTTAGAACCAAAACTTGACTTGTACTTCTCAACAACATTGTCCCTTACTTGTTTGGACAGGTCCTTAGTCTTCATGACAGTGTTTGGTTAGTGGTGCCTCTTGCTTAGGTGTTGCAGCCTCTGGGGCCTTTCAAAAAAGGTGTGTGTACATGTAATTACATATCATGTGCCACATTGATTGCACACAGGTGGACATCATTTCACTAATTATGTTACTTCTGAAGGTAATTGGTAATTGGCACCAGAGCTTTTTATGGGCTTCATGACAAAGGGGGTGAATACATACGCACATGCCAATTTTCTGTTTTCTATTTCTAAAAAAATAGTTTCATGTATATATTTTTCTCATTTCACTTCACCAACTTAGACTATTGTGTTCTGATCCATCACATAAAATTCAAATTAATAAAAAATTGAACTTAAGGCGGTAATGAAACAAAATAGGTAAAAAGTCAAGTGGGGTGAATACTTTTACAAGTCACTATATATGCTTTATTATAAAATGTTCAAGCGTGCCTAGGTAGGATATGATCTAGTTTCCAATCATATTGCTACTATTAACGGCCAACATACTTATCACTACTTTTAATGAGTATCGTCTATCAAATTTCCCAAGTGGTGTCAGTAGTGAAAGACTGTTACTATATAGTGGCTAATGGCTCCCCTTATTCTCTATATAAACCACTAACCTATTTAGAGACTGGTTTAATTACCAACTGGTGCCAACCAAAGAAACCTAATACCAACATCTGGTCGATTTAAGTGGACAACAGCTAAGTCCTACGGACATCCTACATGAATACTACATGTTAGCTATTTGGTATTTCATGGAAACCCTAAAGCACATATCAGAGCATATTAAATCATATCAAAGAGGAATTAAAAAACATTAAAAGGTCAGACACATGCAAATAAAATAATTTATTTAGGTGCATGTTTCATTTTATTTAATTCCAATCATAAAAAACCTCAAACGTTAGGCATGTATCTGTCATTCCAGTTGAATACATTGCATATACTGCTGCCATGTTAGATGAGAGTTTTCAATAAAATTATGTAACTAGTTTTAACCTTTAACCTCCCAATACTTCCCTGTGGGGAATCAGTAGATTGATTCTGATCATCAGGATCGATGATCTCAGCCAGGCATGTGTGGTTGCCACATGGCTCCTGGAATGCTGGAAGAAATAGGGTAGGTAAACTTTATTTTTGTTCACTATTTCTGGGGGGAATAATTAAGTAAATAGTAAAATGCTATATCGTTAGAAATAGAAGTTTGTATTATGAATGCAATAGTTTCTTAAAATATAACAAAATGCAAGGTTCTTGAGGGCTTCCTGATTGTTTTGATTAGATCTTCCTTTACTAATCTGATATTAACTTTATCTTTGACTTATTACTATAGAAATACAGCATTTAATGGCTTGTTTTATATCTTTATTCCTCAAGCTGTATATTATTGGATTAAGCATTGGGGTCACTACTGTATAAAACAAAGACATGACTTTGCTAAATGTTGTTGACAGGCCTTTAGTTGGCAGAATATAAATTCCAATCAGTGTCCCATAGAATATAGACACAACAGACAGGTGGGATCCACAGGTGGAGAAGACTTTCCCTCTCTCAGTGGTGGAGGCAATTTTAATGATGCTGAGAACAATGTATGTATATGACATTAAGATTATAATGAGTGGGAGAATCATCAGAAGAAAACATAATATAAAAATTGCCATTTTTACAATAGAAGTATCTGAACAAGAGATGGCTATTAGAGGGTCAAGATCACAGAAGAAATGATCAATAACATTTGGTCCACAGAACTGCAGCCTTGATACTGTTATTGTAGATATTAATATCAATGAAAAACTCAGCAACCAAGACACAATAACTAATTTCAAGATAAATGCATAGTGCATGATTGCAGTGTAATGTAATGGTCTACAAATTGCAAGATATCTGTCATAAGCCATCACGGTGAGAAATAAACATTCTGAAGATTCCGAGCTACCAAAGAAGTAAAACTGCGTCATGCAATCTGAAAACGACATAATTTTGCCTTGTTGCAATAAAATGCTAAGCGTGTTGGGAACAATATTTGTGGTGAGTATGATATCAGACAAGGACAGTTGTGTAAGGAAGAAGTACATCGGTGTATGTAGGCTTGTGTTGGATACCACCAGCCAGATAATAGTAAGATTTCCAGATACTGTCACAAAGTAAAAAAGAAGAAGACAGAAGAAAACACTTTGGAAGCTGTGAATGTTTGGAAATCCCAGCAGAAGGAACTCAATGTGCATGGTCTTGTTCTCTTTATGTATTGTTTCTGAAAACATAGAAAGAATATTTGGTTATAAAAGAGATTTCATAATACGGTTAAAATATAGATTTTTTTTATTTAATACAATATTTATTTTTCAAAATCTAGAATTAAGTGCAAAATGTTGAAAATAAATATGTCCATATACAAATATTTACATTTTAGTGGTATTCTTAGGAAGCTGCATCCCGAGAAATGCCATCAGCTTCCTTAGAAATACCAAGGAGCAGGGAATTTGAATATATGTTTTATCTGTGTTTTTTTTTGTTTTGTGATTAAAGCTCCCATGACACAGCCTCCTGGAGAGGCATAAAGGCTAGTCTCCTGCCCATAGAATAGGGGCCTGGTCCCCAGAGTAGTTAAAAGGGGCTGTTGTTCCTGTGGATGAGGGCCTTGGATGCTTATTGTATTACAACAGAATCCCCAAGCCCAGAGATACTTTTATAATAGTAACCCACTGTAATAGCCCAGGGGATGAGGTAATTAACAGTAGTTTAGAGGCTACTGAGGTCAATAGTGTGTTAATCGGAATGCTGAAGTCTCTGATAATTAAGGATGATATTTTATAGGAGAGGATGTAGGGAAGGAAGGCAGCAAAGAGGTCAAGGAAGAGGAGAGAGGAACCAGGGGGATGATAAATAACAGCAACGTTAGCAGAGATAGGGTTAAAAAAAGGTAATCAAATTAATTTCCAATGAGGAGAAAGGGAGGGAAGGAAGGGTAGGTAATTTCACTTTCAGAGTGTCTTGGATTGTAAATTGAACACCACCAAAGGATAAAGAAGCAAGGGTAGCTGTGTTAGAGGGAGAGAGCCATGTTTTGGTTAAAGCTAGTAAGTCAAGGGAAGAGATGAAAAGATTGTGGACAGCAGTCGATCCAGTAATATTGTAAACAGAGCATGCATTCCAGAGGGCAGTGTGAAAGGAGGAATTAAAGGAAGAGTAACCAACTGACAGGAGAAGAATGATAGAAAGGAAGAGGTTTTTTCTTTTTTTAAGGTTTTTTTTTAAATAACTTATTTTTTATTTATTATATTTTATTAGTTTTGTCAAGGTACAAGCTCAAAAACATAAAAATGTTAGGACATACATTGTCGCGATAAACGTACTATACTGTAAGCTTACATGATGTTGATAACCAGCAAAATGTAAGCCATTCCATACAGTGGACATTATATAACAATTTATGACATAATAAAGGAAATAAATATGAGTCACTTTACAATATCCATTGGTGTCTTATGTTATGTACCATATACCATGTGATATGTTGTGCCAGCACAATGAGTACTAAATATTGCTCGGTTTGTCATTACCCAGGGAAGATTCAGCTAGACTATATATCCAGTAGGTCAATGTATTCCCCACAGCTCCAAAAATTGGGGGTTGTCGTTTGATCATAACTATGGATATCTACGAACCACGATACCACATGGACGCGTTCTAAGTGAGCTCCGTCTGAGACGAAAGGGAATCCACCAATATCGATTTACAAGATGGGCCACCCAAAAAGGGCCTCCACTACCCAGCACACAGCCCCTAAGCACCCGATGGCCAAATCTTGGGCACTCACCAAATTTTTCTGCGATAATGCGGATCACCAAACCGGCGCGCTAGGCCCCAATATGGCGCCGGAATCCTCTCACGATGACTTTGCTCCATTGAGCCCGGAGGGCTCTGATGCCTCCCTGTGCCAGACAGATGGGGACCTGAAGGAGGTGCTACGCAACCTGCCCTCCAAAGCTGACATCGCTGCTATGCTAGGCAGACTGGAGGTCTCATTCCAGACCAAACTGGAATCCCTGGGATCTGATATCCGCCAAGTGGGAGAGAAGGTAAACACCATAGAAGATGACAGAGACCTACTGACCACACAAATGCAACACATGCAGGAAACAATTACATCACGCACTTATCAGCCATGCATAGGGTAATAGACGACATCGACAACTGAGGGCGGAGGAATAACCTTAGAATCAAAGGGCTGCCCGAACAAGACCAAGAAGATCTCCCTTCCACATTATCCGACATGTTCAACCATATCCTGGGTCACACGGTGGACACACCGATCCTGCTAGACAGGGCGCAAAGGGCCTTAGAGCCTCGCGGAGCCCAGAGAGACCAGCCACGCAACGTGGTATGCAGGGTACACTACTTCTCCATAAAAGAAGAAATACTCAGAGCCCTGCGACAGACCTCACAACCGCTGCTGTACCGGAATGATCCCATACAAATCTTCCCAGATCTCTCCTGGCACACACTACAAGCACGACGCACGACGCACGCTGCACCCACTCACAGACTCACTAAGGGCCAGGAATATCCGATATAGATGCGGCTTTCCCCTAGCTCTCATTGCCACACATAATGGAAAAACACATTCCCTGGCATCGGCACAAGATGTTCAGATATTTACTCAAAATCTAGACCTTCCAGACATCCAGGTGCCCGACTGGTACGGAGTCATGCAAACAGCACCATCGGCCCCACTACAACAAAGGCAAAGATGGCAAACCCCAGCAAGGAAGAGGAGAAAAGACCGGACTGATAACTTGCCAGGCTCCAGCTCACCCAAAGGCGCACAGGACCGCTACTCAACTCAGGCTCTTCAACCCTCCTGGATTGTGGACCGACACCGCCGAACCAACTCAGTGCTACTCCCCACTTCTCTCTACCCGTGCAAGCCTTCCACGCATGAAAATTATCTTTGACACGACCTCATCCACCTCGACACTTCCACAGGTGTCCTCTCTTACCGACACACCTCACTCAAACTCTGAGACATGACTGATTAATAACCCTCTCAACCTGCTTCTCTGACACCAGGCCTCTATCCAAACGGATCCTGTGACTGTTTACATGATCCACTACTATGCCCAGGGACACGTAAGATGCTCCATAACCCACCCCGATTTAATCTCTTTTGTTTATTTTCACACCCACATTGCTCCATATTCTACATCCTCCACCCTCTATATGTTTAATGATTTGCTGCAATTTCTCTGCATTTTGTACTGTGTTATATGCATTTTTGACTATGTGGTCCTTTTAACCGTAACCAGTTGGGCTACTGTTGCTTATGTACTAGTCTCCCTACTACCCTTACGCAGCATTGAATGTTTACAACCTAATACAATGTATCCCACATAGACCCTGGGAGACCCACTGTACTCATTAATGCACTTCTTGTCCTTAGCAATACACTTTTTATTGTCGCTAATAGGAGCCTTCCCACACGTCTCACTCCAGGCTGCTCTCACTCGCGGAGTCAATCCCGAGGCATTTACGAAGCTTCCAACACCAATCACACATGAGAAGGCAACGCTCCCTTTTCCCCCTATCCCTGAGGCGTGGGGGAAGGCTCGGCAAAGTGGTTCCAATTCTGTAAAACTGTTTTTTGTTCTTATTTAATAATGTTTGAAGGGGCCTATGGGTGACGCCAAACACCCATCCTGATCAGCTAGGACAGGCCACGCATGCCACAAGAATATCACCCCTCTGACCCCATGCTACCCCTAGCCCAGCTGACGGGTCCTACCAGGACCAAGCCCCCCCATCTTGATATGACAAAATGACCCATTCGTCCCTCTTTTCAGCATTACAGGCCTGAAAGAGGGACACCCACCCCGATTTTCACTACCCTGAGTCGCACTTCCCCACTCCAAGCGATGTCTAACTGTCCACAATCCTCAGCCCACCTAACTGTCCACAATCCTCAGCCCACCTATACCATAGAGGATTCCCCCTCCCCTATCTCCCAGACTAACCTCTCACTTCATCCACAGAGATCCCGTCTACCCCCCCAAATTCCACTACACCAACATACGCACCCCCCCCTTAATCTCCCCCACACTTGCGACGTCGGGTACTTTCTCGACAACTGTGTAATCTATACTGGAAGACAAGTCCAGTGGAGATGCAACTACAACAATCCTCGGCCATCCCCTGTAGATACCCGAGGACCGTTGCCATCACTGCCAGTTGTCCTGGAAACTTCTAACTTTATAAGGGCACACTAAACAAGTGTTATCTTGACTGTAAATAGTTTTTAATTTTGTTGCTTAACCCCCATCCCCTACGGTCCGAGTATACAGACCACCCACCCCAACACCCCCATCCACGGCATGGCCACTCTGCAAGTGATCTTCCTCAACGCAAGGGGCCTTAATCTCCCCGAAAAGTGCTCCAGGCCCAGCGCGCAGACATAGCGTTTCTTCAGGAAACTCACTTTAAAGAAGGGCGCAGCACCCACACTTCGAAACAAGCGTTACCCCACAGGCTACTTCAGCAACTACTCAGACTCGAAAGCAAGAGGGGTGGCCATATTAATAGCAGCCAACACTCCATTTATCTATAAAATGCATCAATCCACAACCTCTGGGCGACTACTTATGCTCAAAGGACAAATCGGTAACAACACGATCACACTAGTCAATCTGTACCTCCCTAATAGAAGACAGGGAAAATCACTCAGCAAATATCTTCACATGGTGGAGAAATTCACAGAGGGTATTCTTCTCTTAGGAGGCGACTTTAATATCTCCCTCGACACAACTATGGACACTACATCCGCAGCCTCTAACTACTAATCCACAGCCAGAAGAAGAATCACTTCGCTTCTGGATGACACACGCCTATTCGACATCTGGCGCACCACACACCCTAATGCCAGAGATTATTCATTCTACTCACATGCAACTAAAACATACTCACGCATTGACATGTTATTCACACAACATCGGTTTCTACACCTGGTACAATCATGCAACTATGGCCCCATCACTTGGTCGGATCACACGCCCCTGTCTCTTGCCATTCGAATCCCTAGCCTACCACCCCGATCCTTTCATTGGAAATTGAACAACCTACTACTAAACAATACTAAAGCCACTGATTATGCCCGAAGTGCTATTAAGCACTACTTCCAAAAAAATGTTCAACCCTCTACATCACCCACCATACTCTGGGAGGCACATAAATGTGTCCTCCGTGGCCACCTCATAGCGGTGGCCTCCAAACTCAAAAGACAACGTAACGAAAAAGCCACCTTATTACTAGCGGAAATTAGAACCCTGGAAAACTCCCACAAACGCAGCAACACATTAGACACGTACAAACTACTCACTGAGAAAAGGTCAGAACTCCAACAAATTAGACGCTTTTTACTAAACACTCATATTACTCCCAAGGCGGCAAATGCGGTCGCCTTCAAGCCAACGCACTTCGAGATACGAAACAATCCACCTTTATATCCAAAATTAAAACACCATCAGGGGATACATCCCATAAACTCCCGGATTTACTTAAAGCCTTCCAGGAGTTCTATACCGACCTCTATAACATACGTAAAACCTCACCATCCCGCATCGAACTGGAGCAATACCTTGCCCCCCGAATTAAGCAGAAAGTGCCCAGCAACCATACACAACACCTAGAGGCACCGATACACGTAGATTAATTCCTCCAAACTGTACGCACCTCTCCTTTAGAGAAAAGTCTCGGCCCAGATGGCTTCACCACCAAATACTATAGGACATTTTCGGACCTGCTTGCCACTCCTTTTGTGGCAGCTTATAACTCTCTGGTCACATCCCCAATCCTACCCGACTCCACACTCGAGGCACATATTACCCTCATTCCAAAACCCGGGAAAGATGCTTCCCTATGTGGAAGCTACCGTCCAATTTCCCTCATTAACAATGACCTCAAAATTTTTGCCAAGATTCTTGCCAACCATCTCCACCCCCTCCTGCAGGGACTAGTCCACCCTGACCAGGCCAGCTTTGTGCCTGCGCGCAAAGCTAAAAACACCACTAAACTACTCAACCTAATACATTTAGCCCACAGGTCGAACACCCAAAGTCTGTTACTAGCAATTGATGCTGAAAAAGCGTTTGACAGGGTGGACTGGTCCCTCATATTTGCCACTCTGGAGGCCATTGGTTTCGGCCCCCACTGGCTACAATGGCTAAGCTCCATATACTCCAAGCCACAAGCATGCATTAGAGTAAATGGCCAACTATCCGACCCATTCCCAATCACCAATGGCACCAGACAGGGGTGCCCGCTGTCACCACTTCTATTTGTACTCACCATGGAACCCTTTCTTCAAGGGATTAGAGACAACCGGCCATTCACGGTTTTAAGGTGCAAGGCTATGAATATAAAATAGCAACCTTTGCAGATGACCTGGTGTTCACGGTCACACAACCGCTGACCTCTATGCCACAAATCCTGCAGGAAATCGCCTCATACCATAGGGTCTCCAACTTCAAAGTCAATTACTCGAAAAGCGAAATCCTCCCCCTAGTTCTCACCAGTACCACCAAAACCTCCCTCAGAAACTCCTTTCTGTTGCTCTGGGCGCCCAGAGATGTCAAATACCTGAGGGTACACTTACCAATGCACTTCACAGACTTATATGATCTAAACTTCCCACCCCTGCTACAGACTATCTCTCGTGATCTGACCAAATGGCACAAACCACACTTCGGTTGGCTATGCCGCATCAATATTATCAAAATGAATGTCCTCCCCAAACTTCTATACCTTCTACAAACCCTCCCCATTACACTACCAGCATCCTTTTTCACAGACATTAAGAAGACCCTTACCCGCTTTATCTGGTCGCACTCACCTCCTAGGCTCACATACTCGCATATGAACCACAAACTCCAAGGTGGCTTGGGCCTCCCGGATGTAGAACTGTACTATAAAGCTACCATGCTCCATGGGGTTTACGAATGGACCATTCCCAAAGACTAGGTGCTCCTGGAAAAATCTGCCTTTCAACATCCCCTCTTCACTACCCCGTGGCAACAAACAGGAAAAGCCTCACTCTTGTAAGCCCACGCAAAGCACCCCACACCCCACCCTTAAAGTGTGGTCGCAAATAAGGGATAGACTGGGCATATCCCCTCACCCATTTCCCCTATACCCATTAACTTACAACCCTCAATTCCCTCCGGGCCTCTCCACTTCCTCCTTTACTGCGTTCCCACATATCCACTACCTCCAACTGCGAACCCTACTAGATGACCAAGGAATTATACCACCCAACGCAATATGGGGAGACACGCAACCCTTGACCCTACAACAATTCCGTCACTCTCAACTCACCCACTTCCAATCAACCACCCCCAACATTCTCCAAGGGCACCGGCAACTTACCTCATTTAAACAACAGTGTGCTTCCAGCGATATTAAAATGAAGCACCTCTCCCTCCTATACAAACTAATGCAAATGGAAACATTGCCCGCCCTACCCAAATACACAAAATCCTGGGAATCCGAGCTCAACCTCTCCTGAGATACAGATTGGAAACACATATTTTCCAACGTACACAAGACAATCATGAGCACGCACACACAGGAAGGGAACTTTAAACGGCTGTCCAGGTGGCACCTCACCCCGTCCAAAATAAATACAATCTTCCCAAACGCCTCAGCGCAGTGTTGGAGATGCCCCCACCCTCGGGGAACCCCAAGTCACATATGGTGGTCTTGTCCAGTCATGTGTGCCTACTGGTCCAAAATCATTAAGATGATTCATTCCATCACCAATGTTCAACTGCCTCAGTCTCCAGAAACTGTACTCTTCCTCCACCTCCCACCATCGGTCCCCAAGAGTATGAGCTCTTTAATCGCACACCTACTCACAGCTGCAAATGCTCTCATCCCTAGCCACTAGAAAAAAACAGAGGCGCCTACTATACGAGCATGGATCAATAAAGTTGACTCCATACGCATTTTGGAGGAAATACACTACTCCAGGTCACACTCCTATAGTAAATATGAACATACCTGGGGCCCTTGTCTACACTTCCTAAAAGTTGACTAGACCAACAGACAACCATTTCCTAACTAACCTAGAACGTCTCTCCACTCAGAATCCCCCCCTCATCCCTTTTTTACTCCTGCACCCTTCACCTCCCCACCCCCCGCATACAGGACCTTAGATCTGTTATTCCCTGAAGTTTCTGTTCTTATGACTACGATTGACAACCATTATCATGGGATCTCTAGTACTGAACTCACTCAGCGTAGAATATTTATTTGTCATCTCACTGTTTCAACTCCCACGCAACTACCTGACAGGATGTCCGTCCACTCTGTATGTAAAGACTTTACCACTATTGTTTATCCCATGTATAATTATGCAAAATGCATGCTCTGTAGCACTGTTTTTTCGAAATAAAAATTTATAAAAAAAATAAATACAAAAAAACTATGGATATCTACCGGGGTGATATACCATTTAGAAACAAACGTTATTATCCCGATGTGATCTAGATGTATGAGGCAAATAGGGCTTCTCAACTTATGATATGGTTAAATTTGGATCAAAATATATCTAGATCTTGGATTAAAATTGAACAGAAATCAGAACCAGGGCAAAAGCTATACATCCTAGGGTGGCTAGGACTTCTGAATCTGGGGGGTTTGGATACGGAGCAATTTTCTAATAAAATTATAGGAGATATGGTGGATTTTGCAAAATATTTGAACATTGAACCTTAAAGGAAAATTATTATCTAATACACCTATAGAAATACTTCACTATGCTATGTCAGATATAAATGTCAAAAGTTGGACACATTTTGGAATAAAAAAAATTGGAAATCTATATGAGGGATCTAAACTGGCAACATTTGATTAAAGATCATTTTCTTGAACCTTATATTATTTGTAGCCAAAAAAGGGAGGAATCTCTAGATTTAATAAACTGTTTGATACATTAGATAATGTTATTGAGATACCTCCATTTGGTAAATGGGAGAGGGATATGGGGAAATCCCTCCCATTGATAGATTGGACAAATGCTACAATGCTAGTGAAACAAAGTATACATAATATATCCTTACTCGAAACACACTTAAAGATCATCTATAGGTGGTATATGGTCCCGGTTACACTCCATAAAATATCCCCATTTTACTCAAAAGAATGCTGGAGATGTAGAAGAGAAGAGGGTACCATGCTCCATATATGGTGGGCTTGTACGGGTCTGAATAATATCAAGACCCAAATGTTAGGTTTAATGAAAAGTATTTTTAAGGAGATTGTTGTAATTAGCCCCGAAATGTTTTTGTTTAACATGGACTATAAAACATTTGATAAACAGCAAAAATATGTTATGACACATATATTCTTTGCAATAAAAATCAATATTGCTAGAGCATGGAAATCTCCTAAGCCACGACTTTGGCAAGAAATAATGGATCAAATAAGGTTCCAATATAAGATGGAATCTTCAATTAAAGATTTGAGAGAACTTTGGCTACCCTGGACTTCCAGATTTCCTATATAACAACGAATTGTAAGTTTGGGACCAATCCCATACCGAGTCTCATATATGAGTGTGTTTTTTTTTTGTTTTTTTTCTCTTAGATTTAGTTGATTAATATGACAATTAGGATATTGATCAAGTGCAAACTGGATGGGGTTTTGATATAGGAGGTAATTTTATACATATCTCTCCACATGTATTTATATAATGGAGAGATGTTGAATTGGGAATTGGTCATATATCGACCCCTATAAATGCAATTTGACGTGTTTTTTTCTTTTTTTTTTCTTTTGTTGTGAACTTTATATAATGCTATGGATAATCAAATGAATATATATTAATGTAGTAATATTAATGTTGTAATATTGAAATTTGTATAATTTGTATAACTATTGTATATTTGATATATATAAAAGAAAAGAAAAACATTTATAAATAAAATAAATAATAAAAAAAAAAAGAAACAAACGTTATAGTTAATTTGCTGTAAAGGGATGCTCCGACTCACCCAATTCGGTTTTGAAGTGGTCATTCCAGAGTCTGGTAAAGTATGGCATCTGCAGGTGTACCTGAGTCCATAAGAGTTTGTAGCAAGTGGATGTTAGTTTAAGAGTCGATTTATCCCTGGAACACATTAATTCAAATTAAGTTGAGTTCCCTATTGTTCCAGTTTAACAGATCCTGAGCCTTTAAAAAAAGTGTTGTAAAGTATTGGAACCTTTGCATAAAGGTTGGAGGTCTATGTGTAGTCAGTGCAGTTATTGGTACCATTCCTCACTCCCCCATGACACTAACTAGCGGAGTGTATATGTCATGCTTACTCTTACTCCATGGTAATAACAATATTCTGCTCCTGCCTGATATAAGTAGGGGGTAAGATATAGGGTATTTAGGGGATGGAGTTGGTGCCAGATCCGGCATATGATAGATTTTTTTCCAAATACGGAGAGTTGCTGCCACTGTTGGGTGGGGAGGGATAGAACAATTATTTGGCGCCATTATTAGCCAAGGTAGAGCCAATAATGAATCACCTGTTTGAGCTTGCTTCATAGAGATCCACAATTTAGATGGTGGTCGTGTAGATCAATCGACAATACGCCCCAGATGAATTGCCTGGTAGTAGAGCCATATGTCGGGGAGGCCCACACCTCCATTTTCCTTAGGTCTATTGAGGATATTATATGCTATTCTCGGTCATTTTTTTGGCTCATATATAGTAGCCTGGGAAGAACATTCATCTTGATTATGTTAACAGTTCCGAACCAGCGGAAGTGTGGTCTGTTCCAATTATCTATGTCCCTACGAATGGGAAGTTGTTGGAAAGTTGGCTTGGAATGCATTTTTGGTGTGGGGGGTTAGGTTAATGCTTAGATATTTTATAGAACGTTGGGCCCACTGAAAAGCATATTGCGCTTGCAATTGCATTTTGTCCTTATCGTTTAGCATAAAGGTTACGATTTCCCATTTTTCTATGTTTATTTTAAAGTTAGACAGTTCACTATAAGTAGAAAGCTTGCTCATGAGAACTGGGAGAGAGCTAGTTGGATTACTCAGGGTAAACAATAAATCATCTGTGATAGCAGATACTTTATATTGTTGTGAGCCTACTGTCATACCCTCTTTTTGAGGCTGTTGTCTCACGGTGTTCATTAAGGGTTTAAAGACCAGGATAAATAAGAGTGGAGACAAGGGGCACCCCTGACAGGTCCCATTTGTAATTTGGAAATGATTTGGATAATTGCCCATTGATTTTAAAGTTTTGCAGAAGGGCATGAGTATACAGAGTCGATCCACTGCATCCACCTCTTGCCGAATCCCAGGGTTTCCAGCGTCGACAGGAGGAAACTCCAGTCCACCCTGTTGATCGCCTTTTCCACGTCAATAGCCAGCATAATGAACGGAACCTTTCCATGCTGCGCGCCTTGAATGAGGCTAATTATTTTTGTGGTGTTGTCTTTAGCCTCTCTAGAGGGCACAAATCCTGCCTGGTAAGGGAGTATCAATCGCGGGAGTAAGGGCCTTTACCGCAATGCTAGAATTTTTGTAATGTGTGTGCATTTTCATATCAACGTTGATCAATGAAATCGGGTGGTAGATTCTGCATGAGTCTGGGTTTTCCTCAGGCTTAGGAAGGAGTGTGATATTGGCTTCTGGATTAGTCTGAGGTATTGAGTTGTTCAGTCCGATGGAATTAATGGCTTCCAGTAAGTGGGGGCCTAATTCTTTCAAGAAAGTTTTATAGTACGATGCCAAAAACCCATGCCGGCCTGGGCTTTTACTTGAAGGGGTAGATTTAATAGGGTTAATTAATACCGCTAAAGTCAATGGTTCATCAAGTGATCGTGAAATTGCGTTTGGGAGTATCCGGTCGAATTTATTTGCCAGATATGCCCTGATTTCATTTATGTCTGGTGCCTCTTTAGAGATGTTGTAAAGGGAGTTATAGAAGTTACAGAATGCCTTTGCAATCTCCTCATTAATATGCACCATTTTATTAGCGATCGTCTTAATCTGTGGGATGTATGTCCGTTCCTGTCTCGATTTCAACGCATTGGCTAATAGCCTCCCGCGGGAATGATGGAATTTGAAGGAGTACTGGGGAATGGTCAGACCAGGTGATTCTACCGATAGATGCCTTAGTAATGAGGGAGAGATCTCTATGTGTAGTAAAAAATAAATTTATTCTAATATATGTAGAGTTAGACCTCAAATAGAACATATAATCTTTAGTGTTGGGATAGAGCACTCTCCAGCAATCGACAAACTGGTTGCTATGAAGTAGGCGTTTCATTTGTGTCCTTGCGGAAGTTAGATGGGATGACTGAGTGGCAGTGCTATCTTTCTGAGCATCCAAGGAGATGTTAAAGTATCCCCCCATGATCAGAGCCCCAACTGTCTTTTTATATTACGGACAGTATCCTCCAAAATGTGTTGCATTGGTGTTTCTTGGGCAAGTAAATATTAGCCAAAGTCATTGGAAAGGTGCCGATAAGGCCCTTAAGAATAACATATTGCCCTGACTAGCAATGGAAATATAATATAACTGTGCTGCTCCCTGCAGCTGATCTTCTATCAAAAGTCGTGTTGGTGGCGCCGCCATGCGCTTTCTACATTATTATGGATCCAAATACTATGTGTGTGCATGTTAACATTTCATGTGTTGTGCTTCCATACATAAAATTAAAATTAGGTGATACTCATCACAGAACCGAAAATCAAGCAAGCAAAAGCCTTTCAAGATATGATGATCACTGCCCCCTGTACCCACGCCTGAGTGATAGGACACTGTGAATTATAATTTTCCCATCCCCTGGGTCACCCACCAATATAGTAACTCTTTGATCCTCACCTGTTACACCCGTGACCATGGGCTTCTGTGGAAGAGAGCAGGGGAACCCCTGGCACCCACAGAGAATTCCTCCTTTCTGGACAGAGCTGCACAGAATGCGGTCTGTCTCCTTAAAATAATCTTGCACTATCAAGTATCACGGAAGTGTCGGGAGTTTGTGGTCATATACAGGAGCACACTATAAACATTCATAACTTTTTTTTTTTTTTTTTAAAGATGAGTATGATGAAAGCCCTTTTCCCTTCCCCCCTCAATATTCTGCACTCCGTACCATCAGGTAAAGGGATTATTTCTCCTGCCTCGGTTATCAAGGTCTTCCATATGTCTCATTGTGTGAGAAGTTTTCACCACCAGTGAGTCTTGTCTTTGCTCCAGTTGGTGTACTCTGAGTATCAGGTTGTCTCTGGCTTCTTCTAAATTTCCTACTCTGAGCCCAATCTGCCAGACTTCTGAGGTGATGGATGACAGCCTTTCTTGCATAGAGTTCTCCAATTTGGCCAACAGAGGCAAGATCCTCTCTTGAAGGAAGGTTCTGCAGTATCTCCTTCAGATTTGATACCCCAGAGGGACAGGATTGCTCCGAGACTGTCGGGCTTTCAGGCAGGGTGCCACGTGGGGAAAATGGCTTCACCTCGCCCTTGTCTGGGTTTGTCGCGAGGACTCTCACTTTGTCCCTGAAATATTTATTGAACTAGCTCGCTTTCTTGCAAGAGTCTGGACCAGCAGAGTCCTGGGATAGAGAGGATTTCTTCTTATTACCAATTTTCAGGTAAGAACTGCAGTTGGCGGTGTTTTTATTTATCAGCTTGCCGGGAGCTCGCCAGAGATGCACCCATTCACATAGGTAGTCAGGCCATGCCCCCAGAATCTAAATGTTTTGTGTGAGGGTTTGTATTTAACAATGGGTATTTCTAAACTCAGGTCAAAATTTAGAAACTATTTAACATGGGTGTTTCTTTGGCAGTTGTAGATACGTAATAGATTTTGGGGGTCAAAGTTAGAAAAAGTGTGTAAAAAAAATAAAATGTATAGCAAATTATATGATATGATGAAAATAATGGTATCTTTAGAAAGACCATTTAATGGTCAGAAAAACTGTATATAAATATGTGTGGGTATAGTAAACAAGTAAGAGGAAAATTACAGCTAAACACAAAACGCAATGTAAAAACAGCCCTGGTCCAGAACGGTAAGAAAATTGGAAAACGGTCTGGTCACTAAGGGGTTAACATGTTCTTAGCCTTTTTTGCAAGTTATAGGGCTATAGGTACAAAAGTAGGACATTGCAGTTTCAATATATATATATATACACACACACATACATATACATATACATATATATATATTTTAAATTTATCAATAGTGACATTGTAACACTTATCTGTCATAAATCTCTGAATCACACATCACATGTACATATTTTTTTTAAAGTAGACAATCTAGGGTATTCAATATGGGGTATGTCCAGTCTTTTTTAGTAGCCACGTAGTCACAAACACTAGCCAAAGTTAGCATTTATATTTGTGTGTTAAAAATGCAAAAAACAATTATGAATGCTAACTTTGGCCAGTGTTTGTGATAATGATAATTTTGCCTCATATCCTTTACCAATTACTGATTAATGCACACATTTGGAAAAGGAAACCACCAAGAATTGCACAAGATCAGCTTTGGCTCCCATTTGCTAAAGGTGGTATAAGTGTCCCAAAATGTCGAAATTTATTACAATGCTACACTACTTGCTCACGGTCTTTTGACACTTGAAAGGGTTTTTCCTCCGCTCTGGCTACCACTAGAAAGTGCATGGTTTCCACAAGGCTCACTAATTTCTGCATTATGGGCAGGGAACACGGTACCGAACAAGGCAACATATCTTGTCCTATCAAAAGTTTAGATATGGAGAGTTTTTGTAGAAGGGAGCATATTTATTATTTGCTGCACCTTTGCAGACCCTGACGGCTTTTACGTCAGACCTAGAGTTGGAACTTTGGACACAACTAGGGTGTATGCCATATACTGTCAGTCTATAATGGCTCAGACATTAAATCATTTCCAGAATTGGTTAAAGAGTACTCTCTACCACCTAGGGAATTATTTACATATCTACGGATTAGGAATATTTTACAAACAAAATTAAAAAGATCCAGCCACTAGCCTCGTTTGCCCTAAAATGCATGAGGAGACTGCCTAATATCAAAGCATTGTCATTTTGATACAATACTCTTTTAACACAGGGGGAACTTAAGAAACAAGGATATGTTTTAAAATGGGAAAGAGATTTAGGGGAATCATTCCCGTTAGCAACTTGGTTCCAGGCACAAAGGATAACTAAAGAGGTTTCCTGTAGTATTAATCATTGGGAAACTTATTGTAAAATTATTATGCGATGGTACTTGGTGCCAGTTAAATCAGCACATATTGGGGGACGGAGCCTGGCCGCCAATCTGAACGGCCGCATATCAGAAGAGCTCCTCATAAAAATGCCTGAATCAAGCTTAACTTCAATAAACCCTAAAATTTGCCTGCCTTTCTGCCCACATGCAAAGGGCTTACCACAGAGGAAGTGCTCCAGCGAGTCTGCGGCGGACCACAAACGACACACCAGGGATCGACCTGCGGCCTATAAGCGGCCTACACAGATGGCACAGGGGAAGCGGCTGATCCCTTTGCTAACTGCTGCCAAACTATTTGGAGGTCTCCCCGACACACTCCCCCACCTGCCGGAGAGGGATATCCTGGCATACGGCTTGCACCTCAGGTGCATGGCAACAATCTAGCCTACTTACAATGCGGATCCAGCGCTAGACAACATGGCAGACGCCACGTGCAAGCCAGAATGCAAAGCCTCATTGCCGCCACTATCGGAACGGCTGGACCGCCTGCTGGCTGACTTTTTGGCAAAGCTTTCTGGCCACGGGAGCGCTCCAACAGCGACACCACCAGCAACAAATCCACGAGTCACCAAGCCACGACCAGCGGCTCCAGGAGAAGGCCCGACTACAGCCTGGAAGAGAAGGCGGGAGACTCGACACAAGCCACAGCGGGTCAGCAACAAACCGCCAGTGGTGAGTCACACACCCGACAGGCAATGAGCCCCAGGTCCGCCCGATCAACCCCCCCTTCCCTCATGGTGACCACCAACCCTCCTGGGCGAAGACATCCTGCCGGATGCCCCCAGACATGACCCAGCCCTGTGTCTCTGCTTGGTGGAGATGGGGAGCGAGGGGGGATCCCGACACCTCACCGAATCGCCCCGAAAGCAGATCCCAGCCACCACCAGTTCCGCAACCTTGGCCGGAGATGCCAAGCCCAAGGCAGGCTCACCAAGGATCAGGAGGCATTTGCCACCTTGTCCTCAGACTCAATCCCGGCTGGGAACTGGAAGAGCATCGACTGGCGGGACCCCCACCGACTACTACTTCGGGCACCAACCCTGAGACTGATGGGGGATCGGTTGAACCGCCCGACCTGGAATTGGCATCACTTAATAAAGTCACTACACACTAGGCTCACCATGATGTGTACACTTGCCCCTGAGCTAGGCATTTTACTAGCAAGCAACATATTTTGATTAATCACTAGCAATAGCCTAACATGCAACATGCTGAAACTCATAAGACACTACTAGTAAACCTCTCACAAGCATATTTTGCAACAGCAACACATTATAGCACTAAACATATATTATTCTACTTTGTCTAATCTTGTAATCTACCATTCACGTTCAGCAGCAAAGAACACTGCCTAGATAAGCAACATTACTACATATAAAAAATGTGCAGTACTCACTAACACCTAACTAATGTAATGGTATGTTGAAAAATGCTTACCCTAGCTGTTGTGGCATTGTAAGCCAGTTGTGATTTTCCTTTGCACAAATAAAATAAAGAATTTAAAAAAAAATTTTTTAGCACATATTTACCCTGGGACGAGTAATTTATGCTGGCGTTGTTTAAAACATGAGAGGTCTATATTTCATATCTTTTGGCTCTGTCCGAGCATTACTAGACTATGGTAGGAGATAAATAAATTTTTGAGGGTATCATTGAAGGTTAATATTCCATTCAGACCAGAATGTTTTTTACTTCATATACTCCCTACACAGCTTCGGGAGGAAAAATATGATTATTCATTGTCTAACAGCAACAAAAATTACCATTGCTCAAAAAAAACGAAAACAAAAACAAGTACCAACAATATCAGAAGCAGATTTGATTCCTTTAGCTTTTATGAAAAAATGGCAAGCCGAAGGTAGAGAGGACTTATACAAACGAAGATAGCATCAGTGGTTGGAGATAAGAGATCAGTATGCGTTAATGATAAATACTGCCACAAAGACCCTTCCCTTCCTTTTTTTATTTTTTTATTTTTTGGAATTGAATTATATGTAAGAGAGATAAACAATACATTATATGATACTAATGTTTATAATTGTATATGTACTTTGCAAAAAAATGCTATGGTATGTTCCCCTTCTCCCCGGTTTCTTTTCTGTATCCTATTTATTTGATGTTCTATGGTCATATCTGTAATGGCTGATGTAACTATCACAAAAATTTAAATAAAACAAAATAATAAAAAATAAATTAAAAAAAACATCCTGGGTTGTCAGGCAGGTCCCTCAAATTGCAATCAATAAAATTACCTAATTATGTAAAAATATTAAATAAATATGCATGTATAATTTATATAGACATATGTATATATTTGAAGTCTACGTGTATATTTATGACATTATTTCGTATTATAGAAACATAGAATGTGACGGCAAATAAGAACCATTCGGACCATCTAGTCTGCCCAATTTTCTAAATACTTTCATTAGTCCCTAGCCTTATCTTATAGTTAGGATAGCCTTATGCCTATCCCACGCATGCATAAACTCCTTTACTGTGTTAACCTCTACCACTTCAGTTGGAAGGCTATTCCATGCATCCACTACCCTCTCAGTAAAGTAATACTTCCTGATATTATTTTTAAACCTTTGCCCCTCTAATTTAAGACTGTCCTCTTGTTGTGGTAGTTTTTCTTCTTTTAAATATAGTCACCTCCTTTACTGTGTTGATTCCCTTTATGTATTTAAATGTTTCTATCATATCCCCCCGTCTCATCTTTCCTCCAAGCTATACATGTTAAGATCCTTTAACCTTTCCTGGTAAGTTTTATCCTGCAATCAATGAACCAGTTTAGTAGCCCTTTTCTGAACTCTCACTAAAAGTATCAATATTATTATTATTTATATATACATATATATGTATATAATTGCATTCTAAGTGTATTTTGATTATTTATAATCAAAATACAGTTAGAATAAAATTACAT
>OW240914.1:14206949-14221274 GCA_933207985.1 Pelobates cultripes | reverse complement strand
ACATAAATATACACACACACATACAGTTGCAAGAAAAAATATGTGAACCCTTTGGAATGATATGGATTTCTGCACAAATTGGTCATAAAATGTGATCTGATCATCATCTAAGTCACAACAATAGACAATCACAGTCTGCTTAAACTAATAACACACAAAGAATGAAATGTTGCCATGTTTTTATTGAACACACCATGTAAACATTCACAGTGCAGGTGGAAAAAGTATGTGAACCCCTAGACTAATGACATCTCCAAGAGCTAATTGGAGTGAGATGTCAGCCAACTGGAGTCCAATCAATGAGATGAGATTGGAGGTGTTTGTTACAGCTGCCCTACCCTATAAAAAACACAGACCAGTTCTGGGTTTGCTTTTCACAAGAAGCATTGCCTGATGTGAATGATGCCTCGCACAAAAGAGCTCTCAGAAGACCTACGATTAAGGATTGTTGACTTGCATAAAGCTGGAAAAAGGTTATAAAAGTATCTCCAAAAGCCTTGCTCTTCATCAGTCCACGGTAAGACAAATTGTCTATAAATGGAGAAAGTTCAGCACTCCTGCTACTCTCCCTAGGAGTGGCCGTCCTGTAAAGATGACTGCAAGAGCACAGCGCAGACTGCTCAATGAGGTGAAGAAGAATCCTAGAGTGTCAGCTAAAGACTTACAAAAGTCACTGGCAAATGCTAACATCCCTGTTAGCGAATCTACAATACGTAAAACACTGAACAAGAATGGATTTCATGGGAGGATACCACAGAGGAAGCCACTGCTGTCCAAACAAAACATTGCTGCACGCTTACAGTTTGCACAAGAGCACCTGGATGTTCCACAGCAGTACTGGCAAAATATTCTGTGGACAGATGAAACCAAAGTTGAATTGTTTGGAAGAAACACACAACACTATGTGTGGTGAAAAAAAGGCACAGCACACCAACATCAAAACCTCATCCCAACTGTGAAGTATGGTGGTGGGGGCATCATGGTTTGGGGCTGCTTTGCTGCATCAGGGCCTGGACGGATTGCTATCATCGAAGGAAAAATGAATTCCCAAGTTTATCAAGACATTTTGCAGGAGAACTTAAGGCCATCTGTCTACCAGCTGAAGCTCAACAGAAGATGGGTGTTGCAACAGGACAATGACCCAAAGCATAGAAGTAAATCAACAACAGAATGGCTTAAACAGAAGAAAATACGCCTTCTGAAGTGGCCCAGTCAGAGTCCTGACCTCAACCCGATTGAGATGCTGTGGCATGACCTCAAGAAAGCGATTCACACCAGATATCCCAAGAATATCGCTGAACTGAAACACTTCTGTAAAGAGGAATAGTCAAGAATTACTCCTGACCTTTGTGCACGTCTGATTTGCAACTAAAGGAAACATTTGGTTGAAGTTATTGCTGCCAAAGGAGGTTCAACCAGTTATTAAATCCAAGGGTTCATATACTTTTTCCACCTGCACTGTGAATGTTTACATGGTGTGTTCAATAAAAACATGGCAACATTTCATTCTTTGTGTGTTATTAGTTTAAGCAGACTGTGATTGTCTATTGTTGTGACTTAGATGATGATCAGATCACATTTTATGACCAATTTGTGCAGAAATCCATATCATTCCAAAGGGTTCACATACTTTTTCTTGCAACTGTATATATATATATATATATATATATATATATATTATACACATTTGTGTTAGGTGCTTAAGATAGTACAGTGTGAAATACCATGAATAAGCGTAGGATGATAAAAGGAGCAAGTCGGTTGTGGTGTGCCGAAACCGACGATGAGGTAGGCCTGAGAAAGAAGAGGGCCCACCCAGGAAAAGAAATAGAAAGGAAATAAATGTTAAAAGTGGTGTGGTGGGAGGGTCATTCAACGCTGACCTCGAACGGTAAGGAGCAAGGTAAGGGGAGTGCCTTAAGTAGGCTAGGGGTAGCAAACCAGCACCCACAAATGCAGGCAAATTGCCTTAATACTTGTGTTAGATGCTTAAGATAGTACAGTGTGAAATACCATGAATAAGCGTAGGATGATAAAAGGAGGTGGTGTGCCGAAACCGATGATGAGGTAGGCCTGAGAAAGAAGAGGGCAAAAAGTAATCAAATTTATTAACAGACAACCAATACATATACATTTATCAACCAGACATGTTTATGAAAGCATCCCTTCATTCTTGTACTGGGTTCGGTATGTACCGTGAGTAAGCGGATGACTTCCAGCGCCCCAGTGTTTTGATAACATGAGTTGGGATGTTGACACTGGAGGCTGTGGACATGGCTCCTATACGAAAGGAGTGTCCTGAGTATTTGTTTGCGTTGAGGCCCAGTTGTGTGAGCAAGGACCTGACGTAGGTCATGAATGTTGTAGTGGTGAGTACTGCACCTTGTAGTTGTAATAACGGTTGCGAGGGCAGTAAGTGATGGTGCTGTATGTAGGCATCAAGAACCTTGACGGGACACCATCTGTTGTGCGTGGGATAGTACGGAATGTTTACAGGTATGTGCTGGCTGGTTTTGGAGTGAGGTAAAGACAGGATGTAATGATCCATATGTTTTGTCAAGTGGGAATAGAGGAGGAATGGAGTGGTTTGGGTCGTGGAGGTCATAGTGAATTCTCTAGGTCGTAGAAATCCATAGAAAGCGATGTATATTGCTGTTTTGATGATAGAATTTGTATTAGTGTCAAACGGTTTTAGGTCAAGTAGGTTAGATAATGCTTTGAAGATATGGTTATCTATGGGTAGCCTCTGGGCCAAATGTGTGGGTTCTGATTTTTGAATACCTCTGAGTATGGTCTTAATTTGGTGAGAGGCCATGAAACTGTTGTTATTTGGGTGTAAGATGAGCATGTGGTGTTGAATGCCAGTGAGAGAGAGTTTGATGGTGTTGTATGACATTTTGAGTTTAAGGTGGCAAAAGGAAGCAAACCCCAAAAAAGATGTCATAACAAACGGTTGTATGATGTTATGTTCCAGAAGGAATCGTTTGAATAGTGTGAAAGCCCTGCTGTATGTTTTGTTTGTATTGTTTGAAAGTGCCAACTGGGACAATGTCCTGCTATGCTGCATGATGACGTCTAGTCCAGTATGAGTTGTTGAAATGTTGGAGTGATGGTGGCTGTGGGTGCTGCTGACGGGAGTGCTTGATGAAACTCCTGAAATTTAAAGCGAGACAAATTGTCAGCAGCTGTGTTATATACACCTGGCACATGGAAACAACATAGGAAGAAATTATGACAAGCTGCCAACCAAGTGAGTTTCCTCAGAAATCTCATGATCGTAAGAGATTTGGAACGACCTTTGTTGATGATGTGACAGGTTGCCTGGTTGTCTGAGTAACAACGCACTGGCGTATTGGCCCTTAAATGACCCCACGCTACAGCAGCCGCCACTATGGGGTAGATCTCAAAAAGAGCTGAGGTAGTGGAAAAACCTTCCAAATCCTGAACTGCTGAAGGCCAGCTGCCCCAAAGCCATTCATTCCCAAAAATTGCTGCAAAACCAGTGGTAGATGCCGCATCTGACAAATGGTAGGAGATGATTCAGTCAATTGAGGGAGGAACATACTTTTACCATTCCAAGTGGTTAAAAATCTCTTCCCTATGTTTAGATCTGCCGTAGCTTGGGCATCTAAGGACAACCTGTGCGTGTCATATAGAAAAAGTGGGAAAAGATGCAATAGTCGTGAAATAAAGGAGCGGCCTTGAGGTATGATGCGCATCGCAAAATTTAGTGACCCTAGCAGGGACTGTAGCTCTTTGCGGTTGCAAGTGCCGAGCTGTAGGTAGTTGTTTATGTAAGTGAGAATATTCTCTATCTTATCGTATGGTAGGCTTGCTTGCATTGTGGCAGAGTCTAATTGGATACCCAGAAAAGTGATAACAGTGTCTGGCCCTTCTGTTTTCTTTGGGGAGATGGGTACACCTAGTTGCTCAAACAGCTTAGTGGTAGCTTTGAGGCTAGTGGGAGGTGAAGTATTCTCCTCGACCAGTAGGAAATCGTCCAAGTAATGTAATACCGTAGGGCATCCGGCTATGTTCAATAGTAACCAGCATAATGCTTCAGCAAATGTGTCGAAAATAGCTGGGCTACTTTTGGACCCAAAAGTTAACCGGGAGAAAAAATAGTAGTTCCCGGACCACTTGATGCCATGCAGGTGCCACAGTGTGGGGTGGATAGGGAGTAATTTGAAGGCGTTAGTAATGTCGGTCTTACTGAGCCAGGCTCCAACCCCTGCTTGTATGATAGCTGTAATGGCGTGGTCTAGGGTGGTGTATTGCAGAGAGAATTCCTCAGAGGATATGAGGGAATTAAGACTGGGGTTGGCCGATGAGTGGGGAGCCGATAAGTCAATGATCAATGATGTTTTTGGGAAGATTTCCCTGTGACAATACCAATAGGGTTGGTGCGCCATTCTGTGAATGGACGAGTTCTAAAAGGCCCTAATACAAAGCCCTCATCCACTTCTTGGGCTATGAGGGTGTCAACCACTGTGGGGTTGTGTTGGGCGGATTGTAGGTTAGGGCATTCCAGAGTTCCAGCTGGTATGTGTAGGATACCTGTGTGGAAGCCTTCTGTTAAACCAGAAATAAGAAAGTCTACCAGGTGTCTAGATGGGTGCTGAATACTGGCATATTAATGGACGTAAGGTAAGGCTTGGAATACATTTTATTTGGACACATGGTCTTTGCATGTGCCCTAAAACATTTTGAACAGACATGCAATAGTCTACATCCACTGTAATTACAAGACCCAACATTGAAATTATTACATATCTGGGACTTGCCCAGAAACTTGATTGGGCGTCCCAATTTGTCTTTTGATAGTTTCCCTGGATCCCCAGAGGAACTAGTTCCTTGTGTGGAGGCATGTCCGTCTGCCGTGTTGGGACAAAAATTAGTAGTATGGGCTGTGGAGGAGCAGTATGCACAAGCTGGTGTTCTTAGACCTGCAAAGTGTCTGCAAAATAAGACGGTATCAATCCTTCCCCAGTTGGATCGTGTTCCGTACTGGGAGAAGGCTCCAGCCACTTTTGCAGAAAAAGACCTATGGTAGTCATAGAATGCCGAACCACCATATTTGTTGCCCAGGTCTACCAGCTTGTGCATATAGAGATCAAACTCCTCTCTTCTGTTGGGATAAACCGCACAGATGACATCCCTGTAAATACCAAACGCTAGTACAAATTCAGGGATAGTCAGTTTCCTGTTCAGGCGGGCATCCCTAGATCTGACAATAACAGAAACATCATCATAAGCATACGTCTTATGTTCCACAATGTCCTGGGAGGCAATCAACAGGGAAGCCAGGTTGACGTCTTTACCTTCCAGGATATCCCTTTTGATATGCTCAGGTATCATGTGGGCCGGGCTAACTTCCTGGTCATCCAGGGTGCTGGCTGGAGCGACTAATGGCAAGGCTGGTGTTTGTACCGCAGCCGCGGGTGGCCCTGCTAGAGTGAGGGCCGTGGTGACCGACTCAAGTTTCTCCAGCCTGGAGTTGACCTTGCCCATGGATGCCATGAGTGAGGATAACATGGCATGTATGTCCCCTGGGTTGGACTGGCTAGATCCTTCCCCGGCCTCCATGTTATTAGTTGATGTGCGTAGCAGTTTGAAAAGTTCTGCCTTCCTTGCTGTAGCGGGGTAGGGGATTTGTCGTCTCCTTAATTCCGTGGTTATGCGCGGGATTGTCCAGGATCTGATTGATGCTGGACTAGCTAGCTCTCCTCCTTGTGTGGGAGTGACAGATCTAGCCGGGGTGCTAGGCAGGGAGAAATCCTCTACCCCTTCCTGAGACATACTATAAATAAAACAATAATTAGTATATAGAACCACCAAATTGTACTGGCAGGCTAGCTAGGCCAGATGGCGAAAGTATAATACTTGTTTGGTGACAGGTGAGGCCCTGCTAATTGACAAGCGGCTTGAGAGGCTCTATCTATGCGTTGGCGCGAGGGGTTATTGAGGCCACTTGACATAGTGGCAGGAGTTTTAGGCCTCTCGGTGACTGTACGACAGAAAACAGGGGAAGGGAGTGACAGGTGAGGCGCTCTCTTTGCAACATGCGAGGCGGCTAGCTAACATGTGGCCCAATGGGTGTTTGCCTCTGGAACGTTTGAGGCAGGGTGTTGGCCTCGCGGGACCACTAACTGATGGCGACAGCCAAGACGGGGTAAATACCTATTGGGAATCTTGTGACCCTATTGCCAGTACTCTAAACTAGGGGGATGGAATGTATGGTAGAATACCATATGAGCAGGTGTACGTACCTGGTAGTATGACAAATTACAGGAATAAACCGTGTGGAGCAATTATATAAGCTTGACAGCCTAAAAATGGGTAAAAGAGAGTAGTATGATGAGTGTGGAGTGTGAAAAGAAACAGACTTATAGTCCATAGCAGCAATGTTTTAAAATTATGTTGATACCATGGGAATAGCTATGAGTGGCTCAGAAATGTTTGATTGCTCGAATAAGACATCTGAGGGAGGCCGTGGCCTATGTATAAACAATCTATGTGTTACGTGATAATGGTGTGTAAAGGAAAACATGAAACGTAGGTTATATACATATGTATATGACTGTGCAGGGAACGTATGATTGGTTGGATCAGTACGTGTGATTCAACCCGAGTATGCATGAAAAGGATTTAAGCCTTATGTGTCATCGTCATGACAGAGAAATGAGGCCTGTAATATAGGCTGAGTGAATTGAAATGAAATGGATAGTTATAAAACTCCTGGCGTGGGAGTTCAATGATCTGTACAGAAATGTAACTGGTTTTATAGAAAGGGACATGGATGAGGTCATGGCCTATTTTACACAGCGTTATGTATGATATGTAGCAGAATAACCAAAGGCAGGGATACCCCAAAATGATTTAAAATGATGTAAAGTGATGTATATCTATATGATATATTTGTATTGAAAAGACGTATCAACCCGAGAATTATTGCTTAAATGAACCTATATCCTTTGTATGTGTTGTAGTAATAACCCAGAAGTGAGGCCTGTAACATAGGCTGAGTCCATTTGTATAAATGGATAAGTAATGCAGACCCCTGAAAGCGTGGGAGTCAAATGGTATATACAGAGAAGTGGACTTGATTTGTGGACGTAATACAATACTGACAATATTTTAAAAGTAATCGAAATAATCTATTTAAACAAGCAATTCTTAAACGAACGTTATATACACATGAAATGGTGAATATAATTCATGAAAGGATTATACATAACACACAGAAAAAGCCGAAAGCAAATGTGAGGGAAACACAGAAGTTAGAATAGTTTAACCGTATGACTTATGCAAACCGAAAGCGTGTTTGAGCGTAAGTGGAAATTTGCCGAACGGCAAAACAACTGAATGATAATTCGTTTCAATATAACATGAAATAGGATATGCGAAATGACTATTGAACGATTAAATATGTTCAGCCGAATGACCATACGAATGAAAAAGCTGGCGAATGGCTTGAAACATTCGTGTCATAACCAGGGAAAAAGCCGTAAAGCGAGGACCCGTGCTGTACCGTACGCCGTGGGAACCGGTCCTGGCGTGACAGGAAGGTCTGACTTACGGTTTAGGAGTCCCTGGGACGCGATCTACGCCGAATACCGGAGTCAGAAGAAGCTGGACGGGCGGAAAGGCCTGAACAGGATTCCTGGACACAGCTAACGTGGTGAAAACCTCGTGGATACTGAAACCAAGATGGCGTCTGAGAGAACCCGGAAGTGGATCCTCATTCAACGCTGACCTCGAACAGTAAAGAGCAAGGTAAGGGGAGTGCCTTAAGTAGGCTAGGGGTAGCAAACCAGCACCTCCCACAAATGCAGGCAAATTGCCTTAATACATATAATAATAATTATATATTTTTTTTATTTTTACTTATTATTTAAATATTATAATATGCATATATACAATATAAAGGAAAATGTTTACCTTACTATTTACCGTAAGTAAGTAAGTGCATGGGCCACCCGGTGGGACTCAGAGGATGGGGGAAAAAATAAATTGATGAGGGCAGCGGGGCCCACGGGGCAGGTGCCTCGGGCCCCCCAAGAGAAACTGGGCCCGGGGCAGCTGCCCCGTTTGCCCCACGTTAAAGACGGCCCTGAGTAACCCCTCCTACCCCTCCCACACTCAGTCTTGTTTCCAGCAATATCCCAGGGCGGGATCTTTGTGCTGCCATGGCCTACGACCAGGAAAAGAAAATTATGGTAAGTAGGAATACATTTTCCTTTTTCCTGGCCATATTCATGGCAGCACAACAATGGGTAATACCCAAGCAATAACCACGGGAGGGAAAGAAGTACACAAGACTTCCAAAATATGAATGCAAATTGACAACACACACACACCTCATAAGGACATTGGAAATGAAAGACTGATTGCCCACTAATGGCACATTATCAAATTGACCAACTCAAAATGTACCAAAAAAAAAAAAAAAAAATGTCTGCAAATTGATTGAGGATCAAGCAGCCATTTACCTACAAGTTCCAGGGAAGCTTGGCCACTGATGCTCAAGAGGGAGAAATGGCTCTAGAGCAAACATACCTTTAAGTACTGTAATCCTTAGGGCTTAGTAGCCTAAAAAACAGCCAAGACTATCCATCTGTTGATGGCTCATATAGAAGCTTGAAGATCTTTATGGTCTATTAGTAAAGATAAACAGAAGAAATCCAGAAAGTGGATCTATTCAAATAGATCTTAAGGCATCTATCTAGGACAGGAGGAGAAAGTGTTATTATGGACTCTGCATACTATCCAAAATAGTGCTTGAGGATCTAATATCCTTCAGTCCATGCCAAGGTCACCAATAGAGGTAACTTAATATTAAGCAATTGTGGAGAGATATACTTGCATGGTTAAAAGGGGTAAAGATTTCAGAGCCCTAAAAAAACAACAAAACAAAAAAAAAAAAAACCAGGGAAGAATTCCACGGAGAGCATAGATAACCGTGGAATCATATAAATACAACAAACAAAAATGTAGATACTTCCATATTAAAGCCCTTTCACGAAAAGAGAGATCAGAGAGTGCTGAGACATATCTCTGAAGTGATGTGGCCAATTCCTAGATAAGTCCTGGATTGACGAACTTAGAACCTTCTTGGAAGAATGAATTTGAATGAAAACCTTATTAGAAATAGACCAGGAAAAAAGGCATCTCAACTCTGTAAAGGTAGCTAAGGATATAAGTTTTCCTATGGCCCTCAGAAGGGTATTAATTACTTTAGTTCAACAACTCTTATATTTAAGACCTTCTACATTATTGAAACCTTCAGAATGAGGAAATTAGCACTGGACCTGATGGAAGAACTATTTTGGGAGATCCCATGGAGGTACTGAAGAAGATAAGTAGAAGTGAAAACCATGGACTGGGTATTAATATGGAACTGTCAGGATGATTGATATTGGCTCTTGCAACCTATGAAATGTTGAATGTTAAGGGTGTCCCTTTCCTGAACATATTTGAATTTGGAGTAAAGTTCCTAAATCCCAGTGGATGGTATTCATGGTTATCAATGTCCAAAGGATTTCCATAGGTAAGTTAACCTCCGCCCTTGTGACATCTTATTAGATCTATGGTGGAGGATCTGGATCAAAACTCTCTCTGCTGGGGTAATATGCTAGTCTGAAAAGAGCTGTACTGTGCCTTGGACCATGTCGAACTATATTCCCAGCTATACCCGGAACTGGGAGTGAGCAAGGTGACTACAGCAGACATTCATCTTTCACCATGAAGATGTAAAAATTAAAGTGATGTGAGGCAAAGGATACGTGGCAATAATCATCCTGCAAATCTATATTCATCATCCAATGTACTAGGAATACTACCTTTATAACTAAGAATGTTCAAGAATCCTGTAGAAACAGATTCTTTGTGTTCTAGTAGCTTTTTAAAAAATTCTCACAATAGCTTCCTCTAATTAAAGGTTAGCCATGAGATTTACAAAGCATCTCTTTTTACCTTTTCTCTTCCTCTGGTAGAATAATGACCACTTACATCAAGGTTGAGATCTACCACACTCTTCCTGGTGTGAAATACCTTGGTCTGAGAAGGAAGTTAATGAGAATCTTTGGATCGAAAGTGTCTCAAGCTTTCCTGCCCTCTGCCGTTCTCTTGATCCATTAATATATGAGGATGCATTTGTGGACCAGGTACTAAGCCAAAGAGCCCAGCTAATAGACACAAAGAAAGCCATATTTCTGGCTAGAATATAATACAACCTACGTAGACTTCTTAGCTGAAGACTATTCCCGGATTAATGACTTGAAAATTGTCAAGAGACAAAGGAAATTTATCTCTGATATGCTCCTCCAAATTATCCATACCAATCTTAGATCCTTAGAGATTGAGGTAAAACCTTACAGCAAGATGAAGGCCTGTGCCAGCTGCCACATAGGCTTTAGAGAGGAGCAGGACCATGTATACTCCATGGAGTTTCAGAGAGATCCTGCATTGTTTACAGGCAGAGAGGAACATTTAGCCAGTCTAAGGACTGCATCTACTACTTAGGAGCAGACTCCCAGGTACTAGTGTCTGAAATTCCAATGGATGAAGACTGAGATAATCCCTTGTGTTGAAAACCTCTCTCAGTGTAGAACCATTCATCCATTAAGGAACTTAAGGAGACCGGGAACTGGAAAAGATACTCTACACCCTGTGACATCCAAAAAGAAAGGCTAGAGGTAAAAGGACTCTGGAAATCAAATGAGTCGATTCTGGAACTACTGAAATAGGCTGAATATGCTCATCCGATGATTCCATATCTCTGAATGGATCCATCTCCCAGGATTCCTAAGAGTATTCATTCTGGGAATTGTCCAGAGGATCCAAGCTTTAACAGCTTCTATGACATCTTGAGATACCTCCTGTTAATATTGCGTAATACACGGGGCATGAGTAGATGGGCCTGTAGCCTTTTTCAGACAGTCTGTGCAGAGACTTTACTTTTACAAGAATCTCTTATGATATGCCTTGTATGTTCCGGATTATTTTCTTCCCGTAGAGCTATTATTATTATAGGGAATTCCAATTATTGATAGGCACCCTTTTGTTTAGTAATGACAGAAAAAATAGAATGGCTTACCTATGTCTCTTAGAGTGTGACCTTTTTTACGGGAGCAGAGGGATCTGAATCCATAACTGCATAAGATTTATTTTTAACCTTAATAAAGAAAATCTCTGCTAAACAAGTAGAGATTGATAGATACAGAAAAATAAGTAATATACCTTCAATAAAGAAAAAGAAGAATTCAAATTAAGATGAAAACTGCACACAAATCTAATTAGGAAAAAACCTATAAGAAAACATTGTGCTGAAAAGGGGAAGCCAATATGACCCTGCAAACGGACTTACATTTTAGAATACGCAAGAGCGAATCAGATTTCTGCGCATGCTCGGTAATGGCATGGCAGGACCATTAGACTAGCACCTGCATATTCGCGGGGAATAATCGCAGAGGAAAAAACCTGATTAGGCCCACAAGTAAGAATGGAAACTTAGGGACTTATAATAAAACAAGTAGAAAGCCGGAGATAGAGGAACAGAACAGCGAATAGCATATTACCAAGTACAGAGACATAGAAATAGGATAATAAATTTAGTGAATACATAAAACCAACATAGAGGCATACAATAATGCAATTAAAAAGCACATAGAATAAGTGAACTCAGCAGCTGTATTAAAAAGGCACTAGAAACAATTATTGCAAAATCTTGTACCAGGAAAGAGACATTCAGATATTTTCTGTTTTCCAAATATATCATAGGGATGTTACTTTTAACCAATTTAATGGCACACATTTTATTTACATTAAGGACTGAGTCGGCCCTGCAAGGAATTGAACTGGGCAAACAGATTCTTCTGATGAAGTATTAGTCCACTGAGCTATCTCACCACACTCAGGTGTGGTAGCTGCAATAAAAGATTTAACAGAGGCCTAGGAATAAGTGAATCCAGCAGTTATGATAAAAGGCCCAACAGAGGCCTAGGAAAAATCTAGCTGCTATATTAAAAGGCATAACAAATGCCTAGGAAAAATTGACTCCAGTGGCTATATTAAAAGCCATAAGGCCTAGGAATAAGCCTAGGAAAAAGTGACTCCAGTGGCTATATTAAAAGATACAGAGGCTTAGGAGCAAGACACAGGAGCCTAGGAATAAGTGACTCCAGTTAAAAGGCCCAACAGAGGCCTAGGGATAAGTAATCCAGTGGATATATTAAAAGATACAGAAGCCTAGGAATAAGTGACTCCGGTGGCTATATTAAAAAACACAGAAGCCTAGGAATAAGTGGCTCCAGTGGCTATATTAAAAGGCCCAGCAGAGGCCTAGGAATAAGTAATCCAGTGGATATATTAAAATACACAGGGGCAGGGCCGGACTGGGAAAAAAATTAGGCCCGGGCATTTTTCAATCAGAGCGGCCTCAGAAGTAGGGGGCGGGGCTAGAGACAAACACGCCCCCTCTCAAAGTGAGCATGTTGGTTCAATGCGCAGAGCCCTGCTAAAGAGCTCTAGCATTAGAAAAAGGCCCTGTATTTGTTCTGCGCAGCGCAAGCAAATTTAATAACATGCTTGCCCTGTGTTTGCTTTTAAATTGTCTCTGGTGTCTCCACAAGTGGGATACCAGTGGACAAAAGGGCCAGGAAAGCATATGGTGCATGTGTTTAGAGCCTGCTTGTGGGATTGCGTGTGTGTAGAGTGTGGTGTGGTTTTGTGTAAATAGGTCAATTTAATTTGTGTTTGTGGTGTAATATGTGTGGCTAGGGGCAGTGTGTGTGTAGGAGATCTAGTGTGTAAAGGACTGAGAGTGTGTATAGGAGATTGTATGTGTGTGTGTGTGTGTGTAGAGGATTAAGAGTGCATATAGGTAAGGGATCTAGCATGTATCTGGAGCGTAATGTGTGTAGTGGTGCCGTGTGAGGGGTTCTGTAGTGTGTATATATATATATTTATATTTGGATGTATTGTATGTGTGAGGGGCGAAGTGTGTGTGTGTGTGTGTGTGTGTAAGAGGGATGCTGTGTGTGAAGGTGTTTTTATCTGCCGTCACATTCTAGGTTTCTAATTTTTTTTGTCTGTTAACTCACTGAGGGTTATTTTATTTATTATATATATATGTGTGTGTGTGTGTGCTGTATATGTGTGGGAGTGTGCTGTGTGTGGGTGCTGTGTGAGTGAGGGTGCTGTCTCTCTGAGGGAGCAGTGTCTATCTGAGTGAGCAGTGTGTGTCTGAGGGTGCTGTGTGTATCTGAGGGTGCTGTGTGTGTGTGTGTCTGAGGGTGCTGTGTGTGTGTGTGTCTGAGGGTGCTGTGTGTGTCTGAGTGCTGTGTGTGTCTGGGTGCTGTGTGTGTCTTGGGTGCGCTGTGTGTGTCTGGGTGCGCTGTGTGTGTCTGGGTGCTCTGTGTGTGTCTGGGTGCTGTGTGTTTCTGGGTGCTGTGTGTGTCTGAGTGCTGTGTGTTTGGGTGCTGTGTGTGTCTGGGTGCTGTGTGTGTCTGAGTGCTGTGTGTTTGGGTGCTGTGTGTGTCTGGAGTGCTGTTCTCTGAGGGAGCAGTGTCTATCTGGGTGCGCTGTGTGTGTCTGAGTGCTGTGTGTGTCTGGGTGCGCTGTGTGTGTCTGAGTTCTGTGTGTGTCTGAGTGCTGTGTGTGTCTGGGGGTGCGCTGTGTGTCTGGGTGCGCTGTGTGTGTCTGGGTGCGCTGTGTGTCTGGGTGCGCTGTGTGTCTGGGTGCGCTGTGTGTCTGGGTGCTGTGTGTGTCTGGGTGCACTGTGTGTCTGGGTGCACTGTGTGTCTGGGTGCTGTGTGTGTCTGGGTGCTGTGTGTGTCTGAGTGCTGTGTGTTTGGATGCTGTGTGTGAGTGTTTATTTAAATTTAAATATATTCTTTTTATATATAAAATTAAAAAAAGTTATATCCCCTTCTCCCTTCTTACCTTGGGAGGGGGTGGGGAGCCTGGTTTCCATGGAGGGTTATTTTATTTATTATATATATATATATATATATATATATATATATATGTGTGTGTGTGTGCTGTATATGTGTGGGACTGTGCTGTGTGTGGGTGCTGTGTGAGTGAGGGTGCTGTCTCTCTGAGGGAGCAGTGTCTATCTGAGTGAGCAGTGTGTGTCTGAGGGTGCTGTGTGTGTCTGAGGGTGCTGTGTGTGTCTGAGGGTGCTGTGTGTTTCTGAGTGCTGTGTGTGTCTGGGTGCGCTGTGTGTGTCTGGGTGCTGTGTGTGTCTGGGGGTGCTGTGTGTGTCTGGGGGTGCTGTGTGTGTCTGGGGGTGCTGTGTGTGTTTGGGTGCGCTGTTTGTCT
>OW240914.1:14187544-14202089 GCA_933207985.1 Pelobates cultripes | reverse complement strand
TCAGGAGTAATTATCTAAGACTGTCAAGGAGGCAGAGCAGGGACAGAGCCAGCACAAGTCAAATACAGCCCTGGCAAATCAGCATCTAATCATAGATCAATGTATCTCTGTGAGGAAAGTTCAATGTCTCAATGCAGAGGATAGACACTGAATGTATTTGCTGCACACTGTACAGCACTGCCCCAGGAAGCACATCTAGCAGCCATCTGATGAGTGGCCAGTGAAGGTATCCCTAGGCTATAATGTAAACACTGCATTTTCTCTGGAATGACAGTGTTTAATGCAAAAAGCTTGAAGGGAATGATTATATTCACCATAACAAATGCAAAAGTTGTATGTGACGGTAGTAAACTGTATCACCGTCCAGTATTCCCTTTTTCCCAATAGCAGAATAATAACAATAATCCACAGGAATAAATATCGCTGGTATCACCAAATAATCCACACATGAGCCAAAGCTTAATGCTGAAACAATACTGATTTACTGGAAGCAACAGGCATTCACTTTATACAATAACAGACTCCTCCTCTGGGCCCGGCTAGATAATTGAGTTTCAGCAACACACTAAACTCAATTATCTGCTGGCCAGAAACATTAACATTTTCAACATTTTTAGAAAAATACTTTCTGCATAACATAGAAATATATAAACCACATCCATGGGTAGCTGAGGATACTGGGAGTCACATATCCAAATATCACAAAAATCCTTTTGGTAGTTTCTGTGTCACATCGTGTGGAAGTTTGAACGGCTTGCCATGTGGTGGTATCCGATTTAGAGTTCTATGAAATCAGTAGCAAGAGCCAGTCTCCGTTCGCACAGAATTACATGAAAACTACCATAGGTATGTTGCGGCTGGTTACATGAGAGTGCTCCCCTCGTTCGGTAGATGAAAACTCCCGAATGCCGGTTTGATACTATGAGTGGAAATAGGTCAGACGGGACTTCCATAATGACCGGACGTTCGTGTGATTGCCATAGATGCAAGGCCAGAGATAAAATAAAAGATATACTAATGAGACACAATAAAAGAAACATAAGGTATTGGAGAAATAAGTGGTGTTGTAGGTAATCCTCCATGTAAATAATGGGGAGAGGATATAAGGAGGCCTTCTACCTGATATAGCCTTAAAACTCAAACTAGCCCACACAAACTAGCAAAGTTCCATAGCTGTGGGATGAAATTCAGGCCTCTGAGCCCCGACTGGATCAAGCTAGCTGAGCCATAAGGTGCAGCGAGTGTTTACAGGATTAGCTCATGACAGGTTGATAAAACATTAACTCCACCTTTCGCACAAAATCGTTGAAGATCCTGTCCAGCTTGGACATGATATCAAGTTTCCCATCTGTGGTGTGGGGGATCCATGTGGCATCCGCTGAGGTATACAGGAGTAGTGGTGTCACTTCGAGCACCCAGCAGGTCAGGGCAGCCCCCAGAGGGTGGACAGGGATTATCCCAGCCCGTCCGAGAAGAGGGGTTATAGGGCTTCTGCTCAGTGTCGATTGCCGTAAGGCACCCCCAGCTCAGGGGATCACCCACCTCCCATGTCTGGTGTGCACTAGGCTGCACGATCATAGCCGTGCAACAGGTGGAACACTACACAGTGAGTCACCTTTTGGTCAGGAATTTGGTATGTCACTAAAGACTTTCCCCTTTGAAGCTAAAATGAGCTGAAAAAAAAATGAAGTTTTAGGCAACATAGGAGAAGAGCTCCAGTAAAGAATGACTCTCCACCATGATGGTCGGGGCCTGTCCCCCTGACAAGCATGTTTTATCAGATTATTTTAATAAGTGCCATGGCTTAGACTGGAGACCTTCTATGTTGGTAGTGAACAGCTTGGTGTTGGTGCATTGACTTTAACACTTTATGTACGATTTACTATGAAGCTCACAATTTTAGAGTGTAAGAGTTTTATATTTCCTCTATGTTTGTTTAATTAATTGCTCTCTAAATGGGTGTGTATTAAATATCTCTCTATGATCTTTCAGGTACTGTGATATCTGCAAGCAATTACACCTGCAGTGGACAGAGAGAGGTGAAAAGCTGAATTAATTGCTTCTAAATATACAACACACAGAGACATTTTATCAGTATTTATACTGTTGTAGAGCCACCGGTAGTATACATTTTACTATGTTTTTGTTTTTTGATATACTTCATTTTTAATTTTGTATATTGCAATTGATTGTGCTGGCATTTACTTTTTAAGCTTTGTTTTAGAAACTAAAGAAAAAGTTACCTGTGCACTATCCCAAATCCGTATGCACATTTAAATAACTGGAGGTCTTTTAGTATCTCTCCAATGGTCATTCAAGTTAAAGATCATCTGACATGTCAAGCGAAAACTTCCTAGAAATTCATCCTGCTGTCTTCAGCTTTAAGGAAAAAAATCTCTAATGAGACAGAAGGGTATTTTTCTAAACATTTACATACGTATTAACCTTTTATAGAAATGCATGAGATGGGTGACAGCACTGTAATATAGCTCTGTAATACAAAGGCAAATACAAACATATACCATTTAGCCCTGCGCTTAAACTACAACTACTCCTGGGTGGCAGCAATGATCTACAGCACACTTCAGCCCCAATACATATAATAAAAACTAAATAAAAAGTTATGTTTGCCCTATCCCAAATAACTGTAGGTTTTTTTAGTATCACTCCAATGGCCATTTAAATGTAAACTCACCTACCATGTTAAGGCAACACCTCTTAGGTGAGTCCTAGACTAACAATTCACCTTGCTGTTTTCAGTTATAAGGTAAAATATCCAATGAGACAGAGAAGGTTATTATTAACCACCTATGCACTGATTAACCCTAAATAGGTAACACAGCACTGAAACATGGCTGTGTAATGCAAAATCAAACATACAAAATGAAGCCCTGTATTTAAACTCCCACTACTCCTGGGTAGCAGCAATTAAAATAGTGTACATCAGCCCCAATGCAAACAATAAAAACAAAATAAAAAGCTGGTAAAAAGTTAGTTAAAAATGAAACTCTCTAGTGAGACAGAAAGGGGTTAGTTTTGAACCCCTTAATGACGAGTGACGGACAAGGTCCATCACTCAGGGGAAACCCTTAACGACGAGTGACGGACCTTGTCCGTCACGCAGTAAAATTAAACGCCAGATCGCCGTGATCGTGGCGATCGCTGGGTTAATGGTGCTCCGGTCTGCCTCTGTATTAGAGGCAGACCGGGAGCACCCGATCTCGCTGACCAGCACATGTGCTCGCTCTGACAGCCTGTCAGAATGAGCACATGTGCATAGTATACTTACCATCTGCCTCCCTGCCTCCCTAATTTAAAATCCCACCCCCCTTTACCCATTTTAATACAAAATTAATCCCTTTCCTGCCAATTGATCACTGACTACAGTGATAAATTGGCAGGGATTACATTTTACTATGATCTGATTTTTTTTTTTTTAACCCCTAAAGGGTTAATTCTTTTTTTTAACCCTCATGGGTTAAATTTATTTTATTAATTAATTTAAGCATTTTAAAATTATAAATTTAGCTAGCTGGTATGGGTGGAAGTTAGTGGGAATTGGGGGATTTGGTGTTAGGCTAACTAGGGGTTAACGTTAAAAAAAAGTTTTAAAATAAGCTTTAAAAAGTTCAAAGTTAAGTTAAAAAAAGTTTTAATAACGTTTAAGTTTAAAAAAAAACAACCTTTAGCCAGTCCAAATAAAAATTAACCCCTTCCCTGCCAGTCGATCACTGCCTACAGTGGTCAAAATACAGATTTATACTGTGATCTAATTTTTTTTAACCCCTGACAATTAACTTTTATTTATTTTTTAACCCTCAGGGGTTCAATTTATTTAATTAACTAATTTATATATTTTATAATTATATATTTTGCTAGCTGGGGTGGGTGGGAGTTATGGGAAAATGGGGAATTTACTGTTAGTGCTGCTTACTGCTAGTTAGGGGTTAACAGAAAAAAAAAGCTTAGAAAAATGTTAAATCTGTAAAAAAAGTTTTAAGAAAGTTTAGGAAAGTTTATGAAAATTAATAAGCAAAACAAAAGTTTAAAAACTAGTTTTTAAAAGTAAAAAAAGTTTCAAAAAGTAAAAAATACATATAAAAACGCTCATTATCACTACACCTGGAACAAACTAGAGAAAAAATAATCCCACGCAAAGGTTCAAAATATGCCTTTTTGAATTACACCAGGGTGTATTCTTTAATAAATAGTATGTGTTTGTGGGGAGGTTTCAATAACCAACCATCTAAACTATTCCAAATTGGAACATGGACACAGCGTAAAACTTCAAAGTTAGAAAAAAACTGAATGGCTGCGTCTCAAATGTGCCCCTTCAACATTCACATATACCTGGCAAAGGTACATACGGGGGTATTGCTGTACTCAGACCACATAGCTGAGCAACATATGAAGTATTATACAATCATAGCACACATAAGGTTTGCAAAATATACTGTGCAAACTCACTTTGTGTGTCAAAAAGGGAGGAAAAACGCTTATTACCACTACACTTGGTACAAGCTAGCGGAAAAATGATCCCACGCCAAGGTTCAAAATATGCCTTTTGAAAAACCCTGGGATGTCTTCTTTAAGAAATGGTATGGCTTTATGGGGTATTTGGATTATATAGCATGGTAAAATACTCTAAAATGGGACATGGGCACAGCGTAAAAATGTAAAGTTTGAAAAAAACTGGAATGGCTGTGTCCCAAATGTGCCCCTCTGATGTCCACAAATACCTGGCAAAGGTACATACGGGGGTATTTCTGTATTCAGCCGACATAGCTGAGCAACATATGACGTATTATACAGTGATAGCACACATAAGGTTTGCAAAATATACTGTGCAAACTCACTTTGTGTGTCAAAAAGGCAGAAAAAACGCTTATTACCACTACTCCTGGTACAAGCTAGCGGAAAAATGATCCCACACTAAGGTTCAAAATATACCTTTTGAAATACCCTGGGGTGTCTACTTTAAGAAATGGTAGGCATTTGTGGGGTAGTTTGAATTTAAAACCTGCGAAGATGCTTGGAAATTGCACATAGGCCCAGTGTCAAAATTCAAAGTTCTGTAAAAACTGATATGGCTTGGTCTCTTATATGGCACTGTTGCTTCACGAAATAGTGCCAAAGACATTCATTGGGGGTGTCTTTTTACTCAGATGACTTAGCTGAGCATAATTTGGAGGGTTTGAACTTAGTGGCACATATGAAATATACAAAATGCCCAGCAAAAATACAATCCGTATGTAAAAAATGCACAAAATTATTTTTTACCACATACTTTGGCATATATTGGTGAAAAAACGGGGGCCTGTTAAGGCACAATATGCACCTTATAAGATACCCTGGAGTGTCTCCTTTTACAAATGGTAGGCTTTTGTGGGGTTTTTTTTTTGAACAGTCAAACTGTTATATTACCCCAAATGGAAGCAAAGGCTCATTAAATCCATCTCTCAAAATTCTACTGTGAATACTGAATAGGACAGGTCTCCTATATGGCACTGTAGCTTCACGAAATAGTGCCAAAGACATACAACGGGGTGTCCTTTTACTCAGAAGACTTAGCTGAACATAATCTGGGGGGTTTGAACTTAGTGGCACATATGAAATATACAAAATGCCCAGCAAAAATGCAATCCGTATGTAAAAAAATGCACACAATTATTTTTTACCACATACTTTGGCATATATAGGTGAAAAAATGGGGGCATGTAAAGGCATAATATGCACCTTATGAGATACCCTGGAGTGTCTACTTTTACAAATGGTAGGCCTCTGTGGGTTTTTTTTGAACAGTCAAACTACTATAATACCCCAAATGGAAGCAAAGGCACATTAAATCCATCTCTCAAAATTCTACTGTGAATACTGAAAAGGACAGGTATCCTATATGGCACTATAACTTCATGAAATAGTGCCAAAGACATGCAATGGGGATGTCATTTTACTCAGAAGATGTAACTGAACACACAATAAAAATTTGTACAGGAATAGCACACACCAACTTTACAAAATGCACATACAAATTTCTTTGTTATAAGTTTATGTGTCAAAAACCAAAAAAAACCACAATTTTACTCCAATATTTAGCAGAGGTTGGCGGTGAAATGGCTACATAGAAATTGTCAAAACAACCTTAGGTAAATAGCCTGTGATGTCTACTTTATATAAATATATACTTTTGTGTGGCAATTTTGTTTTCTTTAATGGCTATTAAGCTTACAAGACAAACATACCAAATTCTAAAATCGCTCCACATTAAACGTTTATTTTACACCTTGTGCTTTGTGACCTGTAACTACCAAAAAAACCTGAAAATCCCAGACACATTGTATATTCTGTAAATCAGAACTAAATTAATTTATTTTTAATTACTTTCCTTAACCTGCACTAATTATGCACACATTATTATTGCAAAAACTCTAAAAAATATTACATTTTTTTTTGCATGTTTCTATATTTTTTATAATAAATAAGCATTTTTATATATATAAATATGTATGTATGTATGTTACATCAAATTAAAGCCCTTTCTGTCCTTTAAAAAACAGTATATAATATGTGTCGGTGTAATATGCCAATTGCAGTTGAACGTAAACAGCAAAAAATGCCGTTGTCATTAAGTGAAAGACAAGCTTCTGAAGCTCTGTCCTTAAGGGGTTAAGCAAATTAAGTTTGCTTGCAGTTTCTTTCTTTTGGGGTCTTAGATAGCAGAACTACTGCTGTAGCATGGGCCAGTGTGAGGATAGGATAGGTTACATGCATAATTTGTTTCCACAAAAAATAAGCTATCTATGCATACTGAAATAAAAAAAATAATGCATTTCAAATTACTGAATTATGGTTGTGTTTTTTTCACAAATTGCTTGGTAGTGAAAAAGGAATACTCAAACCTTGTCCATAAAATAACTTGAAATGTTGATTTTGGAGTTACAATGTGGGCTTTCTTATTTTTCAGTACAATCAACAATTAGTTCAGCTTTCCTTTGGCTGAACTTGCTGCTGAGATACACACATTATTGAAACTGACAGTTCAGTAATGCTTTATAATAATAATAATGGAATTACAACCCTTACAACATTAATATCAGGCTGAAAGATATGGTTGTTTTTTCAGATGTTGTAATAATGTAAAATAACTTACCCTGCAGTATGTCATCCATTCCTTGAAGAGGACTGATTCAGAGAGCTAAAATCTATTATGTCATACATTCATGAAGTCAGAAAGATAACTGGGTTTAAGTATTGTGTCTTGTCATATATATAAGGGAAAACTGCATGACTATATGACTTGCTCTGATATAAAGAACATGTTTCAGTCTTTTGAGGAATCATAGTCTCTTGTGTGTGCTCCAGAAGGTAGTATACTTCAAATTTACGTACTCCCTGAAGAAGGTCATATGGAGTCTTGCGTGATGAACGTTGTCAAATATTAATTGCATTTTTCACACAAAAAATTATTTGCAGTGAACTGAAAAATGACTTGAATATATATATATATATATTGGAAACATTTAGTTATATTGGGGGGAAATATTCAACAGTGTCAGCTCTCTCAACAATTGTTTTGGCCTTGGTGGACCTTGTCAGTATGGTGTAGGTTCAGTTTGTGCCAAAGTGCAATTTGTCTAAATTTGGGCCAGTTTGGTGTTCAAATTGTTTAATCCTAAAAAGCCATATGGCAAGACCATGAAACAAAGGGCTTGTGCAATGGACAAGCATTTTTGCTTTGAGTTATGAATCTGAGTTTCAAAAATAGGAACAGAATGCACCTTACTGGAGTAAAGTGATTCAATACTAAAGAGATTTTGTTAGAAGGTATTTACATTTAAAATCAGATCTTCCAAAATGCTCTTTTTATTGTGAACATAACTATACCCATGTTGTTTTGCACTTGTTACATATTTATTATATTGCACTATTGTGTTTTATTTTTCTATTTTACATTTATAAATAATTTAAAAAAATGAAAAGTTGATGATTTAAAACCAAATGTTCTTGTGGGTGTAATATTAATATGCCTGCATGATAGTAAATATGTCTTAATGAAATAGATTCACTGGATACCGGATGTCCTTGTGAGGAATAGGGTGGTGTTGATAATCAACAACTTAATATTGCAGATATGGTATAGCAAAAATTACTATAAGTGGGATATCATCAAACACAGTTTATTTGCAAATAGAAAAATGTATTATTTGTGGTAATAAAAATATAACAACACAAAGTAATAATAAAATATATTCAAAAGTGGTATAAAATCGTAGCCACTAATAAGTCCAGTACAGACAGTTGTGCAGTTGAGTTACCCTTCCATTGAGGCAGCTATTGTAGTGGAAAGTTCTCTCTTTCAGCCGCACAAGGAATAATACAGCTGGAGGGACGTAGGAATCTCAGACCGGTGGACAATACTGCTGATGCCGGAAAGATGCAGGACAAATGAAGAATAAGAGATGGATCCTCAGCTCATCAACGTGTTTCACCCGTGGTTGGCGGGCTTTTTCAAGATAGTGAATGATCCGTGTGTCATAGCCTATATACCCTATAGGATTGTGATGCCTGTTAAGGCTTCTTAAAGGTACATACAATTTTCTGAGATGCCTTGTTCAGATGTTAAGGATATCCTCTTGTCAAATTATACAAGCAGAGAACTGAACTCTTGTGGAAAAGAAACTTAGTTAGAACTATTAGTAAGTACTTTATTTGATCAATGGTTTGTTAATTTAGCTTCACCTGTACACAAGGTGGAACATAATTACAATACATGCATACTGTCTTAAAATGCCAAATACTCAAAAGGGTAAATTGTGCCCTTAATAAAATACTAGAATTTGAGGACAGCAGTGTTAAGACACCCCTGGTGCCTGTGAGGGAAACCGCTGTTTAGTTAAGCTTCCCCCTTCGCAATCTCACTATCTCCGTTCGAATAGACTGCTGTATACGAACCACCATCAGGGGAAGCGGTAATCTCCTGAACGGGATCCGTAAGCGGCTTCAACTCCCGAACATAAATCCACGAACCGTCGCTAGCCGCCAAACAAATATATCCACCAAGCGGCTTGCGACTCCAGCAGTCAATCTCTAGTCGTCGGTAATAAATCCCCCCAATAATGAGACTATGCTCCGCATTGAGGGTCAAACAGGATCTGGCTTTACTGTGCGCTACCCGCCCGTATTTATGCAGGTCTCCCACTTGGTGGACACTCCCCTAGGGGACCAAATGGGAGACTGTAATGACAGATGGACATATGGACATTTCAGACATACAGACACAAACTTTTCCCACAATGCAATATGGTTTCCTCCCCTCTGCCCTGGAGATAATTGAGAAGTAATTCAATTATCTCCAGGACAAAGACAAATCGCCATCTTAAGTAAAATACCAGAAAACACACAAAAATACATAATTCCACAACTACCGAACATTTTACATTCATATCACATATCCCCAGATAGCCTGGATCTGAGGGCATATTATTAGCGAATAGTGCTCAGATCCCATACACATAGTTCAATCGCCGTGGAGTCAAAGTTCTTACAGTCTTTCGGTATGCGATTGACTCCATGGGAAGGCTATCTGGGTTAAGTCTCTGCATGTAATTCAAAACTCCCGAACGGCCGGTGTTCGCATGCTTTCGTAGACGGAGCAGGGTGACCCGTTGTTTCAGCGGTGTTCAGCAGAAAAAGTGTCTGTTTTTAGTTCCATGAAATCAATGCCAAACACCGCTGGTCTTTCGTGCGATCTAAAATGGCCACTGCCTCGTGGTCGTCATGCGAACGACGACCACCCTGTATTCAGTTTTAATTGAGAAGTGTCTGCGGTTAACCACAATGTTCTAATTGGGATCAAGAGGTTAACCAGCAGCACACTTTTATTCTGGGTGGCCGTCCGCTCGGTAGATTTGTTCCGTAAAAAAGTCATTCGTACGCATGGGCTATAGAAACAGGCAATTTCCACAAAAGGAAGGCAAACTAGACGAATCCACCAAGAATAGTCATACAGATGGTTCTGTCACAAGCAGCAAAAAAGGGAACTTTAATAAAAAGCTGTATTAGCACTGAGAGAGATTTCACTAATCCCAAAACAAACAAAGTTGATGTTAAAGAGCGTGTTTGTTAGTACTTTTTTTTTATTTATTTGAAAAAATGCAAAAGTAGTTTGTGTTGGTATTTTGAGAATTGTAGACTATTACAAATATGTCTGGGTGTCTGGGCAAGTCAGTGGGTATTTTGACCAAGGCAGTTAGTAGGTAGTGATGTCACGAACGGTTCGCTGGCGAATAGTTCCTGGCGAACATAGCGTGTTCGCGTTCGCCACCGATGGCGAACATATGCGATGTTCGGTCCGCCCCCTATTAATTTACTAATACTAAGTAAAAATTACTTAGTATTAGTAAATTGTGCCCCTACTCGCAATACCGCGAGTAGGGGCATGTCTATTAAGCAGTGAGCAGCCTGTGGCTGCTCACTGTTTAAAAAAAACAAGAGTCCCCCCCCCGGTGGGGGCCCTAAATACTAATAGGGGGGCGACCTATTGTCCTCCCCCCGGCACCCACCCCTGAGCGGTGGGTGGGGGCCCTAAAAATACCAATAAGGGGGGGACCTATTGTCCCCCCCCGGCCCCCACCCCTGAACGGTGGGTGGGGGCCCTAAAATGAAAAATAAGGGGGGGACCTATTGTCCCCCCCACCCCCACCCCTGCGCGGAGGGTGGGGGCCATATTGATAATGAGGGGGGGACCTAATGCCCCCCCGGCCCCCACCCCTGTGCGGCGGGTGGGGGCCATATTGATAATGAAGGGGGGACCTACTGCCCCCCCCGTCCCCCACCCCTGGGCGGCTGGTGGGGGCCATAAAGATAATGGGGGGCCCTACTGTCCTTCCCCCGGCCCCCACCCCTGGGCTGCGGGTGGGGGCCATACTGATAATGAGGGGGGGGACCTACTGTCCTCCCCCCTGGCCCCCACCCCTGGGCGGCGGGTGGGGGCCATATTGATAATGAGGGGGGGACCTACTGTCCTCCCCCCCGGCCCCCACCCCTGGGCAGCGGGTGGGGGCCACAAAGATAATGAGGGGGGGACCTACTGTCCTCCCCCCCGGCCCCCACCCCTGGGTGGCGGGTGGGGGCCACAAAGATAATGAGTGGGGGGACCTACTGTCCTCCCCCCCTGGCCCCCACCCCTGGGCTGCGGGTGGGGGCCCTAAGCAAATCCCTCCCCCCCAAGGTGACTAGGGGTCCCCAAGCCCCTAGTTACCACCCCCCCCAAATAAAAAGTCCCTACCTACCCCCCTCACCCTAAAAAATAGTGAGGGGGGAATAAAATAACTAACCTGTAAAATAAAAGTAAACTTACCATTCAACGTCTTCTTTTTTTCTCAAATCTTCTTTTTTCAGCCCCAAAAAAGGCCAAATAAAAAACCATCATAACCGTCGAATTGAAAATAAAATAAAAATCCAGAGCGCAAAAAAAAAAACAGACGAAAAAGAAAAAACCAGAGCGCAAAAAAATAATCCATCTTCACCCATGGAGGGCTCCGCGCAGACTGAGCTCTGCAGGGCGGGGGAAGGCTTATAAAGCCTTGCCACGTCCTGCAATTAGGCTAAGAACACTCTTCTTTTTTCAGCCCCAAAAAAGGCCAAATAAAAAACCATCATAACCGTCGAATTGAAAATAAAATAAAAATCCAGAGCGCAAAAAAATAATCCATCTTCACCCATGGAGGGCTCCGCACAGACTGAGCTCTGCAGGGCGGGGGAAGGCTTATAAAGCCTTGCCACGTCCTGCAATTAGGCTAAGAACACTCTGATTGGTGGGTTTAAGCCAATCAGAGTGCTCTTTGTCATTTTACACAGCGTGGGAAAATTCAAAAGCACTTTCCCATGCTGTGTAAAATGACACAGAGCACTGTGATTGGATGGGGGTGGGGGCCGGGGGGGCCCTCATTATCTTTGTGGCCCCCACCCCCTGCCCAGGGGTGGGGGCCGGGGGGGGAGGACAGTAGTTCCCCCCCTCATTATCTTTGTGGCCCCCACCCGCAGCCCAGGGGTGGGGGCCGGGGGGGAGGACAGCAGGTCCCCCCCTCATTATCTTTGTGGCCCCCACCCGCCGCCCAGGGGTGGGGGCCGGGGGGGATGACAGTAGGTCCCCCCCCATTATCTTTGTGGCCCCCACCCGCCGCCCAGGGGTGGGGGCCGGGGGGAGGACAGTAGGTCCCCCCCCCTCATTATCTTTGTGGCCCCCACCCACCGCCCAGGGGTGGGGGCTGGGGGGGATTACAGTAGGTCCCCCCATTATCTTTGTGGCCCCCACCCGCAACCCAGGGGTGGGGGCCAAGGGGGGAGGACAGTAGGTCCCTCCCCTCATTAGTCTTTATGACCTCCACCCGCCGCCCAGGGGTGGGGGCCGGGGGGGAGGACAGTAGGTCTCCCCCCCTCATTAGTCTTTATGGCCCCCACCCGCCGCCCAGGGGTGGGGGCCGGAGGGGAGGTGGACAGTAGGTCCCCCCCCCTCATTATCACTATGGCCCCCACCCGCCGCGCAGGGGTGGGGGCCGGAGGGGGGGTGGCCAATAGGTCCCCCCCCCATTATCAATATGGCCCCCACCCGCCACGCAGGGGTGGGGGCCGGGGGGTGCAGTAGGTCCCCCCCCTCATTATCAATATGGCCCCCACCCGCCGCGGAGGGGTGGGGGCGGGGGGGACAATAGGTCCCCCCTTATTGTTATTTGGGCCCCCACCCACCGCTCAGGTCTATTCACGTTCGCGACATCACTATTAGTAGGGTATAATTGGGGTATAAATAGACTGTGTAGCTCAGGAATAATGCTTCAGTAGCTAAGCTTCACCCACCATCTGCTCTTTTTCATCCAGTTGGAGGGACATGATGCATTGACAAAGGAGTTACACTGAAACCTTTATTTGTCATCCAAATAAATGTGCACACAGCAACTACTTGCACAGCCTCTATTTTTCTGTTTTGTACTGTGCTCTTCTTCCTCCATTAGACATTCATAACTAACATGTACATGAATAAACAAGCAAAATACAGAAGCAAAAGTGCTACCTAAAATTTATTTGAAGAACAAGCAAGAATACAGATGTTTTAAGCAGAACATTTACTCAATGCATCTTGTTCTTAACAGATTGCAAACCTCATTTATATATACAGCTCACAAAATACAAATAATTCAAGGAAATCCAACCCCAGTGCATGCAGGAAGGAGGGAAAGCATCGTGGTTGCCACCATTTTGGATTCCATCTCTGACCCTAGGTCACATGATATGTCATGACTTCATCGCTAGGAGACAAGATGGTAACAGAAGGTAACTAGTAAAATGAACTACAAGGTCTCAGTAGGGTAAAGAAAACCTCAAAGCATAAAAGGAGCATTGAAGCACAGTAAAGACATAACAGAATATCACCATTTCTAGCTAGCTTGTAAAATATAAGGAGTATACAAAAGAGGAGACAAAGGTAGGCAGAAGTAGGAGGGACAGAGAAGTGTACAGAGGAGTGGCACTAAATTAAAACAAAGGAAAAAGAGAATAAAATAATAAAAATGCAGAAATAAAGTCATAATTAAGGTACATTAACTCCATACACCTATTCTACATTAAGATTCAAATACATCTGCATTGCAAAAGCACCAATTGATGGATTATACGGAGGAATAAGTGTGGTTCATTTCATAAGCTGCTCTTGAATTTTTAATTCAAGTTTTGAAGCCATGTCTAATAATTTTCTTTCTTGCAAATCAGATGATATTTATTTAACATCAAATTATGATCACACACAATTGTGTTGCTTAATGTCTAAGTTTACAGATCAGTTCAGATTTAAGATTCAACTTTTCTCTGTTCTTCCAAATCACAAACAGAAGTCTACAACAGTTAGTACATTGAATTTTTGGTACACATACAGGTTTCTCTTTAATCTGTCAATCTGTTTTCAATTGTGCAATGTCAGGTGACAGAAAGGATAATGTAAATTGCACAGGAATGTGAAAGGGGACAGATGGTTTACCAAATGGCTTGATCCTTTGAATAATCAAAGGCTTTGCAAGGTGTGAGAAGTCACACATAAGTGGCCTGTAAGTCTGGTTTAAATATAAACTAGCTGACTTCAGTCATATGGCCTGTGCCTTTTAACTGATGGGTAAATTTCTTTGATATGTTAATGATCATTAGCTTTCAAGAAAAAAAAAAAAAACAGCCTTGTGTTCCAGTATCATATCCAAAAGAAATAAACATTAAAATTTACCCACAGAATAATAATTAAGTCTCATTTTTGTTATATTTTGAATGTGACCATCACAAGCTTCTTATCAAGCCCAAACATGATTTGCGTAACTTAACCATAGGGGAAGGGATTGTGATGTCTGCTATATTGGGTCAAAAGTAAGGAGTGTGACATATCTATGGATTGGAAAAATGGTAATTCATATTCAAAGATGCAATTATTATAATTGTGGCAAGTACATAAGAGAAGATAGATCCAAATGTTTCCATTTTGATTAAAGTTGCTCTGGAACATAAAGGG
>OW240914.1:14131217-14174326 GCA_933207985.1 Pelobates cultripes | reverse complement strand
ATATACAAAGCCAGCAGTCCTACCCCACATCAAAGATTTCCTATTCATGAACAGTTATATAAAGACATGTCAGATTTGCTAGATGAAGCCCCTTTCAAACGTATCACTAATGCAGTTATTAAAACAGCAATTTACTTTACTTATTATGGGTTCCTTAGATCTATAATAAACATAACTCCCAAGAAGACCTAAAATGCCCCTATCTGGTAAAACACCAACATCAATATGTCCTATCATTACCAATTACTAAAACAAGCCAACTGGGTCAGCCAGTTCAGATTGCATATTACCGTACGCCAAATAAATGGAGCCCACTGAAGATCCTAGATGCCTATTTCAACCAACATAATCAGACACACCTGTTCTGTCACTCCACGGGGCCGTCCTGACCACTTCAAAATTCATGTTGTACGTACAAGTGTTACTAACTAGACTGGGTGTGAACTCTAGTAGATATTCAGGACACTCCTTCAGGATAGTGGCTGCATCTACGGTCTCCAGTCAGGACATACCCATTCATGTTAGTAAATTGTTAGGTCGATGGAAGTCCTCTGCTTCCTCTGTATATATACCTCAACCTGTTCAATAAATACAAAGGGCTTTTGAGAAAATTTCATGTCTTGAGGTATATACCTTGCATTATGTTTCTGTGCATTAATAAATATTCTTTGCCATAATACTTCTGTTTTTGCCCACTTTATTTATCCGGCCAACAGCATACGTCGGTTCCGGCACACATCAACCAACTTTTTTCTCTATACAGGTTACGTCAATACAGAGTATACATTAAACTTAAAACGATGGTTGCCCCAAGCACAAATATATATATATATATATATATATATATATATATATATATATATATATATATATATATATATATATATATATATATATATATATATATATATTTATATATATATATATATATATATATATAATTTATTTTTATTTGTATAGATATCATGTCGAACTGTTAATTGGTAATTTCAAAACATATTTTTTCCATCTCTTGATTTGACAGCTTGGGCAGACCTCTTGTCTATCATAGCAAGCTAAGCTGTTTGTTTAGCCCACCAAATCAGATTCTACTCCATTCTGTTCCTAGTTTTTCTGGCTACAGGAATGAAACGCGGAATCACAAATCAAAACAAACATGCTTGTCCATTGCACAAGCCAGTTGTTTCATGATTCTGCCATTTGGCTATTCAGAGTTACAAAATGTGACCACAAAATCATCCAACATCCAGTCAAAATGCACTTTGGCGCAAGCTGAATCAACAAGTCTACACCTTGCTGACAAGGCCCACCAAGGTGAAAATGATTGTCTGAGATATCTATATTTCTCATGTTGAGGGCTCTGACAGTCATTTCAGATCTTAACTACTCTTTAGAGTGGGAACAGTTTGATATGCAAATTGTTTTGTTTCTCTATGCAATTGCACAATATGAGCTAAAATTGCTTACGAATTGAACATTTTAGGGCAATATATTTCATTTGTTGTTCATTCTAGGTGTTTACTTACACTCTATTTTGGTTTGTTTGCCATAGTTTTGTATTATATACCTTTGAAGAATGTGCTCATAAATGATAAACTATTCAATATCTTTCCCCCAAATAACAATATTTGTCTATGTTTATATAAATGCAAGTCATTTGTCAGATGAGTACACATTAATAATCTACGAATAATGCAATTAATCTTTTACAAAGTTCATCGTACACGACTTAATTTGACCTTCTCCAGGGATAATGTAAATTGGATGTATTCTACCTTCTGGAATATACACAAGTGATCATGGTTCTCCAAAGACCTGCAAATGCTTTTTATATCACAGCAAATCGTATAGTCATGTCGTTTTCTCTTATATATGATAAAGTCCAGTGATTGAATCCATTGCTTTATCTTTCTGCATGAAATTCTAAATAATAGATTTTGGCTCTCTAAGTCAGTGCTCTTTAAGGAATGGATGACATAGTGCAGGGTAAGTTATTTTACATCTGAAAAAGCAACCATATCTGTGATATTGATATTGATGATTCCTATTATGAGGGTTGGAATTCCATCATTATTATAATAATAAAGCATTACTGAGGATTGAACAGTTGTTTCTATCCAAAAGAAAGTATGACTGATTTTTGATTGTACCTAAAGTAAAGTTGTTTAATGGACAATTTTTGATTAACGTTTCACTACCAAGCAAATTGTGAAATAAACACCACCAGAATTTGGGGTGTTTGCAAGGCAATTTTAAGTGTTTTTTTTTTTTTTTTTTTTTTTTTTATATATACAGAGATAGAACATTGTTTTGTGAAAAATAGTAAAAACTTAATATTTTTTTTCAAATAATTAAATTAATGATATGAAAAAAGTGTTGTCAATAAATAACATTTCCAAATATGTAACATAGAAATGTTTCCCCACATAGCATCCTCCAACAAATACATCATCTCATATGTAGAAATTCATATTCAAAAACATTCATATAACTTGTGGGGTGTTTTTCATATATTCAGGCATTTGTAGATTTATTTTATAATGTTATAATGTTATTTTATAATGCTATATAGTGTTAAAAAAGTTTTAGTGATTGTATGATTTTGAAAAATATATGTATATAAGACAGAATCAAAGTCTTTGTATTTAAAATGTTAACAGAAATCCATGATTCGCACTAAATAAACCTCTTGACTAGAAAAGTTATTTTTTATATTAAACATCAGATGTATATATTTGACACAAATTGTGTTCAGGTGCATCTAAAAAAAGTAAATTTTTACAATTTTCTCATTTATTTATTTGTGAATTTTTGCAGACATAGGACTTGTTTTCTCGCAGACTAGCCACTGGTTGGTAAACCCCAGAAACATTCACTGTGTAAGTTGTCATCATAGCAACAAACTATTTCTAGTAAAAAGACTCACACTTAGCAATTATATTTCACTATGCGTAGAAGCATGCTTGTCACCCTCCACCTGTCAATCCCACCCCCAAACCATTCTAACTCTTTTGAAAGTGCATGGCATTTAATCTATACATTGTGCAAGCAAATTTGCTAGCAAATGCTAGATTGGTAAAGAAACCATTTTAAGAATAGGTCTTTATTGCACTTAATAACTTTTTACACTAGACTCTATGCAAAATAGACCTCCAATGGGTGGTATGTATGAACCTCCAAGAATAACATGTGCTGTGGATATTATGAAACTCCCTAGTCAGTGCTAACAGACTGACATTACTCCATTCAGATGCCGAGATTCTGGTAACAAAGCCAGCATGTCCGTATCGCTAAAGATGTTTGCCCTGCTTGGGGAGGCATTCCCAGTCAGAACAAATTAACGAAGACAAGTGGAGTTGTGGAGGCTGTTGCATGAAGTGTAGCAGCCACAAAATTCTGAAGATGGTGGTGCTGGAACAGAGATGAAGTCAGTATATGCTTATTGTATAAAGGTATGCGGATATCTTAAAATAAGAGAGTAGAGTTAGCGCTAATCTGTTTAGAAAAGGAAAAAGGCAGCAATCCCAAACAAGGACTCCCTCACGTGTCCTTAGAGTAAATGGACAAAAGCAAACAAACAAAAGATGGGTCTGCACCAATAAACAAGGTAAATAAATTAAAGTCCAAGTAAGGGTAGTGATAATAAAATGGAGTTTAATAGAGTGGAACTTGGGTCCTAGGTTGGTCTCTGGAGTTGTGAGGTTCCGCTCCTCGCAGTATCCAAATATATAGGAGAGGGCGATGAATGATGGAAAGGATGATGGTGCAGGATGATCCAAGAGGTGTGACATATAAATAAAATAGGTCTTACTTACAATTAGTAGAGCTTAATCCAGCTCTGGTGTGGATAGCTTGCAGCGGTATAATCCCTTCTTGTAGGATATACAATGAATATCCTCTTCAGTGCAGTGACAGACAGCCATGGGGGAAATAAAAACACAGATGGGATAAATTTGTGAAACAACATACTTAGATGTATCAAATAGAGCCGAGGGAGTAACCGTTGGGACAACCAGGAGTCCAAACACATGTCGGTGATGACATGAATAACTTAGAACATTTCACATGGTACCATGGCGCAAGAGATTAAATGGAAATACCCTCACGCAGGACATAGTTTCAGTTTAGGTTCCAAATGGTTTTGGGCCTCGTCTAGCATTGGAACATGTTCATATCCATGAAAGTTTTAGGTTTATTATTTGTTATTCATTATTATTATTTTAATTTTAAACTTAGAAATGATTCTGTTCAAGAGGCCAGAAAATTCCCACCTATATTACTCCCTACCTAGACAGCCCTTTAATCACGAACGCATTAAGACATTGTCCACCCAGTGCCCACAGTCCCCCTAGGAAACTAATCTACATCATAGCTTATATCTATAGGATAAAGAGGTGAGTGCACCCTCTGACAGGGTGTATACCATTCCTGGACCCCTTTCAGATCCCCACGGATACATGGGGCACCTGTGGAACACAGCCATGAATAATGGGGGACACTACAGCAACCAAATACCGCAAACCATGGCTTCAACCAAAGAGTTAGGGGTAGACAAAATAGGAAGATAACCTGCATGTTTGAATACCTTATACATTACAAAGTTATACCACCACAGACCCAAATAGCAGATGAGACACACTGACTCACAAAGGAAGACAATAAGTTGGTTGCCTAGTGACCAAGGGGAACTGCTTGAAACAAGTTGTACAAGGTAAAATGTTTGCTTATTGTTGTTTGCGATCATAAGGTACAAAGTTCTTGATGTACTGTAAATTGAGCTGGTGTAATGTCAGTGTTGTATATATTTTATACACTTAACCCCCCTACTTTCATTCTGTATCCCAAAAACAATAAAAATTGTCAAATTGGAAAAAAATAAGTGTGGGTGGTAAAAAATAAATTATGGTTGAACAGACTTATAGCTCAGAGTTTAGATTTTGCTTTGATTTTGCTTTGGTCAGAACTTGTACACTTGCCTCTGTCCTTAAGGTGTTAATATACACAGTGAAAGACCATTTTAATTACAGGTATAACATTGATGCAACAAAAAACAGATAAAACGTACGCTCAAATTCTATACCTCTAGGTATTTCTAAGAAATCTTATAGATTTTCTGGAGCTGTAACTTCCTAAGAATACCACAAAAATTTAAATATAACATTTGTGGACAGATTTATTTTTCTTTGCAAGAATTTGCACTCAATGCTGGGTTCTCTTAAGGAAATATTGTGTAAAATAAAATAAAAATATATATATTTTAATAGCATTATGAAACCTCTGTCATAACCAAATGTTCTTTCTATGTCTGCAGAAACAATACATAAAGAGAACAAGACCATGCACATTGAGTTCCTTCTGCTGGGATTTCCAAACATTCACAGCTTCCAAAGTGTTTTCTTCTGTCTTCTTCTTTTTTACTTTATGACAGTATCTGGAAATCTTACTATTATCTGGCTGGTGGTATCCAACACAAGCCTACATACACCGATGTACTTCTTCCTTACACAACTGTCCTTGTCTGATATCATACTCACCACAAATATTGTTCCCAACACACTTAGCATTTTATTGCAACAAGGCAAAATTATGTCGTTTTCAGGTTGCATAACCCAGTTTTACATCTTTGGTAGCTCGGAATCTTCAGAATGCTTATTTCTCACCGTGATGGCTTATGACAGATATCTTGCAATTTGTAGACCATTACATTACACTGCAATCATGCACCATGCACTTACCATGAAATTAGTTATTGTGTCTTGGTTGCTGAGTTTTTCATTTATACTGATAACTACAATAACAATATCAAGACTGCATTTCTGTGGACCAAATGTTATTGATCATTTCTTCTGTGATCTTGACCCTCTAATAGCCATCTCATGTTCAGACACTTCTATTGTAAAAATGGCAGCTTTCATATTGTCTTTTCCTCTGATTATTATCCCACTCATAATCATTTTGATGTCATATACATACATTGTTCTCAGCATCCTTCGAATCACCTCCACCAGTGGTAGAGGGAAAGTCTTCTCTACCTGTAGTTCCCACCTGTCTGTTGTGTCTATATTCTATGGGACACTAATTGGGATTTATATTCTACCAACTAAAGGCCTGTCACTAACAGTAAGCAAAGTAATGTCTTTGTTATATACAGTAGTGACCCCGATGCTTAATCCAATAATATACAGTCTGAGGAATAAAGATATAAAACAAGCAATTAAATGTTGTATTTTTATAGTAATAAATGAAATATAAAGCTCACATCAGATTAATAAATACAGACCAGATCTACTCTAAACAAATAGGAATAACCTGCATTTTATAACCGTTTAATGAACAGTATAGCATTAGAAATACAAACTTCAATGCAGCCACCCCACATCCCTGGCTAAGATCATCAATCCTGATAATCACAGCCATTCCAATGCTTGCTCAGAATGAAGCAAAGGTATGTTAGATGTTAAAACAAAGTTTAGAAACTTCACATTGTTTGTTGAAAGCCAATAGGTGAGCTGGCATTAATAGAAACCTGTCATCTGATATAGCAATAGTGTGTGCAATGTGGTCTACTGGGAGTTTGTTCAATGACAGATACATATCTAACTTTTGAGGTTTATTTAAATGAAACATGCACCTAAATAAATTATTGTATTTTCATGTGTCTGGCCTTTTATTTATTTTATTTATGTTTGATATGAATAATATGCTCTAAAATGTGCTTTATGAATTCAATGCAATGCCATATAGCTTACATGTATTATTCCTATACGATGTATGGGGACTTAGCTAGTGTCAATTTAGTAGGCCAGAGGTTGGTTCCTTTGGGCAACAATTCTAGGTGTTGGTCCATTCCACTGTTCTTTCTCGCCTTGACTACTGTAATCCGCTTCTCAGTGGTCTTACATGCTCCCAACTTGCACTGTTACAGTCCGTAATGACTGCGGCGGCGAAGCTCATCTTCCTGTCGGCCCGCACCTCCCATGCCTCACCCTTCTGTCAGTCCCTACATTGGCTTCCTATAAAATATAGAGCTCAATTTAAAATTCTGGTTCTTGCTTTCAAATCTTTACATAATGCTGCTCCCACCTATCTATCCTCCCTTATACACAAGTATGTCCCATCTAGGACGTTACGATCTGCTGAAGACTTACGTCTATCTTCTGTCCGTACTCCCACCTCTGATGCTCGCCTTCCTGTGGAACTCACTTCCCTCCTCCGTTAGATGCTCACCCAGTCTCCAAAAAATCATTAAAAACCCACTACTTCATAAAAGTGTATCAATTAAACTGTTAATAGCTCCTGACTGATTCCTCTTCTGCAACTGTCACTAGTCTAATACTATCCTTACCTTTTTGTGTCATTTTACCCCACCACCTCTAGCATGTAAGCTCATTGAGCAGGGCCCTCAACCCCTCTGTTCCTTAGTGTCCAACTTGTCTGGTTACAACTACATGTCTGTTCGTCCACCCATTGTAAAGTGCTGCAGAATTTGACGGCGCTCTATAAATATAATAATAATAATAATAATAATAATAATGATACCAGTCTCTAAATAGAGTTTAAAGGGAGCCATTAGCCACTACTTAGCAAATGGCTTTCACTACTGACACTTCTTGTGACATTTGACAGCTCCTACTCAGTAAAAGTAGTGATGTATACGTTAGTAAGTAGCATTTGGCCGTTAAAAATAGTGATATGATTGGAAACTAACAAGTAGCCTACCTAGGCATTCTTGAACTGTTTATAACAAAGCCTATATTTATATGTTTACAAATATAGTGAAACTAAATTTGATAGAAAGCATTATGAAACATTATAAAAAAAAAAGTTTGAGAAAAAATTACACTTTTCAAGTTCCCATCACATCAGGACCACCAGAGAAAAAAATGTACTTAACACCTACTACTTTTAGCTGTAAGTATAAATGAATAAATGATAGGTTAGTTTTAAAAAAAGAAATATTAACCCGTTAATGCTATTACAGTGCTATATGCCACCCGCAGTATAATAAACTTTAAAGCCATGGGACAGCACAGAACGCCATAACAGTATTGAGCCCTAGCGCCCGCCTGTACTTACCTACCCTGGTGATCCACTTTGGGAGGCCTGTCTGACAACACCTTCAGCAAATCCAGCCCTCCTGGGCCATGTGATCATGATGTAATCACAATCACATGGCTGCAATGCTAGGCTATGGAACTACCTGCAGGTGGCCTGTCTGGGTTGTCAAATCTGGAATGAAGTTTAAAAAATAAATACATTAATATATAATCATTTAATCATTGTATATAAAAATATATACCAATTCAAAAATGAGAGAACTCACTGGATTTCAAAATAGAAACAAGCAAATTAAATTTCAGCAAAAAAGAGCAACCTTACGCTCTTTATGAAGATACAACACAGTGACACAAGTTACTTTATATAACAAACATAAGTACAGTAAATAATTATTTAGTAATTAATTAATATGTGACACACCAATACAGGTGCTAGCTGATAGTCCCCGGTCCCATTGCCAGACATCCTGGAAGTGTGTGTCATGTCAGCCCTGGGTTACAGCTGACCTCATTCAAATGTACCAGTTTAGAGATTCGCTGTGGTCAACGTACAAGTGTACTGGCTCCATGAATTATCACTGTACCTACAGACAATGGCGAAATGCCTGCACAAAAACAAAAATGGCAAAGGCCCAACATTACAGGGAAAATTTTAACAACAACCTATCAAACCCAAGAAAGTTTTGGAAATTCATACAAACCCCCACAATCCATTCCCAACCCTTCACTCTATAACACGGACAACCAAACACTGCAACACTCCCTAGATTATTATTATTATTATTATTTTATTATTTATATAGCACCATCAGATTCTGCAGCACTGTACAAAGGGTGGACTAACAGACATTTAATTGTAACCAGACAACTCGACGTACAGGAACAGAGAGGTGGAGGGCCCTGCTCAATGAGCTTACATTCTAGAGGGAGTGGGGAATAGTGACACAAAGGGTAAAAGTAGGGGTACCATGTAAGTTGTTAGAAAAGTACTCGCTGAGGGCTTAGTAGATAATATTTGACAGTTGCAGGAGAGGAGTCATGGAGGGTGGGGGATAAAAACCTGCTAACAGTTTAATTGATATGCTTTCTTGAAGAAGTGAGTTTTCAATGATTTTTTGAATGAGTGGAGACTGGGTGAAATTCTTACGTAGGAGGGAAGGGAGTTCGACAGAAGAGGTGCAGCCCTGGAAAAGTCTTGGAAGAGAGCATTAGATGTGGGAGTACAGACAGAGGATATACGAAGGTCTTTGGCAGAGCGTAGGGGCCCCGACAGGACATACTTGTGTATTAGGGAGGATAGGTAGGTTGGAGCAGCATTATGTAGGGACTTGTAAGCAAGCACCAGAATTTTAAATTGAGCCCTATATCTAACTGGGAGCCAATACAGGGACTCACAGAACGGGGAGGTGTGGGAGGTGTGAGCAGACAGGAAAATGAGCCTTGCCGCCGCATTCATTATAGATTGCAATGGTGCAATCTGGGAACACATAAGACCACTGAGAAGAGTATTGCAGTAGTCCAGGCGAGAGAGAACAAGAGCATGGATCAGCACCTTAGCCGCATCAGGGGTTAAATAGGGGCAGATGCGCGCTATGTTTTTGAGATGGAAGTGACAGGATTTGGTGATTGATTGGACATGAGGGGTGAACCTGAGAGTTAGAGGTTATGATAACGCCGTTGACTTGGAGCGATACAGATACAGGAGTAGTAACACTTGAGGGAGGAAAGGTCAGAATTTCTGTTTTGGACAGGTTGAGTTTAAGGAAGTGAGCAGCCATCCATTTGGAAATTGAAGAGAGGCAATCAGAGACACGAGTCAAGATGGGCAGAGAGAGATCAGGAGAGGACAGATAGATTTACGTGTCATCAGCATAGAAATGATAATGGAAGCCAAACGAGCTGATGAGTTTACCAAGGGAGGCAGTGTAGATAGAGAACAGTAGGGGACCAAAGACAGAACCTTGGGGGACGCCGACAGAGAGTGGTTGGGGGGAGGAGGCAGAGTCAGAGAAAGAAACACTGAAGGAGAGGTAGGAGGAGCACCAGGAGAGAGCAGTATCCCGTAGACCAAAATTATGGAGAATGCGAAGAAGCTGTTGATGATCAACAGTGTCAAGGGCAGCAGAAAGATCAAGGAGAATTAGGAGAGAGTAATGGCCGCGAGATCTAGCAGCAATTAAATCGTTGGATACTTTGGTCACAGTCATTTCGACAGAATGACCAGTGCGGAATCCAAATTGAAGGGGGTCAAGCAGTGAGTTGGTTTTGAGAAAGTCAGTCATTCTGGTGTACACAACTCTCTCGAGGATCTTGGAGGCAAATGGCAGTAGCGAGATAAGGCTGTAGTTGGATGGGGAGTTGGGGTCAAGGCTGGGCTTTAGCATTGGGGTTACAGTTGCATGTTTCAAGGGTGAGGGAAATGTGCCAGAGGAAAGGGAGAGATTGAACATTTTAGTGAGGGGAAGAGCAAGAGAGGGAGACATAGTGCAGATGAGATATGAAGGAATAGGATTGAGGGAATAGGTGGTGGGACAGGAGGACCGGAGCAGAGAGGAAACCTCTTCTGCTGTAGCAGGTGCGAATGAGTGTAGAGTGGTGGAGGGAGTGGGGTTGGGTGATGTAATGGTAGGGGAAGGATTGTGTAACGGACCGTTTTGCACAAAAGGGGTAAAAACCGTTTAGGCGATCGGCCCCCTTTCCAGAGATGCAGGCACAGCTACTGCAGAACACCAAACACACGAACCACCAATAAGTGAATGCTCCAAACACCCGAACTGCATACAAGGAAATGCTCCAAACACTCGAACTGCATACAAGGGAATGCTCCAAACACTCAAACTGCATACAAGGGAATGCTCCAAACACCCAAACTGCATACAAGGGAATGCTCCAAACACCCGAACTGGAACCTCACGAATAGCTGCTAGCAGACGAACAGGAAAAGCACCCAAGCGGCTTACACTCCTGGAAATCAGTCTCTAACAGCATACAGTAAATCCCCCCAAAGACGAGACAGAGCTCCGTGTTGAGGGTGAAGCAGTGGTCTGTTTAATGAGGGCTACCTGCCCAGTATTTATGCAGGTCTCCCACCTGGTGGACACTCCCCTAGGGGACCAAATGGGAGACTGTGACAAGGGACAGACAAGCAGACAAATAGGACATACAGTCACAGTCACAGTACAATGCATCCTGGCTTCCTCCCCTCTGCCCTGGGAGATAATTGAGAAGTAATTCAATTATCTCCCAAGACAAAGGCAAAACTCCATTACACATGTGGGGACACAAAACCAGTATTATACTTTAAAATGTATAAAGTAACATTTATTACATAAAATACAGACATGTAACATATCCCCAGATAGCTCAGGTCTGAGTGCACATTATTAGGTGAATGGCACTCAGACCACACGAATACAGTTTAATTGCCATGGAGCCAAAGTCTTTAATTACACGAATAGTCTCCATGGCATAGCTATCAGGGTTAAAACATTCCCCCTAACACAAAATACCGAATTTACATACATTCGTTAAATTGGTACGAATTAGAACCAGGGGCTGGAGGCTCAGCGGTGCTTAGCTGACACAGTGTCCAGATTTGGCGTAGGAAAGCCGGGCAGAAAAGCGCTGGCTGCCGGGGAGCTCCAGAACATCGCCATCGTGTGGCGGCTAGGTGTAACCGCGACCACCCAGTAACAGTCAATTAAGCTGTGGTTAACCGCAGCTACTGGGTGGTCAATTGCTGGAACACGCTCGTTAAGCCGCGGTTAACCGTGGCTTCAGGGAGGTAAATGGAGGGCACACGCCAGCTTCTGGGTGGCCAATTAACGGCGCCAGCCGACTTCCCACAGCTCTGGGGAGGCTGATAGAAGTCTGTTTGTTCGGTAGATAGAATCTACAGAACGGCTGTGCAGAAAGGAAGGAATAAATCTTTCTGCACGGTAAAATTAACCGTTTAACTGCCGGTCCATAATCCAAAGGCAGCAGGCAGGCAACCAGGCTCCTCCAATGCAATGTGGCGAGATTGGTCTCGTCACAGAGAGAAATTAGCGATTTCTTCTCTGTTTGTAGAGATCTTCTCAGTGAAGTGAGATGCAAAGTTTGTGGCGGACAAGGTGGTAGAAGGGGGGGGGAGTAAAAGAGCAAAGAAGAGCATCAAAAGTGTGAAATAGGTGTTTGGGTTGATGGGACAGTGTACTTATGAGGGTATTAAAGTAATGTACTTTTGCAGCGGAAAGAGTCAGGCTGTAGGAGCGCAGCATAAATTTATAGTGGAGGAAGTCAGATGCAGATGACACTGTAATCTACGCTAGTAAATCCAATCTACTGCAGCTTGAGTCTGTGCTCCAAAACCAATTCCCAGAGGTAGAAAAGTGGATAGGGAATCACAAAATAATTACAATGATCTTTGTAACTGTACCTAAATTAGGCAAACTACTAAATCAACCACTATGTATCAGAACAAATTCAAATAGCACACTGACAGCAGTCTGTTCTTTTAAATATCTAGGTATGTTGCTTGACCCCAATCTATCCTTTGGCCTTCACATTGAAAATATCTCTTCAAATCATTACCCCAAATCAAGGTGCCCTGTACCGAAACAAATCCTGCCTAAGCCCTGCATTAAGGAAACAGATTGTGCAACAAATGCTAATGCCGGTCATTGAATATGTGGATGTAGTATAGGCACCTGCATCACAATAAATGTAATACTTTATACTTTGTATAATGCCCCTTTGTACTAGAATGCAATTGCTTTACCCACCACTGTAACATGTTAAAAGAGCTAAACTGGCTATTGCTGGTATCCTGACGCACTCTTCATCTTTATAGCCTTGTGCATAAGAGCCTTTCTGACCAGCTCCCACCCTACCTGAGTAGAATGCTCTCCCCAGCTGTTCTGACCTCCTATAACCTTCGAGCATGATATTTAGCATGCCATTTTCCTACAGAGCACCGCAATTATGGTATAACCTCAGGGACACAGTCAAATCTTCATTCAATCTAAAATCTTTTAAGAGATCTATGGCAATATACCTCAATACAGAATGCACCTGTCATGGCTGAATATATGTATCACCGGTTATATGTTAAATTTGTATATGTGTGTATATATATTGTTTGTATTTTGTATTTTTGTAATATTGTATCCAATTGTAACAATACAATGTTTTGTGGACCAAGGACATACTTGAAAACAAGAGAAATCTCAATTTATCCATCCTGGTAAAATATTTGATAAATAAATAAAAATAAATAAATAATTTCCACAAGTTCATTATTCCCTAAATTGCGAGCATTCGTAGGCATGACTCCAGGCTTGACATTTTTTAACACACTTGGAACAGGAACTTTCTGTCCTTGTTTTGGCGGCAATTGGATTGATGTTTTATCACCCTTTTTCCTCCCCCTACTAGTTTAAATATGTAATATCAAAACCTCTGAACTGCTCACTGAGAACATTTGTTCCCTTTTGAGAAAGATGCAAACCATCTTTTTTGTACAGCTTATCTCCATTCCAAACAGAGCTACCAGGAGAAATAAAGCCAAATCCTTGCTCCGGACACCATTCACCAAGCCACAAGTTAAAGTCCCTAATACGCATCTGCCTGTCGTTCTGAGTGTTATGCACAGGGAGAACTTCAGAGAATGACAGTGTGGAAGCAACCTGCCGTATATACAGCTTCCTGTATGGTGTATTGCAAGGACCAAACTTGGAAACAGATTGGTAATCATTCAATCCTTTACGTTTCGTGAGTATGCACTCACTTCTTCAAGGAGCTTGAACAGCAGGGACACGGAGTCTCCAAGCCTGAATCTGTTGCTTCACCATAGAATACAATTACTTGAACTTGAGTTGTCATTACAATATTTGGCCTTTTTGAAAAGAAAAGCTTGGAACTTGTCTTAGACTATAAGGCACCAAGGCACCTGTTAATGTTGTAGGTGTACTGGAGTCTCAGTTTAGCCATGATGGCCAAAAGTCAAATGTCAGTTTGTTATAAAAAAAATGGTTTTAAATGATATATTGACACCTAAGTTACAAGAATCACTATATTGTAAAACACTACATAATAAGTTGGCACTATAAGATACCAATAATAATAATAAATAATTATATTTATTTATTTATTTACTGCTAGATGCAAAATCCACTCACGTGTTAGCTCCACCATGCTTACATCTGTACATAGAAAGGTCTGAGTGGTTGCGATAAATTTCCTGGTTAACTTAAACCAGATTTTTATTCAAACTTCTCTATACAGAAAGTTCCTCTACATATGCTCTGAGCCATGGCTGTGTTAAAAAAATAAAAATAAAACATTGTTTAGAGAGCTTAAAAATCATTCATTACTTATTCCTACAAATGTCACTAGTGCCTAGGCCATAATAGATGAGATTGAAAAAAAACAAAAAAAAACTGAGATGGTGATTTTGTTGTAATGTATGTATGTATGCCCAAAATGTGCAACCCACTGATAAATCCTCTTCAAATCTCTGTTTCGTGGAAATATAAAAAAGAATTTATGGAATTTATTGTGATGGCCCATAAGAAACACAAAGAAGGACCTTCAAGGGTTTTTAGACATGTATAGTTAGGTGACAAGGACCTTACATCATGAAATATAGCTAAAATAGGGAATAGATCAATAAAATGTATTTAAACATGCCTGATAAGTCTTTTGTTTCTTGATTATAAAGGAAAACAAATAATATAAAAAGTATTTACATATATCTATTTGTGTTCAAATAAATTCCATGATATATTTGTGAATACATGTTTTATTTTACCATATAGTGGTTTTCATTATATCTACCATACTTAATCATTAATTTCTTATGATGACCTTACAATAGTCACCAATACAAAATGTAAAACATGGAACGTCATGAATAAGTTAATATGAATAAAATAAGATAATTCCAGGAAGCTTAGATTGAATTCACACTGAAATGTAACAATTCCCTTGAAATTATCTCAAACTCCAATGTAACAAATTATAATTAAACCTTTGCTGCAGATGCTACAAACTGTAACAAAACAAAAATGAAACAGAGGGCGATCCCTAGTGCAGTCCTAGTTGAGATCATTGTGGGATTAATTATCGAGGCTTGCTTTCATAGCTAATTTTATTGTTTGATAATGTTTTATTAAACTGACTATATTCTGATAATACATTACAATGATAGCTGTAACTATTCTAATTATTTTAGAATGACCACAATGAATGTATGTCAATTCTTCAAACTATCCAAGTGTTGATTTAAGCATGGTCACAAACCTCAGATTGAATGGAACACAAACTAGCTTTAATATGACATAGTGTACAATCCCTTATTGCATATTCAAATGTATGTTATCACCAAAGAACACAAAGTGATGACAGGTATCACAGAGAAAAATAAAGGATGACTTACACTGTTTACACAAATAAGATCCCAAAGTTAAAACCACAGCCACAAACTATGTTACTATAACTAATACTTAGCTTTCATGAATGTGTCATTGACATTCCATTGACAAGAGCAAATAGTTCTTAAGCATATCATTACACAAATGTATACATAATAACTTAATACTGTACTAGAACAAGAGTTTGCATGTTTTTATTAAGAGTATATGTATTTAAATAATATAACATATAGACATTCTAGTTCATATTCAGTTATTTTGGATAACTACAGATCTAGCACTTTGTAGTAGCATAGTCATTATGATGTCTATTTGGTAAACTTTTCACAATACACTTTGACTCTTTGAAGTCCACTCTATTCATTCCATTTTCTATAGATTGATCTGCCAAATTTCTCCATATCATCACATTGTCTTTAAAGAATAGTTTTTCTGACTACTCATTCAACCTTCTGTGTCTTACACGTGATGATGATGTTAACACCCCTATTAGCTTACTGTATCACTATTAAAATAAATACATTTTTAAAAAACAACCTTTATGTACAGTGGGATTTGTACAGTGTGCAAGTAACTTTTTTTCTCTACTTTTATATTGTACATATCGGGGCTGATATATACTATAGTCATTACTGCCACACAGGACAAGTGGGGAGTTTGAGCACAGGGTTTCATTCCTAATATTTGTATTTGCTTTTGAATTGCATAGCCATGCTACAATGCTTCCACCCACCCTGTGTGTCCATTACTAAGTGTTAATAAGTGTGTAAAGTTTTTTCAAATAGCCTTCTCTGTCTCATTAGACATTTTTTTGCCAGAATTTGAAAGAACCAAGGTGAATTGTTAGTGTAGGACTCACCTACACTAACTCACAAGAGATTATAACTTGGCGTGGAAGGTGAGCTTACACTTAAATATCCATTGGAGTGATACAAAAAAATCTCCAGTTATTTAAATGTGCATATGGATTTTGGATTATCTGGGAGAACCTTTTTTTCTTTAGATATATTTGTATGTTTTGGGTACTATAGTAATTGCTGTCAATCAGGAGTAGTCAGAGTTTGAACGTGTAACGAAATCCCTTATTAAACAGATCATGCGAACCAGCCTGTTCGGTTATTTGGATGAACACAGCGGGATTTCGTGCAAATAGCGAAAAAAGCGAATTAACTACCGAACCACCCGACCTCCCACTGAGGTCGTGTGGCACCTATTAACCACCCAGACTGTTGCGGTTAACCACAGACTAATTGGGGAATAGCTGGTGGTCCGCGTTTGTTTACCAAACACGCGGCAATCGCCATTTTGTATTGTCGAACGCTCAGCGGTAAATGGCGAGGATTCCCTGGAACTAATTTCGGCTACTTATTTTGTTGAACACTGCTGCTACCTCTTCAAATCCCCATTCGTACGGTGGAAAAACACACGAATGAAGGAGATACTACTTCATTCGTGCGCTGGAAGTATGCGAAAGTGACCGACCCCAGATAGCTACAGTATGGAACTTGTAGTCGGCTACAAACACACGAACGGCTGGTGAAAGCTAAACTTCAGTCGACGATTCTGAGAACTGTGCTCGTGGGATCTGAGCGCTATTCGCCTAGAATATGCACTCAGATCCAAGCTATCTGGGGATATGTGGGACTTAAAGTTTATGTTATGTAAAAGTAAAGTTATAGATTTTTATGCTGTTTTGCTAAAATAAGAAAAGCCATGTTTCTTTCTACCTGGAGGTAATTAAGGCGCTCTTTGCTACCTTAAGTTAATTATCTCCAGGATGGAAAAGAGGGAGTGATTTATGTAAAAGGGGAGTACTTATGCTTTAGCCACTGTGATTGGCTACTGTGATACTTTTGTCCCAGTCTTCCATCTAGTCCCCTAGGGGAGTGTCCACCAGGTGGGAGACCTGCATAAATACCGGGCGGGTAGCCCACAGTAAATCAGATCGTTTTACCCCTTCATGAAGTCTCGACTCATGTTTGGGGGATTGGGAGTTATAATCACTTTGTTTCAGTTGGATTTCAGGAGAAGCTGCAAGGATCATCGCTGCACGAATAGAAGGATCCTTTACAGAACGCATGGCTACATTTTGCATGTTTGTGTTTGCTATTGCATTGCACAGCTGTGTTGCAGTGCGGCCACCCACCCAATGTGTTCCTTATTAAAGGAATGAGTGTGTAGTGGTTTAGAAAAATGACCTATTCTGCCTCATTAGAGATTTTACCTTCTAGCTGAAAACAGCAAGGTGAATTGTTAGGGTAGGACTCACCTAAAAGTTTCTGTTTTGAGTGGCAAGTGAGCTTACATTTAAATGGCCATTACATAGGGATTTGGGATAGTGTACAAGTAACTTTTTTTTCTGTAATAATTTAAGCCCTTTTTCCTTTATTTTGGATCTTATCTTGAGTTTAAATATTCTCTGCCACTGCGGTATAGAGAGTTGAATATTAAGGTCGTCCTACCATTATTTAGTATATGATGGAAGATAATTCCATTTAGTACTTCCTAGTATTTTGTATGTTCTTTGTTTTTTAGTTCTTCCAAAGAATGTCTGTGTTAAAAGTAAGATTGTTCAATGAATATGAGTGGTCTATTTCCGTCTTCTGGGATATTGGGAGTTTGGCAGTAATTAACTAGTTGGCGATGCTCAAATTTGTTAGTAAAGGTCAAATTGTGAGTAGTGAAATAGTCTGACAGTTCAGGCATATGGTTGTTTTTGAGTATGTCTTGTAGCGTAATCTTTGTCAAATGATTGGCTATATAGTATTGTTGTATATCTGGAAGGCCTGACCCCCCTGTGGCTCTAGACCTACACAAATCTAAAATATTTAATCAAGGTAATTAAATGAGCCATACGGATTTAGTGCAAAAGACATTAAAGTCTCAAAAGAAGGAGTTAGGCATATGTATGAGAAGGGCTGTCATTAAATATAAAAGCCAGGATGCTTATAGTAAACACATTAATCCTGCCCATCCAAATTTAATACACCCTTTATTACCCTGTTAATGCTTATTAAATAAATATATATACTACGCTCCAAATTAGGTTTGATCCCCAGGTGGCTCGTCTTACCTCCCCTCCAGTATTTTCCTAGTATTGTGGAAATTCTATCATGAGGTTGGTGCAGACTGCACCCATAACACATAATATCCTTTCAAGAATTGTTTAAACCAAACACAGTATGGTTTCTTGTTAATGTTCATACTTATTGTAGCTAGATCTAATGGATTACAATGTATTCAGGTTTACTGTCGGAGCCCAGTCGTTCCCCTTTGTCAATGACTAGAGGTCGAAAAATGTAACATCAGCTTTTGCTCTGGCCAACATTCCTTCTCCCTATCAGAGGAGATCTTTGTGTATACTTTAGTTTTTATCTTTACTTTCCTAAATTGTTTGATTTGATGTACATGATGTACATGATGTTTCACTTACTATGTACCTAGCCAACAATGGCCTTATCTTATGCTTAGTATCAACCAATGTGTTACGTCTCAACATACCACCCCCCGAGGACGTATATAACAATATATTTATCTAGCATACCTAGTGCAAAATATCAAGGTCATCAGCACGTTAACAACATGGTTTCATGGCCAGTTCATTAAAAATATATTCCCTAAATGTAAAAGGATTAAACAGCCCCCACAAATGACGACTGGTCCTTAAAGATATACACCCTTTAAAAGCTGCTATCATATGTCTTCAAGAAATACATGTAAGCATAAAAAACCCTCCGCAAATCAAATAAAAAAAATACCCAGTTGCATACCATGCATACTCCCCTAAAAAAAAACTAAAGGGGTTTGTGACAAATACTTCTTCCCATGTACGTTTACCACAGACTCCTGGAGGAGTGTAGAAGCCGGCCTCCTGCCTACCAACTATGGTCCAGGTGTGGGACACCGTTTGGGAGTTACCCTACCCAGCCGCCATTAGTAGCTTTCCCTGGGTGCCCCTGGTTCAGCACGTTCCTTTCATGTGAATAGAACCGAACACTGGCTTTCTGGCGGATGTTCGCATGAACCAAACCCATGAATAGTCCCAGCAGTACTTAGCGAACTATGGAACTAAATTCAGCATGAGGACTTAGTGGGTTCCTGGACACCTCAGCTGGAATGGAACTGCGAATGTTATGGAACTGTTTTCGACATGTGGTGCAGTGGTGAGGTGCAGTTCCCAGACAACTTGGTTCAGAGTTTTGAACCACTTTAAAATCAGCCAGGAGGGAAGGTGTCTGAGACTAAATGCTACCTAAGAGCCAGGAAGAGCAGCCCATGTTGTGACTGCAGGAAAGGTGACCAGCAAATGCACCAAATGCCCTGGAACTATTTTGGGCATAGGACCACGTGTGCGGCCAGTCAGAACGTTAACACGGTGGCATTTCCTCTACACTGCATGGATCTGAGCGCTATTTGGAGAACTTGGGCACTCAGATCATAGCTATTTAAAGATGTATTATTTGTGGGGTTATTTTATGTTTTTATTATGTTTTTGTGTTTTTTTTGTTTTATATTTTTATGTGTGCCTCTCTGTTCCTGGGAGATAATTAGCTTACCAGTCTTTAATGCAATTATCTGCCAGGCCAAGAGATTCCTGTGAGGGGCTTGTGGTGATGACAATGGAGACCCCCTGCTGGGGTCTGTGTCTAGAAATGCTGTCTTTGAATGCATTAAACCAGTTGTTCAAGCTAGGAAGCAGTCCTTGGCGGAGGTGCCCAGCCGGGGTACAGGGAGCTCCATTACAGGGTTTCTATCTTTTACCACACAGACTGGCCCTTCAATCTACAAAAACAATACTCCGACCAAGAAGGCAGGCTACTAATTTTGTTGGGGTAAGTAAATGCCATTCAAATTACCGTAGCATCCATGTACACTCCTAACACATCCCAATATTCCTTTTTATGTAATGCTATTAAGAAAATTGCATCGATTAAACATTGTCACACTATCATTTGTGGAGATTTTAATTCTACTCTAGACCCTGACCAAGACAAACAAAGAACACAGAACAAACAACCATGCAAATCCTTCCAACATGCTAGCAAACTTTCCACAACGCTCCTCCATGTTCAGGACCTCTACGACACCAGGAGGAGCCTATACCCCTCACTCAGAGACTATACTTATTTCTCTCCTGTCCATATGTTTTACTCAAGGATAGATCTATGCTTGGTAGACAAGTCTACCCTACCCCATTTAATAGACCAGTTTATAATTAAGAGAGTATTGGCGGCTCATGCTCCACTAACGATCACTTTCAAAGCACCAAATTCAGCGAGAGGCCGAGGCAAATGGAAAGTAAACAAAACCATTTTAGACTGTCCAATTCATACTGAATGAGTTAGAAGAACTATCCAAGACTATTTCCTTCATAATACCACTCAAGAAACCATGACCGAAATGCATTGGCTAGTCCACAAAGCTGTAATTCGAGGGGAACTAATCAAAATAGGATCTAATGAGAAAAAAACGTAGTAATGACAAAGCAAAACTGTTACACAGTAATAAAACAAAATACTTTGAAAGCTTTAACTAGACACATCGCAAATTTAAAAAAAGAAATTCACAAACACTATATCAAGGACACTAGCAGACAACTAAGAACACTAGAACAACATTATTATTCATTTGGTAATAAGGAAGGCAAACTCCTGGCCAAAAAGCTAAAGGCAAAATAACTTCAAACCAAAATTACATATATACTTTCACCTCTGGGAGAGATAGTATTTGACACAATAAAAATTGTTGATGAATTACGCTCATTTTATGAATCACTATACAATTTACAAAAATACCCCAACACACACAATCCAAACAAAGAGGAAATTGATCACTTCCTCCACAATGACAACTTACCACAGAACACACCACAACAAAATATGAAACTAGAATCTCCATTTACAGAAGATGAAGTAAGGGACCTGATCCTCTCTCTACCAAAACACAAAGCACCTGGACCAGACGGGTTGCCCAACTATTACTATATCAAAATGGAACCGTACTTGACACCTGTTATAACACAATTATTCAATCACATAAAATCATTAGGTACAATCCCCAAAGAAATGCTGGATGCTCACATAATTACCCTCCATAAACCTAATGAACCACCAACTATTTGTGCAAACATACCCAATATCTCTGCTAAATGGCAAGGTGGTGAAAGTAACCTTGCCACTTGTACTTGGAGGGGTCTGCTTGCCAGTCTCTTGCCCTGTGATTATGGCCTCTGAGATGTATTGCCCTTTAACAACACTATTTGTGCATATTGGGACTTAGCACAATGCCCCTTCAAACTTTCAAAGTGGTCGAAGTGCAACTTTGAACTACTGAACAGTCGGACCACACACAAGTGGAGTGTGCAGCCTATTTACCTCTTAGTTTGGGAGTTACCTGAAGCCAAATTAACCAACGGCTGGATGGTCGCCGCTCGTATAGTCGAACACGTGGTGGCGGCCATTGGCTTTCTGTATTATTAATAAAACATGAATTAAATATAAAACTACTTTTTACGTACATAGGGATTTGGCATAGTCTGCAAGTAACTTTTTTCTTTGTTTTTTATTGTATGCATTGACTCTGATGTGTACTATAGTGCTGCTGCCCAGGAGTAATGGGAGTTTGAGCTCAGGACATATGTTTGTTATGTATATTTGTATTTGCTTTTATATTATAAAGGCATGTTACAATGCTGCCACCCACCACATGTATTCCCTAGTAAGGGTTAATATGTGTGTAGTGGTTCAGAAAAATATCCCTAATGACACACAAACACAGACATACTGACACACACAAAAATACACTCAGAGACATACTGACACACATACATAGACAGACATACTGACACAAACAGACAGACATACTGACACATGCACACATGCTAGGTTCTTACCCACAAGGTTCTTACCTTTTACTGGAGGTTGGTTCCCCAGGGGTCCAGTGGCAGGCTGAGGTAGTTGGAAGTTAGATTCTGGTAATGCCAGCCTGGCCCCTCCTCACTGCTTTCCCCTCTGTGGCAGATGCCTCCTTCATGGATTGCACCCTGTAAACTTTTACTGTTTATTTTTAATTGTACTGCCTTGCTTACAGACATGCCTGTGCCCTTTTGGACTGGTACATTAGCACTTTGAACACCCAAAGTAGTTCGAAGTGGCACTTTGAACTCACAAACTCCCGATGCGGTTCAAAGCAGCACTTCGAACACGTGGCGGCGGCCATCTTAAGCCGCGAGTACAATGAGCGGTGTTTGATCGTTGAGTTCATGGAACTCAAATCAGACACTCGACAGCACGAACACCGCTATTCGAATGGGAGTTGAACGGCGTTTGGTATTTTGTGTGCACTTCGAATCCCCGAAGTAGACCAACTGCACAGTCTAATTCTCTGGAACTGTTTTGGGCATGGAACCATGTGTGCAGTCGATCAAATTGTGACTTCCATAAAATTCCTGAACCCCTGAACTGGTCTGGGTGATTTTTGGATATGTTGGTCATCCAGCCCAGGGCTATCAGGAGATATAACAATTGTGGGGATTTTATGTGTGTAACGGACCGTTTCAGCACACAAGGGGTTAAAACCGTTTAGGCAATCATCCCCTTCCAGAGATACAGGCAGAGCTACTGTAGAACGCCAATAAGGGAATGCTCCAAACTCCCGAATGGCATACAGTATAGCACTCCAAACACACAAACTGGAACCATACGAATCGCTGCTAGCAGACGAATAGGAAAAGCATCCAAGCGGCTTACACTCCTAGCAATCAGTCTCTATCAGCATTCAGTAAATCCCCCCAAAGACGAGACAAGGCTCCGTGTTGTGGGTCAAGCAGTGGACTGTTTAATGAGGGCTACCTGCCCAGTATTTATGCAGGTCTCCCACCTGGTGGACACTCCCCTAGGGTACCAAATGGGAGACTGTGACAAAGGACAGACAAGTAGACAATTAGGACACACAGTCACAGTATATTCCCACAATGCATCCTGGCTTCCTCCCCTCTGCCTTGGAGATAATTGAGAAGTAATTCAATTATCTCCCAAGACAAAGGCAAATCACCATTATGCACGTGGGGATACTAACACACGAATTACTATTAAAATACACTATGTGAGACAAATAACATTAAAAGTATACATTTAACATATCCCCAGATAGCTCAGGTCTGAGCGCACATTATTAAGCGAATGGCGCTCAGACACCATGAATACAGTTTAATCGCCATGGAGCTAAAGTCTTTACACAGTCAGTTTCATGCGAATAGGCTCCATGGTATTCCTATCTGGGGTATAACATATTCCAGTAAAACTACCGAACACTGGGCCGTTCGTGCACTTTCACCGAACAAGAAGGGAGGTTGGCGGCTTCAGCGGTGTTTGCGCAAAACTGTGTCCGATTTCAGTTCCATGAATTAAGCATTGAACACCGCTGTGCATTTGCATGTTTAAAATGGCCCCAACCTCGTGTTCGGTATACGAATGGCGGCCACCCAGTAATTGTCAATTGAGCTGCGGTTAACCGCAGCTTCTGGGAGGCTAATTGCCGGCACACTCCAGCTCCCAGGTGGTCTAGTCATTCGTGCGGTTGTTCGGTAGATTGAATCTACCGAACACCGGGCAAAAAAGCACGAATAAGTCTTTTCTGCAGGGAAAAAGATGTCTTTTAACAGGGGGCCATAGTCCAAAGGCAGCAGGCGAGCAACCAGGCTTCTCCAATGCAATGTGGCGAGATTGGTCTTGTCACAATGTGTTTTGGGGTACTTCGGGGGTTTTATAAAAATATGTGTTTTTTCTGCCTGGAGATAATTGAGTTAATACAGTATCTGAGTCAATTATCTCCCAGGCAGTGGGGAGGGATTGTATGTCTATTATAGGAGTGTCATGCATGTAATCACTGTTCTTATTGGTCTGTGACTTTGTGTTGTAGTCTCCAACAAGGTCCATATTGGAGTGCCCTTTGCACAGGGATTGTCATATAAGGCCAAGTGTGGCACCATTAAAATCCATTCCTTGCTTACCCTCATCATAGAGTCTCATCTCATGGTTGTAGGGACCAGCTATACATGCTATAATCGACATAATAATAATAATCCCAAGGCACATCAAGGTTTTGCACATTTTTTTGTGTTTATTTATGCATAAAGTATACATCAAAATATCTTAACAGAAAGAAAGTGCATAGTATAGTGCATAACCTATTCATAGTACCAAAACCACAGTAATAGTAAAGTGCTAAATGCAAGCACTAATTAAAAAGGTATACTGTCCAAGAGCAGGAGAAATGAAAAACACCAACGTTTCGACTATGAAGCCTGTTGATGTTTATATTTCTGTAGTCAGTTCCTTGCAATCCTAAACTCTATGTGTTAGGTTATACTTTATGACATTACAATAGAGCCATGGACCCTGCAGGTTTAGGACAGCAAATGGTTTCCTACGAGGTGAGGTTTGAAGAGCAAGACAATCGTATGGATTCAATTATTCAGGCATTGCAGACTCTTATGGCCAGAACTGCATGTTTAACCCCTGAAACACAGGTGTCTGTACCGCCTCAACCAGTATCCCCTATTCCAGAGGACTCTAACAACATTTTATAGAAACATAACATGTGATGGCAGATAAGAACCATTCGACCCATCTAGTCTGCCCAATTTTCTAAATACTTTCATTAGTCCCTGGCCTTATCTTATAGCTAGGATAGCCTTATGCCTATCCCACGCATGCATAAACTCCTTCACTGTGTTAACCTCTACCACTTCAGCTGGAAGTCTATTCCATGCATCCACTACCTTCTCAGTAAAGTAAAACTTCATGATATTATTTTTAAACCTTTGCCCCTCTAATATAAGACTATGTCCACTTGTTGTGGTATTTTTTCTTATTTTAAATATAGTCTACTCCTTTACTGTGTTGATTAACTTTCTATATTTAAATGTTTCTATCATATCCCCCCTGTCTCATCTTTCCTCCAAGCTACACATGTTAAGTTCCTTTAACCTTTCCTTGCAAGTTTTATCCTGCAATCCATGAACCAGTTCAATATCCCTTCTCTGAACTCTCTCTAACATTTCAATATCTTTCTCACCAGTGTTTTGTACAATGGCATGAGCACGTCCCTCTTTCTACTGCTAATTAGTGATGTCCTGAACGGTTCGCCAGCGAATAGTTCCTGGCGAATATCGTTTGTTCGCGTTCGCCACGGATGGCGAACATATGCGCTGTTCTGTCCACCCCCTATTCGTCATCATTGAGTAAACTTTGACCTGTACCTCACAGTCAGCAGACACATTCCAGCCAATCAGCAGCAGACCCTCCCTCCCAGACCCTCCCACCTCCTGGACAGCATCCATTTTACATCAGCCTCACTACCCCGTACACCCTCAGCCTCACTACCCCCACACCCTTGCTATGCCGCCCCCACCCTCAGCCCCACTACCCCCCACACCATCCCCAGCCTCACTACCCCCACCACCACCCTCAGCCTCCCCCCACCACCCTCAGCATCACCCCCACCACCCTCAGCATCACCACCCCCAACCGCCCTCAGTCTCACTACCACCCACACCACCCTCAGTCTCACTACCACCCACAGCCTCACCCCTTCCACCCACAGCCTCACCCCCATGCCTCGGCCTGCTCTCCTCGCCAGCCTCTCACCCCCCCACACCCCTCAGCTCACTTCACCCCACAGCCTCAGCCCTCCTAAAGCCCCCTGCCCTCAGCCTCACTACCCCCCACCACCCTCAGCATCGCTACCCCCAAACCACACTCAGCATCCCTGCACCCCAACCACCCCTCAGCCTCCCTACCCCAACCACCCTCCCACCTCACTTCCCCCCACCACGCCTCAATGCCACCCCAGCCTCCACTACCCCCCACACCACCTCAGCATCACCACCCCACACCACCTCAGCATCACACTGACGCCACTTTCACACACACACCACCCTCAGCATCACCGCCCTCAGCATCACCACCACCAACCACCCTCAGCTTCCCCCCACCACCCTCAGCCTCCCCCACCACCCTCAGCATCACCACCCCCCACCCTTACCCCCCACCACCCTCAGCATCACCCCCTCACCACCCCCACCACCCTCAGCATCAACCCCTCCTCACCATCACCCCCCTCCTTCTCACATCACCCCTCCTCACATTACCCCCTCCTCCTTCTCACATTACCCCCTCCTCCTTCTCACATTACTCGCCCTCCTCCTTCTCACATTACCCCCCTCCTCCTTCTCACACCCTCCTCCTCCTTCTCACATTACCCCCCTCCTCCTTCTCACATTATCCGCCTCACTCTCACATTACCATCACCCCCCACACCATCACCTCCCTGTCACCATCATCCGCCTCTCACCATCACCCGCCTCTCCTTCTCACCATCACCTCCCCCATACACACAACACACTTCAAGCAGCTACCCCATACCCATAGGGTCTCAGACAAAAACGCAAACATGCTCACAGAGACATACATTCACACACAAGGATACTCTCTGTCAGACACACTCTCAGGCACATACACAGGTAAACTGTGCATCAATGTGTATATGTGACACTTTTTTGTTAGTGGGGCCTCATGTTTGAGTTTGGCCTAAGGCCTCATAAAGTCTAGAGCCGCCTCTGGGTGTCACAATAGCTTGCATTTAAAAAAAAACTAAACTTTTTTGACTGTAATATAATAGAAGTCAGTTTCCTTCATGAGTGTGCGTTTCAGGGCCTGCCCAGTGCCACCACTCACTCACTGGTGTCCCAATAGCTTGCATTTAAAAAAAAACTAAACATTTTGGACTGTAATATAATAGCATTCAGTTTCCTTCACGCTTGTGCGTTTCAGGGCCTGCCAGGGCACTGTGTCACACCAGTGCAACTGATATCTGGTGTAACAGTAGTGTAAATTTAAAAAAAAAATACAATTTTGACTGTAATAGATTGAATAGCAGTTAGTTGTCTGCCAGCGTGTGTGTCAGGCTCACAGCGTATACTGTGCCCACTTGCTCAGTGCCACCACTCATATCCGGTGTCACAATAGCTTGCATTTAACAAAAAAAACACTTTTTGGACTGTGATATAATAGCAGTCAGTTTCCTTCACACGTGTGCGTTTCAGGGCCTGCCAGGGCACAGTGTCACACCAGTGCAACTCATATCTGGTGTAACAGTAGTGTACATTTAAATTTTTTTTTGACTGTAATAGATTGAATAGCAGTTAGTTGTCTGCAAGCGTGTGTGTCAGGCCTACAGTGTCTACTCTGCCAACTTCTGCCACTGCACAGTGCCACTCATATTTGTTGTCACAGTAGCTTGCACGCATAGTAGCACTAATCGAAAAAAAAATGACAGGCAGAGGCAGGCCACCCCGCAGGGGCCGTCATGGTCGTGGTGCTGTGATTCCCTTTGGCCCTAGAATAATGCCCAGTGTTCAGAGGCCACGTACCCTGAACTCGAAAAGTTCTGAGGACATAGATGACTGGCAAACACAGGACACCCAATCTTCTACAGCTTTCGCTAGGAACATTGACGCAGCATCCTCCTCCAGCTTAGCTTCGGGCACCTCTCAAGTTACCACTCGCCCGCCTGCCGCCACCACCAACACTAACACCACAGCAGCTTCACTTGGTATGTCAGAGGAGTTATTTACACATCAGTTGGAAGAAATGAATGATGCACAACCATTATTGCCAGAGGATGTTGATAACAGGGATATATCTCAGTCAGGCAGCATTACACACATGGACGTACGGTGTGATGATGATGATATTGTACCCACTGCTGCTTCCTTTGCTGAGTTGTCAGATACAAGTGAAGCGGTTGATGGTGACGATGTCCGTGGATGTCACGTGGGTGCCCGCTAGAAGAGAAGAAGAACAGGGGGAAAGTTCAGATGGGGAGACAGAGAGGAGGAGAAGGAGACGAGTTGGAAGCAGGGGGAGGTCGTCGCAAGGAGCTAGTGGCACAGTCAGAAAGCATGCATCGGCACCCGGGGTCAGCCAGACAGCACGTCAATCCACGTTTGCTGTTGCCACCACCAGAATGCCATCATTGCAGAGCTCACCAGTGTGGCATTTTTTTTGTGTGTCTGCCTCTGACAACAGTGATGCCATTTGCAACCTGTGCCAAAAGAAACAGAGTCATGGGAAGTCCAACACCCACCTAGGTACAACTGCTTTGCGAAGGCACATGATCGCACATCACAAACGCCTATGGGATCAACACATGAGTACAAGCAGCACGCAAACTCAAAGCCGCCATCCTCCTTCTGGTCCAGCATCTTCAGCCACGTTAACCACTGCTGTCCTCCTTGTCCCCTCTCAACAATCCGCCCCTCCGTCTCTCACCTTGAGCAGTTACTGCTCATCTGCCCACAGTCAGGTGTCTGTCAAGGACATGTTTGAGCGTAAGAAGCCAATGTCACAAAGTCACCCCCTTGCCCGGCGTCTTACAGCTGGCTTGACTGAACTCTTAGCCTGCCAGCTTTTACCATACAAGCTGGTGGAGTCTGAGGCGTTCAAAAAATTTGTAGCTATTGGGACACTGCAGTGGAAGGTACTCGGCAAAAAATTCTTTGCACAAAAGGCAATCCCCAACCTGTACTCGATTGTGCAAAAGGAAGTAATGGCATGTTTGGCACACAGTGTTGGGGCAAGGGTCCATCTGACTACTGATACCTGGTCTGCAAAGCATGGTCAGGGCAGGTATATCACCTACACTGCGCATTGGGTAAACCTGCTGACGGCTTCCAAGCATGGAATGCGTGGCTCTGCAGAGGAGTTGGTGACACCCCCACGACTTGCAGGCAGGCCTGCTGCCACCTCCTCTACTCCTCCTACTCCATCTTCTTCCATAACCTCCTCAGCTGAGTCCTCTACTGCTGCTGCATCTTACTCAACATCAACGGCACCCCCCCAGCTCCCCAGGTACTATTCCACATCCCGGATACGGCAGTGTCACGCCGTCTTGGGGTTGATTTGCCTGAAAGCAGAGAGTCACACCGGACCAGCACTCCTGTCCACCCTGAATGCACAGGTGGATCACTGTCTGACTCCGCACCAACTGGAGATCGGCAAAGTGGTTTGTGACAACGGAAGAAATTTGTTGGCGGCATTGCATTTGGGCAAGTTGACACATGTGCCGTGCATGGCACATGTGTGTAATATGATCATACAACGCTTTGTGCATAAGTACCCAGGCTTACAGGACGTCCTGAAGCAGGCCAGGAAGGTGTGTGGCCATTTCAGGTGTTCCTACATGACCATGGCGCACTTTTCAGATAACCAGAGGCGAAAAAACATGCCAGTGAGGCGCTTGATTTGCGACAGCCCGACACGCTGGAATTCAACACTCCTAATGTTCGACCGCCTGCTCCAACAAGAAAAAGACATTAACGATTATTTGTATCACCAGGGTGCTAGGACAGCCTCTGCGGAGTTGGGAATTTTTTTGCCACGTTACTGGACGCTCTAATGCGCAATGCCTGTAGGCTCATGCGTCCTTTTGAGGAGGTGACAAACCTAGTCAGTTGCACCGAAGGCACTATCAGCGACATCATACCATTTGTTTTCTTCATGGAGCGTGCCCTGCGAAGAGTGCTGGATCAGGCCGTAGATGAGCGTGAAGAGGAAGAGTTGTGGTCACCATCATCACCAGAAACTGCCCTATCAGCATCGCTTGCTGGACCTGCGGCAACGCTGGAAGAGGATTGTGAGGAAGAGGAGTCAGAGGAGGAATGTGGCTTTGAGGAGTAGGAGGAAGACCAACCACAACAGGCATCCCAGGGTGCTCGTTGTCACCTATCTGGTACCCGTGGTGTTGTATGTGGCTGGGGGGGAAGAACATACCTTCAGTGAGATCACTGAGTACGAGGAACAGGACATGAGTAGCTCGGCATCCAACCTTGTGCAAATGGGGTCTTTCATGCTGTCGTGCCTGTTGAGGGACCCTCGTATTAAAAGGCTGAAGGAGAACGACCTGTACTGGGTGTCCACGCTACTAGACCCCCGGTATAAACAGAAAGTGCCTGAAATGTAACCGAATTACGGCAAGTCGGAAAGGATGAAGCAGTTCCAAAATCAATTAAAAAGTATGCTTCACACAGCGTATAAGGGTGATGTCACAGTACAACGGGAATCAAACAGGGGAAGAGGTGAAAGTAATCCTCCTCCTCCCACGACCACGCCGGCAAGGACAGGACGCTTTACAGACGTGTTGTTGATGGAGGACATGCAGAGCTTTTTAAGTCCTGCGAATCGCCACAGCCCTTCGGGGTCCACCCTCAGAGAACGACTCGACCGACAGGTAGAAGACTACCTCGCCTTAACTGCAGATATCGACACTCTGAGGAGCGATGAACCCCTTGACTACTGGGTGTGCAGGCTTGACCTGTGGCCTGAGCTATCCCAATTTGCGATAGAACTTCTGGCCTGCCCCGCTTCAAGTGTCCTGTCAGAAAGGACCTTCAGTGCAGCAGGAGGTATTGTCACTGAGAAGAGAAGTCGCCTAGGTCAAAAAGTCTAGATTACCTCACCTTTATTAAGATGAATGAGGGATGGATCCCGAAGGGACTGACAGTGGGCGATACATTCGACTAAAAAAGGCCTGATGAGGGGGACGTAACAGGGTGTCGCGGCTGCCGGCCCGCCGCATGATATTTAAATCCCTAGCTCACCCCAATACCTTGCCCTGTCGTGGTTTCCTGTTCCTGGTTTCCTGAGAGTGCTTTATCATTGTGAATCTGATTTCCTGGTATCCTGATCTTGGCTTTTCCCTGGTTATTCTGAATTCTGGTTTCCCTGATTTGGCTTGTGTAAACGGTATTGTGTATTTTCTGGCTTCCTTGACCTCGGCTTTCCCTTTGACCATTCTCTGTCTCTAGCGTATTAGTCCGGCCATTCTAAGGTCCGGTTTAGGCTCTGTCCTTTTTTTCCTTTTCTTGCCTATGTATATGTTTACATAGTTTCTGCGTGCTGGACCACACTAGTAGTCGTGACATTGGGATTAAAGTGATAAGAATAGTATTACTTAACACACCACTCCTATCTGGTGGCACATTAGATTGCACGCGCAGTGCCCCAAATTTGAAGTAGGAGGACCGACCAAGCAAGAGGAGTCATGAAGAAGAGGAGTCAGAGGAGGAAGGTGGCTTTGAGGAGGTGGAAGACCAAACACAGCAGGCGTCCCAGGGGGCTTGTTGTCGCCTTTTGGGGACCCTTGGTGTTGTACGTGGCTGGGTGGAGGAAGAGACCTTCAATGACATCAGTGAGGACAAGGAACGGGACATGGCTAGCTTGGTATCCAACTTTGTGCAAATGGGGAGTTTGCGGTTGTGCAAATGGACTGTTTGCGGTTGTTTGCGGTGCGTTAAACGGGGAATTTGGTCTGTCACTGTGAAGCGGGCGTAACCCTTACACTACCTGATCGATACAACATCATACCTGATGTCAGGGGCGGACTGAGAACCCTCAGGGCCCCCGGGCAAAATAAATCAACGGCCCCCTTACAGGCCCCACCCATACCCTGCAGCAAGCGCCACCCTTGTCCCGCCTCCATGCACTGCCTCCATCCACACCCTACACAATCTTTAGACACAAGGAACAAAAGTGCAATAATCCCTTCGAGGCCCCAGTAGAGACTACAATTGAGGGCTAATGGGCCATGGAGGGGGGTCTTTCTAGCAGAGGCTATCTCAGTGTCCTTTAGAGAGTGTGTTAGAAAGAATCCCCTCCAAACCCATTAGAGACTACAATGGAGTCTAATAGGGGGTCTTTCTAACAGAGGCCATCTCAGCGTCCATTAGATAGCCCCTGCTGGAAACAGTCGCCTCCAGGCCCCAGTAGAGACTACAATTGAGGGCTAATGGGTCATGGAGGGGATTTCTAGCAGAGGCTATCTCAGTGTCATTTAGAGAGTGTGTTAGAAAGAATCTCCTCCAGGCCCCATTAGAGACTACAATGGAATCTAATGGGGCCTGGAGGGGGGGTCTCTCCAACACTCTGGTTCCTATTCACAATAGAGCAACACAACATAGCTCGCTGATACCTAGGCCAAGTTGGCTCCTCTTACCTTAATTACTGTTGCTGGCTGGCAGTCTGTGGGCTTGCTGGCTGCGGCTTGCAGGCTGTGGGCTTGCTGGCTACTGCCGGGCGGCTGTGGGCTTGCTGACTGCGGCTGGCAGCCTGCGGCTTGCTGCCTGCGGCTGGCAGGCTGTGGCTTGATGGCTGCGACTGGCAGGCTGTGGGCTTGCTGGCTGTAAGCCTGTGGGCTGGCTACTGGCCTGTGGGCTGGCTAACAGGTGGCTTGTTGACTGGCTGGCTACTGGCCAGCCTGTGGGTTGGCTGGCTATTGGGGCACTTGTAGATTATTTAAAGAAATAATCCATGCACAATTACCACTACTGCTCCAGAGTAAGTAGTCAAACCGTTTAAGAACAGTTTGACAACTTACCTGGGGTCTGCTGGGATATGGGGCTGTAGTAGGGAATAGGAGCAGTGGTGCAATGTTTGTGAAAGGTTCAGTGTGTGTGTGGGGGTGTAGTGTGTGAATGTGTAGGGTGTGTGGGGCAATGTGTGTATGAGGGGACTGTGTATGTGTGTGGAAATGTTAGTATGGGGGGCTGTGTATGGGGGTCTGTGTGTATATGGGTGGGCAGTGTATGTGTGAGGCAATGTGTGTAAATGTGTATGGTGTATGTGGGGGCAGTGTATGTGTATGGGGGCAGTGTGTGAATGTGTATGGTGTGTGTGTGGGGACAGTGTGTTTATGGGGCTAGAGTTCACTCTCACCACTGCGACCACCAGGAATCCCTGGGGGTCACAGTGTTGAGAGTGAACTCTAGCCCGTAGCTCCAGGGCTAGAGTTAACTCTCGCAAGAGCGGTAACGTTGCCATGGTAACCGCAGCAACGCTCTGTGCTCGCGCAAGAAGGACCCAGAGGAGCTGCAGGATGAGCTCCCGGGTGCTCTCTTCCTCCCCTGCCGGCTGCCCACACGGTGCTTGCGGACAGTGGAGTGGGGGCCCCGTTGCCCCCCTGGATCCACCAGTGATATACACAGCCCTTCTGTGCCTTTTTGTCTCCCCCAGTCCCTCTGTATGTTTCTTCCTCCCCCCTCCTTCCCAGTCTCTCTTACCCCTCTGCCTCTTTCTCCCCTTGTGTCTCTCTCCTTTCTCCCTCTCTCTCTCTTCCACTGTTTTTCTCCCCCGTTTCCCTGTCTCTCTCTCCCCCACATCTCTCTTCCTCTCTGTCCCTCCAATTCTTCCCTCTACTCTCCCCCCTCTTTCTCCCCCTGTGTCTCATTCTTCCTCTCTTACTCTTTCTCCCCCTCCCCATCTCTCTATTCCCCCTCTTTCTCCCATCTTTTTCTTCCCTTCTCCCCTCCCCATCTCCTATTCCCCTCTTTCTCCCCCCTCCCATCTCTATTCCCCCTCCCCATCTCTCTATTCCCCCTCTTTCTCCCCCCCCTCCCCATTCTATTCCCTCTGTCTCTCCCCATCTCTCTATTCCCCCTCTTTCTCCCCCGTGTCTCATTCTTCCCTCTCTGTCTCTGTCTCCCCCCTCCCCATCACCTGTGTATATATGTCTATATGTAATGTTTATATCTTGTATTTTTTGTAATATTGTATCCTATTGTAACAATGCAGTGTTTAGTGGACCCAGGACATACGTGAAAACAAGAGGAATCTCAATGTATCCTTCCTGGTAAAATATTTAATTAATAAATAAATGTATGAGTATGTGACAATGCCATGCCGTGGACAACCAGCATCAGGAAGCGTATAAAACACTGCATTGATTTTGATCTCATCTGACCAAAACACTTTAACCCAGTTATCCTCTGAATCATTCAGTGAGGAATTATCCCAGAACTGCAGAGGAGGATCTTGTTAATAATCTCAAGGCAGCTGGGACCATAGTCACCAAGAAAACAATTGGTAACACACTATGCCGTAAAGGACTGAAATCCTGTAGCGCCTGCAAGGTCCCCCTGCTCGAGAAAGGACATGTACAGGCCTATCTGAAATTTGCCAATGAACATCTGAATGATAGTGATGTCGCGAACGTGAATTTTTCGGTTCGCGAATGGCGAACGCGAGCTTCCGCAAATGTTCGCGAACCCGACAAACCCGGCGAACCGCCATAGACTTCAATGGGCAGGCGAATTTTAAAACCCACAGGGACTCTTACTGGTTGAAGGGGGGGGAGGAGACCTACTCTCCTCCCCACCTCCGGCCCCCGGCCCCCACCCCTGGGCGGCGGGTGGGGGCCATAAAGATAATGAGGGGGTGACCTACTGTCCCCCCCGGCCCCCACCCCTGAGCGGTGGGTTGGGGACCTAATAACAATAAGGGGGGGACCTATTGTCCCCCCCGCGGCCCTATTAACAATAAGGGGGGGACCTATTGTCCCCCCCGCCCCCCACCCCTGAGCGGTGGGTGGGGGCCCTAATAACAATAATGGGGGACCTATTGTCCCCCCCCGGCCCCCACCCCTGAGCGGTGGGTGGGGGCCCTAAAATGAAAAATAAGGGGGGGACCTATTGTCCCCCATGGCCCCCACCCCTGAGCGGTGGGTGGAGGCCCTAAAATGAAAAATAAGGGGGGGACCTATTGTCCCCCCGCCCCCACCCCTGCGCGGCGGGTGGGGCCATAATGATAATGAGGGGGGGACCTACTGCCCCCCCCCGGCCCCCACCCCTGCGCAGCGGGTGGGGGCCATATTGATAATGAGGGGGGGAACCTACTGCCCCCCCGGCCCCCACCCCTGCGTGGCGGGTGGGGGCCATATAGACTAATGAGGGGGGGGACCTACTGTCCTCCCCCCGGCCCCCACCCCTGGGCGGTGGGTGGGGGCCACAAAGATAATGAGGGGGGGACCTACTGTCCTCCCCCCCCGGCCCCCACCCCTGGGCGGCGGGTGGGGGCCACAAAGATAATGAGGGGGGGACCTACCGTCCTCCCCCCCAGCCCTAAGTAAATTCCCCCCCCAAGCCCCTAGTCACCCACCCACCCCCAAATAAAAAGTCCCTACCTACCCCCCTCACCCTAAAAAATAGTGAGGGGGGAATAAAATAACTAACCTGTAAAATAAAAGTAAACTTACCATTCGACATCTTCTTTTTTCTCAAATCTTCATTTTTCAGCCCCAAAAAAGGCCAAATAAAAAAACATCATAACCGTCGAATTGAAAATAAAATAAAAATCCCGAGCGCAAAAAAAAAAACCCGACGAAAAAGAAAAAACCCGAGCGCAAAAAAATAATTCATCTTCACCCATGGAGGGCTCCGCGCAGACTGAGCTCTGCAGGGCGGGGGAAGGCTTATAAAGCACCTTCTGTCCATGTTTTGGGGGACAATTGGATTGATGTTTTATCACTCTTTTGCCCCCCCTCCTAGTTTAAATACATCCTAGCAAAACCTTTTGTTCCCTTTTGAGATGCAAACCATCTTTTTTGCACAGGTTATTTCCATTCTAAACAGAGCTACCATGAGAAATCAAGCCAAATCCTTGCTCCCGACACCATTCACCAAGCCACAAATTAAAGTCCCTAATACGCATCCGCCTGTTGTTCTGAGTGTTATGCACAGGCAGAACTTCAGAGAATGACAGTGTGGAAGCAACCTGCCGTATATCACTGGCAAAAACACTAAAAACTTCCTTAACCTCTGAAACCTCATTGCATGCCAAGTCATTTGTCCCTAGATGGACAAGTACATCAAATTCCCCATCCTGCTTTGCTCGCTTAACAATATTACAGATACGTCTCCTGTCTCTGTGAGCAGTAGCTCCAGGAAGACACCTCACAAGACCATCATTGTCCATCTCCACACTTCTTATAATGGAATCCCCCAACAACAACTGCTTTCTATTAGACCTCACCATAGTCTCCAAGCCGGTCTCCACAACACCACTAGCCTCAGTGCCTCTCTCCACAACGCCACTAGCCTCAGTGCCCCTCTCCACAACACCACTAGCCTCAGTGCCCCTCTCCACAACACCACTAGCTTCAGTGCCTCTCTCCACAACACCACTAGACTCAGTGCCTCTCTCCACAACACCACTAGACTCAGTGCCTCTCTCCATAACACCATTTCACTCGGAGAGTGCAGAAAATGAATTATGTAGAGCAACAAACTGTGCAATATGCCTTTTATCCACAACTCTAAGTCTACCAGATCCTACAGTAATCCATCTGCCATTCCTAGTAGGTCTCTGCGGCAGTGGCTTTGCAGCAGTTCCAGTCTGAGTTTGTTCACTAGATAATTTACAAATCTCAGACTTCAAAAATACAATCTCCCACAAGATAGAGAACTGTCTACAGATTAGACAACAACCAAACCTCCAAAAAGTGGAACGTGAAACAAATACAACTATTACACTGAACTAAGTCTGCCATTCCAATGAGGAGAATAATGTAAATCAAACGAATTTTAACTTTTTATTTATCCTCCTGAATACCTCAGATTACCTCTAGGTTATCTCCAGAATATCTCCAACCACACACTTAGAAGCAACACTTAGATGAAGCAACCAAGCTATATTAGACAAGCTAATGACAACAACCATTATATAACTCCTAAAATCACCACCCACTAGGAATGTTTAACACCTGGGTAGGCCTCTGCTTATTTGCAAACAATAGCTAATTTAAACAGCAATCAATAGCAAGTAGCTAACTAATCAAATCAAATGCCTTATAATTACCAACAGGAATTCAAACCTTGTGCAATCAGTAACCTTTTCCTACAGATGAATCTTACCTGTAACAGTAGAAAAGAAAACTCTTAGCACATCTCTTAGACAGTTAAAGCTTCTGTGAAACTCTCCAGAATATCTCCAACCACACACTTAGAAGCAACACTTAGATGAAGAAACCAATTACTGTGGTTACATCGCAGGTTTAACAATTCAATTTTTTTAAATGCTAAATAGTACATTTGGGGCCTGCACTTCATATTTGAGAGTCAAATAGAACCATCAAATACAGTGGTTACAGCGCCGTTTTAAAAATTCAAATTTTTTAGGTGCTAAATAGTACATTTGGGGCCTGCACTTCATATCTGAGAGTCAAATAGAACCGTCAAATACTGCGGTTACATCGCAGTTTTAAACATTCAAATTTTTTAGGTGCTAAATAGTACATCTGGGTTGTGCACTTCATATCTGAGAGTCAAATGGAACCGTCAAATACTGCTGTGACATAGCAGTTTTAAAAATTCTAATTTTTTTGGTGCCAAATAGTACATTTGCGTCATGCGGTGCACTTCATATCTGAGAGTCAAAAAGAACCGTCAAATACTGCTGTGACATAGAAGTTTAAAAAATTTAAAATCTTTTGGTGCTAAATAGTACATTTGCAGCCTGCAGTGCACTTCATATCTGAGAGTCAAATAGAACCGTCAAATACTGTGGTTACAGCGCAATTTTAAAAATTCACATTTTTTGGGTGCTAAATACTACATTTGGGGCCTGCGCTTCATATCTGAAAGTTAAATAGAACCGTCAAATACTGTGGTTAGAGCGTAGTTTTAAAAATTCTAATTTTTTAGGTGCTAAATAGTACATTTGGGGTGTGCACTTCATATCTGAGAGTCAAATAGAACCGTCAAATACTGCTGTGACATAGCAGTTTTAAAAATCCTACTTTTTTGGGTGCCAAATAGTGCATTTGCAGCCTGCGGTGCACTTCATATCTGAGAGTCAAATATAACCGTCAAATACTGTGGTTACAGCGCAGTTTTAAAAATTCACACTTTGTATGTGCTAAATAGTACATTTGGGGTGTCCACTTCATATCTGAGAGTCAAATAGAACCGTCAAATACTGCTGTGACATAGCAGTTTTAAAAATTCCATTTTTTTGGGTGCTAAATAGTACATTTACGTCCTGCCGTGCACTTCATATCTGAGAGTCAAATAGAACCGTCAAATACTGTTGTTACAGCGCAATTTTTAAAATTCATATTTTTTGGGTGCTAAAAAGTACATTTGGGGCATGCACTTCATATCTGGTGTATGTGTGCAACACTGGCTAGTTACTGCTTCTCAAGAAAGTCTAAAGACTTTTTTAAAACAGTGAAAAATAAGTGTTATTGTGATCGCTTCATATACAGAAGCATTGATATACATTTCTATATTCTGTAAAGACACAACTATAAAGCTAAAAACCAAACACCAAAATAACGTGCCAGACAATGGGCGAGAATTTTTTTTTGCAAATGGAACTTTGATTCGAATTTACTACATCAGTCACTTGTAATATTGTTTCACACCTACAACACTTGTTACACAGATCTAAGTGATAGAAAACAGATTGATATTTTCTACACTAGAAACTACCAGATAACAAGCTGCTATATTTAAACCAGTTATCAATAGCTACGAGGTACTTACACAATATTGTAATTCTGGGGCAATACCCTCACAAGTCAAACTGAGAGCTCAGTTTATAGGGAGAACTGTTGCCTGGATATAATTCTAAAATAATTTCCACATGTCCTTTGCAGACTTTACATGCTGGAAATACACAGGTGCCAACTGCTGTGGCTTTCTGCAGTGTGCAGACCGGCAAGGAGGGCAGGGTTGAAGCGTGGGTGGAAGATGTTGTGGAGGATGATGAGGTCCTAGACCACATGGAATGAAGGTCATGCGAGTGACGTGTGCAGTTTGGAGGAAGAGGTGGTGGTCGCACAGAGGCACCAGCATAGCACAATACTAGGGAGCACAATGCAAAAGTGGAGCAGCCATCCCCTAGCGCTCATCGGCATGTATTAGCTCTAGAATTATCACAGTTATCCAAGTAACAGATGGAGCGATCAAAGGAACCATAACTGATTTAATGAGCCATTCGCAGTTTCACTGTAGCAGCTGTGCGCGCTTTAGGCGTTCTCACCCTGATGCTGCTCGCCTGTTTGCGCTGCAGCGTATCTTCGGCCTTCTCGCTCACCGCCTCATATGCAACGTGCCCACAAGGTGGAACTCCACCTTGCACATGCTGGAGATACTGTGTGAGCAGCAGCAGGCGATAGTGGAGTTTCAGCTGCAGCACGCACGGGTCAGTCGCTCTGCACCAGACTTGCCCTCCAATAGATCCTAGGTAAAGGATTTAAAATGTACTCATTCCAATTAAAGGGCCTTGAAAGAGTCCTGTATTGTTATTTATCATCACTACCTCCCCGCGTCGGGAGGGGGTCATTTGCGCGCCTGATTCTTTCCTTGGATGTGGTAGCCGTTTCTCAGGCTTCCTCTCCGGAATCGAACCCTGATTCCCCGTTACCCGTGGTCACCGCAGACATTCAAATGCGTCGTCGCTGTCACGGGACGTGTGATCGGCCCGATTTTATCTAGAGTCACCAAAGTGCCTGCGCAACGACTGCCGAGTTACCCACATTCTTACTTGTGCTGATTACTGGGTGGCCACCCTTCTGGATCCCCGTTATAAGGACAACATGTCGTCCTTAATTCCCTCACTGGAGCGTGATTGGAAGATGCGCGACAACAAGCGCACACTGGTAGACGCGCTGCTGAGGGCATTCCCAACTGACACCAGGGGCTCAGTGGAAGCACAAGGCGAAGGCAGAGGAGGAGGAAGAGGTCGCCAATGCAGCTGGGGCACCGCCAGCACCTCACAAGGCAGGGTTAGCAAGGCTGAAATGTGGAAAAGCTTTGTCAGCATGCCACAACAACCAGCACCACCAGCTGATATGGAGCGTCTTAGCAGGAGGCAGCATTTCAGCAACATGGTGGAACAGTACGTGTGCAAATGCCTACTCGTACTGACTGATGGGTCTGCCCCATTCAACCTCTGGGTCTCCAAATTGGGCACATGGCCTGAACTTGCCATTTATGCCTTGGAGGTGCTGGTCTGCCCTGCAGCCAGTGTATTGTCTGAATGTGTGTTTAGTACAGCAGGGGGTGTTATCACAGACAAGTACAGCTGCCTGTCCACAGCCTACATGGACAAGCTCACATTTATTAAAATGAACCAGGCATGGATCCCACCAGACTTGTCTGTACCTTGTGCAGAATAGACATTTATACCGGCCTCACCCATCCATTGTTATTCTCAAGTGCACTTATTCTTTGTTTTTTTAAATGTCCCAATATTTTGGGGGCTACCACAATTAAAAAACAAAACAAAAAACATACCTACTCCGCCTCCACCGCCGCTTCCACCTACACCGCCACGGTCACCGCCTCCTCAACCTCCTACTCCACATCCACCTCGTCCTCCTAGAGCAGGGTGCAAAAGCGCAGCAGCCGTTCCCTAGACAGTACTCCTGCTACTGCCCACCGCACCCAGGGACCGAGCACATCAAAGCTAGCTCCACGGAGTTCCCTGGCATGGCAGTTCTTCAGACAATGTGCTGATGACAAGACACTAGTGGTTTGCACTCTGTGCAATCAGAGCCTGAAGCGAGGCATAAACATTCTGAACCTGAGCACAACCTGCAGGACCAGGTATCTACATGCAAAGCACGAGCTGTAGTAGAGTAAGCACCTCAAAAACCAAGAAAGGTCTCAGGCTCCTCCTGCTTCTGCTGTCTCGGCCTCTTCCTCCACCTCTTCCTCACCCAGCAAACAGAGCATGTGGCAGCAACACCACCACATCCATCACAGTCCCCAAGCATCTCCACATTGTCCCATGGAAGCGTCCAGCTGTCCATCTCCCAAACACTGGAGAGAAAGAGGAAGTACCCCCCTACCCACCCGCGATCCCTGGCCCTGAATGCCAGCATTTCATAATTCCTGGCCTTTGAAATGCTGTCATTCTGTCTGGTGGAAACGGACAGTTTTAAAAACCCGATGGTGTTATTGGACTGCAAGAAATGCACCGCAGGTTGCAAATGTTTATTTTTTTATATGTCCCAATATTTTGGGGGCTACCCCAATAAAAAAAACAAATAAAACAGTCTTGGCTACCTCCTCCACCTCCGCCACCGCTGCTTCCACCAAAACCGCCATGGTCACTGCCTCCTCAACCTCCTACTCCACATCCACCTCCTCCTCCTAGTTCAAGATTATTATTTTACATTTTTATGTATTTTATGTTATTTTAAGTTATTTCCCTATCCACATTTGTTTGCAGGGCACTTGTCCTACTCTTACCCCATTTTACTTCCTTTTGCAGCCCTCTAGCCTTTTCCAGGACTTTTTTAGAGCCATTTTAGTGCCCAAGTTCAAGTACGGGTTCGGGTCAAGTTCAAGCCCGAACTCGAACTTTTTGACAAAGTTCGGCTGAAATCGGCGAACTCGAACATCCAGCTTAACACTATAATACCAGCCCAACCCCCCCCCCAAAAAAAAACGCGGAAATTTTATTCATCCATTATTTCATTTTTTTAAAACCATTCTGTAAAAGACCCCTTAACTTAATTTTTAATGGGTGTTTCTTTTTTCAGTTTTTTATATGTATTCTCATCCCCAATATTCTGTAAGTTTCCTGTGGATAATAACCTCTATATTTTACAATTATTGTGTTGACACTCAACTACAGGGTGGTGCAGGTATTAGAGGTAACCCCCATAAGGACCTCAATAATATATACAAATAAATCCCTATTAATACTGCACTGAATCGCATATTATGTGCATTTAAAAAGAAAATAATCAATATGTTGAAATGCAAAAATTTATTTATTGTACACTAAATGAAAAACAGAACAAAAGATAAATTCAAAAAAGAGGACCACTATTGAAAAATATATGGAATGGTATACACCAGTGATGCCGAACCTATGGCACGCGTGTCACAGGTGGCACGCCGGGCCCTCTCTGTGGGCACACGGCCATAGGTTTGCCATCACTGCAGAGTAGGCGCCTGCCTGCCCGAAACGGCAGGCGCCTACTCTGCTTCCGTGTCGGCAGGACCGGAAGCAGGGAGGAAGGATCGAGGAAACAGCTCTCCTGTCCTCCCGCGAGCTGTGTGGATCGTTGCCGCGCGTTACCATGGCAACGCTCCACACAGCATCGCGCGGGAGGACGGGAGAGCTGCAGGACTTGTCATCCTGTCCTGCATACCACCACCAGACCACCAGGGATGGCTGTGTCCCCCCCCTCCCCTTCACCAAAGGTTAGAAGAAGGGAGGGGGGGTACTGATTTAATAACCTATCCCCCCTACCCCCAGCACCCCTACCCACAAAACCCTTACCCCAGCACCCCCACTACCCACAGCACCCCTACCCACAGCACCCCTACCCCTCTTACCCACATCACCCCTACCCCCAGCACCCCTACTCCCCCTACCCACAGCACCCCTACTCCCACTACCCACAGAACCCTTACTAGCCTCCCACTGCCCACAGCACTTCCCCTACCTCTTACCCACATCCCACCCTACCACCCCCTACTCACTACCCACAGAACCCTTACCCCCAGCACCCCCACTGCCACAGCACCCTACCCCTCTTGCCCACATCACCCCTACCACCCTACTCACTACCCACAGAACCCTTGCCCCAGCACCCCCACTGGCTCCCCTATCCCCCCTACCCCCAGCACCCCTACCCACAAAACCCTTACCCCAGCACCCCCACTACCCACAGCACCCCTACCCACAGCACCCCTACCCCTCTTACCCACATCACCCCTACCCCCAGCACCCCTACTCCCCCTACCCACAGCACCCCTACTCCCACTACCCACAGAACCCTTACC
>OW240914.1:14058040-14131117 GCA_933207985.1 Pelobates cultripes | reverse complement strand
GATCACGGGGAATCAGTGGGTTTGCATATGTGGCCTCACCGGCTCCCAGCCCAAACTAGCGTCCCCAGAGTACCCATGCGGGCCGGCTTCCAGCGCCCCCCCCACTTTCCCCCCAGCGAGAGGGGCACGGAGGGCTTTGGACACAGATTCACCAACTGCCCCCACTTATAGTAAGGGCACAGAGGCTTCGCTGGCTCCCAACCCCTTGCCCTAATGGTGGGGACTACACCACCTGGTGGCCATGCTGCACTTAACCTTCAAGTAACATCATACCCCTGCATATTTAATGTAAATTATAGCTACAACCAATCTCTGCCTGCATCATTATGCAACGGCAGAAGGGTGATACACATGGGCAGACCAAGCTCACCACTCAGCCATTTGCAGGACTCATATTAGTGAGTATTACATCGGCAAGGAGTTATCCAAGATGTATTAACACTGCCCCAGGTTCACCTATGGCTCCTTTTTTCTGTTTATGTTTAATCCATTGTCAGCGTTTAATAAATTATTGATTATCAACCACATATCCCACACCTTAGTGGCCTTGATGCACATAGCCTCTGTCATATCAATAATGGTATCCCTATAAATAACTGAATCCTATGCATTACTGTATCCTATGCATGTCATATATATTTCTATATCTTAAATCACATAATTCTCATACATACTGCTGGTATATTCAGGCAGTATGGGAAATAATTGTCCAGGTCGGAAAGTTTTATACTCATGCCAGGATTTTGCTACCACAACTTATTCTGACATGTGTTAAACTCAAGACGTCAAGCATAGACAGACTTGGCCATCAGAACCTACATGACATACCAGGAATTTGGACGTCATCCAAAGGTATAGGCCTCCCCCCTTAGCAGGATTTCAGTCTCCTGCAGAACAACCAATCATACATAGTTCATACAGGCAGCGGTGTATCCTGGTTTTGTGTTGCCCTAGGCAGGACAAAACTCAGGCGCCCCTCTCTCCCACCGCGCGCCACTCCCACCCAACACTTCCCCCCGCGCCGCCTTCTAAATACACACACATTCACTGACAGATACGCATACACTAGCTAACAGAAACGCACACACTAACAGACACACTCACCCTCACTAACAGACAAACACACACTCACTAACAGACACACACAGACACATACTGACTCACTAGCAGACACACACACACACACTCACTGACAGACACAAACACTCACAGGCAAACACACTCACACTAAGACACACACACACAGTCAGACACACACACACTCACAGGCAAACACACTCACACTAACAGAAACACACACACAGTCAGACACACACACACACACACTAACAGACACACACTCACTCACTAACAGACACACACTAACATACACACACACACACTAACAGACACACACACTAAGACACACATACACACTAACAGACACACTCACACACACTGACATACACACTAACAGACACACATTAACAGGCACACACACACTAACAGACACACACACACACACTAACAGACACACACTGACACACACACTAACAGGCACACACTAACAGGCACACACACACTAACAGACACACACTAACAGGCACACACACACATTAACAATTTTTTTTTATTTAACCCCCCCCCCCTACCTTTGTTACCTTATTGGAATGCTGGGGGGGAGGGAGGGGTCCCTCTCTCCCTGGGGGTGCAGTGGCTGCTGGGTGGACGGGCGGCTGGCGAGGGAGCACTTCCCATGAGCACTCTGCTCAGCTCCCTCGCGCGCCGCAGAGTGAGGCTGGGAGCCAGAATATGACGTCATATTCCGGCTCCCAGCCTCACTTTGGGGCGCGCGAGGGAGCTGAGCAGACCGCTCAGAGGAAGAGCTCCCTCGCCAGCCGCCCGCCCGCCCAGCGCCGCCCGCCCAGCGCCGCCCACCCAGCCCGGCATGTCAGTTAGCCACAAGGCTAACAAGGCATTTGCCCTGGCCATTTGGGGGGCGGCTTTTTTTGCCGCCCCCTGGAAAATGCCGCCCAAGGCAAATGCCTTGTTAGCCTCGCGGCTAATACGCCCCTGCATACAGGTACGTTTCTCCCGTTTCCTTAGTCATTGATTTAATACAAAGATTCATTCCACAAAGACAAGTTGGTATGGCCACCTAGGTATTTTTCTCCCAGGCGCCTTTTTGCCTTAGAGTTAGAGGTCCTGCGAGGCCAACACCCATCCTCCACGAAAGAGGTAATAACGCCCCACGGACCAAATCATAGCTAGACGCCTCGCATGTTGCATAGCAAGGGCATCACGCGTCACACCCCCTCCTCAAATTAAAGACTAATTTCTCGCCCACATCCAGCAGATCACCCCCTCGCACCAACCATAGGTAGAGCCGACCCAGCCGCTTGGCAAACAGTAGGGGGTCACCAGTCTAATGAGTTGTTTCGCCACTCCGGCACTAGTTAAAACATCAGTATACATCCTCAAGAGGAACTCACGATTCCTACACATATATTTCAGTATGTCCCAAGTTCCAGAAGAAAGAGATGACATTTCTATTCCAAAGTACTCCAACTAAGAATGCCACCCCTACAAATAAATTAGATTGTGGACCATCCCACAAATCACGGCCGAATTACACAGGGCAACAAACCCTTACAGCTACTGTCCACAAAACAGAACTATTCAGGCTAATGCAAGCCAATACTAACAATCAGACACAGGGGAAGGCACAAATGGCACAAGCTATGCCAACCGGTATACCAGGACTGCCTCTATAGTAACATCCGTGAGGCAGATGAACGATAGACTAGAGAGACTTGAAGCCCATAACTGTCCAGTCGTGACACCAGAAACCACTCGCACTGATATTCCGGGCCCTCCCAATTCCCAACCCAGTAATCCTAACATGCCCATCTTCTTAGGGCCCTTAAGCCATTACCCCAACCGTATGGTACCGGCAAACCTAAAAGACATCCTGGAGGGTAAGAACGTTAATTTCTTCTCGCTGAGCGCTGAGTACCGCTCATACACCAGGGTGATAGCTCAGTGGTCCTTGAGGCCAGAGACACAAGACGGAAAATTATTCATCAGTATAGTTATAAACCTTCCTGGTCTGGTGTCAGTACAGACACTTCTGCATTCCACATGTCTCAGTCTATATTCTTGGTAATTATGTCCTGTATGTCTGCCCTCAGGTCATTGGACTCAGCTGGTATGTAGTATATTTAGTCGTGGCATTTCAACCATCACATGTTACGCTGCAGGTTACTGTACGATACCAGTATGACCATATTTCAATTATGGCTACGCTGTCATAACCAGTAGCTTTCAACTGATCCACAACTTAAAATAAACCACCAACCCCACCCCATTAAATTCCACTCAGACTTACGTTACCTCCCAGTACCACAGGAACTACAGTGGGCCGCGCTTAGTCCTCACACAAGCCATCTATGGTAACCTCAGGGGACAAATACGTCCTATTTTGCAACCTGCATTTGGGCACTAAGTTCACATATTTATTTATTTATTTATTTATAAAATATTTTACCAGGAAAGATACATTGAGATTTCTCTCGTTTTCAAGTATGTCCTGGGTCCACAAATCATTGCATTGTTACATTAGGTACAACAAAATACAAAAACAATATTAATACACAATATATACAAAATTTAACATAGAACAGGCAGGAAATATATAATCAACCATGACACGTGCATTCTGTTTTGAGGTATGTAGAGAGGGATCTCTTAAATGACTTTAGGCTTAGGGAAGATTTTAAATTGTGCGGGAGGTCGTTCCACAATTGCGGCGCTCTGTAGGAGAAGGAGGATCGGGCCGCTTTCTTTTTGTATTGAGGTAGACTAAGTAAAGTGCTTGTACTGGATCGGAGCTTATAGAAAGTGGGAACAGCTAAGGAAAGCATTTTGTTCAGGTAGGGTGGGAGTTTCCCAGAGAAGCTCTTAAAAACAAGGCTGGAAAGATGAAGGGTGCGTCTGGATTCCAGCGACAGCCAGTTTAGTTCCTTTAGCATGTCACAATGATGGGTCCTGTAATTACATTGTAGCACAAATCGGCAGAACGAGTTATACAATGTGTTGAGTTTATTAATGTGGGATTGCGATGCAGACGCATATACTACATCCCCATAATCAATGATTGGCATCAGCATTTGCTGTACAATCTTTTCCTTTACTGTAGGGCTTAGGCAGGCTTTGTTTCTGTACAGGGCACCTAATTTTGGATAAAGTTTAGATGCAAGCTTTTCTATGTGCAGGCCAAAAGATAAATTGGGGTCTAATATCATACCCAAGTATTTGAAAGAGTGGACTGCGGTCAGTGTGCCATTTGAATTTGTTTTGATGGATAGGTGGGGATTGTGTAATTTGTGCAATTTAGGTACTGTTCCAAAGATCATTGTGACAGTTTTGTCAGTGTTCAGGAAGAGTTTGTTTTTTGCGATCCACTTTTCTACCTCTGTAAACTGGTCTTGGAGCAAAGCCTCAAGTTGCGGTAGATTGGGTTTGCTCGCATAGATTACCGTGTCATCTGCGTACATGTGTACATTTGAGGATTGGCAGGCATAAGGCAGATCATTTATAAATAATGTAAATAGTAGGGGGCCGAGAATGGAACCCTGGGGAACACCACACGTGACCGGGAGAGGGAGGGAGTCACTGTCAGAAATGGACACATATTGCGAGCGATCCGATACATACGATCGAAACCAGTTTAAAGAATGATCACCAATACCTGAGTTTTTGAGTTTGTGCAGTAGAATGTCGTGGTCTACTGTGTCAAAGGCCTTAGCAAAATCAAGGAAAATAGCTCCAGTTAGGGCTCCTTGTTCCATGCCAGTTTGGATGTCATTGCAAACTTTTAGGAGGGCAGTTGTAGTGGAAAGCCCGATTGATCAGGGGTCAGATAGTTTAATTGTTGGTAGTACTCACAAAGTTGCGTATGGACACATTTTTCTAAGATTTTTGACAATACCGGGAGCAATGATATTGGGCGATAGTTAGAAACCAAAGTAGTGTCACCACTTTTATGGATAGGCACTACTCTCGCAGTCTTCCAAAGTTTGGGTATGTATCCAGACACCAAGGATTTGTTAATTAGAGTTGAGACGGGTTTAGCAATTGCCGGCGCACTGAGCTTCAACAGCATTGCTGGGATTTGATCAGGTCCGGACTGGTTTTTCATTTTTAGATTATTAAGATGTTTTTTAATGACACTAACAGGTACAGGTCTAAAATTAAACTTATCTATATTGGGCCTTTGCAAATTTAGTGGGGCCTGATCCACATTTGTAGTTTCAGGATGCGTGTCATTTATTAGCTTGTCAATCAGGGCAGTAGAGCATCCGACAAAATAATTGTTAAAGGCATTTGCAACATCTAAAGGAAGTTGCAGGGTTTGGTTACCCACTTTGACAGTGGAGGGTTGGGAGTGGATTGGGGGAGTTTGTAGTTTATTTATGACTTTCCAAAAGTTTCTAGGGTTTGAGATGTTACTGTTCAGATTTTCATAGAAATATTGGGCCTTGGCCAGTTTTGTCTGTTTTGTGCATATATTTCACCATTGTCTATATGCACCGTGATCATTCATAGAGCCAGTACGCTTAAACTTTGACCACAAAGAATCCCAAAACTGGTACATTTGGATGAGGTCAGCTGTGATCCAGTTCATATGCGCTCCTTTTACCCTCACCTTACGCAGCGGGGCATGCAAATTCCAGATTTGAAGGAGTTCAGACTGAAAGTATTCAACAGCACAGTCTAGATCTGGGATAATGTTTAATCTGTGCCATGAGAGATTCTTAATGTCATTTAAAAAGGATTCAAGATTAAATTTTTTGAAGGACCTAGTTATTTTAACCTTGGGAGAGGATTTAATAGCCTTTATTTTGCGCACGCAGTACACTAAACAGTGATCACTGAACGTGTTGGGGAGAACACCAACCTCCTGGATTCTATCAGGAGAAGTGCAGAGAATCCAATCTAGCAGGGTATGTTTATGGCTTTTAATGTTTATGCGAGTTGGGGAGGAGATTAATGGCGTTAGCTGCAAAGTCTTAAACAGCGTGCAAGAACTATTATTTTTAGGGTTCAGCCAATCAATATTAAAATCTCCAAAGACCAACAGTTCACTTTTTGGGTTTTGAGCTATGGTTTCACTAAGGAGATGGGCTATGTCAGAAAGGGAATGCACAGGAGAGCTAGGTGGGCGGTAGATTCCTGCAACAATGATGGATTTACTGCACGGGATCTCAATTGTGCCAGAAAAGAAATCAAAGATGGCAGGAGGACTAAGGTTTTGTAAAGGGGTAAACTTTATGGAATTGTCAACATAAATAACAATGCCTCCTCCTCTCTTTGCTCTGTCATTTCTAAAACATGAATAACCCTGTATTGCAATGGCGGTGTCTGGTATTTTAGCCGTTAACCATGATTCTGAGAGCACAATGATTTTTGGTTTGTAATGGGAACACCAGGCTTGTAGTGCATCCAGTTTAGGGAGTAAACTACGGATGTTGCAGTACACAAAAGAGAGGCCTTTTTTAGTGGGGAGATTAGGACTAGAATTAGCTGGGGGACCAGGGTTAGACTCCACATCATTTGCAAGGGCAAGTAACATAAGGAGTAGGAATTTGGACATCATCTTTGTTTGGCCATATAGTGAATGGGATAATTTATAATTTTGTGAGTTTGGGGTAGGAGGGCTATTTTTTATAACTCTCCACCAGCACTCAGCAGATAAGTTAAAGGAACAGAGCACGCCATGGTGTATTATAATTTGTGTTCCAGTTTGAGGTGTGTGCTTATGCTGGTAGTTGTGTGAACAAAATTGGATTGAGAAAAGGGTTATTAAGAATAACAGTATGGTTATATTAGGATTCATGTTAGTGGTATAAGGTGTGTAGTTGAAAATGAAACAGAAATTGTGAGGAAATTTTTTTTTTAAATAGAAGTATATGGTTTTGGTGTGTGATATCTATTTGTAGTGAGAGAGGGTATGTGTTCTATAGGGTTAAGAGATTGAAAGGGTGTGCTGATCAGTGGTTGCACCTGTCATTTCAGTAGATTGAAAGTTGTGTGGGAGACTATCTATAAAGGAGGAAATGACCATGGGGTGGGTGGGCGAGGGGTAGGGTGGGAGGGAAAAGTCAGTCTTCCAGAAGGCTACCTGTTTCAAATGGCCATGGAACAGCTGATGGAGCTCTGAGTTCTATGCTGGACTGGGTATGTTTAAAAATCGGACTGTGGGAGAGAGATGTATATTAGGGTCAGATGGGCTAAGAGATGGGGGGGTGCATAGATGGACATTTGATTTAAGGTCATTTAAGGAAAAACAAAAGCAAAGATTGAGAATTACAGAGATAAGACAGAGGTATTTAAGTAGGGAAATAAAACCATTAAACAAGGAATAGGAAAGATATATGGGCCTGAGCTGGTTAAACTAACTTTTAACATGATGGACAAAGACAAAGGTGATAAAATACTTTGCATGATTAGCACAGGCTATAGTTACAAAGACATGAAAATGTATACATTGAAAAGAATAAAACAAATAATATATACTAAATATAAAAACATACACATACAACAAAATTAACAGGGTACGTAGAAATATAATGAAAAGTCAGTCTTCCAGAAGGCTATCTGTTTCAAATGGCCATGGAACAGCTGATGGAGCTCTGAGTTCTATGCTGGACTGGGTATGTTTAAAAATCAGACTGTGGGAGAGAGATGTATATTAGGGTCAGATGGGCTAGGAGATGGGGGGGGTGCATAGATGGATATTTGATTTAAGGTCATTTAAGGAAAAACAAAAAGCAAAGATTGAGAATTACAGAGATAAGACAGAGGTATTTGAGTAGGGAAATAAAACCATTAAACAAGGAACAGGAAAGATATATGGGCCCGAGCTGGTTAAACTAACTTTTAACATGATGGACAAAGACAAAGGTGATAAAATACTTTGCAGGATTAGCACAGGCTATAGTTACAAAGACATGAAAATGTATACATTTAAAAGAATAAAACTAAATAATATATACTAAATATAAAAACATACACATACAACAAAAATTAACCGGGTACGTAGACATATAATGAAAAGTCAGTCTTTCAGAAGGCTACCTGTTTCAAATGGCCATGGAACAGCTGATGGAGTTCTGAGTTCTATGCTGGACTGGGTATGTTTAAAAATCAGACTGTTTCAAATGGCCATGGAACAGCTGATGGAGCTCTGAGTTCTATGCTGGACTGGGTATGTTTAAAAATCAGACTGTTTCCAATGGCCATGGAACAGCTGATGGAGCTCTGAGTTCTATGCTGGACTGGGTATGTTTAAAAATCAGACTGTTTCAAATGGCCATGGAACAGCTGATGGAGCTCTGAGTTCTATGCTGGACTGGGTATGTTTAAAAATCAGACTGTTTCAAATGGCCATGGAACAGCTGATGGACCTCTGAGTTCTATGCTGGACTGGGTATGTTTAAAAATCAGACTGTTTCAAATGGCCATGGAACAGCTGATGGAGCTCTGAGTTCTATGCTGGACTGGGTATGTTTAAAAATCAGACTGTTTCAAATGGCCATGGAACAGCCGATGGAGCTCTGAGTTCTATGCTGGACTGGGTATGTTTAAAAATCAGACTGTTTCAAATGGCCATGGAACAGCTGATGGAGCTCTGAGTTCTATGCTGGACTGGGTATGTTTAAAAATCAGACTGTTTCAAATGGCCATGGAACAGCTGATGGAGCTCTGAGTTCTATGCTGGACTGGGCATGTTTAAAAATCAGACTGTTTCAAATGGCCATGGAACAGCTGGATGGAGCTCTGAGTTCTATGCTGGACTGCATGTTTGGGAAAAATCAGGACTGTGGGAGAGAGATGTATATTAGGGTCAGATGGGCTAAGAGATGGGGTATAGATGGACATTTGACGGTATATCATTTAAGGAAAACAAAAGCAAAGATTGAGAATTACAGAGATAAGACAGAGGTATTTGAGTAGGAAATAAAACCACAAACAAGGAACAGGAAAAGATATGGTAATCTGAGCTGGTTAAACTAAATCTTAACACATGATGGACAAAGACAAAGGTACAAAATACTTTGCATGATTAGCAACAGGCTATAGTTACAAAGACATGAAAATGTATTAATATTTAAAAGAATAAAAAACTAAATAATATATACTAAATATAAAAACATACACATGTACAACAAAAAAATTAACAGGGTACGTGACACATATAATGAAAAGTCAGTCTCCAGAAGGCTTCCATCAATGGCCATGGAACAGCTGATGGAGCTCTGAGTTCTATTCTGGACTGGGTATGTTTAAAAATCAGACTGTGGGAGAGAGATGTATATTAGGGTCAGATGGGCTAAGAGATGGGGGGGTGCATAGATGGACATTTGATTTAAGATCATTTAAGGAAAAACAAAAGCAAAGATTGAGAATTACAGAGATAAGACAGAGGTATTTAAGTAGGGAAATAAAACCATTAAACAAGGAACAGGAAAGATATATGGGCCTGAGCTGGTTAAACTAACTTTTAACATGATGGACAAAGACAAAGGTGATAAAATACTTTGCATGATTAGCACAGGCTATAGTTACAAAGACATGAAATGTATACATTGAAAAGAATAAAACAAATAATATATACTAAATATAAAAACATACACATACAACAAAATTAACAGGGTACGTAGAAATATAATGAAAAGTCAGTCTTCCAGAAGGCTACCTGTTTCAAATGGCCATGGAACAGCTGATGGAGCTCTGAGTTCTATGCTGGACTGGGTATGTTTAAAAATCAGACTATTTCAAATGGCCATGGAACAGCTGATGGAGCTCTGAGTTCTATGCTGGACTGGGTATGTTTAAAAATCAGACTGTTTCAAATGGCCATGGAACAGCTGATGGAGCTCTGAGTTCTATGCTGGACTGGGTATGTTTAAAAATCAGACTGTTTCCAATGGCCATGGAACAGCTGATGGAGCTCTGAGTTCTATGCTGGACTGGGTATGTTTAAAAATCAGACTGTTTCAAATGGCCATGGAACAGCTGATGGAGCTCTGAGTTCTATGCTGGACTGGGTATGGTTAAAAATCAGACTGTGGGAGAGAGATGTATATTAGGGTCAGATGGGCTAAGAGATGGGGGGGTGCATAGATGGACATTTGATTTAAGGTCATTTAAGGAAAAACAAAAGCAAAGATTGAGAATTACAGAGATAAGACAGAGGTATTTAAGTGGGGAAATAAAACCATTAAACAAGGAACAGGAAAGATATATGGGCCTGAGCTGGTTAAACTAACTTTTAACATGATGGACAAAGACAAAGGTGATAAAATACTTCGCATGATTAGCACAGGCTATAGTTACAAAGACATGAAAATGTATACATTGAAAAGAATAAAACAAATAATATATACTAAATATAAAAACATACACATACAACAAAATTAACAGGGTACGTAGAAATATAATGAAAAGTCAGTCTTCCAGAAGGCTACCTGTTTCAAATGGCCATGGAACAGCTGATGGAGCTCTGAGTTCTATGCTGGACTGGGGATGTTTAAAAATCAGACTGTTTCAAATGGCCATGGAACAGCTGATGGAGCTCTGAGTTCTATGCTGGACTGGGTATGTTTAAAAATCAGACTGTTTCAAATGGCCATGAAACAGCTGATGGAGCTCTGAGTTCTATGCTGGACTGGGTATGTTTAAAAATCAGACTGTTTCAAATGGCCATGGAACAGCTGATGGAGCTCTGAGTTCTATGCTGGACTGGGTATGTTTAAAAATCAGACTGTTTCAAGTGGCCATGGAACAGCTGATGGAGCTCTGAGTTCTATGCTGGACTGGGTATGTTTAAAAATCAGACTGTTTCAAATGGCCATGGAACAGCTGATGGAGCTCTGAGTTCTATGCTGGACTGGGTATGTTTTAAAATCAGACTGTTTCAAATGGCCATGGAACAGCTGATGGAGCTCTGAGTTCTATGCTGGACTGGGTATGTTTAAAAATCAGACTGTTTCAAAATGGCCATGGAACAGCTGGATGGAGCTCTGAGTTCTATGCTGGATCATAAGCTTTAAAAAATCAGACTGCTCAAACCGGCCATGGAAACAGCTGATGGAGCCTGGAGTTCTACATGCTGGACTGGCATGCTCTAAAATCTGCATCTGTTCTTAAAATGGCCAGCGTGGAACAGCTTTGATTGAGCCTTGAGTTCTATGCTGGACTCACAGTATGTTTAAAAATCCCACTGCTCTAAATGGCCATGGAACAGCTGATGGAGCCTGAGCCCTGCAAGCGCTGGACTGGTAGCGTTTAAAAATCAGCACTGTCGCCCTGGCCGTGGAACAGCTGATGGAGCTCTGAGTTCTATGCTGGACTGGGTATGTTTAAAAATCAGACTGTGGGAGAGAGATGTATATTAGGGTCAGATGGGCTAAGAGATGGGGGGGTGCATAGATGGACATTTGATTTAAGGTCATTTAAGGAAAAACAAAAAGCAAAGATTGAGAATTACAGAGATAAGACAGAGGTATTAGAGTAGGGAAATAAAACCATTAAACAAGGAACAGGAAAGATATATGGGCCTGAGCTGGTTAAACTAACTTTTAACATGATGGACAAAGACAAAGGTGATAAAATACTTTGCATGAATAGCACAGGCTATAGTTACAAAGACATGAAAATGTATACATTGAGAAGAATAAAACTAAATAATATATACTCGAATATAAAACATACACATACAAACAAAAATTCACAGGGTACCTAGAATATAATGAAGTCAGTCTCCAGGTTACACTAGCCTTAAAATGGCCGGAACAGCTGATGAGCCTGAGTCTCTATGCTGGACTGGGTAGCGCTTTCAAAAAATCAGACTGTTTTAAATGGCCAGCGGAACAGCTGATGGAGCTCTGAGTTCTATGCTGACTGTGCATGTTTCTAAAAATCAATTGTTCTCAAACGGCCATGGAACAGCTGATGGAGCCTGAGTCTCTATGCTGGACTGTATGTTTAAAAATCAGAATTGCTCAAATGGGCCATGGAACAGCTGATGGAGCTCTGAGTTCTATGTTGGACTGGGTATGTTTAAAAATCAGACTGTTTCAAATGGCCATGGAACAGCTGATGGAGCTCTGAGTTCTATGCTGGACTGGGTATGTTTAAAAATCAGACTGTTTCAAATGGCCATGGAACAGCTGATGGAGCTCTGAGTTCTATGCTGGACTGGGTATGTTTAAAAATCAGACTGTCTCAAATGGCCATGGAACAGCTGATGGAGCTCTGAGCTCTATGCTGGACTGGGTATGTTTAAAAATCAGACTGTTTCAAAATGGCCATGGAACAGCTGCTGATGGAGCCTGGAGTTCTACGCTGGACTGGTATAAGTTTAAAAATCAGGACTGTTTCCGTATTAAAGGCGGAACAGCTGATGGAGCTCTGGAGTTCTATGCTGGACTGGTATGTTTAAAATCAGGACTGTTTCCCCAAATGGCCATGGAACAAAGCTGATGGAGCTCTGAGTTCATGCTGGACTGGGTATGTTTAAAAACCGTGACTGTTTCAAATGGCCATGGAACAGCTGACATGGAGCTCTGAGTTCTATGCTGGACTGGGTATGTTTAAAAATCAGACTGTTTCAAATGGCCATGGAACAGCTGATGGAGCTCTGAGTTCTATGCTGGACTGGGTATGTTTAAAAATCAGACTGTTTCAAATGGCCATGGAACAGTTGATGGAGCTCTGAGTTCTATGCTGGACTGGGTATGTTTAAAAATCAGACTGTTTCAAATGGCCATGGAACAGCTGATGGAGCTCTGAGTTCTATGCTTGACTGGGTATGTTTAAAAATCAGACTGTTTCAAATGGCCATGGAACAGCTGATGGAGCTCTGAGTTCTATGCTGGACTGGGTATGTTTAAAAATCAGACTGTTTCAAATGGCCATGGAACAGCTGATGGAGCTCTGAGTTCTATGCTGGACTGGGTATGTTTAAAAATCAGACCGTTTCAAATGGCCATGGAACAGCTGATGGAGCTCTGAGTTCTATGCTGGACTGGGTATGTTTAAAAATCAGACTGTTTCAAATGGCCATGGAACAGCTGATGGAGCTCTGAGTTCTATGCTGGACTGGGTATGCTTAAAAATCAGACTGTTTCAAATGGCCATGGAACAGCTGATGGAGCTCTGAGTTCTATGCTGGACTGTAAGGCTTTAAAATCAGACTGTTCTCTAAATGGGCCAAGCCGGAAACAGCTTGGATGGAGCTCTGAGTTCTATGTTGACTGGGTATGTTTTAAAAATCAGGACTGTTTCAAATGGCCAAGTGGAAACAGCTGGATGGAGCCTGAGTCTCTAAGGGCGTTGGACTGGGTATGTTTAAAAATCAGACTGTTTCAAAAGGCCATGGAACAGCTGATGGAGCTCTGAGTTCTATGCTGGACTGGGTATGTTTAAAAATCAGACTGTTTCAAATGGCCATGGAACAGCTGATGGAGCTCTGAGTTCTATGCTGGACTGGGTATGTTTTAAAATCAGACTGTGGGAGAGAGATGTATATTAGGTCAGATGGGCTAAGAGATGGGGGTGCATAGATGACATTACTCTGATTTAAGGTCATTTAAGGAAAACAAAAGCAAAGATTGAGAATTACAGAGATAAGACAGAGGTATTTAAGTAGGGAAATAAAACCATTAAACAAGGAACAGGAAAGATATATGGGACTGAGCTGGTTAAACTAACTTTTAACATGATGGACAAAGACAAAGGTGATAAAATACTTTGCATGATTAGCACAGGCTATAGTTACAAAGACATGAAAATGTATACATTGAGAAGAATAAAACTAAATAATATATACTAAATATAAAAACATACACATACAACAAAAATGAACAGGGTACGTAGACATATAATGAAAAGTCAGTCTTCCAGAAGGCTACCTGTTTCAAATGGCCATGGAACAGCTGATGGAGCTCTGAGTTCTATGCTGGACTGGGTATGTTTAAAAATCAGACTGTTTCAAATGGCCATGGAACAGCTGATGGAGCTCTGAGTTCTATGCTGGACTGGGTATGTTTAAAAATCAGACTGTTTAAAATGGCCATGGAACAGCTGATGGAGCTCTGAGTTCTATGCTGGACTGGGTATGTTTAAAAATCAGACTGTTTCAAAAGGCCATGGAACAGCTGATGGAGCTCTGAGTTCTATGCTGGACTGGGTATGTTTAAAAATCAGACTGTTTCAAATGGCCATGGAACAGCTGATGGAGCTCTGAGTTCTATGCTGGACTGGGTATGTTTAAAAATCAGACTGTTTCAAATGGCCATGAAACAGCTGATGGAGCTCTGAGTTCTATGCTGGACTGGGTATGTTTAAAAATCAGACTGTTTCAAATGGCCATGGAACAGCTGATGGAGCTCTGAGTTCTATGCTGGACTGGGTATGTTTTAAAATCAGACTGTTTCAAATGGCCATGGAACAGCTGATGGAGCTCTGAGTTCTATGCTGGACTGGGTATGTTTAAAAATCAGACTGTTTCAAATGGCCATGGAACAGCTGATGGAGCTCTGAGTTCTATGCTGGACTGGGTATGTTTAAAAATCAGACTGTTTTAAATGGCCATGGAACAGCTGATGGAGCTCTGAGTTCTATGCTGGACTGGGTATGTTTAAAAGTCTGACTGTTTCAAATGGCCATGGAACAGCTGATGGAGCTCTGAGTTCTATGCTGGACTGGGTATGTTTAAAAATCAGACTGTTTCAAATGGCCATGGAACAGCTGATGGAGCTCTGAGTTCTATGCTGGACTGGGTATGTTTTAAAATCAGACTGTTTCAAATGGCCATGGAACAGCTGATGGAGCTCTGAGTTCTATGCTGGACTGGGTATGTTTAAAAATCAGACTGTTTCAAATGGCCATGGAACAGCTGATGGAACTCTGAGTTCTATGCTGGACTGGGTATGTTTAAAAATCAGACTGTTTCAAATGGCCATGGAACAGCTGATGGAGCTCTGAGTTCTATGCTGGACTGGGTATGTTTAAAAATCAGACTGTTTCAAATGGCCATGGAACAGCTGATGGAGCTCTGAGTTCTATGCTGAACTGGGTATGTTTAAAAATCAGACTGTTTCAAATGGCCATGGAACAGCTGATGGAGCTCTGAATTCTATGCTGGACTGGGTATGTTTAAAAATCAGACTGTTTCAAATGGCCATGGAACAGCTGATGGAGCTCTGAGTTCTATGCTGGACTGGGTATGTTTAAAAATCAGACTGTTTCAAATGGCCATGGAACAGCTGATGGAGCTCTGAGTTCTATGCTGGACTGGGTATGTTTTAAAATCAGACTGTTTCAAATGGCCATGGAACAGCTGATGGAGCTCTGAGTTCTATGCTGGACTGGGTATGTTTAAAAATCAGACTGTTTCAAATGGCCATGGAACAGCTGATGGACCTCTGAGTTCTATGCTGGACTGGGTATGTTTAAAAATCAGACTGTTTCAAATGGCCATGGAACAGCTGATGGAGCTCTGAGTTCTATGCTGGACTGGGTATGTTTAAAAATCAGACTGTTTCAAATGGCCATGGAACAGCTGATGGAGCTCTGAGTTCTATGCTGGACTAGGTATGTTTAAAAATCAGACTGTTTCAAATGGCCATGGAACAGCTGATGGAGCTCTGAGTTCTATGCTGGACTTGGTATGTTTAAAAATCAGACTGTTTCAAATGGCCATGGAACAGCTGATGGAGCTCTGAGTTCTATGCTGGACTGGGTATGTTTAAAAATCAGACTGTTTCAAATGGCCATGGAACAGCTGATGGAGATCTGAGTTCTATGCTGGACTGGGTATGTTTAAAAATCAGACTATTTCAAATGGCCATGGAACAGCTGATGGAGCTCTGAGTTCTATGCTGGACTGGGTATGTTTAAAAATCAGACTGTTTCAAATGGCTAGCCATGGAACACTTGGCTGATGGAGCTCTGAGTTCTATGCTGGACTGGGTATGTTTAAAAAATCAAGACTGTTTCAAATGGCCCGTGGAACTTGGCTGATGGAGCTCTGAGTTCTATGCTGGACTGGGTATGTTTTAAAAAATCGAAGACTGTTTCAAATGGCCGTGGAACAGCTGATGGAGCTCTGAGTTCTATGCTGGACTGGGTATGTTTAAAAATCAGACTGTTTCAAATGGTCATGGAACAGCTAATGGAGCTCTGAGTTCTATGCTGGACTGGGTATGTTTAAAAATCAGACTGTTTCAAATGGCCATGGAACAGCTGATGGAGCTCTGAGTTCTATGCTGGACTGGGTATGTTTTAAAATCAGACTGTTTCAAATGGCCATGGAACAGCTGATGGAGCTCTGAGTTCTATGCTGGACTGGGTATGTTTAAAAATCAGACTGTTTCAAATGGCCATGGAACAGCTGATGGAGCTCTGAGTTCTATGCTGGACTGGGTATGTTTAAAAATCAGACTGTTTCAAATGGTCATGGAACAGCTGATGGAGCTCTGAGTTCTATGCTGGACTGGGTATGTTTAAAAATCAGACTGTTTCAAATGGCCATGGAACAGCTGATGGAGCTCTGAGTTCTATGCTGGACTGGGTATGTTTAAAAATCAGACTGTTTCAAATGGCCATGGAACAGCTGATGGAGCTCTGAGTTCTATGCTGGACTGGGTATGTTTAAAAATCAGACTGTTTCAAATGGCCGTGGAACAGCTGATGGAGCTCTGAGTTCTATGCTGGACTGGGTATGTTTAAAAATCAGACTGTTTCAAATGGCCATGGAACAGCTAATGGAGCTCTGAGTTCTATGCTGGACTGGGTATGTTTAAAAATCAGACTGTTTCAAATGGTCATGGAACAGCTAATGGAGCTCTGAGTTCTATGCTGGACTGGGTATGTACATAGTGCAACATCAGGTGCTGTTGTGCCAAAAAATGTTAGCAGGTAAAATCTGTGGAAAATATTTACGTTTGCTATACTTGGTATAATAAAAATAGATGAAATAGTAACAGTTAATATTTCTAGTGTTCTGTTTTAGAGATAAATACAATTGTATATGATTTAGATATATAGGGATAATTTGAAGCAGCAAAGTATTTAACGCCTTTGTTCCCAATGGCATGTAAAATACATTCTCTTTAAAAGTTACAAATACTCTTTAATTCAAAATATCCCAATCTATTTAGTAGTTGATAATTGGAAAAATTACATTATTCATCTTTTTTTTTTGTCCTGTTAGGGAGATGACAACTTATTCCCAAAGTTACAATTGGTAAATATATGATAACTACAGTTATTAGTGGCTTACAATACCAGAAATACCAGCCATTTGTGGAAAGTCACGTTTGTGAGATTGGATGCTTAACAATGTGAATCTTATTTGTTTAAGTATATTTTCCAGTGGCTGTTGTGTAGAGCTTAAGGTGATTTGATTTTTTTTATTTTTTTAACTGCTTAGTGGCCAGACCATTTTCAATTTTCTTACTGTTATGGACCAGGGCTCATTTTAAATTTCTGCGGTGTTTGTGTTTAGCTGTAATTTTCCTCTTACTCACACATATTATATACTGTTGTTCTCACCATTAAATGGTCTTTCTAAGAATACCCTTATTTTCATCATGTCATATAATTAACTATAAAATATTTTATAAAATATGATGAAAAAATGTAGAAAACCAGACTTTTTCTAACTTTGACCCCCAAAATCTGTTACGCTTCTACAACCGCCAAAAAAACCTGTGCTAAAAAGTTTCTAAATTTTTTCCTGAGTTTATAAATGACCAATGTTAACATGTTCTTAGCTTTTTTGGGAAGGTTATAGGGCTATAAGTGCAAGTAGCACTTTGCTATTTCCAAACCATTTTGTTTTTCAAAATTAACACGTTACATTGTAACACTGATATCTGTCAGGAATCCATGAATAACCCTTCACATGTATATATTTTTTTAAAAGAAAACAACCTAAGGTATTACACTTGGGGTATTTTGACTCTTTTCATGCAACCATTTTACCACCAATTTATGCCAAATTTAAAAAAATAAAATAATAATTGGTGATTTTTTTTTTTGACACACATAGCAATTTAAGAATACATATATGGAGCACTTTAAGGGTTACTGCCAAAGAACACCCCAATATGTGTTCAGCAACATCTCCCAAGTACAGTGATACCCCCATGTTTAGGTGTGTTTTCCAACTTTTAATTTTCTCAGCTGGTCATCATGCACCCATGTCCTATTTGGAACATTTTTGAAGCCAGACAATGTAATTCACCCCCATCAAACCATATATTTTTTTTTAAAGTAGACACCCTAGGGTATTTCAAATGGCGGTTAAAGCAAATTGAGAAGGCTGTAAATCGGGGTAACATGTTAATCATTGGAGATTTCATTTACCCAGACATAAATTGGGATAGAGGGACTAGTACTTCAGCAAGGGAAATCAGGTTTTTGAATGTGTTAAATGACACCTTTATGTCACAACTCATACAAGCACCAACTAGAAAGGATGTATTTAAGTTTTAAAGATTCTTTTGTTTTAGGTATTGTACCAGAGGATTGGAGGAAGGCAGATGTCGTTTCTATATTTAAAAAGGGTTCAAAATCCTTGCCTGGAAATTATAGACCTGTAAGCTTAACTTTTGTGACTGGGAATATATTTGAAGGGCTATTAAGGGATAATATTCCGGAATTAATTGAGAAGAACTTTGTTATTAGCAATAATCAGCATGGTTTTATGAAACATAGACATAAATTCTCGGGATGAAAATATAATTTTGCCTCTTTATAAATCGCTGGTAATACCACACCTTGAATATGCTGTGTAATTTTGGGCACCCTTTCTAAAGAAATATATGATGGCACTTGAAAAAGTTGCGAGATGAGCTACAAAATTGCTAAAAGGAATGGAGCATTTTAGTTACGAAGAAAGGTTAATAAATGTAAATCTCTTTAGTTTGGAAAAACGGCGCCTCAGAGGGGATATGATAACATTATACAAATATATTCGGGGCCAGTACAAACCATTATCTGGAAATCTATTCATAAACAGGGCTATACATAGGACACAAGGTCACACATTTAGGCCGGAAGAAAGGAGATTTTATCTAAGGCAAAGAATAGTTTTTTTCATAGAAAGGGCAACAAGGATATGGAATTCTCTGCCTGAAGAGGTGGTTTTATCAGAATCTCTACAGATATTTAAAATACAATTGGATAAACTTGCAAAACATAACATACAGGAATATAATTTCTAATTAGTGCGCTAATAGCTGCTTGATCCAAGGAGACTGCTATTTTGGAGTCAAGAAGGATTTTTTTCCTAGTTTGTTTCAAAATTGGAAGCACTTTAGACTAGGTTTTTTTGCCTTCTTTTGTCTCAACAGCAAAAACATATGTGAGGAAGGCTGAAATTGATGGACGCAAGTCTCTTTTCAGCTATGTAACTATGTAACTATGGTATTTTACCACTTTCCATGCACTAATTCTACCACCAGTCTTTTTCAAACTTTTGGGTAGTCATGTTTTTGTTATTTTTCTCTCACATTGTACATTATGCATGGATTCTCAGTTCCTGTTATGTGTTACTGACAAACAACACCCCCAATATGTGTTCAGCAACATCTCCCAAGTAAAACAGTGCCCCCAATGTACAGATTTTATGGGTTTTTGCAAACATAGCGTTTTAGCGTTCTTATTTGTTTTTTTATAAATGTGTTGGGTTTTTTCAATTTATAATAAAAAATTATATGTGTGTGTATAATACGTTTATATAATACGTTTGTGTGTGTGTGTATATATTCATATTTATATATATATATATATATATATATATATATATATATATATATGCACACACACAATACATGTATATGCATGTATATATATATATGCACACATACACTTTTATTTTCTATATATGTATAATATATTATAATTAAAGCATTTTATAATATATTATACATATATATGATTTCATGATAAGTGTATTTTGAGCTATATATGTATCTTATAATGAAATCATATATATGCATTATATATGTATAATAAATTATAAAATGCTTTAATTATTTTATAATATATATTTTACATATATATGTATAATATATTTATTTAATTTTTTTTTTACTTTTTAGCAGCCTAGGGGACTTTCTTAGAGCTCGGAAGTATATATATATATATATATATATATATATATATATATATATATATATATATATATATATATATATATATATATATATATATATATATATATATACATATATATCAAAAGTTTGACTACCCTGAAAACATGAGTGAGCAGGCAAAACACATTTCTTTTATTTCTTATGGGTTTCATACACAAATGTAGGTTATAACAGAATGGCACAATCATAAAATAAAACATGTCAACAAAGAAAAAAAAATGAAATTAACCCTCTTCAAAAGTCTGCATACCCTTAACTCTAACTACTATGTATTGCTCCCTCTAGCATCAATGACAGCGTGCAGTCTTTTGTAATAGTTGTCTATGGAGCTCCTAATTCTTACAGGTGGTATAGCTACCTATTAGTCATGGCAAAATACCTCCAGTTCATGCAAAATCTTTGGTTGTCTTGCATGAACTGCACATTCGAGATCATCCCAGAGTGGCTCGTTGATATTAAGGCCAGGAGACTGTGATGGCCACTCCAGAACCTTCTCCTTTTTCTGCTGTAGCCACTGGAGGGTCAACTTGGCCTTCTGCTTAAGGTCATTGTCATGCTGGAAAGTCCAAGAGCAAAATAATGCAATTTGTCTGCCAGTATTTTCTGATAACATGCTGCATTCAACTTGCCTTTAGAGCTCACACTCCCCAAAACATCAATGAGCCACCACCATGCTTCACAGTAGGGATGGTATTCTTTTCACTATAGGCCTTGTTGACCCCTTCCCAAACATAGTGCTTATGGTTGTGACCATAAAGCTCTATTTTGGTCTCACCATTCCAAACCACAGTGTGCCAAAAGCTGTGAGGTATGTCAAGGTGTTATCGAGCATTTTGTAACTGTGCTTTTTTGTGACATTGATGCAGCACAGGCTTGTTTCTGGGAACTCGACCATGTATCTCATGTTTGTTCAAGTATCGCTATTTTGTGCTCCTTGAAACAACCACACCGTCTTTTTTTCCAGAGCTGTCTGCATTTCTCCTGAAGTTACCTGTGGGTTTTTCTTTGTATCCCAAACAATTCTTCTTGCAATTATGGCTGAAATCTTTCTTGGTCTACCTGACCTTGGCTTGGCATCAAGCGGTCCACAAATTTTTCACTTCTTAATAAGTCATTGAACAGTACTTACTGACATTTTCAAAGCTTTGGATATCTTTTGATATCCTTTTCCATTTTTATAAAGTTATATTACCTTGTTATGCAGGTCTTTTTACAGTTCTTTTCTGTTCCCCAAGGCTCAGTATCTAGCCTGCTAAGTGCATCCACGTGAGAGCTAACAAACTCATTGACTATTTATACACAGCCACTAATTGCAATTTAAAAAGCCATAGGTGTGGGAAATTAACCTTTAATTGCCATTTAAACTTGTTTGTGTCACATTGTGTGTCTGTTACAAGGCCAAACATTCAAGGGTATATAAACTTTTGATCAGGAACTTTTTGGTGATTTCTGTTATCATTATGATTTAAAACAGAGCCAACTATGTGATAATAAATGGCTTTACATGATCCTTCAATAAAATAATAGTTTTTTTTGCATGATTAGTCATGTTTTTAAAATCAATGCTAACATTTCACAATTTCTGCCAGGGTTTGCAAACTTTTGAACACAACTGTATATTAATATCAAAATACACTTAGAATGAAATGACATAGATATTATATATATATATATATATATATATATATATATATATATATATATATATATATATATATATATATATATATATATATATATATATATAATAAAAAAAAACTATATGTGTAATTTCATTCATACTATTTGGTTATCAATATATATCAAAATACACTGAAAGAGAAATTATATATTTAACAAACAAACATGATCCAACATACTCCTCTATCCACTAAACAGCTATTTCAAAGTTCACAGAATGTAATAGTTTATTTTAAAATGCATAACCTAGGCAAACATAAAGGGGGTTTAGTTACAGCATATGATCATACATTGTATAAGTCTGGCACAATGTCAAATTACCGCATTCATTACAGGTTCTACTTTAGCAAACTATTGCCTGGTCTTATGCGATTAATCCACTTACTTGGGAAATGCTTCTAGGACTCTCTCTAGTGTAAGGTTTAGTAGGGTCCTGGGAGGAGGCACCTGTGACCTGCAGAGAATCACAGGAGGAAGCATTTTGGCTTTCACCAGGACTCTGTCAAGGAGAAGAAGGCATGCTATGTGCTGGGAGGTGCAGTGAACCTAATGTCAGCTGCTCCTTCAATATAGGCCTGCATTAATGGTACAAAGGGTTATGTTTCTGCTAAAAATGAATCATGAGGGAAGGACATATTGCAAGGCAAGTTTCTGTATATGTTGCTTAATGGATTTCCTTCTATGATGGGAAAAATGATAATTGTGTTAGTCTGCTGTTTTGATATACCCCTGTAATGAATTCCAACACAATGTTCAAGATTGGGGCCCCTAATATTCCTAAGTACTTTGAAAAGAGGAAAAAACAAACACACACACACAAGTCTGAAATGTATCTGTCATGAACAAAATCATCTCAGCAAATGTTATTAATAAAGTTCTTTAGTAGACCATTTGATTTGATTTGCTTAATTCTGAATTTTTCTAAAACTTGGCATACTGCCTCCGTATTAAATAGTTATTTACACAATTAATAAAAACAAATAAAATATTGATGATAATGATGATGATCATCTAGGCAACTGAAATGCACATGTTACATACTATTCAAGATTTTTTTAATATTAGATACTGTATATGTTAGTCTGAAACTTTCCCCATTCACCTTGGGAGAAACACTTAAATGGATTTAAAATGTTCCTTTTCTCAAGACATATGATCAAATAAGCATGTCTTAGCTTTAATTCTATTAGGATAATTCACAAAATGAATAAAGTATCTCACCTGGAGCACATGGACTGCATAATCCAGACATTGTCTTCAAGATTTGCAAATGTCCAGCTTTTTCAATGTATTACAGACAAAACTGCAAAAACATGCATTTCACATAACAAAATCCTACCTATACAACGTACACTGATCAGTCACGACATTAAAACCACTGCTAAATAAAGTGAAAAGCATTGATTATATCATTACAATGGCACCTGTCAAGGGGTGGGATAGATTAGGCAGCAGGTGAACAGTCATTTGTTGAATTTCATGTGTAGGAAGCAGAAAAAAATTGCAAGCAAATCGTCATGGCGAGATGACTGGGTTAGATAATCTCCAAAACAGAAAGTCTTGTGGGTTTATGTGGTATTCAGTGGTTAGTACTTACCATAAGAGGTGGAATTAAGGACAACCAGTAAACTGGCATCAAGGACATGGGTGCCCAAGACTTATTGATTCACATGTGGAGTGAGGGCTAGCTTGTCTGCTCTAAACATACAAGAGCTAATGCACCATGATAGAAAGGTGTCAGAACACATGGTGCATCACAGTTTGCTGCATATGTGGCTGTGTAGCTGCAGACTTGTCTGAGTGCCCATGATGATCCCTGTCCAGCATCAAAAACACTTTCAAATGGGACATAGGTGTCAGCAAAGAAGAAAGTTGCCTGGTCTGATGAATCACATTTTATTTTAGATCAGATGGATGGCCAGGTGCGTATGTGTCATTTACTTAGGGAAGATAGGATGCATTATAGGTAGAAGGCATGCTGGGAAACCTTGATTTTGAGTTTAATGTATTGGTTGATCAGTGTAAGTGTGGTTGTACTAAATAAAAAGTAGAAAAATATAAAAAATCTAAAAAAAAAATATTCTGGAAAAAAATTATTTTATAATATATATAATTCCCACATACAATAAGTGAAATTATATAAAGTTTCTGAAATATGATTTTTAGATTCATTAATTTTATTGATACTATTAATTAGTATAAATGTATTATTTATGAAATCGTATTTTTTCTTTAAATCTAGATAGTCAGACTTGTCTCACAGTTGATCTAGTTTAGAGTAGTTAGAATGTAGAGTAATGATTTATAAAAAGCATAATTCTGTGTTAATATAATGTCATCAGCTCACATACTTAATATAATAAATGTAAGTCCTTTATTTTGCTGACACATTTCTCAAAGGCTACTTTAATATCCTACTTTCTCTTTAAATCTAGATAGTCAGACTTATCTCACAGTTGATCTAGTTTAGAGTAGTTAGAATGTAGAGTAATGATTTATAAAAAGCATAATTCTGTGTTAATATAATGTCATCAGCTCACATACTTAATATAATAAATGTAAGTCCTTTATTTTGCTGACACATTTCTCAAAGGCTTCTTTAATATCCTTGTTCCTCAGACTATATATGACTGGGTTAAGTAGTGGGGTAACCACTGTGTACAACAAAGAGAGGACTTTGCTTATGGTCAAAGAATGTCCTCTTGTTGGAACAACATAAGCACTTATGAGTGTCAAAAAGAATATGCACACAACCGTCAGGTGAGAACTGCAAGTGGAGAAGGCTTTTTCTCTCCCACTCATTGATGGGATGTCCAAGATGGTAAGTACAATGTAAATATAGGATATCATAATGATTAGGAATGGGCAAATAAGAATCGGTACAGATAGAAAACTTGATTCTATCTCAACTATATTAGTATCAGAACATGAGAGTTTTAAAAGGGGAGAAAGATCACAGAAAAAATGGTCAATTATGTTTTGCTCACAGAAGACTAGTTGAGAAATGGTCACTGTATTGACTAGTGTGAGAGATAAACTCATCAACCAAGACATGATGATGAGTTTTAGGCAAAGTGAATTGTCCATCATAGTGCTGTAATGCAACGGACTGCATATGGCCAGATACCTGTCATAAGACATGACTGTCAGAAGAAGAGTTTCAGAAATTTCTGAAGCACCAAAGAAATAAAATTGAACAATGCAGCTGGTGAGAGACAGGCTGACTCCATTTTTGAGAATAATGTGAAGCATATTAGGGGAAATGACAGTGGTCAAGATCATGTCTGATATAGACAGCTGTGAAAGAAAAAAATACATTGGACAATGAAGGTTTTTACTGAAAGACACCAAAGCAAGAATAAGAATATTTCCACATAGTGTCACACAGTAGATTATACAGATCAATGAAAAGAGTATAATTCTGAAGCCATGAAGATTCGGAAAACCAAGAAGCAGAATCGTGGTTACCAAGGATATATTCCTTTCACAAGATACCTGGTAATGCAAGAATAACAGATATGTTATATTGCAGAATGCTTTGTATTGATAATACAAATCAAACCAATGTTACTTTTAATATATATTTCTGTTTTAGACATTTATTACAAACTGCAGATATGTTTGTGTTATAAACATTTTGTGCTACTTTCTGCAGGTCAAGTCTCATACACAATGTTAGTGAATAGATCATGTAGATAGGAATTAGCAGTTAAAACATGATAACACAACAACATAATAAGTAATTTTAGTAAAAAAAAAAAACATTGGTAAAACAAATGTAATATGTCACATATTGCTGCAGCTGTTGATTTAACTGAAGGCATTTTGAATTTCAAGTTTGCCTTATAAATATAAAGATTCCTGAATCCAAAAAGGGAATCTGATTTCTTTTCTGTTCATTAATAATTATATTAACTGTTTTCACTCTGTTTCCTGAACTTTAATAAATATATTGTAAGACGTTGTATTGAAGCTGATTTGAAATCTTTACCATTTCACTACCGAACACTTTTGTTCGGAAAAAAAAATCCAAAACATTTGTAAACCAGGGTAATTTTTGATAAGAACAAATTTGTGAACCAATTGTTTTTCAGAGACACTCGAAATTTGAAATAATGTAAAATTTACATTATTTTTTTATTTTTTTATTTCAGAATTATGAGCATGGACATTTTTAGTCAGTATTTAATATCTTTTACTTACTTATTTCACATGTTTTTTTTTAACATATAGTAAGCGTGACAAAATAGATAAATAATAATGGTAAAATAGCCTGCTTATATGTATTTCTAATGACCCTGAAGGCATCACTTGCAGTACAGTTCACTAATAAACACTAACAGAATGTAAAAAGAATGTTTGCAGTTGAGTATAATGCTCAGAAATGATTTTTTTTAATTAATCTCTGAAATTCCATTTTAATCTCATCAATTAAATGGGAGAGCACATTCACTCCTCTCCCATACATGACTGTAGGAATAGCATCACCGACTAACTCTTCCTTTACTATTTGGAAGGCTGAGTGTTGCTGACTTTTTAAATGTGTTCCTCTGCAGATAGCAATCATCACAAGAGTAGAAAAAAGAGCTCAGTGAGGCTTTATGGACTACATTTTATTTTGTAAAGTAAATGAAAATAACATTTTTTTTATATATGATTTTGGGAAATAAGTAGTTTAAGACAAAGTAGTTTAGTTTTCTTGCTGTAAAACAAGTACTTCATTTCTTATATTCTTGGAAAAAGAACTCCAACATGCAAATCATTTGGAAGAAGGAATTGAAGTAAAAATTTGTCAGTTTACACATTTATATTTAACCCCTTAAGGACAAAACTTCTGGAATAAAAGGGAATCATGACATGTCACACTGGGATTAAATGCGCTGACCACTAAGCTATATCACCAGCTCTGAATATGCTGTAAGATTCCAAGTATTTCTTTAGATTATAAAAGTAAAATGTTACTTACTTCTTCAAAAGTTAGACTTTTAGGTAAGCTCATGTCCTCCTTGCTTAGTTAGCATTTATGTTATTTTCATAATAACTATTAATTAGTGTTTGCAAAAATCCTATGTACCAAGTCTTAATAAGTATGGTGTGACTTATTATATACAATTCTATTCAGAATGATATAGCAATATTACAGGTCTCTAAAGAATACTGTTGTTTATGATGGCAACAAACCTTCTGAGAAAAGCAAAACAATTTATGGAAATAAAACCTAATTAACTGTGTTGAAGTTTTAAAATCATGTCATAAATGAAACACGTGTAAATGCTGCACAATATAGTGTTTTCAATACACTTGTGAAAACAAAATAAAATAAGGACAAATAGTGAGCAACAAAAACTGAATCCAAGTCCAGTTATTCAAAAACATATATAAATATTCCCAACCACTTCTATGATGACTAACACCGTACATTATTTCAATAGATCAGTGTTATTTAGTTCTAATAAGGAGAGAAAAATAAATATATGGAGATCGTTGCAAATGTAATTTCCAGATATATATTTGCAATACCTTTAGTATTTTAGTCAAGTTCCTAGTTCCCAGGAAAATAATTTCAAAATGTTGTAAGCATAGAAACATAGAATGTGACGGCAGATAAGAACCATTCGGCCCATCTAGTCTGCCCAATTTTCTAAATACTTTCATTAGTCCCTAGTCTTATCTTATAGTTAGGATAGCCTTATGCCTATCCCACGCATGCTTAAACTCCTTTACTGTGTTAACCTCTACCACTTCAGCTGGAAGGCTATTCCATGCATCCACTACCCTCTCAGTAAAGTAATACTTCCTGATATTATTTTTAAACCTTTGTCCCTCTAATTTAAGACTATGTCCTCTTGTTGTGGTAGTTTTTCTTCTTTTAAATATAGTCTACTCCTTTACTGTGTTGATTCCCTTTATATATTTAAATGTTTCTATCATATCCTCCCTGTCTCGTCTTTCCTCCAAGCTATACATGTTAAGATCCTTTAACCTTTCCTGTTAAGTTTTATCCTGCAATCCATGAACCAGTTTAGTAGCCCTTCTCTGAACTCTCTCTAAAGTATCAATATCCTTCTGAAGATTTGGCCTCCAGTACTGTGTATAATACTCCAAGTGAGTTCTCACCAGTGTTCTTTACAATGGTATGAGCATGTCCCTCTTTCTACTGCTAATACCTCTCCCTATACAATCAAGCATTCTGCTAGCATTTCCTGCTACTCTATTACATTGTCTGCCTACCTTTAAGTCATCAGAAATAATCACCCCTAAATCCCTTTCCTCATATGTTAAGGTTAGGACTCTATCAAATATTCTGTACTCTGCCCTTGGGTTTTTACGTCCAAGATGCATTATCTTGCACTTATCCACATTAAATGTCAGTTGCCACAATTCTGACCATTTTTCTAGTTTACCTAAATCATTTGCCATTTGGCTTATCCCTCCTGGAACATCAACCCTGTTACATATCTTAGTATCATCAGCAAAAAGACATACCTTAACATCAAGACCTTCTGCAATATCACTAATAAAAATATTAAAGAGAATGGAGTTTGTTTTGTTCCTGAACACTATGACACGGGATTAAAACATCTAGGGTGGAGACAACGCGAGGAAGAGCGAATGTAATGCTGCAGGAGGTTTGGAGGTTTTCTTTTAGACTGCTATTCCAAATTTTACATTTTTGAAAATGTAATATATGCAGCCATCCATTTGCATATATACCTTGAGAACATATCTACTATAACTAGTGCATATTCGAACCAGCAACTCTCTGGCATTTGAATAAGGTCAACGTGGTTTCTCTGGAAGGGATAGTGAGGTTTGGCTAGATGCTTTGGGGGAACTTTTTCCATTCTGCCTGGGTTGCATTTGGCACAGATGGTGCAGGATCTGCAGTAACTGTTGGTCCGAGAGGTAATCCCTGGTTCTTCAGAGTATTTGTTGATCAGGGAGTTCATGAGGGTCTTGGACAGGTGTGATGTTCCATGGGCCCACTGGACACTGTTCCATGGGTCCACAGTACATGTTCTTGGGTAAACAGAACTTGAGAGTACAGCCCCTCTTTAAGGGTTGCCCCTTTCTGTTTCCAGCTTTGAATTTCTTCAGGATCAGCAGCTGCTTGTTGTTCCTTCAGGACCTTGAGATCCATGGGTAGGGTCTGCATAGTAAATATGTGAGTTTCTTCAGCGGACACTCTTCTGTCCACTTCCCTTGGTGCATGCGCAGCTTGTTTGGCAGCTTGATCAGCTAGATAGTTGCCTTGTGCTTCCTCTGAGTTCAGTCTTCCGTGAGCCTTTACCTTCAGTATGGCTTCTACTTAAGGGAGGAGTAGGGCATCAATCAGTTCCTTGATAGCCGCGCTGTGCTTAACTGGTGTGCAAGTTGCTGTGAGGAATCCTCTTGTCTTCCAGATTAGTCTGAAGTCATGTGACACGCCTAATGCATATCTTGACACAGTGTAGATATTGGCACGTCTTCCTTCAGAGATCTTGCACGCTGTGGTGAGAGCTTGCAGCTCAGCTTTTTGTGCAGACATGGATGGGGGAAGTGGGGATGCTTGAAGTACTTCATCCACTGTGGTGATAGCATATCCAGTATGGTATCTTCCTTGTTCATCAGCATATCTGGAGCAATCCACAAACAGAGTGAGGTCAGGTTCTTGTAGGGCAGCTTCATGCACAGTTGGGAGATGTATTTCCATTTTAATCTGTTCGAAACAATCATGAGGTGCTTCTGGATCTTGGTCTGTGGGGGGATAGCCAGTTGTCTTGCAATTCAGGTGTCACTTGGTGACACCCTCCTCAGAGAGCTGGATCTGGTCTGCAGTGCTCCAAGCTTTGGCCAATGGGCCAAGTTCTTTCCATGAAGTCTGTGGGGACTTGACGAAAGAGATGTGAGGGACAGCTAAGTCCCAGTGGTGATATAGGTGACCTACCTCTGGAGGCAAGAGGACTAAGGCTAGACAGTTGCCTTTGGTGTCACAGAACAGATCTGTTATGGTACCTCCACCTGCTGGAATAGGTCTTTTTCTTAGTGGGGTTTGGGTCCTGGAGTATTTCTGTACCACATGGTGCAGTGAGGGAAAGGCTGAGTTTCATGTGAGACGGGGGAGGCATGACCTTGTCTTTCAGACACGAACAACTTGAAGGGCTTCTGATAATCTGGTAGGCCCAGAGCTGCGGCAGTGAAATGGCACATTGTAAGGCAAAGAAGCAGGACAAGGCCTCAGGAGACAGAGGAAATGGTTCAGTCTTTAGGGCATCATAGAGTGGTTGCATGGGGATGGATGCCTCTGAAATTCATGCTCTGCAGTAGGAGATTAGGCCCAAGAAAGCATCTGTGCTTTGGGAGGATAGATAGCTGAAACTCCTTTCACCTTGCATCCTTGTTCAGCAAGATAACAGAGTAGATCCTCTGAATCACGCTCAGCATTAGGGAGATCAGCAGCACAGAGGAGGAGGTCATCCACATACTGGAACAAGACCACATCAGGGTGAGACATTTGCCATGAGTCCAGGATTGAAGCCATTGCCTTTGCAAACTGACTAGGAGAGTTTTGAGCCCCTTGAGGCACGACAGTCCAGGTGTAATTTTGACGGTCATGGGTGAAGGCAAACAGATATTGACATGAGGGGTCAAGGGGTACATGGAAGAAAGCATTATCCTTTGCAAAATGAAATACTAAACTTTAAATAAATTACCAAACTAAAAATCTAAATTACACAACATTATCAGTCTCTATTTTGTACCAGAGATCAGTGTCTAAACTATACTTAGGTATTCAAATTTGGAAAATAAAACTGGCAAAATAAATAAGACATCTGAAAACAATTGACAGTTTAACAGCCCATAAAGCTGTCCATAGAAAAATATACTTTAAATTAGCATTACCCAAGCACAGCATCTGTGCTTTAGTACTTTATTGGTTAGTATAGATTAATACAACCCATCTCCCACCGCCTTACTACACCCAAGCTTTGCAAGACCCATACAACCAACATCCCATATACACCATTCTCACTCTCCTAGTCAGTTTGCTAAGGCAATGGCTTCAATCCTGGACCAGTCTGATATGTTTCAGAGATATTCTCTCTGTAATGGCACAAGATGAGCTAAAACCAACTTGAGAACTGAGTGGGGACCCATCGAAGGGCAGGCTATTTCAGCTGCTGCCTGTTCTCAGTGTTCTCTTGCACCCCGTTTTTTGCTCTCAATAAGTTTAAAGGTTAATCCAGACGTGGACCTCTTGCTCAAGGTCCCTAGAGAGATATCAGCTATGCCTCACTGATGATGCCTAACAAGGCTGAAATGATCATCTGGGGTTGCTGTGTTTCTCGTGCAGAGGAAACTTGCTGGCATTTCGGATCTGGACTGCCCGTATGGGTGGGACCAGTCTGATATGTTTCAGAGATGTTCTTTCTGTAATGGCACAAGATGAGCTAAAACCAGCTTGAAAAATGAGTGGGGAACCACCGAAGGGCAGGTTATTTCAGCTGCTGCCTGTTCTCGATATTCTCTTGTGCCCCATTTTTTGCTCTTTCTACCACAATTCCAGCATTTTCTACTTGCTGGTGGCTATTAGCCTGTCTGGGGGGCAGTCACAGCCATAAGGGCTGTTAATGTCTTGTAATAAACGTGAGCTTTGCATGCTCCTCACCCATCCTCTCATATACAGTAAATAGATATTTTACTAACAATAATTTCTATCCATAACACAACCAGCACAGGAGAGAGAAGGAGACCCTACCTTTAATAAATCTAAAAAGCGTAATTCAGAAGATGAGTTTATTGAGGTTTCTGTTGTATTTTTTCTAATAACCTCTTACTCACTTCCTCTCCTACCTCTTCACAAGTTGTCACAAGATAGAGACAGACAGGAGAAAGGAATGTCTACAGTGCGTGTGTCTTCCTAAAATGTAGACTAGTCACTTGGTGCGCCCACCTGAGGTGGCCACAGACTGGAGCATAGTGAGCAGTGCGTGACCAACACTTCTCTCGTTAGGATAGAAGATAGAAGAGGAGAGTGACAAGACGTAGACTTATATGTTACACTTTACATGTTTTGCATACAGGAGACATATGCACCAGAAGGTTCAAAATACATATACAATCAAACCACAAATCAATTACATTCCTCACTGCCCCTCACTACCTCTTCCCCCTCCCTCTCCCTCACTATATCACAGGCTAGCCAGTCCTTCGCAAGCTCATGACCAATTCCCCATCACAAGAGAGAAAGAGAGGCTGGGAGGAATGACAGGGAGAGAGACAGAGAGCGGAGGCCAGGGGAAGGGGGGAGGAAGGAGGGAGACAAACAGAGCTGCAGGAGGGGGGGAGAGACAAACAGAGCTGAAGTCATGGAGGTTAACCCTGTGCGTGCCTAAACACTTATCTCATCAAAAGAATACAAGAGAAAGGAGACAAACATCAGGACACAACTTTACATTTATTGCAAACAAGAACCCAAAGGGCATTTATGGCTACAACACATTTACCCGTCCCTGTACTGCCGATTGCTACACCACACACGGCACCACAGAAACCCCCCTCCCTGCAAAGTTGCTTGCTAGACCACACACAGCCTCTGCAGGGAAACCACCTCCTATAAAGCTGCTTGCTACACCACACACAGCTGTTACAGAAGACCTCCTGTAAAGCTGCTTGCTACACCACACACGGCTATTGCAGATGTCCCCCCCACAACGCTGCTTGCTACACCGCACATGGCTATTGTGGTGGTGCACTCAAACAAAATACATTCATACCCAGGAGGCAGATAGTCAATATACAGGTTCTATACAAAGGGACTCCGGGCAAGCTGTCTTTGGTGCCCTCCAGCAGCCCACACAGACATGGAGACAGGCCAATCACAGGGACAGGAAATTCAGGAAATTACCGTATATTCAGAGTTGATCAGGCTCTCTCCCGTCACTGCAGGTCGTCTGCCCTCTGTGTCTTCTAGGATGGCTGGCCAGGAAAGGGTCACAACCACAAGGCCCCACGTTGGGCGCCAATTGTTTTAGATCAAACCAAGTATTGTTTGCTTGAGTATCTGCCCCCTGTCCAGATTGAATAGAATGCGTGCACGCTCTGAAGTAAATCACATTGAGACACAGGTTTCAAGTCACTGAAAAACTTCAGAATGTTTCATCAGGGGGCCGACAAGTCCCTTATAAAGGCAGAAATACATCATATGCAAAATGCAAGATAACAGAGGGAATACATCTTTAATTGGTCAAGTGTTAAGTGTCTTATCTAATGCCTTTCCTCTAAAGTGTGATGTCACCATCATCCTGGTTGCAGCTCTACCTGGGAGACGCCATCTTAATACATGACATTCTTTACATTCTTTAGTCGATGGGAGGGGGTGCTCTAGCAGCCATTTTGAGTAGTTAATAAACACAGGATGGGAGGGGGTGCTCTAGCAGCCATTTTGAGTAAATAATGAACATATACAGTAAATAGATATTTTACTAACAATAATTTCTATCCATAAAACAACCAGCACAGGAGAGAGAAGGAGACCCTACCTTTAATAAATCTAAAAAGCGTAATTCAGAAGATGAGTTTATTGAGGTTTCTGTTGTATTTTTTCTAATAACCTCTTACTCACTTCCTCTCCTACCTCTTCACTAGTTCATACCTAGCCATCCATTCAGTCAAATGTTAGGGGGACCTGGGGACTCTAGAATCATAATTATTACATTATTACATTATATTTAAGAGACATCTTGTGTCTCTCCTCTCTTTTTTCTGTAATTTAGAGCACTCTAGACCAACTTATCCCCTTAGCATTGTTTAGTTAAGCTCACTCCTGTTATTCTTCTTTATTGTTTTTTGTTTTGTTTTTACGCATATACTTAGATTTATTAAAGGTAAGGTCTCCTTCCCCCTCCTGTGCTGGTTGAGCCCCCCTCTTAAGTTTATCCTAGTGGGACTCTATACTTTTTACATACATTTATGACTTTCGGGGCTCAACTATAGGTGGTTACAGGGATACAGCCCATGGGCCCTTGATCTGTATCCAGGCTCCTGGACTGTACTTCTGTTTATTTCTCTACTCTGCAATATAAATGTTACATTTATGTGGTAATTTTCTTTGGTTGCACACTCTAATGTTATGTGTTTTGCATACCAGTGCCAAATAAAGAACTGAGTATATGTTTCAAAACTCCAGATTTCTCCCGTCCTTTCCATGGGTCCCTGAATGCCAAGATGCATCACTATGCCAACTATGGGGAGGGAGAAGTGGCAGATGATGACCAAGTAGATTCCTAATGGAAAACTTGCCAATTTGGATATTACTTTCTTAGGACACTTAAATGGATTGCATTGATTCCATAAGAAACATTTCTTCAAAGCTTGCTTAATGTCATTATTTCTAAGGTTATATATCACAGAAGTAAGCATTGGAGTCACCATTGTATACATCAGAGACAGCATTTTGCTTATAGTCAAGGATTGTTCTCCACTTGGAAGAACATAAATACTGCTCAGTGTATGGAAACCACTGTCACATGGGAACTGCAATCCCACATGCAGTAAATACCGTTAAATCAAATATTTCTAAAACAAAGTAATTTAAAACTGGAATGTCACTCGAATGCTAATGTAATGCTGAATGTAAAATGGTAGAGTTGTCATACATGTTGTGGGTAAAGTCAATGTTATAAGTGTAAGTCACAGTTTAGCAATTGTGATTCCATTTTGCTTGCTGGCAGCATGTAACAATTAATTAAGTGAAAAGACAGGGCTGATCATAAACTGTGGAATGCAGCTTATATATAACATTACACTGTCTGACAAAGATCTAATATAAGATAAGGTGTCTTGTACAGGACATATCTGCATATTACAAACTAATGTGAAAGGGGGGTTGAGAAAAGCCCATACTCAAAATATATAAGTATATATAAGTATAAGTATGTAAGTATAAAATATATGCATATAAGTTGACAACTAGCCCCATCACTCTAAGACCTAATGATTTAGAAGCTATCTTTGTTGTAGATATTGGAATCATAATATTGCCAAATTCTAAAACATATTGTTACCAATTATTCACCGATTGTCATGCATGTTTACATTATTTTTAATTATTTGTCACAAATTACATTTCTATACATTTTTGTGAATTATAGTGTTAAATATAAATCTTCTAATAAATGTGCTCCAGGGTCTAAAAGAGTTAACTCTTAACTTTAATTAAGGGGATTCGGTGCCATAATATAAATGTATTTATATTAATATAATTATTTATTTTGATAATTTTTATAAAATATTATGTTCTTATATTTGAATTACTCCATACAGATTCTCATAGAGTCTATTCACTCCTCTCCCTTCCTGACTGTAAGAATGCTATCACACAGTAAAACTTCCTTTAGTTTTTAAAACAGCGATGAGCTTACATTTTCAGAAACTTTACATTCATTATATCAGTGACTGGTGGCTTCTGATAGTGAAATGTGTTTCTCTACAAGCTGGTAGTCATAACTAGAATATAAATGAGGATGAGTGAGATTTTTTTACACCATATTTCATACTGACAAAATACATAAAAATAGTGATGGGATGATTCCATTATGAACTTGACTTGGAGATATATTTAGGTGAAAACTGCAATTTGTTCGAAATCAGGCTGATTCGGTGATCGGAGTAAATTATGATTTCTGAGTTACCACTTGTAAGAATTTCAAGGGAGCCTACTTGCTCAAGCCCAAACATGTGTGAATCTTTCTTTCTTGATTTATAGTACTATTCCTGGCACCAGAATAAAAAGTATGGAATGGAGAAAATTATGATGCTGTTTTTTCAGGGAGGAGAGGGTGGGTGGGTAAAGAGTGTCATCATGTAGTGCTCATTATTCTGTTATAGTCATCTAATATGCGTGTTCACTGTATAATGGTGACATTTTCTAAGACTGGTGGATCTCATAAAAGCATACATTTATCATATTCCACAGGTGTACCTCTTCTTTTCTATACTTTTTTTATTATGTAAAAAATGCAAAACATTTTAAATAATAAAAAAAAGCAGATTTGTATGTTTCTCACAAGTACAACAACAATATGCATCTATATTATATAAGGTATTGCAAACATATTAAAATAAAATTTGGAAATTGATTTGCTCAAAACAGGTATGTCACCTAATAGTATTATCCTGGGGAATATTTTGCCCACCAGTTTCCTTGCCACTGAGCTAGTTTGTTATATTTTGTTAGGAAAAAACTAATGGATATTTTTTGTACACATCTAGTTATCACTAGAATAAACTTTTTTTTTTTACAAATGTAAATGTTTAATTTATGTGGTAACTGTCGTTGGTTGCACACCCTAATGTTATGTGCTATGCATACCAGTGATAGCCAAATAAAGAAAAATTTGAGACTTCTCCCATCCTTTGTATTGGTCCCTGAATGCCAAGGTGCATCACTAAGACTACCAGGGTGAGGGAGAAGTGGCAGATGATGGTCAGATTTCTAATTAAAGGGAATCCTTAATTGTGAGAAGGTCATTATTGAAAAGTGATGTGGTCGGTTTTGGGGAAAGGATCTCTTCTGCAAAAAGAGAGTGAATCTCTAATCTTGGAAAGGGATGAATAACTCTGTAAGGTGTCTTTCTCTAACAGTTTAACTCTCGCTGCAGAATGTATAGTTTAAGCTTGTTTGCCTACAGAAGGATATTCTAAATATGATATTTTATAATATGAGCAATGACATTATGACCAACTATAAAATTAGTTCATGGCTCAAAAAGACACTCTGAAATGTATTTGCATAATCACAAAAACATATAAAATAAAAGTGTATGTTTCTTAAAAAAAATAACGATTCTAAAATATCATCAGTATTACTTATCAATATGAACCGTTTACACCTCAGTAAAAATGAGTTGAAACCATGTTACAAAATATAGACCAAACTGGGAGAAGTTTTCTAGTACTGCTAATTTGGACTTTATTTACTTTTTGATGACCAAGGAGATTTGTGTTCTCATGTTGCTAATTTGGATATTACGTACTTAGGACATTTAAATGATTGCATTGATTGAAACATTTCTTCAAGGCTTGCTTAATATCATTATTTCTAAAGCTATATATCACAGGATTAAGCATTGGAGTCACCACAGTATACATCAGAGACAGAACTTTGCTGGTGGTCAAGGATTGTTCTCCACCTGGAAGAACATACATACTGCTCAGTGTCCCATAATATATGGAAACCACTGTTAGATGGGAACTGCAAGTAACAAAGGTTTTCCATCTTCCATTGCTGGATGAAATCTCAAGAATGGTTAAAACAATATATGCGTAAGAAATAATAATAATTATAAGCGGAAAAATTATAACAGGAATGCTCATTATACTAACTTCTAGCATAATTATAGAAGTGTCCGAACAAGAAAGGCTCAAGAGTGGACTAAGGTCACAGAAAAAATGGTCAATGATATTGGGTCCACAGAAATGGAGTCTAGATATTGATATTGTGTCAATCAATATTATAGAAAAACTTAGCAACCAAGACATGATAATTAACTTAATGCAAATTGCATGCTTCATTAAAGAACTATAGTGCAGAGGGTTACATATGGCTAGGTATCTGTCATAAGCCATCAAAGTCAGAAGAAGACACTCAAAGGCTTCAGAGACACTAAAAACATAAAATTGCACTAAACACCCAGCAAAAGACATAGTTCCACCATCACCAAGCACAATGTGTAGTGTGCTAGGCACAATATTTGTTATGAGAAATATATCAGATACAGAGAGTTGGGCGAGGAATAAATACATAGGAGATTGTAGTCTCCTGCTTATAGAAACCAGAAAAATAAGAAGAAGGTTTCCAGACATTGCAGCAAAGTATGTAAAAAGGAGAATGAACCAGAGGAAAATCTTGAAACTTTTCAGATTTGGAAATCCAAGAAGTATAAATTCTGTGACCAATGTGTAGTTTTCATGCATTTCCTAAAAACATAAAAATAAATTATTCAGAGGACCGAAACAGATTGTAATATTTTGAAAGTCACATTTGCTTCCAATAGGCTTTGAGTAAAAATGATATGTGTTTTATTTTAGGAAGAGTGAGTGTTCTTGCACTTTTGTTAATTGCTCTTAATACACTTACAATCATCACCTCAAAATAATGCTTATTTTAGTCACACAGAGTGGTGACTAACTAGTTTACATAAACAAAATGGCCTCAGCCTAATTAATAGTTATATAACAAATAAAGTGAAGTCCCAAAAAAGGTCAACACAACAAAAAGCCAAAATTATAAAACATCACTCACTTTATTTGATAATATGTAAAACCATCAATTGGAGAAGATAGGTAAAAAACATACATACAGATGGGAGATTATGAGCAGTATGTGCTCTCTAGCTCTCCTACAACCCACATTTTCTGAACTGTACATTCTTATCTTAACTCTCCTTTAACCAGCATTCCCTGAACTGTATGCTCTCCCCAGCTCTCCTATAAAACACATTCTCTAAACCGAATGCTCTATCTAGCTCTCCTATAATCAGCACTCCTTGAACTGTGTTCTCGCTCGCTCCCCTATAACCTGCATTCCCTAAACTGTATGATCTCTCTAGCTCCCCTTTAACCTGCATTCCCTAAACTGTATGCTCTCTCTAGCTTTCCTATAAACTGCATTCCCTAAACTGTATGCTCTCTCTAGCTCCCCTATAACCTGCATTCCTTAAACTGTATGCTCTCTCTAGCTCCCATATAACCCGCATTCCCTAAACTGTATGCTCTCTCTAGCTCCCATATAACCTGCATTCCCTAAACTGTATGCTCTTTCTAGCTCCCCTATAACCTGCATTCTCTGAACTGTATGTTCTCCCTAGCTCTCCTATAACCTTCACTCCTTGAACTGTGTTCTCTCTAGCTCTCCTAAAAAACACATTCTCTAAACCGAATGCTCTATCTAGCTCTCCTATAACCAGCACTCCCTGAACTGTGTTCTCGCTCGCTCCCCTATGATGTGGCATTCCCTAAACTGTATGCTCTCTCTAGCTCCCCTTTAACCTGCATTCCCTAAACTGTATGCCCTCTCTAGCTTTCCTATAACCTGCATTCCCTAAACTGTATGCTCTCTCTAGCTCCCCTATAACCTGCATTCCCTAAACTGTATGCTCTCTCTGTGTGCTCTCTCCTATAACCCACATTTCCTGAACTGTATGCTCTCTCTAGCTTTCCTATAACCTGCATTCCCTGAACTGTATGCTGTCTCTAGCTCCCTTATAACCTACATTCCCTAAACTGTATGCTCTCTCTAGCTCTCCTTTAAACCACATTTTCTGAACTGTTCACTCTTCTTAACTCTCATTTAACCTGCATTCTCTGAACTGTATATTCTCTAAGTGAATAACTAACATATACACTTCTTGAACAGTATCATCACTATTTCTTTCCAGACCATAAACCTAAGCGCCACTGACTGTTTTCTTAGTGAATATTAATAAAAAAGGAAAAGTGCAAAGCAAGAATATTCTACAGATTTGCCTCACCTGATACCTGGCTGTATTTTCCATTTGCTTAACTAAAATAAAATAAATAATACATGTTAAAAGTCACTATCGTGTTGTATCTGGAATTCCACATAGTATGAATGGAGTTACTTTTATTACTGACCTTGTTGATTGCTTTGTGATATCCACCTTTATGGCCACTGACATATTTGTGCAGTTTTATCATTTTCTGTCTGTGTTCTAAATATATGTAAATATTGTTTAGCCGCCATGATGCACATTCTGGATGGCATGCCTTGTCTCTACTAAATATTCTCTTCCAGAAGGTATATTAAATACAAAGATCCTCATCAACAACAACACAAAACCCCCAAATATGTCTAGAAAATGTGTACACATTTGTAAGACTTGAGTAGTGATCACATAAAATAAGCAACACTGCAAATTGCACAACCTTTTATAAATTGCATAAAATCAGTATGCCTCCATAGAATAGAAAGATAATTATGTTTACTAATTAATTCCCTGGAAAACAAGTAAAAAAAATTGAAACTGTACTACTTTTCCAAAGTTATATATCCCTCTGCAACACATGACAAAATTATTCCTTAATGTTTGTCCATTATTGTATTATTAATATTATTTTTATTATTGGTATTTATATAGTGCAAACTTATTCCACAGCACTTTACAATATTATAAAAACAATTACAAAATTAGTTGATGAGGAACCTGCTCTGAGCTTACAGTCTAGAGCAAGCATGTCAAATTTGTGGCCCACAATTAATATTTTTGCGACCCGTCTGCCCTGGGGTCACTTTGTGCTGTGGCTCTGTTTGATCCTTGTCTTTCCTCTGGCGGCTGCAAGAGGGCAGCGTCAGAGGAGCGCCTGGCCTGCTTGAGCAGAGAAGAGCAGGGCTGGAACTGGAGGATGGATGTCATCTTAAGGCAGGATAAGAGGGGCTTGGAGGACCTTCCTGTGTTGTGTGTTTATTTGGGGAGGGGTGCAGTGTATACATTTTTGGGAGGGAGGGGGCCAGTGTATTAAATTAGGGAGGGAGGGGGCACTGTATATTACTTTTCGGGAGGGAGGGAGGAGGGAGAGGCCAGTGTATTAAATTACAGAAGCCCTCATCATCTATTTCCAGGAAAATGACACTACCCACATGTCTCCCCTCACACTGTGAAACGCAAACAGTGCCTGAGGCTAAAAACCGCAAACAAGCTGACATTCAAACATTATTACAGCAACTACATGTCCTAGACCATCAACATAAACAATCCCTAGCTCCAGATTCACTGGCTCAGCTTACAGAGACCAGACGTAAACTTAATGATTTACTTGACAATAAAACCAAACAAGCCATCTTGATCACAAAACATAGCTATTACCAACAAGGCAACAAGTGTGGCAGACAACTGGCCAGGGTACTGAAGCAGAGGTACCAAATATTTATGTCCAAAATTAGGACCTCATATAGGCAGCTGGTACACAAATCAGAGGACATTGTGAAACAATTTAATTAATTCTATACTTAACTATACAACATTCATTCACTCAAACAACAGCACAGAGTGGAACCTCGGCAGCCACCTAACAAAATATCTTAACAAAGATGATAGACAGAGATGTGGCTGACTCACTAGATGCCCCCATCATGATAGACAAACTCACCGCAGCTTTTAAGAATCGCCGTTAAATAAAAGCCCTGGGCCAGATGGCCTCCCCGCCAGGTATTACAAACAATATCTCCTCATTCTAGCACCTTATTTCCTCCACGCATTCAATGCCTTGACTCAGGGATATACTATGCCTCCACACACATTAGAAGCATATATTATCCTTCTCACAAAACCAGGCAAAGACCCAGAATTGTGCAGACGTTACCACCACATTTTACTGTTAAATAACGATTTAAAACTGTTTACATGAATTTTGGCCAGCAGAGTTGGGTCCTCAGATGGGGGGGGGCTGATCTATCCCAATCAGGTTGGCTTTGTCCCATCCAGTGAAGCCAAGGAAAATACAACCATGGTAGTCAACCTGCTTTATGCACCGAAAAGGCATTCGATCGCGTGGACTTGCCCTTCCTGGGAACAAATTTCAGACACTTGGGGCTTGGCTCAAAGTGGAGGGCATGGATTGATTCTATCTACTCCCACCCATTTGCTCATATCCAAGTCAATGACCTATTGTCATAGTCTAAACATATCAATAATGGTACCCGCCAGGGCTGCCCGCTATCCCCTTTGCTTTTTGCATTGACATTAGAACTGTTTTTAAATGTAGTCAGGGCAAACACCAATATTTAAGGATTCGTTAGGGGGATTCCGTTTACGGTAAGCATATGCAGATGATTTTCTTTTCTCTCTGACAGACCCATTAGACACCCTCAAGAAACTAGTCCAAGAAATGAAATTATACAGCTCCCTATCATTGTTTTCGATAAATTACGATAAATCAAAGTTTCTTGCTATGGAGTTCCTGAGGGAACTTGAGGGATGCCAAAACCTCCCTTAACTACCTAGGTAATAAAATGACACCCGATACTGTGGATTTGTTCAAGGCCAATTTCCTTCTACTTCTTCATTTGATCAAAGCTGATCTTATGAGGTGGCACAACCCCAATATCTCCTGGATTGAAAGTATCAATGTCCTGAAAATGAATGTGGTACCAAGGGTACATCCCAATACACATCCCTAAATCCTTCTTTGATGACCTAAGCTCTGCATGTCTGAAATTTGTGTGGATGCTCACAAAAACCCTGCCTTAAAATGGTAGACCTCTCTAGACACCGTAATAGAGGGGGTCTAGGATTCCATGACGCATACAGGTACTTCCAATCTAATACCTTGACGAGAACTAGGGACTGTGCTTGTATATATCTTGATAAGCCCTGGAAATCCCTTGAGAATAGTTTCACTACCCTCCTTATCAGCATTGTGCCATGGCAAGAGAGAGATCCTGGTTCTATCTGTGCACCACAACATCCCACAATCATACCAACATTAGCCAGGTGGCATCCAACCATATCACCACCAAGCTCACCACTGCTCTCCCTCTCACAAAACTCCTCCTTGCCAAAGGAGCTAACAAGATGGCTACTCCAATGTATGCTGCACAAACTGTAAATACTTCTCACTGATCTTACCCTTTCATTCAAGGAGATACATACCTTTCAGGATGAGTTTCAGCAGGACCAGCTCATTTACTACATTAAAACTCTCCCTCACCCGACTGATGTTATGTCCTCTCACTACCTTTGAATCTCTGTGTTCCAAACAGGTGGAAACCAACTTGAAGCTACTGACTAGATAGTATCACACACCAGATAAGCGACACAAATAGAACCCCCGAATTCCATAAGTATGTTGGATATGCAACTCCAGTAGGAGAACCATGTCTCACATTTGGTGGCAATGCCTACCCATTACAGGTTTTTGGGACAGGGTGCTTCCCCGCATAAGACAAATCAGTGGACTCCCCCTTTTGGCGACGCCGTCATCTGTCCTGTTACTTCATACAAGTATACCACTTCCAGCCCTGAATCGCTCTATCCTTCTGTATATGCTGACAGCAGCCAAGTCACTCATCCCCATACATTGGAGATCCCGCATATCCCTACCATGAAGGAGTGGAGAGACAAGGTGGAAAATATTAGGCGCATGGAAGAACTCACAGAATTTTCTTTCAACAAAAGGCATGTACACACACAGAGATGGTGCAGTTGGGTATCATTTTACGCTAAACAGGCACAACCTGCTATCCCCACAACTTCCCCCAACCCCTGAGCACTCCCTGGCATGATATTATTATGCTGCAAAGGGGATGACAGCCGGTGAAACTTATAATACAATAGACTCTATTTGCCATTTGTGATATGATTATGTATTGATGGCCTAACTCCTCACTTGTTCATTTGTGTTATTTTGTTATTATTATTATTTGCTATAATGATGTTGACCCACTCATAAAAATGGGTACTGAGATAGAGCAGCATTTTTTCCTCTGCAAACATGTATGGCACATGTTAAAATGCTGACATACACAATTTTGTATGATGCGAATTACCCAATAAAAAATATAAATAAAAAAATTAAAAATAAATAATTAAAAGCAGAGACAATGCCAGAAGTTAAAGATATGTGTTAAGGAGGGCACAAGACAAAGGGAGAAACATCTGATAAAGTGAGATAGGACAGGGTCAAGTGGACAAGTGGTAGTATGATAAAAAAAGGAGAAGCGCAGCCACCTCCTGTTTAGTGGGACGGACAAAAATGGTATATAGGTCGCACTATAAGAACAAAATAATGATATATAAAGAAAATATATCTACATAAAATAAATGAAAGATGATAATCCCAATACTGGTATCTTATTTAATCAACCTGTAGAATGCTTGAATGTGAGGTGAATCCAATAAAGTGATGAGTCTTCAGGTGCTGGAGATGTCTTGGCTCAATTGTAGATATGTGGATGTAAAAAAAAACAAATATACTCCAATAGTGCATACTGCAAGTCGACAAGTAGAAAAGTAGGAAACAACAGGCAGATAATCCACTAACCTATTCAAGAGAATGAACTAGCTCAAGTATTCGTAGCATTCAGTGGTGTCAATCCCCCACTGGTAGGATATGGATGGTGGAATTCTGAAGAGCTCCTCGGTATGTAGAGAGATAAAAGGCGATATATTGAAAGGCAAATCAAATAAAAGAGGTAAAATACTCACATATATATGAACAGGATATACTGCTCAATATGATGGCGCAGGTGGTACTATCCCCACCTAGGATTCTTGGGCAGAAGCGTGCTCCAGTGTAATAAGTGACCAGGTGTAAAAACAAAAGATAAAATAATAAAAAGTATATAAAGGCTAAAAGAAAAGGCCAATATTCCTTTATTAGTATTACAAATATATATCAATATAAAAAAGAGCCAAAACACGTTTCGCCACACAGGGCTTTATCAACTGGCATTAAAAGAAAACAACCTGGTACATAGATGCTTATATAGACTCTTTGAACATATGTTGATTCAAATTTTGGCGCCAAAATGACGTCATTAATAAAATACAAAAATAGTACAAAACTTAAATACATTAATAGCAAGGTATTATAAAAACAATCCAAAGATATTCCTATGTTTGAATTTTAAAAACGAGCATTATATTTAAAAAATTAATTAGAATATTAAAATCATGAGATCGCGATCTTCCGCGATCATGTGGTATGCCCCTAAGGACTATAGGGGATGTATGCTGAGCCTAAGAGATCGGCGTGAATACACATGCCCATCTCATGACATCAGCATACAGGGCGGGGTTATTGTCCGAAACCGTGCAAATCATATGGCCAGATTTGCCGGTAGCATGTGTACAAGTGATGTACTGGGCTGTCTATATATTATAAGGATACACTCCAGAGAGTAAGGGCAGTCAGGTGGAACGCCCCAAAGGATAGGGGCGCCCCACATGAAGACCAGCCCACCCTTCTATTCACTGCAACAATAATAACAAGTGAGAATAGGATGGTTGCAACAACAGAGTTGGTCTATAGTAAATGTCTAAAAATGATGTTTAGTGATAAAAAATAATAAATTATAATAATGGCATAGCAAGCTAAAATAAAAATTAGTGATAAAAGATAAAAACCACTTAGAATAAATATGAATATGATATGACATAAAATATGGAACAAATAATGATATAAGTTGAAGAAGAAAGAAAAAAAAAAGGGGTCTTGGAAGACTCAATTTATTTCTCTTTTTCCTAAAAAAAATTTCATATCACCTCCTCTCCAGGGCATAGTAACTTGTTCTATCTCAGTGACTCTCAAAAATCTCGGGTCTTTGTTGTGTACTAAAAAGTGTTTTGAAACTGAGTGATTATCATAACCTCTTTTAATGTTACGACAATGTTCAGCCAGTCTAATTTTTAGGCATCTTGTCATCATGCCTATATATTGGAGTACACATGGACACTCCAATAAATATATAAAGTTTTTAGTATTGCAACCAATAAAGTCTTTAATTGGATATGAGACTTTTGTAATAGTGGAGGAGAAGTGGGTGGTTTTGGTGTTAACAGTTGGGTTTGTAGTTTTACACACAATGCATTTATTGCATTTAAAAAAAAACTTTCAGCTTGGGCATAAAATGATCCTCTTTGTTGAGTAATTGTTTTAGTGTAATATTTTGTGAGAATTGTATTAAAATTTGGGGCCCCTCGAAATATTACATTTGGTCTATCTGGCATATAGTCTCTTAAAAGGTCATCTTGTTTGAGAATATGCCAGTGTTTGCTGATAATTTTTTTAAAACTTTTGTTTTTTCTATTAAAATCTAGAATGATAGGTAATTTGGGGGGGGGTCTTCTTTTTTGGCCTTATATTCCAGAAGGTCCTTTCTCTCCTTTACTTTAACTTCCTCTAGAGCTGCATTTAATTTTTCTGGTTGATAGTTTTTTTCTAAAAACTTTATGATGACAGCTCGTGTGGTCAATTATAGTGTTGGTACAAACTTCTTTAAAAAAGGTTTTTGTTTGGATGCTGCCATCTTGAATAAAAATATTGAGGTCCAAAAAAATTGACCGATACATTACTATAATCTGAAGATAAAACTATGCCTTTATCGTTATCGTCTAAATACTCTAAAAACATCTTAAGAGAGGTTTCTGAACCTTGCCAGATAAAAAATAAATCATCGATGTAACGAAAATAGGAAACCAAGTTTGCCCGCCAGCCATGTTCCCTTCAAATGGCCGAAGATTCCCAGTCGGCCATAAAGAGATTAGCATAGCTGGTTCCCATGGCATTACATTTTTTTGGATAGAAAATGAGTCAGAAAACCAAAAATAATTATTATTTAAAATTATTTTAATCCCCTGTATTATGAAATTTATTTGAGATTCTGGGATAAAACTTTGTTGAGTAATTGTTTTAGTGTAATATTTTGTGAGAATTGTATTAAAATTTGGGGCCCCTTGAAATATTACATTTGGTCTATCTGGCATATAGTCTCTTAAAAGGTCATCTTGTTTCAGAATATGCCAGTGTTTGTTGGTTTTTTAAAACTTTTGTTTTTACTATTAAAATCTAGAATGATTGGTAATTTAGGGGGGGTCTTCTTTTTTGGCCTTATATTCCAGAAGGTCCTTTCTCTCCTTTACTTTAACTTCCTCTAGAGCTGCATTTAATTTTTCTGGTTGATAGTTTTTTTTCTAAAAACTTATTGTTTAATGAGGTAGATTGAACATCAAAATCTTTTGTTAAAGAACAGTTACGGAGGAGGGGAAGAAATTGGCTTTTTGGAATGCCATCCAACCAAGGTTTATGATGATAGCTTGTGTGGTCAATTATAGTGTTGGTACAAACTTCTTTAAAAAAGGTTTTTGTTTGGATGCTGCCATCTTGAATAAAAATATTGAGGTCCAAAAAATTGACCGATACATTACTATAATCTGAAGATAAAACTATGCCTTTATCGTTATCATCTAAATACTCTAAAAACATCTTAAGAGAGGTTTCTGAACCTTGCCAGATAAAAAATAAATCATCGATGTAACGAAAATAGGAAACCAAGTTTGCCCGCCAGCCATGTTCCCCTCAAATGGCCGAAGATTCCCAGTCGACCATAAAGAGATTAGCATAGCTGGGGGCAAACCTGGTTCCCATGGCATTACCTTTTTTTTGGATATAAAATGAGTCAGAAAACCAAAAATAATTATTATTTAAAATTATTTTAATCCCCTGTATTATGAAATTTATTTAATATTCTGGGATAAAACTTTGTTGTTTTAAAATTTTCTCAACTGCCTCACATCCTATATTGTGGGCAATTATTGTGTACAATGATTGTACATCGCAAGTGACTAAAATTTAATCTTGGCACCAATTAAAATCACTTAAAAAAGATAAAAGGGTCATAGAATCTTTCAGATAAGATTTAATTTGTTTAACCAAAGGCTGTAATAGAATATCAATATATTTGGAAAGATTAGATAAGACAGAGTTAATGCCCGACACTATAGGTCTACCAGGGGGTTCCTTTGCATTTTTGTGAATTTTTGGAAGGAAATAAATGACTGGAATTTTTGGATAAGTAATAGTTAGGTAGTTAAAAATTCACTTAAAATTACTTTAATTTTAGAGGTTGGATCATGTGATAATTTTTCATATACCTCAGAGTCATTAAGTTGACAATTAGCTTCTTTTATATACATGGATTTAGACAAAATAACTAAGCCTCCACCTTTATCGGCAGGTTTAATCACAATTTCATCATCATTTTGGAGTTCTTTTAGAGCTTTTCGTTCATTCTGTGTCAGATTCTGATAACCATATTTATTGTGTTTAATTTTTTCAAAATCTTTTAGAACCAATTTTTCAAAAACTTCTATGGGGCCTGATTTGAAATTTGAAGGAGAAAACTTTGAGGAATTTTTTAGATCTGTGTGATGGAACATTCAATTGGATTGTCAGGAATCTGATGATGGGATATTGGATTAGCTTCTGTAGGAGCATTTGTGTTCTGGGTAGAAAATCTCTTAATCATTGTTTTTCTTACAAATTTGTTAATATCCAGAAATGCTTGGAAAGGTTTAAAAGGATTTGTAGGAGCATATTTTAAGCCTTTACTTAAAACTAAAACGTGTGTGGATGTTAAAACTTTCTGAGAAAGATTAAAAATTCCAAGTTCTTTTTCATCAATATTTGTTATTGTCTCTCTTTTCTTTCTCTTTTGTATTCTTCCACCACCTCTCCTTCCTCTATACTCAAGCTTCGTTTTCTTGCTCCCTGTAGGTATGGAGTTTGTGTGTGGGGTAGATTTTGTGTGTGGATGTCTAAAAAATTATCTTCAATTTCTGAATCAATTGACAATAATTGATATCTGTTATTGTGCGTATAGTTAGGTGGTGACTTAGGGAGGTCAGAGTATTTGTGTCCAAATCTAGATCTTTGTGGTCTAGGTGTTAGGGATTGTGCATAGCTAGATTTTCCCGTGGTTGTGTAATGGGGAAAATTCTGGTAATCTGGTGAGTTGTGATATTTACTGGTTTTGTAAGTAGGTTTCTTATAGATATGTGATAGTCTTTGTTTATTGAATGGGGAGTTTTTTCTCTTGTGGTCTCTTTGGTGATTTACAGAAGATCCATATTTATTTTGAGGATAATAACTGACTTGACGGTGACGGTGTAGTGAAGGTGAAGTGGGATAGTGTTTCGATTTATTATAACTGTGAAAACTGGGGTTGTGTCCATAATCTTGGTCCCTATTTTTTGTTGTAAATGTATCGCTAGTATATTTCTTATGTAAATTATATGTTCTCACTTGATTATTATTGTAATCTTGCTTATCTCATATATTTTTTTAATTTGATATGTTTAGTATCGGTTTCCACCTTTTCAATTTTACTCTGTATTAAAACCGAATTTTGCTTATAGGCATGAGTTTCTGTGAAAGGCAATAAGTTGTCTTTGAGTTTATTAATCTCAATATCTAAAATGGAAAGTTTTTTGCTTTTCTTTATGATTAAGGTTTCCATGAGGCCAAACGTACATACCTCTAGTTTATTAAACCAATCGTTCATAAATTCATCATCATCCTGATCTGAGGTAGGTAATTTATACAATCTAAGGCCTCTAGGAGTGATTTTTTTCATCAATATACTTTTTTTTAAAGTCGCTATTTCCCATTTTAGTTTTATTTTGGAAGTCAAGGCTTTTTTCTAGTTGTCCGAACAGACCTTGTTGGTTAAGGGTTAGATAGTTAAATAGTTACATGGCTGAAAAGAGACTTGCGTCCATCAACTTCAGCCTTCCTTACAAATGTTGTTGCTGTTGATCCAAAAGAAGGCAAAAAACCTGGTCTGAAGTGCTTCCAATTTTGCCACAAACTAGGAAAAAATTCCTTCTTGACCCCAAGCAGCTATTACCCCACTAATTAGAAATTATATCCCTGTATGTTATGTTTTTGTAAGTATTTATCCAATTTCAGTTTAAACATCTGCATGGACTCTGACAAAACCACCTCTTCGGGCAGAGAATTCCATATCCTTATTGTTCTTACTGTAAAAAAATATTTTCTTTGCCTTAGATGAAATCTCCTTTCTTCCAGCCTAAATGTATGACCTCGTGCCCTATGTATAGCCCTGTTTATGAATAGATTTCCAGGTAAAGGTTTGTACTGGCCCCGAATATATTTGTATAAAGTTATCATATCCCCTCTCAGGCGCCGTTTTTCCAAACTAAACAGATTTAATTTTTTTAACCTTTCTTCATAACTAAAATGCTCCATTCCTTTTATCAATTTTGTAGCTCGTCTCTGGACCCTCTCCAGTGGCATGATATCCTTCTTTAGAACAGGCACCCAAAATTGCACAGCATATTCAAGGTGTGGTCTTACCAGCGATTTATAAAGCGGTTGGATGGTCATTGTAAGTTAAGTCACTATTGTTGGTATCAAACACATGGTTGAGATCAATAGTATAATTTCTCCTATAGTCAAAAATAGACATGGCTTCTATATAAAACAAAGCAGCTATCACCAGAGGGGAAGAACAATTGAACAGATAGATAATGGATTAGCGCTATGTAATCTAATAGAAGCTTTTAGCTTCTATTAGATTACATAGTGCTGATCCATTATCTATCACCTCCTGTTTATTGGCCGGGGAGAAGGCCTGAAAGGTATATTTCAAGTTTGGTTGAAAGAGAGGAGTGAAGGAGGATGAATTCTTTTTTTTTTACTGTTTAATCTTGTTGGCAAAGTAGAACGCAAAGCTATCAACTGAAAGGTTAGTTTGAGGGATGGCACAGCACAGTGAAGAAGAGAGTTGAAGGTATCAAAGAAATGCCTGGGGTTGTGGAAGCATTAACTAATGTGAGAGGAAAAGTATTATTATTTAGTGTAACGGCACCCCCAGGCATAAAAGGGTTAAACTGCTGTTTAGTAGATCTTCCCTTCCAGAGACACAGGCACAGCTACTGCAGAACACCAAACTCTCAAACTGCATACAAGGGAATGCTTCAAACATCTGAACTACATACAAAGTAGCACTCCAAACTCCCGAACTGGAACCTCATGAATAGCTGCTAGCAGACGAACAGGAAAAGCACCCAAGTGGCTTACACTCCTGGCAACCAGTCTCAAACAGCATACAGTAAATCCCCCCAAAGATGAGACAGAGCTCCGTGTTGGGGGTCAAGCAGTGGTCTGGTTTATTGAGGGCTACCTGCCCAGTATTTATGCAGGTCTCCCAGCTGGTGGACACTCCCCTAGGGGACCAAATGGGAGACTGTAACAAAGGACAGACATGAACCAATGACAGACACACAGAGGTAAAACATCCCCACAATGCATCCTAATTTCCCTCCCTCTGTCCTGAGATAATTGGGAAGTAATCCAATTATCTCCCAGGACAGAGGCAAAACTCCATTAACCACATGGCAGTAAAAGACAGTAAAAGACATAAAAATGTATAAAGTTACAACTGTTGCACAAAACATATACATTCTACCTATCCCCAGATAGCTTAGATCTGAGTGCACATTATTACCGGATGGCGCTCAGATCACATACATACAGTTCAATCACCAAGGAGCCAAAGTCTTTCCCATAGTCTTTTGCTACACGAATAGGCTCCATGGCATGGCTATCTGGGGTAATGCTGTTCATAGTTAAACTACCGAATGAACAGGCATCCGGTTAAATGATCGAATGCAGATGCAAGGAGGCTGACAGCTCAGCGGTGTTCGCGCAAATAAGTGTCCGTTTCCAGTTCCATAGTTTGGGCGCTGAACACCGCTGGCCGTTCGGGACTTTAAAATGGACGCCGCCACGTGTTTGGCAAATGAACAAAGGCCACCCAGCATTCATCAATTAAGCTGCGGTTAACTGCAGCTTCTGGGAGGTAAATTGCCGACACACTCCCAATACAGATGGTCCTGTCATTCGGTTGTTTGTTCGGTAGATTGAATCTATCGAACGTTGGGCAGAAAGGCACAAACAAGCCTTTTCTGCAGGGGAAAAGAAGGATTTTTAACATGGGGCCATAGTCCAAGGGCAACAGGCGAGCAACCAGGCTTCTCCAATGCTTTGTGGCAAGGTTGGTTTCGCCACATTTAGCAAGGGTGAAGGCTGTGCTGTATGAACGACAGATTAATTTATAATGGAGACTTCTTTCAGCAGCGTTCAGCTGAATAAAAGCATCTCTGCAGGTCGACTTAGCCTTACCATGGTTGAAGGTGCATCTTTCTTGAGGTGCATATTTGAAGTGGGAAGCAATATTCAGAGAAGAGGTGAGAGCAGCATTACATGAGGAGATTGCCAGAGAGGGATAATAAAATTGAGGGTATTGCCAGCAACATGTGAGGGAGAATGAGCCCACTGTAATAGCCCAAGGAAGGCAGTTATTGAAAGTGGTTTTGAGGCTGTTGAGGTCAAGGATGTCTTAATGGGAATGTTGAAAACATTTAACATTTATTTGAAACGAGGGATTCATAGCTAGCATATACGAATGTCATAACACAGTAATTTTGTATATAAATTGCATTGCAGGGAAACTTGAAAATTAAAAATATGTACATTTACAGAATTTATATAGTTTACATATTTGTTTTCACCCTTTATAAAAATATTTGATATGTGATTACTTGCAATATTTTACACAGGGTCTTAACCCCTTAAGGACAGAGCTTCAAAAGCTTGTCTTTCACTTAATGACAACGGCATTTTTTTCATTTTTTGCTGTTTGCGTTCAACTGCAATTTGCATTTTACTTATTTGTTGCACCAACACATATTATACATCGTTTTTTAAAGGACAGAAAGGGCTTTAATTTGATGTAACACACATATATATAAATGCTTATTTATTATAAAAAAATACAGAAAAATGTAAAAAAAAATGAAAATTATGTGTTTTTTTTTACAGTTTTTGCAATAATAATGTGTGCATAATTAGTGCAGGTTAAGAAAAGTAATTAAAAATAAATTAATTTAGTTGTTCTGATTTACAGAATATACAATGTGTCTGGGATTTTAAGTTTTTTTTGGTAGTTACAGGTCACAAAGCACAAGGAGTAAAATAGACTTTTAATGTGGAGCAATTTTAGAATTTGGTATGTTTGTCTTGTAAGCTTAATAGCCATAAAAGAAAACAAAATTGCCACACAAAAGTATATATTTATATGAAGTAGACATCATGGGCTATTTACCTAAGGTTGTTTTGACACTTTCTACGTAGCCATTTCACCGCCAATCTCTGCTAAATATTGGAGTAAAATTGTGTTTTTTTTGGTTTTTGGCACACAAACTTATAACAAAGAAATTCTCGTGTATATTTTGTAAAGTTGGTGTGTGCTATTCCTGTACAAAGTTTTATTTTGTGTTAAGTTACATCTGCTGATTAAAATGACACCCCCATTGTATGTCTTTGGCACTATTTTGTGAAGTTACAGTGCCACACAGGATACCTGTCCTTTTCAGTATTCACAGTAGAATTTTGAGAGATGGATTTAATGAGCCTTAGCTTCCATTTTGGGGTATTATAACAGTTTGGCTGTTCAAAAAAACCCCCACAAAGGCCTACCATTTGTAAAGGTAGACACTCCAGGGTATCTTATAAGGTGCATATTGTGCCTTAACATGCCCCCATTTTTTCACCAATATATGCCAAAGTATGTGGTAAAAAAATAATTTTGTGCATTTTTTACATACGGATTGCATTTTTGCTGGGCGTTTTGTATATTTCATATGTGCCACTAAGTTCAAAACCCCCAAATTATGCTCAGCTAAGTCTTCTGAGTAAAATGACACCCCATATGAATGTCTTTGGCACTATTTCGTGAAACTACAGTGCCATATAGGAGACCTGTCCTTTACAGTATTCACAGTAGAATTTTGAGAGATGGATTTAATGAGCCTTAGCTTCCATTTGGGGTATTATAACAGTTTGACTGTTCAAAAAACCCCCACAAAGGCCTACCATTTGTAAAAGTAGACACTCCAGGGTATCTCATAAGGTGCATATTGTGCCTTAACATACCCCCATTTTTTCACCAATATATGCCAAAGTATGTGGTAAAAAATTATTTTGTGCATTTTTTACATACGGATTGCATTTTTGCTGGGCGTTTTGTATATTTCATATGTGCCACTAAGTTCAAACCTCCCAAATTATGCTCAGCTAAGTCTTCTGAGTAACCCCCAATGAATGTCTTTGGCACTATTTCGTGAAGCTACAGTGCCATATAGGAGACCAAGCCATATCCGTTTTTACCAAACTTTGAATTTTGACGCTGGGCCTATGTGCAATTTCCAAGCATCTTCGCAGGTTTTAAATTCAAACTACCCCACAAAGGCCTACCATTTCTTAAAGTAGACACCCCAGGGTGTTTCAAAAGGTATATTTTGAACCTTAGCGTGGGATCATTTTTCCGCTAGCTTGTACCAGATGTAGTGGTAATAAGCGTATTTTCTGCCTTTTTGACATACAAAGTGAGTTTGCACAGTATATTTTGCAAACCTTATGTGTGCTACGACTGTATAATACTTCATATGTTGCTCAGCTATGTCGGCTGAGTACAGCAATACCCCCGTATGTACCTTTGCCAGGTATGTGTGGACATCGGAGGGGCACATTTGGGACACAGCCATTCCAGTTTTTTCAAACTTTGAATTTTTATGCTGTGCCTATGTCCCATTTTAGAGTATTTTACCAGGCTATATAATCCAAATACCCCATAAAGCCATACCATTTCTTAAAGAAGACATCCCAGGGTATTTCAAAATTCATATTTTGAACCTTAGCGTGGGATCATTTTTCCGCTAGCTTGTACCAAGTGTAGTGGTAATAAGCATTTTTTCTGCCTTTTTGACATACAAAGTGAGTTTGTGCAACATATTTTGCAAACCTTATGTGTGCTATGACTGTATAATACTTCATATGTTGCTCAGCTATGTCGGCTGAGTACAGCAATACCCCTGTATGTACCTTTGCCAGGTATATGTGGATGTTGAAGGGGCGCATTTGAGACGCAGCCATTCAGTTTTTTTCTAACTTTGAAGTTTTACGCTGTGTCCATGTTCCAATTTGGAGTAGTTTAGACGGTTGGTTATTGAAACTTCCCCACAAACACATACTATTTATTAAAGAATACACCCTGGGGTAATTCAAAAGGCATATTTTGAACCTTGGCGTGGGATAATTTTTTCTCTAGTTTGTTCCAGGTGTAGTGGTAATGAGCGTTTTTAAAATGTATTTTTTTACTTTTTATAACTTTTTTACTTTTAAAAACTAGTTTTTAAACTTTTGTTTTGCTTATAAATTTTTTTTAAACTTTCCTAAACTTTCTTAAAACTTTTTTACAGATTTAACATTTTTCTAAGCTTTTTTTTTTACCGTTAACCCCTAACTAGCAGTACGCAGCACTAACAGTAAATTCCCCCAATTGAACCCCTGAGGGTTAAAAAATAAATAAAAAGTTAATCCTCAGGGGTTAAAAAAAATTAGATCACAGTATAATACTGTGATCTCTATTTGATCGCTGTAGGCAGTGATCGACTGGCAGGGAAGGGGTTAATTTTTATTTGGACTAGGTAAACGTTTTTTTTTTTTACTTAAACATTATTAAAACATTTTTTAAGCTTAATTTTTTACTTTTTAAAGGTTATTTTAAAACTTTTTTTAACGTTAACCCCTAGTTAGCCTAACGCCAAATCCCCCAATTCCCCACTAACTTCCACCCACCCCAGCTAGCTAAATATATAATTTTAAAATATTTTAATTAATTAATTAAATAAATTTAACCCCTGAGGGTTAAAAAAAATGAATTAACCCTCAGGGGTTAAAAAAAAAATCAGATCATAGTAAAATGTAATCCCTGCCAATTGATCACTGTAGTCAGTGATCAATTGGCAGGGAAGGGGTTAATTTTTTATTAAAATGGGTAAGGGGGGGGGGACTTTAAATAAACTTTATTTTTTTTTCCAGCAGGGGGCAGGATCAGCACTGATCCGGCTCCCTGCACTTCACACAGAACCCGGAAGTGCAGGGAGCCGGTAGGTGAGTATACAGAGCACATGTGCTCGCTCAGACTTGCGGTCAGAGCGAGCACATGTGCTGGGCAGCCTGACCGGGTGCTCCCGGTATGCCTCTAATGCAGAGGCATACCGGAGCACCATTAACCCCGCGATCGCCGCAATAGCGGCGATCCAGGGTTAATTTTACCGCGTGACGGACGAGGTCCGTCACTCGTCGTTAAGGGTTTCCCCTGAGTGACGGACCTCGTCCGTCACTCGTCCTTAAGGGGTTAAATATTAGCACACAAGCAAAAATGCATTTTTCTCACATACAATAGGTGTGACCAAAATAAAGTATTACTTACAAGTATTTACTTATAAGTATTTCTAAGGATGCTGATTGCATTACTAACAGTACAGCTTACTAAAATGGCAGCATATTTAAAAAAAATTGAGCTTTTGATTACCTAATTCCCACATTTAGTAAATACAGTTAAATCAATATTTCTAAAATAAAGGTACTTTAAACTTGAATGTCTATGCAATGCTAATGCAATGCTGACTAAAATAACAGAGTCCATTCACTCCTCTCCCTTCATGACTGTAAGAATGCTATCACTCAGTGAAACTTCCTGAACTGTGTGAAAGCTGGGGGAAGCTGATATTTCCAGTAACTTTACCTTCATTATATCAGTGATTTGTGACTTCTAGAGGGAATCTGATATTTCCAGTAACTTTACCTTCATTAAGTGTTCTTGCATAGCAAGACCACTTAATGTTATCTCACATATATATTATTATTAAGTGTTCTTGCATAGCAAGACCACTTATTGTTATCTCACATATATATTATTATTATTATTATAGCCAAATTTGCCACCCTAACTCCTCCCACAGTTTTTACACTACATAGACAAAAATTTACCAAAACGTGCAGATTGTTCCCGATCGGATTGCTATTACTTTGTGGAACGTTTCACCGAATGGTTCACGGAATATTGTCGTTCTTGTGGCTCAAATGGTCCCATAGGAATGAATGGCAAAGCTAGAGTGGGAGCTGGCAAAAGCTGAAAAATCAGGACATGATTTCTAAACTGCCACCACTCAATTATTTTTAGGCCCACCTACACAAATCTTATATCCAAACGTTCAGCTATCCCTGCTGCCACTAAACATGTCAACGGCTAAGCCATAGTCCTGATAGTTTTCACAATATAATCATTTGTTTGCAACTAACGCCGTCCATTGACATTCATTGAAACTTCACTCTACAAAGCTCATATTTGAAGTGCAATTTCTAAACTGCGACTGTGCCTTCATTTCAAATACTTCAGAGACATACTATGCATCGAAATGTAGGTCTGGGTCTTGTGATTCTCACAATATAAAGCTCTTCGCTGTAGGAGTTATAGTTTTTAAGATACGACCGTTTGAAGATGGCAACCGCCAAAATACTCTGACCTGTGTCAGGCTGCAGCAGCAAGTGATGTCATAGACAGGACCTTTTGAACACCTGCCAATGTTTTTATAAATGTATGGTTTAATGTAACTGTGCAACAATGTTGCAATTAAATGTGCTATATAAATGATAACAGTTACTCTGCCCACTCCAGTTGTAGACTACTGGTGGAGGCAAGAACACTTCACACAATTTCCCCAGAAATTGTAGCTTTTCTAGTTATATCAGTGATTTGTGGCTTCTAGCAGAGAAATGTGTTTCTCTACAGGTTGGTAATTATAACTACCGTCATGATTCTACTCTCTCTTGTCAGTCTGGTGCAATATCTTATGGTACCACTACCTCTCTATGGTGCTGTTGTAGACTGCTGAACCCAGACTGAAGAGATCTGCCCGCTGTTATTTAAAACTGGATATAAATCCACTATAAATCACTATGACCCCCATATTAATAAATGGGAGATTAAATCCTCCCGCATGCCCCTACTCATGGTCCAGTCGCTAGTACAATAGGAGGGGACCTGGCACAGGTTCCCCCATTCCCCCATGGTGGGGAACACACATAACTAAAATGGCATAGTGCCCCCCGGTGCCCCCACCCTATTAATATAAACGAGGGGACCTAGAGTCTACCCCAGGCCCCCACCCATGACCGTCAGGTGGGGGCCATAATTAAATAAATAATAGGGGACCTATGCCCCCATTTTTGTTATTTGTGTTCCCCACCATGGAGAAACTGTGCCAGGTCCCCCCATTATTGCACTAGAAACTGGGCAGCAATAGCTGCTCAGTCACTAGTAGTTTTAAATGACAGCAAGCAGCCATACTTTTTTTTCCACACATGCGCAGTGTTATTTTCTCCGTGCTGTGGGGGCTAATTCTTAGTTTATATTTTGGATGTAGGGCTTTTGTTTACATTTTAGTAAATGAATACGAAAAAAAAAATTTTTTGTCCGAAACCGTAAACAAATGCACATGTCTAGTAATTAGCATTTTGCCATCAGTCCCAGTGTAAGATTAAGTCACCAATATACTGTTTCTAAAGGCTTCTTTTTCTTTTTTTTTTTTAAGGGGGGTGGGCGTTGCTAACTGTTAGGATAAAAAAATGTATCTAAACATTTTTCTTTTCTGAGAGTGTTCAGACCAGCATATGATTTGCCAGTGTTTCAGCACTGTGCAGTATTTTTCAGTGGTAAACATAATAATGTTACAGAAGTAAATGCACCAAGCACCAATCCATTTTGCAACACAAACATATATTTATGCTATTTCTAAAAAGTTATTATATACAATGCATAGTCATGCATATGCCTAATTTATTGTAATAAGGAAAGTTAACCCACCATCATCAATGTCATGTACTAATCGCAAGATTAATTTGAGGAAGAATAGTGGAAGGAATAGTGACTTCTGACAGTTTAAACATTTTAACCATGACAACTGCTGCCAACTCAATGGTGGAATGAATAGTGACTTCTGACAATTTAAACATTTCAACCATGACAACTGCTGGCCTTAAGTCTTTATGTTTCCTGTGTGGAAAATCTTTACAGCACCACTCCCTGGTCACACCTGCTCATCCATGTATAGTGTGTGTGTGTATAGGGGTGTAGTTTGTATAGATGCTTTATTTATTGAATAATTGTGTAAAAAAATAATTATATATATATCTAACAGTGCATGGAACAAGTCAGTTGTGGTGTGCTGTAACTGACGAGGTAGTAGGCCTGAAATAAAAGAGGGCCTACCTTATGAACTATTTATAAAAGGAGGTGTGGTGGGTGGGAGAAATCACCAGACCTAAGACGGTACTGAGGGAAGGGCTGGTGCTCCTTAAGAAGGGGAACCAAGCCCCTCCCACAACTTCAGACCCTGCCTTCCATTTGTGGTCAGGGCATAAAGCCGTAGAATGAGTAACATAAAACAAACAGTGCATGGAACAAGTCAGTTGTGGTGTGCCGTAACTGATGAGGTAGTAGGCTTGAAATAAAAGAGGGCAAAAAGGTGTAACCCAGTTTATTCAGCCTACAATACAACATACAATATCACATAATCATATTTTTAAATGCAAGGCGCACCTCTTGTACCAGCTGAGGAATGTATCTGGTGTAAGCCGTGGACTTCCATCGGCCTAATATCTTAATGATGTGAGCCGGAATATTCCTTTTAGAAGCAGTAGTATCTGCTCCTATTCTAAATGAATGAACGGAATATTCGTCTGGGTTCAAGCCTAACCGAACCCACAACATCCTTACATAGAGCATGAATTTCCTCATAGTGAGCGTATTCCCGTGTAAGGCTAGCAGTAGTTGGGTTGGAGCCGAGGGAAAGGAGGAGAGGTATTCATCGAACACTTCCATGGGGCACCATCTATTACCAGTGGGGTAGTAAGTAATAGTGACCATCTGACCCTTGGTACTTGTTTTCGTATGGTGTAGGGACAGTAAAAAGTGATTGTGTGCTTTTACCAGGTTTGACCGTGTGATAAAGTTGGGGGTGCAGTAGTTAGAGGTGGTAAATTCTTTGGGCCGAAGGAAACCGTAAAAAGCTAAATAGATGGTTGTTTTAATTACCTGATTAGTGTGAGTTTCAAATGGTGAAGTGTCTAACAGGTTTGACAGTGACTGGAACAGGAGATCGTGGATGGGTAATCTGGATGGTGTGGGTGTAGAGGTGGAGTCCTTGATACCTTTAAGTATAGCTTTAACTTGGTAAGATGACAGAAAGCGTTGTTTATTAGGCCAAGTAGTGAGGATGTGATGTTGAATACCGGTGATGTATAACTTAATAGTGTTGAATGATAGTGTTAGGTGAAGGTGGCAAAAGGAAATGAACTGGAAATGTTTCAATGGAAAATTGGTCTGTGATCTTGTAGTCAAGCAGAAACGTATTAAAGATATGAAAGGTCCTGCCGTATGCCTTCCTGGTGTTAACCTCTTTCCATTCCAGTGCAGCAAGAATTCCCTCCACATGCGTAGGTCAGCGGTAGCATGAATGTCTAATGTAATGCATGATGCATCAGATTGTAATAGGGGAAATAAGCTCAGCAATCGTGATATAAATGCTCTCCCTTGTGGTATAATTTTCATTGCAAAATTAAATGAACCCAACAGGGATTGCAACTCCTTTCTATTACAAGAACCACCTGCTAGGTAATGGTCAATGGCTGAAAGGATGCATTCAATCTTTTCCCCGGGGAGGCTAGCCTGCATATGCACAGAGTCCAGCACCACCCCCAAGAAGTTAATGATCGTATCCGTATAATGATTGTGAGAACGGTCGTTTTGTAGAAAGGAGGCTACTGGGAGGTAAGAGGTTACTTTCTACGGACAAAAAATCATCTAGATAATGGATAACGGTAGGGCATTTACATATGTTAAGCAGCATCCAGCACAATGTCTCAGCAAATATATAAAAAATCCTGGGGCTGCTCTTAGACCCAAACATGAGACGCGTGAAAAAATAATATGAATCATGCCATTTAACACCATGTAAATGCCACAAGGATGGATGGATAGGGAGTAACTTAAATGTGTTCACTATGTCTGTTTTACTAAGCCATGCCCCCACTCCCGCTGAGAGGATGGCCGTGATGGCATGGTCTATGGTTGCATATTGGAGAGAAAATTCCTCAGGTGGAATAAGTGAATTAAGACTTGGGGTAGGTGAAACGTAGGGAGCAGAGAGGTCTAGAATCAACCTTTGCTTATTGGAGGATTTACTTGTGACAAGTCCTATGGGTTTGGTTCTCCAAACCGCGAAAGGCGGGGAATTGAAAGGGCCAAGTAGAAAACCTTGGTCAATTTCTTTCTGTAGAAGTAGGTCAATTGTGTCGGGAGCTGCTTGGGCCGTCTGCAAGTTCTTACATTCTAGGATCCCAGTATGCATGTGCACAATACCAGTGTGAACCCCCAAAGCGAACCCTGCCATCAGAAAATCTATGAGATGTTGAGATGGGTGATCATACAATAACTCTTTCAGCAGGGAGACATTAAGAGACGAAAGGTACTGCTTGGGATATAATTTATATGGACACATGACCTTAGAGGTAGCCCTGAAGCATTAGGAGCAGACATGCAGTAGTACGTCCCAGTTTATCCTTCAGTACCGTGCCTGTTCTCCCACTGGGCATGATATTTGAGCAATCACCTCTGGGGAGTTAGGGCACAAACTGGCCGTGTGGAAGTTGGATGCACAAATGGCACAAGCTGGGGTTTTTAGGCCCGCAAATTGTTGGCAAAAAAACTCAGTATCAAGCACCCCCCAGTCAGCTTGATAATTAAACTGGTATAGAGCAGCCGATGCCTTTGCGGAGAATGCACAGTGGTAGTCGTAAAAAGACGTGCCACCGTACTTGTGCCCCAAATCCACCAGCTTGTGGAGATAGAGATCCAACTCTTCCCTCCTATCAGGATATACGGAGCATATCACGTCTCTATAGATCCTGAAAGCCAACACAAATTCAGATATGGATAGATTGGAATTCAATCTAGGGTCCCTAGATTTTAACACTACCGATACGTCCCCATATGCATAAGTTTTATTTTCAAGGACATCTTGAGAAGCAATGAGAAGTGATACCAGATTGATATCCTTCCCTTCCAAGATGTCCTTCTTGATGCTAGCAGGCACCATGTGTGCTGGGTTAATAATATGCGGGTCTTTCATACCAGTTGGAATATTGCCCGTTAGGTGGTCTGGGCGAACCGTAGCGACCGGATGCCCTAGTTCTGAGGGTGACTGTTGCTGGCTATCTGCATCCATCTTATCAAGTTTGGCCATAATACGACCCAAGGAAGTCAGGACTGAAGATAAAACAGTATGTAGATTAGCCGACTGGCTACCACTAGACCCTTCACCCGCCCCCGAATTATCAGTCTGAGTATTCAACAGTCTATATAATTCGGCTTTCCTAGCCATAGCAGGGAAGGAAATGTTCCTTTTCCTCAGTTCAGCAGTGATCCTAGGAATGGTCCATGCCCTGAGTGATGCAGGGCTTGCTGTGTCGTCACCCCGGGAAGGAGTGACTGATCTACCGGATATACTGGAAATGGTCAAATCTTCCCCACCTTCAGGTAGTTGTGACATGCTACAAAACAAAATAACATGTTACCTGGGGCACTACCCGACTGGCTGATGTAACTAATGCCAAGCGGCGAAACTATTACGTAATAATGTGACAGGTGAGGCCCTGCTAGTTGCCAAGCGGCTTTGAGAGGCATCTATGATTTGGCTCGTGAGGGGTACATGGCCATTGACATTATGGCAGGGTGATGGCCTCTCTATGACTTGAAAAAGCATAAGACAGAATGGGAGTGACAAATGAGGCCCTCTCTATGCAACCAAGCGAGGCGGCTACCTATGAATTGGCCCGAGGGAATGTCGTACCTTCGAAATGAAGAAGTTGGCCTCGCGGGACCAATAACGTGAGGCTTAGAAGGCCAGAAAACTTACCTAGAGGCTCCTGTTCTTGAATGCCAGTAGAGCCCTGTACTATGAACCCTAAAGGGTAGGGGGGATGGAGAAAATTGTAAAGAAATCATGACGTACCTGATGAGCAAATTGCAAGGCAAGGTAAGAGGTTAAAAAGGTGTTCTGTAGTAACCTATGAAAGTAATAGTGAGTTTCCAGGGTTATGATAATATGATAATATGGTACCCTCCTACCCCCCTGCTAACAGGATACCTACCGATATATATTCCAACCGTAGGGGACTGGAACCAAATACTCCAAAGGAGTAAGGATGACCTAAACCTAGTAACACAGAAAATACACATAAGTACCTGGCCCTTGTGGGATCATGAGAGGATAATAACTAGTGATTACTGACCTATACGAGGTGCAAAGTTGGTATTGTAGCAGCACACTGTAGATGCTGTTGAGACTGAAAAAGGTCCATAATTACTGACATGCAACAGATTCCTTAGCACCTAAATATATATGTCCTATAACAATTGCAGACATATGATAAACTTAGCTGTGGTACATATAGTGTACGTGTTTGGACCTTTAAGAGCTGGAGACGTAAAATACTCATAGAAAAGTTATTCCATCTCTAGTAACCATCTGCTGATTTATTCAGAATTGCAAATGTAGCATATGAGTGCCACATACCTATCAAGCCATACAACCCTACCAGAACCCCTATTATCAGTAGTAAACTATAATCATCCATATGTGAAAAAATTCCCAGCACTAAGTCATAACTATTATGCCCACCAGGGGTCAGTCAGACATGTAATTAACACTATATCAAAATGTAACTACAAACTGTGTAAAAACAAGACCTGCTATAACCAATCCGGCCACCAGAGGTCACCCCAACACCGAAATCCATCACTAAAATAATACAGTGTTCGGCAAACGAACGGCCTAAGCAAGCCATAATTATAACCTACCAAATGACCGAGAAATCTAACGATTTGTCAAACGTTTGACCGAATGCATAGTAATGTAAGTATCCGAAAATGCGAATATACAGCGTGCGCCCGTCGACCCCCCCTGACGTCATCGGCTGCTCCGTTAGTGCAACGCCCGCAACTTACGATTTTGAGCCTGGAAGCCCCCGATACAGTTTGTCTGACTGTAAAGTCAGACAGCCGCGCTAGGTGAAACAGGAATCGTTTGGACCTCTAGGAAGCTGCCCACAAGCTGAAGCTAAGTAACAGCTGTTTGTTCAGACCGGAAGTGACGACCACACAATCACCAGACCTAAGACGGTACTGAGGGAAGGGCTGGTGCTCCTTAAGAAGGGGGAACCAAGCCCCTCCCACAACTTCATGCCCTGCCTTCCATATATATATATATATATTCATCCCCCCTGCTGTTACCTTCAGGGATTTCTGATTTCTGAAGGTCCAGTGTGCTGGGAACCTGGTCTGCGCCTCTGTGTGTGACATCTGATATAGGTGTATTGACTGTAAATAATATATATACAAAAAGAAAAGTTCTGTGCCTATTCCCATCACTCCTGGTTGGAAGCAATGACTACAGTACACATCAGCTAATACATATAGTACAAACGCCCCCAAAATGTTACCTGCACTCTCTCCTTAATCCCTATGTATATTTAGACAAGTGGAGGTCATTTAGTTACTCCAATGGCCACTGGAACGAATACCCGCCTACCAACGTCAAGGCAGACCCCTCTAGACGAGTCCTTCTCTGACCCTTTACCTCGCTTCCTTGAGCTTCTGGCAAAAATATTTCTAATGAGACAGAAAGGGGTATTTTTTTATATACACCCCTATATACTTGTTAAAAGGGAACACATGGGATCGGCGGCAGCATTGTAACTGTGTGTTGCGGCTCCTGACCCCCTGGGTGCCGCGGCCGTGCCCGACCGACACAGTCTCGCCGACACCACGAGCTTGCCTGCTCGTCGGCAAGCCGGGAGCCGCTCCACTGCATTCTCTGGGCATCGTGCCCAAATCAAAGATGGCGCAGACCGCGTGGTCGCGTCCATCGTAAGCTCCGCCCCTCTAATGAATACAAATGTGCGCATGACATCACGACAACGCACGCGCACGTTCTGGGGTCAGAGGTCGCCCTCTGACCAATCAGAAGCCAGAGAGGGATATTTAAATCCCTAATTTACCTTACGTCCTTGCCCTGTCGTGGTTTCTTGTTCCTGGTTCCCGGGAGTGCGTTTATCTTTGTGAAACTGATTTCCTGGTATCCTGATCTTGGCTTTTCCCTTGTTATTCCGAATGCTGGTTCCCCTGACTTGGCTTGTGTAAACGGTATTTGAGTATTTCTGGCTTCCTTGACCTCGGCTTTCCCTTTGACCATTCTCTATCTCTAGCCTATTAGTCCGGCCATTCTAAGGTCCGGTTTACGCTCTGTCCTTTTATTTTCCTTTTCTTTTGTATGTGTATATTTACATAGTTTCTGCGTGTTGGACCACACTAGCTACCATGACACTGTGTGATACAAAAAGTGAATACAAATACAAAAAGAAAACTCCTGCGCTCACTCCCATCACTCATAGGTGGCAGCAATGACTACAGTACACATTAGCTAATACATATAGTGCAAACCAAAAAAAAAAATGTTACCTGTGCTCTCTCCTTAATCCCTATGTATAGGATTTTTCTTTTAGTATTTGTATTTACTTTTTGCATCACACAGCTAGGTTATAATGCTGCCGCTCATCCCATGTGTTCCCTATTAAGGGTTAACAAGTATATAGGGGTGTATATAAAAAATACCCCTTTCTGTCTCATAATTGAAATATTTTTGCCAGAAGCTCAAGGAAACAAGGGTCAGAGTAGGACCCGTATAGGGGGGGTCTGCCTTGACGTTGGCAGTCAGGCATTCCCTCCAGTGGCCACTGGAGTAACTAAATGACCTCCATTTGTTTAAATATATATATAGGGATTAAGGAGAGAGTGCAGGTAACTTTTTTTCTTGTTTGTATACAATATATATTTGTGATGGGTATTTAAAGTCCCCAATGTACGTTTCATGGTGAGGAATCCAGTGATGAGAGTTCTGTATCCTGCACCACTGCAGACATAGCACTTTTACCTCTGTCCCTGCTGCTACTCAACTATGAATATAAGGACACGTTAAATGACACCTTCATGACACAACTGGTACAACACCAACTAGAAGGATGCTTGCCTGGATCTGGTTATAGCAAACAATGTTGATATTTTCATCAACATTCACAGTATGTTGTCTTTTGAAATAAACTCAAAGAAAAAGCACATGAGGTATATTAAAACATATTTTTAAAAAAAGACACATTTCATTAAGATAAGTATTGACTGGCATAAAATACTTAGTGAAAAAAACACAGAGGATAAATGTGATATCTTCAAACAAATATTAGAAAGGTACATTTATCAGTATGTACCATTGATAATAAATATAAAAGAAACACATTAAAAACCAATGTGGCTTAGTGGGAAAGCAATAAATTAAAAATAGGAAATTGTAATTTAACGCATTTACATTGGACACAATAAGAGCATCCTATATAAGATATAAGGACGCCAATAATGCATGCAGAAAGGCAATTAGAGTGCCTGAAACAGAAAATTAGAAATTGGTAGCAAAAGAGAACACAATCAACCCCAACATTTTCTTAAGTACATAAATACATAAAAAGTTGCAGCAGTATTCTGATTTGATGACTCAAGACAAGGTGCTACAGCAGCTAAAGAAAGTCAATGTAAATACAGCTCAGGGTCTTGATGTTATTCACCCATGAGTACCTAATGAGTTAAGTGTGAAAATAAGTGAACCTTTGTATATAATCTTTCAAGATTCTTTTCTTTCACATACAAAGTTGCATTGCTAACACTATAGTTCCCACTGCCTCTCTCCTCCCTTGCAATCCCCTCCCCCCGGCAATGCAATAGTTAAATAAAAAATAAAAAATTACTAGACTTATCTGGTTACAGCACCAATCTCACTAGTTCTGGGTATCTATAGTGTCCCTTTAAAATATTCAAATTGTAGATACACCTCTTTTAGTAAATGATAAAAAATTATAACGAGTTGGCTGTACTATAACAGTACTACATTAAGACTACTTTTCTTATTATTTTATATATTTATTATTTTTATATATAATGAAGATGTATTGTATTCCCTTTGCTTCTAATTTGAGTGTTAATGGTTTTAAGAGAAGGGAATTTTATTTTCCATTAGATCATCAAAGAATCCCCTGCAGTCTACTCTGAAGATTTAAAACATTCAAAATAAGCAGTAGAATACATTCTGGAACAGCTTTCCTTATCAGTGTGCATTTCATTTTAGGAGAGAGAACATAGTAATGATTTTAAAATTATGCCATTATTCATCAAATCATAATTACAATCCGAATATTGCTGTTTGGTCTTCAAAAAGTGACTTGTTGCCATATTCCTATTGGAGAGACATTAGATAACTTTTTGTATTTGCTTTACGACATCTTGCTTCAGATCAATGTTGTTGTTGGTAAGATTTCCGAAACTTGGATGTGTTTTATTTTGTAAATCACTGAATACAGTGAAAGATTAAACAGAATTTAAACTAGGACATTTAATATGACAAATTTATTTCTGCATTTCTGCTTCTGCTTTCTGAGAAAATGAGTTTACAGAACCAGACAGTAGTCCATGAATTCATTATCATGACCTTCAACAACACTAACAAAGGCAGATTCTTATTCTTCTTTGTTCTGCTTATTGTTTTCCTTATAACACTAATTGGAAACCTGATGATTATTATTGCAGTATACTTTGATGTACATCTCCACACACCCATGTACTTTTTTCTGAGTAATTTTTCATTTTCTGAGATTGTATTTACTACAAACATTACACCTCGTATGCTACAAACTGTATTACATGGAGTTGGGGTTATGTCTGTAAGTGGCTGTATCACACAGTACTATATTTATTGGGTATCTACCTGTACAGAATGTCTTCTTCTTGCAGTCATGTCCTATGACCGCTACTTGGCTATCTGTAATCCATTGCATTATTCATCTGTCATGAGCCACAGACTCTGTCTCCACCTGGTTGTCTGGTGCTGGTTAACTGGGATAATTTTGCAAATAATAGAAATCGTACCATTGAGTAAGCTGTCATTCTGTGGCCCCAACATTATTGACTATTTTTTCTGTGATCTAGCTCCAATTCTTCAGCTTTCCTGTTCAAGTACATCTTTTGTAGAAATATCAGATTTTATCCTGTCTTTTCCCCTTCTTGTCACTCCCATTGTCTTTATCATTTTGAGTTACTTGAAGATTATATCCTCTATTCTCAAGATTTCATCGCACATAGGACGGAAAAAAGCTTTCTCCACCTGCAGCTCCCACCTCATGGTTCTTTGTACATATTATGGAATACTTATATTTATCTATGCATCCCCATCAACAGAAAATTCTTTCACTTTAAAGAAAGTGTTATCACTACTATACACAGTACTGACTCCTCTTATTAATCCATTTATATATAGTCTTAGGAATAAGGATATCAAGTTATCAATTATAAAAAACATTTTCAATTTTAAAGTAAAAATTTGAGAAATATGTAAGCTTTGTGCATCTATTCACTAATCCGCTTCCTTATGGTGACCCTTTCCTCCTGATGTTCTAATCACTGATCACCTTAGTTTACATCATCTCGTTATTGTTTAATTTAACATCATCTCGTTATTGTTTAATTTGTATTAATCCACATTATAAAGACTATATTTAAATATGTAAGCTTTGTGCATCTATTCACTAATCCTCTTCCTTATGGTAACCCTTTCCTCATGATGTTCTAATCACTGATCACCTTATTTTACATCATCTCGTTATTGTTTAATTTTACATCATCTCGTTATTGTTTAATTTTTATTAATCCACATTATAGAGACTTTATTTAAATTAACAAGTACACTAAAAGAATTTGATTTTTAAGTTACCATCTCAAACAAAATACATAGCCGGTAAAACTCCTAGAGACAGTTGCTTGTGGGGCATGAGTGAACTAAGTGTGAACTAAGAGTGAAGGGGTGTTCCAAACTGGTAACCTGCCTAGGGCCTCATAGGATTTTAATCCAGCTCTGTTACCTAATACATAGCTGTTCACTAAATTCCACTAAAGCGTCACATGGAAATATAACTGAACAAACAACCTAGCAAAGAGCGGGTTTGTTTGTTACGTGATTTAGAGTTCTGTCAGTGATGCCAAATAAAGAGATGGTTGATAGTAAAAAAATTATTAATGGTCATTTGGCCACCATCATTAACAGCAGGACCATGCAGACACCTCCGCTTCCTCGGTCCATCTCACTGAAGCCCTGTAACAGAACTGAAAGTATTGCGGTATTTTATCTTATGGCTCATTCAACCTATCTCCATATTCGGGTCTCTCCACAGACATACAGTGCCGCACTCACCCTGCTGTTATTCATGGCCATTTGGCTTCCCTTATTGTTTCCTGTCATTCTGCCCAGTGTTATTTACAGCCACTCGGGCCACTCTGTTGTATACCACCATTTAGCAAGGTTTTGTTAATTTAGGATATGCTGTACATTAATCTTGGTCTCATAGTTACATAGTTACATAGCTGAAAAGAGACTTGTGTCCATCAAGTTCAGCCTTCCTCACAAATGTTGTTGCTATTGATCCAAAAGAAGGCAAAAAACCTGGTCTGAAGCACTTCCAATTTTGCCAAAAAACAAGGAAAAAATTCCTTCTTGACCCCAAAATAGCAGTCAGATGTCTCATTGGATCAAGCAGCTATTACCCCACTAATTAGAAATTATATCCCTGTATGTTATGTTTTTGTAAGTATTTATCCAATTTCAGTTTAAACATCTGTATGGACTCTGACAAAACCACCTCTTCAGGCAGATAATTCCATATCCTTATTGTTCTTACTGTAAAAAAACCTTTTCTTTGCCTTAGATGAAATCTCCTTTCTTCCAGCCTAAATGTGTGACCTGTGTCCTATGTATAACCCTGTTTATGAATAGATTTCCAGATAAAGGTTTGTACTGGCCCCGAATATATTTGTATAAAGTTATCATATCCCCTCTCAGGCGCCGTTTTTCCAAACTAAACAGATTTAATTTTTTTTACCTTTCTTCATAACTAAAATGCTCCATTCCTTTTATCAATTTTGTAGCTCTTTTCTGGACCCTCTCCAGTGCCATGATATCCTTCTTTAGAACAGGCGCCCAAAATTGCACAGCATATTCAAGATGTGGTCTTACCAGCAATTTATAAAGATACAAAATTATATTTTCATCCCGAGAATTTATGCCCCTATTTATACATGACAAAATCTTACTGGCCTTAGCAACTGCAGATTGACATTGCATATTGCTGCCTAATTTGTTGTCTATAACAATTCCCAAATCCTTCTCGTGTGTGGTTATTCCTAATTCACTACCATTTAGTGTGTAAATTGCTTGTGCATTCTTAACCCCGAAGTGCATAACTTTGCATTTCTCTATGTTAAATTTCATCTGCCATTTTAGTGCCCAGTCCCCCAATCTATCCAAATCTCTCTGCAGCAAAGCAATATCCTGCTCACATTTTATTACTTTACAACGTTTTGTGTCATCTGCAAACACTGATACATGGTTTTCAATGCCTATTTCAAGATCATTTATAAATATGTTAAATAGAAGTGGTCCCAAAACAGAACCCTGAGGGACACCACTTACCACTTTTGTCCAACCTGAAAATTTAGCCTGAAAAGTCTCAATGGTAGTTACTCCGCTAACTGTCAAACTATTCAGATGCTGCACCACTTGTTCTTGCAGCAATGCATACCATATGTGAATTTGTTTTCGGGTGAATTGAAAAATAATGAAAATGTTGGTTTTCATCAATTTTTGTCTGAAAACAAAAATCAGTCTATGAATTAACAAATGCAATTTGCTGAATGTCTGCTGCTTTTCTTTGTGAATGAATAAGTAATATATATATATATATAGAGAGAGAGAGATAGATAGATGTGTGTATATATATACAAGAAGCTGAAAGAATACTATCGGATAAAGATACATACAAAGTTTTAGATAGAAACCCCACGGTGAATGTAAAGGAAAAATTCGATAACTATATAAATAAAGGCTTAGAGAAAGGCATCTTGACATCTCAAGAAGCGCAATATTTAACCACCCCCCACCCCATAGTGCTGGTATACTACCACCTTCCAAAAATACATAAAAATAAGGAGGACCCCCCAGGAAGGCCTATAATATCAGGTATCAATTCGGTTTCGGCTAAAATCTCAGAATATTTAGATCACCTTCTACAGCCATTAGTCATCTGCAATCCTGCTTATTTAAAAGATACAATACATATTTTACAAACATTAGAAACTACATCTTGGCAGGAAGGGAATTTCTTAGTTACATGTGATGTCACTTCTCTCTATAGTATCATACCTCATGAAAAAGGTCTGGAAGCGGTGCAATATTTTTTAGAAAAAAACGATTTTAAGGAAGAACAGATTCTATATATTTTAGAAGGGATCCTTTTAGTTTTACGAATAATTACTTTTGGTTCGATGAGGTGTTCTATTTACAAGTTAGAGGAACGGCGATGGGTACCAAGTTCGCCCCCAGTTATGCCAATTTATTTATGGCATACTGGGAAGAAAAGTTTGTTTATCAAGGTCATGCATGGGGGGCGAACTTGGTTAACTATCGCCGGTATATCGATGATATATTTTTTATTTGGACATCATCTCACACAGACCTACTTGCATTCATCGACTATCTTAACAATAACCAGTGGAACATTATTTTAACGGCACAAATCAGCACACAACGTATTAACTTTTTAGATTTGGAGATTTCTATCACACAAGATAAAATTATTACGAAAAATTACTTTAAAGATGTAGACGCTAATAGCTATATTAGGAGAGAGAGTTGCCATCACACCCCTTGGTTGAGCAATGCTCCCAAGGGACAATTCCTAAGATTAAGAAGAAACTGTACAAACGAACAGGACTATCTAACACAAGCCGATAAAATCAAAATACAATTTTTAGAGAAAGGATATGACGAGACCTCTCTCCAACTAGCTCTAAACAATGTCCAACAAACACATAGGACGGAGCTTTTGACATATAAAGAGAAAAAGAAAGATCTAAACTCGAACCAAGACATTCCATTCGTATGTAATTACCATGGCAATAATAAAAAAATAAATAAAGTTATAAAAAAACACTGGCACATCCTAAAAGATGACCCAATACTAAAAAATTTGCTACCAGAGAAACCTAAAATTATCTTTAGAGGAGCAAAAAACCTAAAAAACTCTCTAGTTCAAAGTAGCAATAAGGAAAGAATAATTGAAAAAAACTTTTTTTCAATGAGCAAGGGCTTCTATGGATGTGGACAGTGTTTGGCATGTAGAAATACTAAAAGTAAAAAAAGACATTTAATAGATCTAGAGCCGCATATAGATAGAAAATTCGTCATAAAAGACCATCTGACATGCCATTCGAAAGGAGTTATTTATATCTTGAAATGCCCATGCAATCTCCTATATGTAGGACGCACAATCCGTAATTTAAACACTAGAATAGCGGAACATATAAGAAACATTAAAAATGGGGTGGAAACACATAGTGTCTCCAACCATTTTAAAAGGATGCACCAACAAAATCCAGAAGGAATGTTTTTTGTGCAATCAAATTAGTAAAAAAAGATTGGAGAGGAGGGGATTATGCGAATAAAATAGGGAAAGAAGAAATGCGATGTATATTTAATTTTAACACTATGATACCACACGGACTTAACAATGATTTTGAACTATGTCATTTTATGAATTAGTTCTCATCAGGGCCGGACTGGCCCACCGGGATACCGGGAAATTTCCCGGTGGGCCGCGGCACCTGGGGGCCGGCCGCATTCCTGGGCCGGCCCTTTAAATACTGCAGCCGACTATCTAACACAAGCCGATAAAATCAAAATACAATTTTTAGAGAAAGGATATGACGAGACCTCTCTCCAACTAGCTCTAAACAATGTCCAACAAACACATAGGACGGAGCTTTTGACATATAAAGAGAAAAAGAAAGATCTAAACTCGAACCAAGACATTCCATTCGTATGTAATTACCATGGCAATAATAAAAAAATAAATAAAGTTATAAAAAAACACTGGCACATCCTAAAAGATGACCCAATACTAAAAAATTTGCTACCAGAGAAACCTAAAATTATCTTTAGAGGAGCAAAAAACCTAAAAAACTCTCTAGTTCAAAGTAGCAATAAGGAAAGAATAATTGAAAAAAACTTTTTTTCAATGAGCAAGGGCTTCTATGGATGTGGACAGTGTTTGGCATGTAGAAATACTAAAAGTAAAAAAAGACATTTAATAGATCTAGAGCCGCATATAGATAGAAAATTCGTCATAAAAGACCATCTGACATGCCATTCGAAAGGAGTTATTTATATCTTGAAATGCCCATGCAATCTCCTATATGTAGGACGCACAATCCGTAATTTAAACACTAGAATAGCGGAACATATAAGAAACATTAAAAATGGGGTGGAAACACATAGTGTCTCCAACCATTTTAAAAGGATGCACCAACAAAATCCAGAAGGAATGTTTTTTGTGCAATCAAATTAGTAAAAAAAGATTGGAGAGGAGGGGATTATGCGAATAAAATAGGGAAAGAAGAAATGCGATGTATATTTAATTTTAACACTATGATACCACACGGACTTAACAATGATTTTGAACTATGTCATTTTATGAATTAGTTCTCATC
>OW240914.1:14036368-14057940 GCA_933207985.1 Pelobates cultripes | reverse complement strand
GGGAATAAAAAGGGGAGGGGGAATAAGATGAGGGGAGGGGGGAATAAGAAGAGGGGAGGGGGGAATAAGAAGAGGGGAGGGAATAAGAAGAGGGGAGGGGAGGGAATAAGAAGAAGGGGAGGGGGGGAATAAGAAGAGAGGAGTGGAGGAATAAGAAGAGGGAGGGGGGGAAATAGAAGAGGAGAGGGGGAAATAAGAAGAGGGAGGGGAGGGGAACAAGAAGAGGGGAGGAGGGGTAACAAGAAGAGGAGGAGGAGGAATAAGAAGAGGGAGGGAATAAGAAGAGGGAGGGGGGAATAAGAAAAGAGAGGAGGGGAGGAACAAGAAGAGGGAGGAGGAACAAGAAGAGGGGAGGGAGGGGAATAAGAAGAGGGCAGGAGGCCGCCAAAGAGGAGGTGAAATAAGATGAGGGGAGGGGAACAAGAAGAGGGGAGGAATAAGATGAGGGAGGGGGGAATGGGAAGAGAAGGGAGGAGGGAATAAGAAGAGGGGAGGAATAAGAAGAGGGGAGTAAGAAGAGGGAAGGGAGGGGAATAAGAAGAGGGGAGGGGGGAATAAGAAGAGGGGAGGGAGGGGAATAAGAAGAGGGGAGGGAGGGGAATAAGAAGAGGGGAGGGGGGAATAAGATGGGGGAATAAAAAGAGGGGGGGAATAAGAAGAGGGGAAGAAGGTTGAGGGGAGGGGACAAGCATGAGGGAGGGGGGAATATGAAGAAGGGGCAGCTCTATAGGACAGGGGCCAAGACAGGGAGCTCTTTCACACTACGCGCGCACACACACACAATGCATTCCTATACATACACAGAAACACAACATGCTTCCCTTACACACAGAGAAACACACAATGCATCCATTACACACACACACACACACACACAATGCAACCCTTACACACAAAGACAATGCATCCTTTGCACACATACACAGAAACAGACAATGCAAACCCGTACACACGCATGCAAACACACACACTTCTTTTCTTACATACACACAGAAACACAATGCATCTCATGCACACACATACAGACACACACCTTGCATCCCTTATGCATACAAACACAGATTCACACAAAGCATCCCTTACACACAACCAGAAACACATAATACATCCCTTATACACAAATACACACTGCTTCCACTACACACAAACACACTGCATCACCTGCACAAACTGGTAACCCTAAACACTACATACCATAAGCACACATATTAGATCCTCTACAATAACACATAACACATCCCCTACACACTCCACTCCCTGTGAGCGAACTCATGGGTGGGTGGAACTTATGAGTGGGCCTTATGGGCATACTCACCGTCAGGCCCTGGGGCCCAGACCTTGAGCTGTGTAAGGGGCCCCCAAAAAATGGAGCTGCTTCCAATTCTCCCAGAACATTGAATTTTGTGACCACAGTTGCAAACAGCCTCCAGAGATCCTGTTCTACACCAGACCAGTGGAGCCAAACTGCAGCCCATCATCATCCTCATCTGCTTGTAAGTAGGCAATCTAGTATATTATTAGTGACACTAATCTATAATTTACCTCACATTAAAGGGACACTATAGCTTAATGAAGTGGTTCTGGTGTCTATAGCTGGTCCCTGCAGGCTTTTTAATGTAAATACACACTGTGTGCAGCACTGGCGTTAGTTCATATGGCAGATCATATGGGTGGGGCATTGTGATGTGACATGTGGGGGCAGCAAATTTTTATTTTGTCTAGGGCGGCAAAAATCCTTGCACCGGCTCTGATCCTGGGCAGGTGCACCAGTCTACTTGACTGGTTTTGCCCCCCAGGCCTAAGGCTGCCAGCCCTCCCCTGGCCGCTGGGGAGGTCTTTTGGCGGCCGCTGGCGGACTTGTCCTGGCTGCCGCTGAGGGAGCTGCGCGAGCTGCGCTGGCTCTGCTCCCCAGCACGCAGCTGAATGAGACCGGCACCGGAATATGACGTAATATTCCGGCGCCAGTCTCATTCAGCAGCGCGCGAGGGCGGGAGGGCACTAACACAGGAAGCACCTCTAGTGACCGTCTGAGTGACTGTCACTAGCAATGTCACTTTGAAGCAATGTAAACACTGCCTTTTCTCTGAAAAGTCAGTGTTTACGTTGAAAAGCCTGTAGCGACATGCTATAGACACCAGTACCACCACATTAAGCTGTGTGTGTGCATCTGCTAGTGAGTGAGCTTGCTTGCATGCGTGTGCCTGCTAGTGAGTGAGCTTGTGTTTTTATGTCAATGAGCTGATGTATATCAAAAGATTGTTTGTCTATGAGGCTGTGTATCAATGAGCTTGTGTGTGTCACTGAAATGTCAGTGAAATTGCCTGTGTCTGCATGTGCGTATGCTTACTGTATAATTAAACGTTTTACCCTGAAAGGACCAATATTTTATATTAGAAAAAGCAATATATATATATATATATATATATATATATATATTACTCAATCATCTGTCCTGGCAAGACATAGCCTTACATATTACACGCGACAATATATGGCGCAGTGACTTATGGGGCTGGCACAAATTTTTTTTCCAGGGCTGCTTTGTATCCCCAGTCCGGCCCTGACAGACACACAGACTGCCAACACAGACACACACACAGACTGCTGAGCCCATACACACACACAGACTGCTGAGTCCATACACACAAACAGACACAGACTGCTTAGTCCATACACACAGACACAAAGACTGCTGACTCCATTCACACACACAGGCTGCTGAGTCCATACACACACACACACACACACACACAGACATACAGACATAGACTGCTGAGTCCATACACACACACACACACAGACTGCTGAGTCCATACACACACACACACACAGACTGCCTATACACAGACACAGACTTGCCTATTATAGTCACTTTCTTTCATAGGTTCATTGTTTTTGTACATAGCGATCTATTAGTGTACAGCCTATTATATGTATATGCTGACCATTTTTGCGCATTTTTGCATGGGTACCTACGTATCTATTTTTTAACATTTATTATTAAAAGTTATACTTGATCTAATTAGGGCACTCAGATTTTTCTTCGTCTTTTTTTACTACTTTGGTAGTTTTGCATGGGTTAATCCCACTATGAGTGTATCTCTTTAGCTTCCACGTCATACTCTCTTGTAATGTATATGCAGTGATCTAAAAATGAGCACAAAAACATTGTTTAAAAAAAATGAGAGTAATAAGGTGGTTCTTGCTGGTAGAACCTCTAAGTGGGTCTTGTTTCAAATAATTATCTTATATAGAAATTTAGACCATAGTGTAACGTGCATAGCATGTTTTCTGGCATGTAAAATAGGGACAGACATTTTTTGAAATTTTTTTTGTGGGGTTATTTAACCCCTTAAGGACCAAACTTCTGGAATAAAAGGGAATCATCACATGTCATGTGTACTTAAGGGGTTAAACCTTATTCTGAGGAAAATAACCTACCTTATAAAGCCAAAACAAGAATTCTCCTTTAAAATGGTGTATTAGACCGTGGTTGTGGCAAACCTAGCCACTTGGACTAAACAGAGACAATATGGTTTTAAGGGTTGCCTGTATATTTTCTGCAATTGTATATGTGCCTGGTTGTAATCTGCTGTATCCTGTATGTTGTATTGCCCGTATTAGCTATCTGCCGAAAGCAGATAGCTGTATTCTATTTCGTTTTACGAACACCGCCTTTGCGGGCTGTTCGTGAACCGAATGAACTATCCTTTAATAGCCCACACACTAAGCAATTAGAGACTCTCCTAGGTGGCCGTCGTTCGACTACCGACCACGCGGCGGTCGGCCATCTTGGATCCTTTGTCTCTCCAGCGGTGTTCGGTCGTCGAGCGCGTGGTACTGAAAACGGCTACTTGACAGCGTGAACACCGCTGGGCTTCCAGGCCGTTCGGGAGTTCCGGGCTCTTCGGTATTTTACTCCCCGTATACCAATCGGTCTTTTAAGTGTATGTTACGATGAATATGTTTTTCATGCGGCGTTCAGTTGTTTTTGCTTGGATCTGAGCGGTAATCTCACAAACTATGTGCTCAGACCCCAGCTATCTACCGAACGTCCATTTGTGTAAATCAACCAAGTATTGATAAAGATATATATTTTAAAGTAAATTGCCGGTTCTGCTGCACGGAGGGATAATCCACTTAACGGTACATTCCAGTGGGAGTGTCCCTCCTGTGCAGCAGTGCCTGATGGGAGAAATGCCCAGAATGTGAAGTCCCCATGTAGTCCCCTACTGTGTTACCCCTGCTATGTCAGTATGGAAACCCCTTGCATGGGGACTTGCATAAATACTGGCTGCTGTGAATAAAGACCTCAGTTGACTCCCAGAACTGTGTTTCGTCCGGTTACTGGGGGATTTGGGATATTCCATTACTTTTCAGCGCTTGACTGTGGATTACTGTATGTACCAGCGGAATTCGTGGGATTTAATATTGCCGATCCGCTACAGTGGTTCTCATCTTAAGTAGACAAAAAAATATATATATATGTATTATACATACAGTGGTGTATCCTGGTTTTGTGCTGCCCTAGGCAGGACAAAACTCAGGCGGCCTCCACCCATCCCTTCCCCCCGCCCCGCCCCGCCCCGCCCCGCCCCTTAAATACACACACACACAAAGACACTCACTGACAGATACGCATACACTAGCTAACAGAAACACAAACTCACTGACACACACAGACACACATTCACTTACTAGCAGACACACACTAGCAGACACACACTAGCAGACACACACACACACTCACAGGCAAACATACACACACAGTCAGACACACACACTCACTGACACACACACTCACACTAACAGGCAAACACACTCACACTAACAGTTAGACACACACACACTCACTAATAGACACACTCACTAACAGACACACTCACTCACTAACAGACACACACTAACAGACACACACACTAACAGACAGACACACACACACACACTCACATTAACACATGTATTTTTATCCCCCTCCAGCCTTCTTACCTTTGGGAATGCTGGGGGGGGAAGGGATTCTCTATCTCCCTGGGGGTCCAGTGGCTGCTGGGCGGGCGGGCAGCTGGCGAGGTATGTATATGACGTCCTCTTCCGGCTCCCATCCTCACTCTGCAGCGCGCAAGGGAGCTGAGCAGACAGCTCAGGGGAAGAGCTCCCTCACCAGCCGCCCGCCAGCGCCGCCCGCCCAGCCCAGCATGTCTGTTAGCCGCAAGACTAACTAGGCATTTGCCCTGGGCATTTAGGGGGCGGCTTTTTTTGCCGACCCCTGAAAAATGCCGCCCAAGGCAAATGCCTTGTTTGCCTCGCGGCTAAAACACCCCTGTATACATATAAGAAGAAGGGAGACATGTCAGACACACCGACAATATGGAGCTCCTAGATAAGGGGAATTTGTCCTTCCTAAATAGGGAGACTTGGGTGGTATGGAATAATGCAGCGGAGGTAAGTAAAAAATATATCTCTGTAATTTACACTTTTTAAAAAATTAATTAATTTGCACAATTTGCCAGGCTTCTCGCAGTAAAACATGCAGCGGAAAATAAAAATAAATAAAAAGAAATTCACTTTTTAGCACAAACAGTTTGTGCTAAAACGGATAAAGTTCCCATCTGAAAACAAAGTTTAAACCTATTCCACCTCTCTCATATTTTAATTTCACTACAAAATGTTTAATAAAATATTTAAGATGTACACAGGGATGGCTTGTTTAAACTCTGGAAAAGTTTATTCTTTAAAGGTACACTATAGTGCCAGGAAAACATACTATAGGGTCTCACCACCCTCATGGTCCCCCTCCCACCGGCCTGGATGTAGAGGAAGGGTGTAACGGACCGTTTTGCACACCAGAGGTTAAAAACCGTTTAGGCAATATTCCCCTTTCAGATGCACAGACAGCTACTGCAATCACCAATCTCCCGAACTGGAGACACACGAATTCTGTAAACAGCCGAACAGGAAAAACCATTCGAAAGGTTTACACTCCTGGCAGTCAGCATGCAATCCAATTCCCCCAATAACGAGGCAACATTTCGTTTGAGGGTTAAGCAGAGTCTCGTTTACTGGGGCTAACTGCCCGGCTTTTATGCAGGTCTCCCACCTGGTGGACACTCCCCTAGGGGACCAGATGGGAGACTGAGACACAAAGGGTAAAAGGACCAATCACAGAATTACACATTTCAACAATCCCACAATGCATCACAATCCCTCCTCTCTGTCCTGGAGATAATTGTGAAGTAATCCAATTATCTCCAAGGACAGAGGCAAAACTCCATCAACCACATGGCAGCAAAAAGACAGTAAAAGACATAAAATTACACACTGTTAAATTCAGTACATAAAACATACACATTCTACATATCCCCAGATAGCTTAGATCTGAGCGCACATTATTACCGAATAGCGCTCAGATCACATACATACAGTTCAATCGCCATGGAGCCAAAGTCCTTCCCATAGTCTTTCATTACACGAATAGGCTCCATGGCTTAGCTATCTGGGTGAGGCTGTTCATATGGTTCCACTACCGAATACAGAGGTAAGGAGGCTGGCGGCTCAGCGGTGTTCGCGCAAATAAGTGTCCGTTTTCAGTTCCATAGTATTGGCGCTGAACACCGCGGGCCATTCGGGAGGTAAAGTGGCCGCTGCCACGTGTTCGTCAAACGAACAAAGGCCACCCAGCATTCATCAATTAAGCTGCGGTTAACCGCAGCTTCTGGGCGGTCAATTGACGGCACACTCCAGTTCTCAGGTGGTCCATCAACCGATACTTTGTTCGGTAGATTGAATCTACCGAACACCCCGGCAGACAGGCACGAATAAGCCTTTCAGCAGGGAAAAGAAAAGGTTTTAACCGCCGGGCCATAGTCTAAAGAGAGCAGGCGAGCAACCAGGCTTCTCCAGTGCACAGTGGCGAGGTTGGTTCCGCTACAAAGGGGTTAAAAACTTACCTTTCTTCAGCACCGGGCTCCTTTGGAGCTGGAGACTCTCCTCCCTCTTCTTCCGTCACCGGCTGAATGCGCATGCACGGCAAGAGCCGCGCACATTCAGCCAGTCCATAGGAAAGCATTCTCAATGCTCTCCTATAGACGCTGGCGTCTTCTCACTGTGAAAATCAATGAGACAGTCACTAGAAACTGCTATGTTTACAGCAAAAAGGGTTAAACCTAGCTGGACCTGGCACCCAGACCATTTAATTGAGCTGAAATGTTCTGGGTGCCTTTAGGGGTCCTTTAATACAACAAAGCCCAGCAGATATTGTTTACACAGTATTATTATTATTCAGCCTCCTTAATATTTGGAATATTTACACAGTGACAGACAGTGAAATAACTTCACCAATCTCTTTCCTTATCAATGATTTCCCCCAATATCCCCCCAGCTTCCTGCCCTGACTTCCCATAGAGAGAGGTGGGAGGTTTGCCCTAAATAAAGATGGCTGCTCAGTTGTCAGATTCCCGATGACGTCATATTAAAGCGTCTGATTACCATAGGACACTCTGCCATCGTATAGTGAGGCCTGGAATCTGTCGTCAGTCGGTGATTGTGTTTAGAGCAGCCTGCCTTCAGTGTCACAGCGAAGAGGTAGTGGATACAGTGCTGGGAGACCCAGGGAGAGGCAGCCAGGTGTGTATTGACAAATATACTGTATGAGATAGGTAAATATACACCCCCCCCCCAGTATACACTGAATAATATACACCCCCTGTGTACACTGACTCAATATACACCCCCAGTATACACCGAAATAATATACACCCCCCAGTATACACACTGAATAATATACACTTCAGTATACACTGAATAATATACACCCCCAGTATACACTGAATAATATACACCCCCAGTATACACTGAATAATATATACACCCCCAGTATACACTGAATAATATACACCCCCAGTATACACTGAATAATATACACCCCCAGTATACACTGAATAATATACACCCCCAGTATACACTGGACAATATATACCCCCAGTATACACTGAATAAGGCGTTACACCCCCAGTATACACTGAATAATATACACCCCAGTATACACTGAATAATATACACCCCCAGTATACACTGAATAATATACACCCCCCCCAGTATACACTGAATAATATACACACACCCCAGTATACACTGAATAATATACACACACCACCCCCAAGTATACACTGAATAATATACACCCCCCCAGTATACACTGAATAATATACACACCCTGTATATAGTGACTGTATAATATACACACCCTGTATATAGTCACTGTATAATGTACACACCCTGTATATAGTGACTGTATAATATACACACCCTGTATATAGTGACTGTATAATATACACACCCTGTATATAGTCACTGTATAATGTACACACCCTGTATATAGTGACTGTATAATATACACACCCTGTATATAGTCACTGTATAATGTACACACCCTGTATATAGTGACTGTATAATATACACACCCTGTATATAGTGACTGTATAATGTACACACCTTGTATATAGTGACTGTATAATGTACACACCCTGTATATAGTCACTGTATAATGTACACACCCTGTATATAGTCACTGTATAATATACACACCCTGTATATAGTGACTGTATAATATACACACCCTGTATATAGTGACTGTGTAATATACACTCCCTGTATATAGTGACTGTGTAATATACACTCCCTGTATATAGTCACTGAGTAATATACACTCCCTGTATATAGTCACTGAGTAATATACACACCCTGTATATAGTCACTGAGTAATATACACACCCTGTATATAGTCACTGAATAATATACACACCCTGTATATAGTCACTGTATAATGTACACACCCTGTATATAGCCACTGTATAATGTACACACCCTGTATATAGCCATTATATAATGTACACACTACCGGATGGCGCTCAGATCACATACATACAGTTCAATTGCCATGGAGCCCATTCGTATACCGAAAGACTATGGGAGAGACTTTGGCTCCACGGCGATTGAACTGTATGTATGTGATCTATGCTATTTGGGGATATGTAGAATGTGTATGTTCTATGTGATAAATGTAACAGTATGTATTTTTATGTATTTTATTGTCCTTTGTCTGCCATGTGGTTAATGGAGTTTTACCTTTGTCCTTGGAGATAATTGGATTACTTCCCAATTATCTCCAGGGCAGAGAGGAGGGATTGTGATGCATTGTGGGATTGTAAGCTTGTGATTGGTCAATGTCCAATATGTTTCCCAGTCTTCCATCTGGTCCCCTAGGGGAGTGTCCACCAGGTGGGAGACCTGCATAAAAGCCGGGTAGGTAGCCCCAGTAAAGCAGTTCTGCTTGATCCTCAAACAAAGTGTCGTCTCGTTCTTGGGGGGAATTGGATTGTACGCTGTACACTGCCAGGAGTGCAAACTGTTCGTATGGTTTTTCCTGTTCGGCTGTTTACAGCATTCTTGTGTTTCCTGTTCGGGAGTTGGAGTTTTCATGTGTTTGGAGTTCGGGGGATTGGTGATTGCAGTAGCTGCCTGTGCATCTGAGAAAGGGAATATCGTCTAAACGGTTTTTAACCTCTGTGCAAAACGGTGGTAGCGGAGAGCTGGTATTTCACAGGTTGTCTCCACTAAAGAGCCCAATGAGGCTCCGGAACAAGTAATACAATCCCATATAACAATAGTCACAGCAAGCAAGGTAATCCACGAATATCCCAATTGTGGCAAACCCTGCCACTTGGACTAATTATTCTATGAGAATGGGTGAATTTCACCAAGTGAATAACTACACGAACAGACTTTAATGTTATTTTACTGTTTTTATGCGAATGCCCAAAACTACCGAACGTGAGACCACCCCGGGGTGGTCGTGTGTTTCCAATTAGCTGAACGATACAATGTTGCGAAGGGAATTAAGTACCTGAATGTGTGGCCGCCATTTCGCCTACCGAACACGTGGCGGCGGCCATCTTACGCACAAACAGCGGTACTCGGTCGTCGAATGCCTGGAACTCAAACCGGGCATTCGACCAACCAAGTACCGCTAAGACCTCCAGCATGCTCCGACAGCACAAATCAAACACACGAACGCCCCGGCGTTCGGTAGATAGATTCCCCTAAACAAGGGGATTCATACGAATGCTAGCAATCGCATGGATGGCTAAGCTGTTCGGGATTTTGCATTCACTAAAATAGACCGACCGCAGGGCCAGAATTCATGGAACTGTTTTTGGCTACTGAGTCCTTGCGGTCGGTCAAATCTTTAACTGTCTATAACTCCTGAACCCCTGGTCTGATCAGGGTGAATTTCGAGTATGTTGCTCACCCAGATCAGCCCTACCAGTCATTTGTCCGTGTACCCCCTGTATTTAGGGGACATCCAGAAAGTGGGAAAAACTCTGTCCCCACTTATCTGTTTAAGTGCTAATCTAAGGGGAGGAGAGGGAGGGGAGGTGACCGGGTTACAATTGGCTACTGTAATAATTATGAAAGTTACCTCCCTTGCATGGGAGAAATGCATAAAAGCAGACCTGTGAATAAAGCTGACAGTTGACTCCCAGACTATGTGTCGTCTAGTCCTTGGGGAGGTGGATTTTGCTGCGTTCCTGTGACTTTGTATGCTGAATCTTTGTTCCCAGCGGAGAGCTATTGGATTAACCCCTGCTCCTCCGCTACACCAATATAGATCCCAATGACTGGACGACACACAGCATCAGGAGAACTGAACTTTTAATCACACAACCTTCTTTAAAAGATTTCTCCCATGCGAGGGAGGGATTTACATTAATTACACAATACACCAATCATACACGAGTTGCCACTCACACATCCCCTCCCCTTAGTACGACACATAATCCCATTATGTAGGACACAGTTCCCCTTGTTTTCTGGATGTACCCCTAAACATAAGGGTATCCCTTTAAATATTGGTAGCCCTGATCTGGGTGAGACACATATCCAAAAATCACCCAGATCGGACCAGGGGTTCGGGAAATTCCTGGAAGTACTAAAAAGACCAACAGCGCTGGAGTTAACAGCCGAAAAGGGTTCCATACATTTTGGCCCTGCGGTCGGTCACAGAAAAGGGAATGAAACACACGAATGGCTTGGGTTATGAGAACTAGGGAGGATTCGGGTAAATCCCCTTGTTCGTGGGGTTCTTTTTACCAAACGGAATTGGCGGCACACGAATTGGCGGCAGTGTGGAGGTGTCAGCGGTGTTTGCTTAACCGGGTGTCCGATTTGGGTTCCAGACACTCAACGGCAAAACACCGCTGTTCGGGAGTTAAAGGTGCCCGCCGCCACGTGTTCGTCTCCCGAATGACGGCCATCCAGAGGACAAAGTACACACTGCATGAATCGGCAATTACCCGTTTGCAACATTGTTGCGAACGGTAATTGGAGGCACACTTATTCCTGGGGTGGTCTGATTGTTCAGTAGTTTCACTCGCATAATAACTGGAGTGATTTTACCGAACAATCAGGCGAATGCTGGATACATTTTTAGTTGGATTGGGAGCTGCCAAGACAGGGGCATTAGTAAGTGCATTTTTCAGATGTTTCAGATGTTGGAATGCCTACTCACACTCCGGTGTCCAGGTTACTTGGCGGGGGAAGGTTCTTACGGGTCAGGTCAGTAAGGGGTTTGGCCAGGGCACTATAATTGGGGACAAACTTCCTGTAGTATCCCACTGTCCCAAGAAATGCCAACATCTTAGTCCTAGGCTACGGCCTCTATTTTGGCTGGTTCTGGTTTCTGTTTCCCGCAGCCTACTCTGTTTCTGAGGTATTGTACCTCGGCCATGCCTATACTACATTTGGCAGGTTTCAATGTTAAGCCTGCTTCCTTGATCCTATCTAGAACTGCTCCTATATGGGCCAGATGTTCCTGCCAGGTATTGCTAAAGATGGCAATGTTGTCTAAATAAGCACAGGTGTAATCTTGGAACCCATCTAGGAGTCGGTCCACGATCCTCTGGAAGGTAGCCAGTACATTTTTCATCCAAAACAGCATCCCCTTAAATTGGTACAAGCCGAATGAGGTGACAAAGGCCGACTTAGGGATGGCGTCTAGGGCCAAGGGGATCTGCCAATACCCCCTTACAAAGATAAATAGTAGTGAGGTATTGGCCCCTGGCCATCCGGTCTAGTAGTTCATCTATCCTGGGCATAGGATAGGTGTCAGACACGGTCTTTTCATTTAACCTCCGGTAGTCTACGCAAAAGCGGGTCGTACCATCCCGCTTAGGTACAAGGACTACAGGGGAGGCCCAGGGGCTGACTGCTCAGTCACCCCTAGTTGGAGCATCTCCTCGATCTCCTTGCGCATGTTCTCCCGTACAGCTTCAGGGATGCGGTAAGGCGTCTGGCGCATGGGAAGTTGCCTTGGGGTTTCTGTACAATGGCATGAGCACTTCCCTCTTTCTACTGCTAATACCTCTCCCTATACAACCAAGCATTCTGCTAGCATTTCCTGCTGCGCTATTACATTGACTGCCTACCTTTTAAGTCATCAGAAATAATCACCCCTAAATCCGTTTCCTCAGATGTTGGTTAGGACCCTATCAAATATTCTGTACTATGCCCTTGGGTTTTTACGTCCAAGATGCATTAACTTGCACTTGTCCACATTAAATGTCAGTTGCCACAACTCTGACCATTTTTCTAATTTACCTAAATCATTTGCCATTTGGCTTATCCCTCCTGGAACATCAACCCTGTTACATATCTTAGTATCATCAGCAAAAAGACATACCTTACCATCAAGACCTTCTGCAATATCACTAATAAAAATATTAAAGAGAATGGGTCCAAGTACAGATCCCTGAGGTACCCCAGTGGTGACAAGCCCAAGCTTTGGATATACTCCATTGACTACAACCCTCTGTTGCCCGTCACTCAGCCACTGCCTTACCCATTCAACAATATTGGAATCCAAACTTAAAGATTGCAATTTATTGATAAGCCTTCTATGTGCAACAGTGTCAAAAGCCTTACTGAAATTTAGGTAAGCAATGTCTACTGCACCACCCTGATCTATAATTTTAGTTACCCAATCAAAATAATCAATAAGATTAGTTTGGCATGATCTCCCTGAAGTAAATCCATGTTGTCTCTGATCTTGAAATCCATGTGTTTTTAGATGTTCAACAATCCTATCCTTTAACATGGTTTCCATCACTTTCCCCACTACTGAAGTAAGGCTTACTGGCCTATAGTTGCCCGACTCCTCCATATTACCTTTCTTGTGAATGGGCACAACATTCGCTAATTTCCAATCTTCTGGGACTACTTCTGTTAACAATGATTGGTTAAGTAAATCTGTTAATTGTTTTGCTAGTACACAAATCTCCCAGTTACCGGACGAAACACAGTTCTGAGAGTCAACTGAGGCTTTATTCACAGGCTCCACAATTTATACAATTCCCCATGCAAGGGGTTTCCTGAGTCCTATCCCAGGGGTATTCCAGGAGTGGACTACGTGGGGAACTTAAAGTAGAGAGCATTTCTCCCATCAGGCACTGCTGCACGAGAGGGATCCTCCCACTGGAATGTACCGTTAAGTGGATTATCCCTCCGTGCAGCAGAACCAGCAATTTATATTAAAACATACAACTTTTCAAATATTAGGTTGATTTGCACGAATGGACGTTCGGTAGATAGCTGGGGTCTGAGCGCATCATTCGTGAGATTACCGCTCAGATCCCAGCTAAAACAACCGAACGCCGCACGAAAAACATATTCAGCAAAACATGTATTCAAAAGACCGATTGGCATATGGGGAATAAAATACCGAACGACCCGGAACTCCCGAACGACCTGGAAGTCGACATGTGAGTCGTTGTCATTCTTTTTCAGTTCTCTGAACCGCCTCTGGTATGCCTCTTGTGTTATGGCATACCGGGCCAGAATAACTTCTTTAACCTGGTGGTAGTTCCGAATTTCTTCGTCCGGTACGGTTCTGTATGCTTCAGCTGACCTCCCAGTTAGCCGACCTGCTAAAATGGGTATCCACTCTTCTGGACTGATCTTAAGTAGGGCACATTGTCTCTTAAAATCTTGGTGCAATGCATCTATGTCTTCCTCTGCCTCTACGTAAGTTTTAAATGCTTGGTAAGGTATTTTTGTCTTACCCTCTGTGTTGGTAGTGGTTTTCTGTGGCAAACCTAGCCACTTGGACAATATCAAGAGACTGTGCCTTTAAGGGTTGCCTGTATGGTTGTGGGATATGTGTTTAACTATGTATAATATATGCTGGTTGTAATACCCTGTATGTCCTGTATTGGCTATCAGCCGAACACAGATAGCTGTATTTTATTTCGTTTCACGAACAGCACCTTTGCGGGCCGTTCGTGAACCGAAAAACCACCATGTAATAGCCCACACACTTAGAGGCGTGTGGCGCTTGTTAACCGATTGCAACAATGTTGCAATCGGTAATTAGAGGCTCTCCTAGGTGGGCGCCGTTCGACTACCGACCATGCGGCGGTCGGCCATCTTGGATCCTTTGTTCCCGCAGCGGTGTTTGGTCGTCGAGGGCATGGTACTAAAAACGGCTACTCGATGGCGCGAACACCGCTGAGCTTCCAGGCCGTTCGGGAGTTCCGGGCCGTTCGATATTTTGTTCCCTAGAATGCAATCGGTCTTTTGAACATGTATTTTTTTTTTTTTTTTTTTTAATTTCACTTTTTCTTTATTTCCGAAAGTAAACGTGTATGGGATACAGAAAAAAGAAATAGGTGGCATTCAATGCATACACAATAGGGTCATCTAACAGTTCGTGCTATTACACATATCATTTTGTTCCTTGGTGTGATGTCTGCATTGTTCCTGGGGCGGTTTTAATAATATGTGTATTCCTGTATTATTTAATCGGATACGGGGCACTCTTTGTTATAGGTCGTCGGAAGGGTCGGTATGCAACTAAGTTCGGCAACGGGCCGTGGGTGAGAGCATGAAACAGGGGAAGGGGTAGGGGCTAGGGGTGTCCTGCCTCTTACATCAACTTAATATAGTAGTGAGTGTGCCTTGAGCGGTGTCTACCAAGGTGACTCAAATTGGGGCTGTAGGTCGCCAACATGCCTGGGTCTTCGGTGCGTTACTCTAAGGGTATCTAAGTTCCCTGCACTCCCAAGGGTTTCTCCCAGTATTCCGTCCAGGGGCTCCATCTTTGGAGATGTATGTGTCTTTTCCCCAACATTGACCAGTGTATATCTTCCATGCCTCTTGTGTGATCTACCCTCTGTAACCACTGTTCTTTGGTAGGTGCGGTGGTGGTCCGCCAATATAGGGGGATCAAAGCATTGGCTTCCCCTAGTAGGAGTTGTAGCAATTGTTGTTTATGTGACTCTGGGAATGTGCGGGGCCAACCTAGTAGGATCTGTGATGGGGATAGGTGTGATGGTGGTTTTAGTATTTCTGTGATGGTTGAGAGTATGAGAGACCAGAATCCCTGGATATCTCTGCAGCTCCACCATATGTGTTCCATGTCGCCGCGGCCATTGGAGCATCTCCAGCACGAGCCGCTGATGGACGGCCAGATTGAGTGCAACTTATCTGGGGTTCTGTACCATCGGGTGACCCTTTTATAAAATGCTTCCTTGTGTGCTACGCTAAGCGGGGTTTTGATGCCTGTTTCTAAGATGTTCGACCAATCTTTGTCAGAAATGTGTATACGGAGGTCTTTCATCCATTTCTGTTGGAATGATAAGGTTGTGGGTTCCCTTCCGGAGTCTTGCAAAATGTGGTATATTTTGGATAAGGGGCGTTTTGGGTCCCCCTCTGGGCCGCAAAGAGTCTCAAAGTGTGTGTCTGCCCTCTGCCTCCAGTGGGGTAGGACCGATCTTCTCAAGAAGGCCTTAAGTTGTGCTCTTCCTATTACCTCAAGGAGTGTGTCTTGCCTAAGTGGGTTGTTTATAGCCCGTATAATGGGTGGGTTGCCCCCAATCAGTTCTGTTATCTTTGGGGTGGGGGAATCTAAGAGGCGGGTAAGGAGTGGGCCCCCGTGGCCCCCTTGGAAATCAGGATTTGCCGCTATAGGGAAAAAGCGCGATATGCCGGGTGATAGTCCCCATATGTCTTTATACTTTCTCCATATAGTCAGGATGTTATGTATTAATGGATGTTTCGTAGGGGTGTGCGCTGTGGGGTGGCAGGTTTGCCAGGGCAGGGAGTGTAATGGGACAGAGACAAAGCTTTGTTCCAAGGAGTACCACGATTTGGTCCTGGCGGTGTCGGTCCACTCTTTTAATCGGGTAAGCAGCACCGCTATATAATATTTGTAGAGGTTGGGTAAGCCCAGTCCGCCTCTGCCTGCAGAGGAGGTCAATGTAGTGTAGGCAATTCTCGCTGGTTTATTGCCCCATATGTATTTGGTGAAGCATGTGCGTGTTTGCGCGAAGAATGTACCCGGGAGTGGGATAGGCAGTGCCTGGAAGAGGTATAGTAGTTTCGGGAGGACCATCATCTTGATGATGCTGATCCGCCCTATCAAAGAGAAGTGGGGTAGATCCCATTTTAGGAGGTCCCGTTTGATGCCGTCTAGGAGGGGGGGATAATTAAGTCTGTATTGGCTGCTTGTGGAACAAGCTAGTTTTATACCCAAGTAGGTCAGTCCTGTCCTAGCCCAGGGGAACGGGTGTAGCCTTTGGAGTCGTGCTTGTAGGGTTGGGGGGACTGAGATCCCCAGAATCTCGCACTTATCTGTGTTAACCTTAAAGTTCGAGAGGGCGCTAAAGGTTTGTATCTCTGAGTTGATTCGTGGTAGTGTGATGGTGGGGTCTGTGATTGAGAAAAGGATGTCGTCCGCGAAGGCTGACACCTTCACTTCTCCTCCTCGGTGGTGGTAGCCCCTTATTTCACCGTGTTTCCTGATTGCATTCAGGAAAGGTTCCATAGCCAAAACAAATAAGAGGGGCGACAGAGGGCAGCCCTGTCGTGTGCCGTTGCTTATTGGAAACGGGGTGGAGAATTGTCCGTTTATCCTGACGGTGGCCGAGGGTCCCCTATATAGGGCTTGTATCCAATTGCGTAGTCTAGGGCCCACTCCCAAGGCCTCCAAGACCCTGAACAGGTATGTCCAGTCTACCCTGTCAAAGGCCTTTTCGGCGTCTATTGCCATCAGCAGGGTCGGTGTCCTGGTCACCTGCGCCCCATGAATGACATTTAGGATTTTCGTGGTGTTGTCCCTAGCCTCACGGCCTGGCACGAAGCCCGCCTGGTCAGAGTGGACCAGGCTGGGTAGAAGAGGCTTGAGTCTATTGGCGATCATTTTCGCCATTAGTTTTAGGTCTAGGTTTATGAGCGATATGGGTCGGTAGCTACCGCATCTTGTGGGATCCTTGCCTGGCTTGGGGATGATGGTAATGGATGCCCGTAGCATCGGGGGTGGCAGTGTGGAGTCAAGTGCGAGGCCATTCAGCGTGCGTAGGAAGTGGGGTGCTAGCTCTTGTTTTAGGGTTCGGTAGTATCTAGCTGTCAGTCCGTCTGGACCAGGGCTTTTACCGTTCGGGAGTGTTTTGATTGTGGAGAGGAGTTCTGCGTGTGTAAAAGGTTCGTCCAGTGTATGGATCTGGTCTACTGGGATCCTGCAAGATATGTTGTCAGAGATGTAGTTCCACAGGGTATGTGGTTGTGTCGTCGGTGGGGTCAAGTTATAAAGATCAGCGTAAAAAGTGGTGAACGCCTTGGCTATGTCTTCTGTGGTGTCGTGCTGTCTGCCTGAGTCGCCCACTATTTTATTTATGAAAGACTTTTGCTGTTTGGCTTTCAAGGCTCTAGCCAAAAGTTTCCCACTCCTATTTCCTTGTGCGTAGAACGTCCCCCTTGTCAGTTGGATAGATCTGTATGCCCTAGTAGTCAGGAGGGTTCGGAATTCAAGTCGTAGGGCTGTTAATTTTTGGAGGTTGTCATTCGTGGGGTCTTGTTTATGGCGGGTCTCCGCTGTTGTTATATCTGCTGTGAGCGCCTCTAGTTTGTGTGACCTTTCTTTTTTAAGTCGTGCGCCCCACTTAATAAGTATACCCCTGATGACTCCCTTGTGGGCCTCCCACACCCAAGGATCTGACACCTCAGTGCCACTATTCTCCTTAAAGTAGGTCGCTACAGTCTGCCGTAGATCCTCCAATACTCTGTGGTCGTCTAGTAGGGTTTCGTTCAGGCGCCACTGTGTAGTAGGCCTGGACCTGTCCTGTAGTGTGAGAGTTAAGAGGATCGGGGCATGATCCGACCACGTAATGTTGCCTATGGATGCGTCCTGGACCATGGGGAGGTGTCTATGGCTGACCATGAACATATCTATTCTGGAGTAGCTTTTAGCTGTCTGAGAATAGTACGAATAGTCTCTGCCTTGAGGGTGCATGATCCTCCAGCAGTCAGATAATTGGTGTGCGTGTAACACGTTAGTGAACATCCTCCTTTGATGTCGTCTGGTGTCTGTAGTGGTGGAAGAGCTGTCGATTGAATGGTCAAGGACCATATTCCAGTCTCCGCCCACCACTACTACTCCCTCGGCAAATGTCTCTAACTTAGTCAAACATGATCGTATGTAGGAGGTCTGGTCTGCATTAGGGACATAGATGCTAGCCAGAGTTACCAAAGTGCCATTGTACATTCCTTTTACAAAGACAAATCTGCCTCTAGGATCAGTTCTAACTCCCATTTCTGTGAAGGCGGCTGTGGAGGCTATGAGTATTGCAGCACCTCTGGATTTCTTTTGGGTGTTGTTACTGTAGTATGCTAAGTTACTATGTTTATAGTGGATTCTTGGTTTGAACTCTCCCTTGAAATGCGTCTCCTGCACGAAAATTATTTCGGCACCTCGTCTATCGATCTCCTGTGCTAGCATTGTGCGTTTCATGGGTGAATTGAGACCCCTAACATTTAGGGACATCAGTTTGGTTTGAGTCATGGTGGTAGGAACGGTGGTGAGAGTGTCTCAAATAGGACATGGGGAGCACCTGTCGGTAGTACCTTTAGTACGATAGTAGCGGCAGGGGTGTTTGGTGGGGGGTGGACAGGGGATAACTGTAAACTATGTACATTAAAACAGTAGATGAGAGCCATCTCTGGCGTTGAGATTGGCGCTACACTTGTGGATAACTCGCTGTGTCCACAAGTGGGGTTGTGGCGCCTCTCTGGGGGGTGGTGGCCGGAGCACCCGACCGGGTGTATCATAGGGGGGGGGGTCTCGCAGGGCATTGAAGAAGTGATACAGCCTACCTCCTCTACCCTAGCCAGGGAGGTCAGAGGTGTGCGTCGGCTAGGGAGTAGAGTGTGCCCTGTGAGCCCGGCCGTCTGAAGCCCTGATGGGAAAGTTAACCTTATATTTTCCTCGTGAATTCTAGGGCCCGGTAACGGCAATGTAACATGTTATTCATAAAGGCATAACCAAGTTTAACACAATATAACATTTCAATATTTGCATCACAGTGGGAAAGTAATGTCAGTCCATTCACTGGGTGTACCGCAGTGAATACCCGCATGGGCGGATTAAGAGAGAAAATGGTAGATAGGAAAAAGAGAGAGAGTCTGATCATACGACCGTGTACTGCTCATGTCGGTGCTGCGTCTGCTCCGGGATGGTTCTGTCTACGACGTTTTCGAGGGGACTTTTGCCACTTAGGTTTGTGCGGAGTCCGTCCCGCTGATGTGCCTCTCAGGCCCGTCCAATCCTCCACCTCGGACGACGGTAGATTCAAGGCTCTTTGGAATTCAGGTATGTCGTCTGGTGAGGTTATAGTGTGCGTTTTGTTTTGGAGCGTAACTGTGAGAGCGAACGGGAAGCTCCATCTGAATTTGATATTTCTCTCGGACAGGGCCTGTGTGATAGGTCGTAGTGCACGCCTTGCTTGCAGCGTGGATGGCGCTAGGTCCTGGAAGACGATCACCGGGTGTCCGTCGATCTTGATATCCTTGTTCTGTCGGGCTTTGTGGCCTGACAGCCGACGGAAATGGCCGCATGAGCGCGAAGCTCCAGACCCAGACCGGGTAATCAGGGGGGCAAACGGCACTTACTGAAAGCAATGGCATCCAAAAAACACCGCAGCACCGCGGGGCAAGCTCCTGCCTCCGAAACACCGGCAGCCAAAACCTCCCTGCGGCGCCTTTTCGGCGATCACACGGAAGCACACAGACGGGACAAAATGGCGCCCGCGGCACAAACGCGAGGCAGCCAGCCCCCGAGTCCAACAACATCAGATGAGCCCACAGAGGAACAAGATATACGGTCCTTGCTGACCCAACTACCCTCCAAGACCGACCTGGCAGCCTTATTTCAGAAACTGGAGGACAGCTTTAGTGAGAAGCTACAGGCTGTTAATGCAGACGTGCAGCTGCTAGGAGACAGAGTCCAGGCTCTGGAAGAAGAGGCAGAAACTACTGAAAAACAATGGGCTGAGTCCTATGCTACCCAGGAGACACACGCAGAGGCAATCAGGTACCTGCAGAGACAGCTTGAAGATGTAGATAACAGAGGACGCAGGAATAACCTGAGGGTGAGAGGTGTCCCTGAGAGTGCAGAAGGGGTCCCAGAAAACCCCGTGCAGGTGCTGACAGCCCTTTTCAACCGCATTTTAACCAGACCACTGGACACTGCCATTTTATTTGATAGAGCCCACAGAGCGACCAGACCTAGGAACCTGCCTCCAGATAAACCACGGGACATTATATGTCGCATACATAACTTCCCCCTAAATGAACATGTATTTTAATGAATGTGTTTTTCGTGCGGCGTTCGGTTGTTTTAGCTGGGATATGAGCGGTAATCTCACGAATGATGTGCTCAGACCCCAGCTATCTGCCGAACGTCCATTCGTGCAAATAGACTGCATATTCGAAAAGTTATGTATTTTAATATAAATTGTCGGTTCTGCTGCACGGAGGGAAAAGCCACTTAACGGTACATTCCTGTGGGAGGATCCCTCTCGTGCAGCAGTGCCTAATGGGAGAAATGCCCTGTACAGTAAGTTCCCCATGTAGTCCACTCTGGGAATGCCCCTGGGATGGGACTCCGGAAACCCCTTGCATGGGGAATTGTATAAATTGTGGAGCTGGAAATAAAGACCTCAGTTGACTCTCAGAACTGTGCTTCATCCAGTTACTGGGAGATTTGGGAGATCGCCTTGCTTTTCAGCGCTGACTGTGGATTACTGTATCATACCAGCAGAATTCGTGGGATTTAATATTGCCGGTCCGCTACAGTTTCTTTCTGTGGTCTGTGATGGTCTTTGCCGTATTATGAACTCCTGCACTTCGGTCATAGTCCTCGAGATAATATCCGCCGTTGGATTTTCCCCATAGAAGGCCAGCCTAAATTGCAGCTGCCTTTGAAATTCTTCTTGTGCAAATCCATCCGCCGAACTTCGCCATCGGTTCGGTATTCTGCCATGACCTCTGCAATGAGAATTGCTTTTGTTTTATTGCTTGCTGCAATACCTCTTGCTTCTAGGAAGTCTTTTAGCGTGGATCTTTTCAGTGTAGAGTAATCAATCTCCATCCGTACTCCATTAGTCCTTGTTCCTGTCACGACACTCCTTAGTTGATTTGCCCTCGTGCAGTACTCACACTCACCACTGTTTCTGTTTGGCACTGTT
>OW240914.1:14007973-14036268 GCA_933207985.1 Pelobates cultripes | reverse complement strand
ATTCCCTGTTTTTATAATTTGTCCCTTGATGTTTTTAACAGAAGGGACACTTTTGATTTTTTTAATCAGATAGTCAACAAATCCCCTGCAGTCTACTCTGAAGATTTAAAACACTGACAAAAACAGCAAACAGGGTAGATTGCAGAATAAGCTCAGCAGCAGCTTGAGTTGTGTTTTTTGTTAAGAAGATCTATCTTGGAAAAAATATATACATTTCTTAATTGTGGGTATTACACTGCTCTCATTGAACTCTATTTCTAAAATGTTGTGATTGAGTGACCTGCTCTCATATTCCTCTTGTAAAGAATTATTGGTAAGATAAATGCTACTGTTTTCATGCTACAGCTATATCTATTTTGTTGTTTGTAATCTTAAGGAAATTGGATGAGAAATAGTGTGTTAAAACATTTGTGGAAGGAGTAGCAATCATTTTGGGCATGTTATGACCTTATAAATAAATATATATATTGGTAATGTGATGTTTTCAGTGATGTTTTAGGAATAAAGAACGTAAGCTGGGGGCATTCAGTTCTTAGTAACATGTAGCAATTCACAGGCACAAGGTGAAAAACCAGCATTACCTGTCATAAATATTGGCACTCCCCATCCTTAGAGCATCTGCCAAAGCTACCTGTTCTTCAGCCATGTTCAAGAAACCTTGAAAAATCTCTTTGGGTCAATTTCCTAGTCTATTGTAATAGTAGCAATTTCCTTCTTGTGCATTTGAAAATCTTTTAGTTCTTTACCATCTATAGCTTGATTAAATAACCAGGTCAATTTATGCGACCTAACATACCTTCTCTGTTGAGTTAAGGGGTTTATTGTTGAACCAGGAAGAAACCAATAGGTTTTGAATGAAAATAATTATTTAATGCAGGCTTCTACTCCCTCTGTCCTTAGACCTATTACTCAATGCTCATTGATCTGTTTACAAAGGCAGATATGCAATGCCTACACTCTGGAACATGACACATTAATCTCTATTGAAGCCAAGTCTGTCTTTGACCTCTTTTTTTCTGTTCAGCTTTCATAGGCAATGAATTCAGACAACCAGACAGTGGTCCACGAATTCATTATCATGGCCATCAATCAAACCAACAAAGGCAGGTACCTATTCTTCTCTGTTCTGCTTCTGGTGTTCCTGGTAACACTGATTGGAAACCTACTGATTATTATTGCAGTTTACTTTGATGCTCTTCTTCACACACCCATGTACTTTTTTCTGAGTAATTTTTCATTTTCTGAGATTGTGGTCACTACAAACATTACACCTTGTATGCTACATACTATATTACATGGAGTTGTGGTTATGTCTGTAAGTGGCTGTATCACACAGTACTATATTTATTGGATATCTACTCTTGCAGAATGTCTTCTTCTTGCAGTCATGTCCTATGACCGCTACTTGGCTATCTGTAATCCATTGCATTATTTGTCTGTGATGAGCCACAGACTTTGCCTCCACCTGGTTGTCTGGTGCTGGTTAACTGGGATCATTTTGCAAATAATAGAAATCGTACCATTGAGTAAGCTGTCATTCTGTGGCCCCAACATTATTGATTATTTTTTCTGTGACCTAGCTCCAATTCTTCAGCGTTCTTGTTCAAGTACATATTTTATAGAAATGGCAGATTTTATCCTTTCTTTCCCATTCCTTGTCACTCCCATTATCTTCATTATTGTTAGCTACATCAAGATTATTTCCTCTATTCTCAAGATACCATCGACCATAGGACGGAAAAAAGCCTTCTCCACCTGCAGCTCCCACCTCATGGTCGTTTGTACATATTATGGTACAATTATTTTTATCTATACATCACCAGCAACAGAAGGTGCTTTCACTGTAAAGAAAGTGTTATCACTACTATACACAGTACTGACTCCTCTATTCAACCCATTTATATACAGTCTTAGGAACAGGGATATCAGGTTGTCGATTATGAAACTGTTTGTAAAGTTAAAGTAATTTGAAATCTGAGATAAGCAGAATACAAGTTTTGAGTATAAATTCACCAATTCTCTCTCCTCTTATTGTTCAATTTTCGTTTAACTTAAAGCTTTATTTTAAGCATCATAACCACTATAGCCTGTTGTATTAGTTATGGTGTAGCCTGGCCCAATTGGGGCCAAATGTTTAGAAATGGTTTGCCCTTTTACCTTGGTCCCTGCTGGGCTCTGAGGCTACTATCCTACTAGGTGACATGCTTGCAGCTTCTGCAGAGCTGCAAAAATCAAAAGCCAATGCAGCAATCTTTGTATTCAATGAATAGGAAAATGTGATGCCTTAATGACGTTGTCAGAGGCTAGGTTACATTTCCAGCAGGAAAAGAGTTAAACTTTGTATGTACAACTTTTCATACTATGTGCACACAGACTTCAGGTCCCATGACCACATAAAATAAAGGTGCTTGGAGTAACATTTTAAGTTATATTAACTCCTTATGGTTTAGCTTTATTAACTCATATACTACATTCAAACTCCATCTTAGAATTTGACAGGATGTTGACAGGCAATTTGTTTCATTCTGAATAGAATTTTGTCCAATTTGTAGATCAAATTTCCCTAAATCTGTACAAACCTGAAATTAACTGAAAGCAGACAAATTGAATCAACTTGTTTTTATTATCATGAGCATGGTAAATTAGGGACTTATCTATTGAACAACGGTAACTGTCAATTTAACAAAAAGGTATTATTTTCTTAATTTTGATATTTCTAGTAGATAGCTCCCTAATTTGTTATCTTTATAATTGGATTACCAAAGGATACCAAATTAGGGATTTATTCAGTGAGCAATTGAAAGAGGAAATTGAAAAAAAGGCTTTTCTTAGTTAGTTTTTTCTGTTGTTTATTATATATCTCCCGACTTTTTACAATGGATTGACATAATTAAGAAATTCCTTCTTGACCCCCGAATGGCAGTCAGATTTATCATTGGATCAAGAAGCTATAACTCAACAGTTGAAAAATTACGTAATTGAATATTAGGTTTTTGCAAGTATTTATCTAGTTGCTGTTTAAACATCTGTACAGACTCTGATAAAACCACTTCTTCAGGCAGAGAATTTCACATCTGTATTGCTCTTACAGTAAAAAACAAACAAACAAACAAACATTTCCTTTGACTAAGACTAAATCTTCTTTCTTCTAGTCTAATCACATGACCTTGTGTCCTGTGTATAGTCCTGTTTGTGAATAGATTTCAAGACAGATGTATTTGTATAATGTAATCATAACCCTCTGAGGCACCATTTTTCTAAACTAAAAAAGTTTACATTTGTTAACCTTTCTTCATATATAAATTGTCCCATTCCTTTTATTAATTCTGTAGTCCGCCTCTGCACTTTTTCTGGTGCCATAATATCCTTCTTTAGAACAGGCACCCAAAATTCACAGCATATTCAAAGATTTTTTTTTAAAGAGGCAAAATTATATTCTTATTTCGAGAATTAATGCCTTTTTTTTTATACATGACTAAACCTTACTGGCCTTAGCCATTGATGATTGACAAAGCACATTTTTACCTAATTTATGGTCTGGAATATAGAAACATAGAATGTGATGGCAGATAAGAACCATTTGGCCCATCTAAATTTTCTAAATACTTTCATTAGTCCCTGGCCTTATGCCTATCCCACGCATGCTTAAACTCCTTTACTGTGTTAACCTCTACCACTTCAGCTGGAAGGCTATTCCATGCACCCACTACCCTCTCAGTAAAGTAATACTTCCTAATATTATTTTTAAACATTTGCCCCTCTAATTGAAGACTATGTCCTCTTGTTGTGGTAGTTTTTCTTCTTTTAAATATAGTCTCCTCCTTTACTGTGTTGATTCCCTTTATGTATTTAAATGTTTCTATCATACCCCCCCATAGCCATTTCATCACTCATCTCTAAATAATGGAGTAAAATTGTGTTTTTTCTTTATTTTGTTCACATTGTATTACTTCATCTGCAAACATTGAAACATGACTTTAGATGCTTATTTAAATAGCATTTATAAATATGTTAAATATAAGCGGTCCTAAAACAGAACCCTGATGGACACCACTTACCACTTCTAGACTTGATAAAGGCTCAGAGAGGAGCCAAAACATTGTCTTCACTTCCTTGTTTCAAATAAAGATTACCTTTTAGAATAAACCTCCGGTGTACCTGAATATTTCTATTTTTTCCATTTGAGGTCTTCAGTGATTGGCCCTTCTTTTCTGGAGAACCCTGCAGGAAGTATTCTCCCCTTTTTGAGTGTGTGCATTTTGCTCTTGTTTTTTTGCAAAACACTTACACTTAAACACTTCTGTCCAGCTTGAAAATGTACCATTAAGGACAACTCTTTGTACTCTATTTTTAAGCCAATGTTCTACCCAAGAACAAGCATTTTCATCTACACCAATTTCTTTGAGTCTGAGCACTAATCTATTGTGTGGAATTGTATCAAATGCCTTGGCAAAATCCAAGTAGATCACATCCACTGCAACAACATGATCTATACTTCTACTTACTTCTACACAGAATACAATTAAGTTGGTTTGACATAAACCATGTTAATATTTTTGATGACCATGGTTTTCTCAATGCATTACTAACTATTATCTCTTATTAACTTTTCAAATACTTTCCCTGCCACAGAAGTTAAGCTCACAGGTCTATAATTTCCAGACAAAGATTTTTTAACTTTTTTTGAATATATCGAAACCACATCCATCTTTATTCAATCCTGCATTACAATTCCTGAAAGGAAAGAATTTTGAAATATTAAAAAGAGAGGTTCACTTATTTCCACACTTAGTTCCTTAAGTACCCGTGGATAAATACCGTCAGGCCCTAGAGCTTTGTTAATATTAACTTTCTTCAGTTGCTGCAGCAACTTGTCTTGAGGCAACCAATTAAATTTTTACTGCAAGTTTTTGCAGCAATTATTTGCACATCTATAGCCATAGGTTCTTCCTTAATAAATGCTGAGAAAAAAATAGTTATTTAAAATGTCTGTCTTTTTCTGGTCTAGTTTATTAACTATTATCCCCATCCCAATTTTCAGTGTACCTACACTTTCATTGTTATTTTTTTGTGTTTTTTTAGAGTTTGTTTTTAAAAAATGTTTTGGGGTTGGTTTTGCTCTCTCTGGCTATCACTTTCTCATTGTGTAGTTTAGCAAATCTTATTGCCTTTTGTCTCTTTCTCTCCTTCCCCAGATCCTCTCTGTCTCTCTTCCTCACCACAACTATTTTTTTGTCTATTTACCCCAGCATATCTGTGTGTCTCTTTCTCCCCTTTACCAGCCTCTGCTTGTTTCTCTTTCATCTCTTCCACAGCCTCTCTGTTTGTCTCTGCATCCCCAGCACCTTGTCTATTTCTCCCCTTCCTCAGCCCCTCTGTGTGTCTTACTTTTCCAACCCCTTTTTTGTGCCTCTTCCCCTTCAGAATCTTGTCCATTTCTCCCCTTCCCTAGCCCCTCTGGGTATCTGTTTCCCACCCTCTGTGTATTTCTTTGCCCCCCCTACCCCCCCAGTCCATATGTGTGGCTCTGTCTTCCCCCTTATAAATATCTAAATCTGTGTTTAGCTCATAAGGGAGCAACACTTTTAGTTTATAGATCCACTTTATATCTCTTTTTGGTAGCATCTGTTTTGTATCTCTGCTCTCCAGTGGGGTGCTAACATATTTATTCAGTAAGCATATATACAATTGTTTAAACTTCATTTCGGACAATCACAATAGCGATTTATTCTGTTTACTGTGTTTACTACTATTCCTTTGGATTTCACTAAAATGTTCCATTAGCCTATCATGAAACGTTGTTATTGCCCTTCCTACATACTCAATGTCACATTGACATTAAACTAAAATTTTACTATTTCAATTAATAAACTGTTTAATCTTAAAAATGTTGTATCTTATCTTTACTCTTTGACATTTTTGTAATTGAACTTTTAAACTATCTGACTTTGTTGGGAAACAAATAAAAAAACAGGTAATTAGCGCACCTTGGGTTTCATATTTAAAACATTCTTGCAACTTATTACTTATAACTCTGGTCATTATTCTGAAGAAGGATACTTGGTACTAAAATCATTTTGAGATTCTCTGATCTTTTATAAATTGTTGTATTATTATTGGTTAGAATCTCCTTTAAAATGCTTTCATGTTTTAAAATAGACCAACATTTTTCCACTGTTTGTTTTTTTTTTTTCATGGATTTTGCTTTATTATTATATTTGGTTAAACATCTCATATCAAAGACATAATTTTACATTCTAGTTCTTCTTTTAAAATATACTCCCTTTTTAAAAGTTTTTTTTCTCAAAGTTATGTTTTGCTCTCCTTGGTTGGCTGTTAGGAATATTCTTTAACCATTTTGGATGGTGACATCTACGATATTCAATAAAACCATTGCCGTCCATTGGTTTCAGGATGATTTTATTGCACACATTACTGTTCTCTACTAAAAAAGTTAAATCTAAAAATCAATAAGCTCTTTTCTTATCTCTTTAGTGTACCTCAGGTCATATAAATTATTATTAAAAGAACACTATAGGGTCAGGAACCCAAACATGCATTCCTGACCCTACAGTGTTACAATCATTATCCCCCTCCTTATCCCCCTAAATATAGAAAAACCCTACCTTATTTCCAGTCTGCTGGTGCTGGCCCTTCCTCATCATATGGTACTCCTAAACATCTTAAAGGGACACTATAGTCACCAGAACAACAACAGCTTATTGAATTTGTTCTGGTGAATAGAATCACTACCTTCGGGCTTTTTGCTGTAGGCACCATCTTTTCAGATAAAATGCAGTGTTTACATTACAGCCTAGTGATAACGTCACTGGCCACTCCTTAGATGGCTGTTAGAGATCCTTCCTGGATCATGGCTGCCAAAAATGCATCCAAACATTCATTATCTCCACCCTCTGCATGCAGACACTGAACTTTCCTCATAGAGATTCATTGATTCAATTTATCTCTATGAGGAGATGCTGATTGGCCAGGGCTGTGTTTGAATTCTGCTCGCTCTGCCCCTTATCTGCCTCTTTGTCAGTCTCAGCCAATCCTATGGGGAAGCATTGTGATTAGATCAGGCTACCACTTCTGATGATGTCAGAAGGCAGTGGGCAGGTGAAAAGGAAATAGGGACAAAGCCTTCAGCATCAGGCTTGAAAAAAAGTAAGATTTTACTATATTTAGGGAGGCAATAGGGAGCAAGATGGTGGTTTACACTATAGGGTCAGGAATACATGTTTGTGTTCCTGACCCTATAATGCTTCTTTAAATATCCTAAATATTATAATCAGTCTGTAATTATATCCACCAATGTGTTTTTACATCCATATGTTCTTAATGTCTATTTACCTCATATTTTTAACATGTTTGCTCTCCCCTCTTCCTTATTACTTAACTGTATACATAGTTTTAATCCTATCCTATTTCTCATTCTCTTGTAAATGCTTCATCCTCTTTTTCCCCCTCCCCTGTACTACATTTCCCATAATCCTGAGAGGTATGAGGTCTCTCCTAATCCCTCCCTCTTCTCCTCTGACAATGGTAGTTGTTGTGGAAATCTGGCCGACCATGTGACATAGGTCATGCCCGCCTCCTTTTCTCCCCTCCCACAGCTGCTCCTCCTAGTGGCTGCCTCTACCCCTCCTCAGTTAGGAGAATGACATGCTACTTGTTGCCATGGCAACGTGACCCAGCTAATCACGTGACCTGGGTCATGGCCGCCATTTTTTATTTTATTACACTGAATTTCAACATAAAAAATGCAGTTTTTTTGCCCCCTTATACCTTTTAATTATAACCAGGCTGCTATATCCCTTAACTACTAATGCCCTGATTGCACTATTCACTTTTAGCCGTCGGCACCCAACTTGGTGTCCCCAAGGAACATGTCCTGGCGGCCATCTTGGTGTCCCCTCTTAAAGCCGTTCCATTCTTTTTAACCTCGCTTATCTTATAATAAAAATGTTCTTCTTTAAACTTTTATTGTTATATTATCATATTATCATGTATCTTATGTAATCTGTTATTTTCTTATTTCTTTTTTACTGTCAAATTTTACCTGTATGTCTGGTCACATGATCTATGATGTCACTTATTAAAATGATGTCAGTTATTGCAATGCAATTTAAACAGGATAGGCCTTGTATGCTGTAATAGTTTGAAAAAGCCTTGCTAACAGGCTATATTGTTTTATTCTATTAATCTCCAATAAAGATAGCAAATTTTAGCTATTTTGGAGCCTCCCAGCCTATCCTTTTTAACATCACAATTTCATCATTAAGAACCTGAGGACTAACAAGTGATATCCTTGGTGGGGATGTTTCCACCTATGCTTCCTATACTGAGCAACATTCCCTTTGCTCCCCACTTGTGAGTATACCTCCACTTTTTTATCCTAATTTTATTCCAGACTATACAGAGAGCACTATATTGTGTTTTTATTTCCCCTCCTATACACTGAGGATACTGGTTTGTGGCACTGACACCAGAACACCCTGACCCCAAAGAAGCCTCTGAGAGTACACCAGGACCATCATCATATCCTTAAATGGGGATTGTACCGTCCAGGCACATATATCTGGAGCTGAATATAATCTCCAAAAAAATTGCAAGTGCAATATTTTTCTTTATTTATCACTATGAAGCAATTCAACATACTACACTATATCTGTGTCTTCTACTCTATCCCCTATATTTCACTGAGCTTGTGAAGACTACTATAGGTGCTGTTTCCTGACACTACCTTCTATACCTACCATTCTGTCAGAAAAGAAGAGACTCTGGTTCCAGGGAAGTTCTAGCAGCCATATTACAAGCACTGATACATTCCATCCCCCACTTACCTTCCTCAGATCTGTGTCCTTAGCTGACATTAGCTGACCATAGGAAAGCGTTGGATTAGCAACAATCGAAAAATTTGATGATCTCAGCCAAGGAGGCGTGCCACCCAGATCAATCAGCATCTCCTTATAGAGATGCATTGAATCAATGCCCCTGGAATATGTTAGAGTAAACCCCTTGCATGGGGACTTGCATATTAGGCCAGTTGTGGCTGCCATTAAATGAGTTCCTCTTCACCCTCAACATAGAGCCTTGTCTCGTGTGGGTAGGGGACAGTTATATTCACTCTGGGGATTGCTATATCACTATACTCCCTTGGATTACAACACTAGCTCTTGTAAGAGCTATCCTGCTATACTCTCTGGAGTAGGAGAAATATACCCACTGGAAGCTGGATCCCTGACTTGGGTCCAGGGTGGGTGGAGGACAGCAAGACCCCAGCCAAGCTGTGGTAGCTAAGGGTCTACGGTGGTTATGGTGTTCCAGTGATGATGCTTATGATGCTTATGATGCTTAAAATAACTAGGAAGCAGCTATTGGCAGAGGTACCCAGTCAGTGTGTCAGGCGGTCCGCTCCAAATTTGTTATCTGCTTTGACTCCCAGTCTGCAACAAAAATGTTGGCATGGCTATTAGGAAACCTGGTGCTCATGCCTGTGCCATGCATTTGGATGTAACCTCTCAAAGCCAAAAAAGTATTTGTTAAATCTATACAGTTTAAATAAATAAATAAATAAATAAAAAGCCTGTACTGGAGACTATCAGATCTGATATTAAAATATGTTCCACTCTTTTTTTTTCTTTAGTGTGATCTATTATAGTAAAAAAGGAAGCTACATCTACTGTAGCCCACAAAAAAAGTTTCCTCTCCAATCCTTCTATATATGTCATTATATGTGCTGTATCTTTAATATAGCTTGTTTTAAATACTTTTGAAGGAATAGGTCCTTCAGGTTATATACATTCACATTTGAAACCTAAATCAACATTTTACCGATGTTGGAAAAAAATGATAATATATTCCTATTTTTGGACACATGCTTTTAAATGAATGTAACAATGTTTTCAACAGGAAATTAAAATAAAACTTGCCGGGGATGAAAAATTGGCCATTAAAGAATTAAAAGAAAATATGATTTAGTAATTAACCATGCAGATAAAGAGAGGGAATAGTAGTCAAAGATGGAGGTTATTATTAATACTGCACTCAATCGCATATAATATGTGTCAAAAAGAAAATAATCAATATGTTGAAATGCAAAAATACATTTATTGTACACTAAATGAAAAACAGAACAAAAGACAAAATCAAAAAAGAGGACCACTATAATATACGGAATGGTGTACACTAGGTTAATTCAATCACCATACAATAATTAATAGAAAAAAAATCATAATATATATACAACATATGTACAACATATCCTATATACACTCTATAAATACAACGATTTTGACAAACTGCCTTTTGTCACTGGGTTTTTATGTGACCAACTGCCCTTTGCCCCTGGCTTTTGGAGGAGCCTGATTGCCAGCCTCCTGCCTTATGACTATGGCCCTGGGGTGTATGGCCCTTTAAAAACATTAGTTGGGCTTATTGTATTTTGGGACACTTTTTCTGCCCCTTTGAATCCATGGGAAGGTGTGCCTCTTCCCCTTTCCTGTCCCATTGTTCTCCAGCAGGAGAACTGGCTGCTTTGTCCCTCCTGAATCTCTCATCAGCCCTTGCTATTGCTTAACCTCATGGCGACTTGACTGTGTTCATGGGATCTGAGCGCTGTTTGGCTATATTGAGCGCTCAGATCCAAGCTATCTGGGGGTTCAGTTCTATAGAATATTAGTTATGTATTTTAATGTGTTTTGCTGCAGTTGTGACTTAGTGATATTTTCTGTACCTGGAGATAATTGAGTTTACTGCAGTTACTTATGCCAATTATCTCCAGGATATGGGAGAAGATAGACGGACTACACAGCCTAAATCTGTGGAACTGTTTTGAGCAGGAAAGCCATGCTTGCAGTCGGTCAAATAGGACTTCCACCTAACTTCTGAACCACTGCACCAATTTGGATGATTTTGACATATGTTTGTATACTGATTGTGCTGATTCAGAATATGTGAATGTGAATTATGTGAATTGCATGTATATGTTGGGAGTTATGAATATCATATGAAACTGTATTTTTTCCTGCCTGTGATAATTGAGTTAACCCATTGTATGTAGTAATTATATCACAGGCAGAGGGGAGGGTTTGTGGGCCTTGACTGGGAGTGTCTGACTGTATTGTACTGTGTTTGATTGGCTGATTGTTTTTTTCCCGATCAGATACTATCCTCGTCTCCGAGGAAATATAAAAGTTAGCACTCAAAGGGGCTATTCTAGAAATACCAAGGCATACCCCAGGTTTTATCAGCAACCTATTTATTGTCGCCAAAAAGGGTGGAGGAACCCGCCCAGTCATCAACCTCAAACATAAAAGAAAAAAAAATAAAAGAAAAAAATAAACCATTCACCCTTATCCCGCGTTGACTGCTTCACTTGCGACGCCACTTAGGCTGCCTAGTGATAATAACCCCCCTCTGGCCATCACAACCCTGGTTCCCTCCGTTATTAGAGATGACTATAGATCGCCCAAGACTCCTCCCAGACTCCCACTCCCTCCTACGGGACCCCTACGGGACCGCCCATCCCCTGATCCTCCAGGGTCTCCTCTGCTTCACAGCATGGCTAATTTCTGGGGACCCTGGGCAATTGAGGGACTTTCGCAATTGACTCTCTGACTTCTCGAGGGCGCATGGGCACCCGGCATAAGACAGTCTTACAAGTCTGCTTGGCGTACATGGGATGATTGGTGCGTGGCAAGGGGTGTGTATCCCCTATCAACTCCTGTGACAACTGTCCTCCAATTCTTAACATCCCTCTATGAGGATGGGAAAGCTTATCGGACGGTGAACCTCTACCTATAAGTGATTTCAGCAAGCCACGCCGGCATTGACGGTACCCCGGTGGGACGACACCCACTTGTCTGTCACCTCCTCCGCGGCATCCGCTTTGCAAGGCCACCTTTACCTCCTTATTCCTCCCTATGGGACGTCTCCTGGGTATTGAATTTCCTGACTGTGTGGCCAGACAACAAGGCTTTATCCCTGAAGCAACTCTTGGCTAAACTGGTCATGTTGTTGTGCCTAATCTCATATAAAAGAGTATCAAACATTAGGGCTCTCAATGTCAATGCCTGCTCCTTCTACCCGGACGGAGTCATCTTTGACATCTCGTGAAGGACAAAATCATCCTCCCGGTCAGTCATGTATTCTTACTCATTTTATGAACTGTGTTCTAGTGATGCACTGAACGGTTCGCTGGCGAATAGTTCCTGGCGAACAAAGTATGTTCGCGTTCGCCACGGCGGGCGAACATATGCGCGGTTCGATCCACCACCTATTCGTCATCATTGAGTAAACTTTGACCCTGTACCTCACAGTCAGCAGACACATTCCAGCCAATTAGCTGCTGCTAATTGGCTGGAATGTGTCTGCTGACTGTGAGGTACAGGGTCAAAGTTTACTCAATGATGACGAATAGGTGGCGGATCGAACCGCAGACCCTCCCACCTACTGGACAGCATCCATTTTACATTCATTCTCAAGCTGCATGCTTAGTGAGAGGAGGGAAAGTGTAGCTGCTGTTGATTAGATAAGGAAATGCATAGCTAGGTTAGGGTATACAGTGTCCACTACAGTCCTGAAGGACTCATCTGATCTCTGCTGTAAGGACAGCACCCCAAAAAGCCCTTTTTAGGGCTAGAACATCAGTCTGCTTTTTTTTTTTGTTTCTGTGTAATGTAATTGCAGTTAGTTGTCTGCCAGCTTCTATGTCAGGCTCACAGTGGATACCACTCACTCACTGGTGTCACAATAGTTTGCATTTAAAAACAAAAAACTTTTTTCACTGTTATAGATTGAATAGCAGTTAGTTGTCTCAAAGCGGGTGTGTCAGGCTCACAGTGGATACTGTGCCCAGTGCCACCACTCACTCACTGGTGTCACAATAGCTTGCATTTAAAAAGAAAAAACTTTTTTCACTGTTATAGATTGAATAGCAGTTAGTTGTCTCAAAGCGGGTGTGTCAGCCCTACAGCGTGTACTCTGCCAGTTCACAGTGCCACTCATATCTGGTGTCATAATAGTTTGCATTTAAAAACAAAAAATTTTTTTCACTGTTAAAGATTGAATGGCAGTTAGTTGTCTCAAAGCGGGTGTGTCAGCCCTACAGCGTGTACTCTGCCAGTTCACAGTGCCACTCATATCTGGTGTCATAATAGTTTGCAATTAAAAACAAAAAACTTTTTTCACTGTTATAGATTGAATAGCAGTCAGTGTCCTTAAAGCGGGTGTGTCAGGCTCACAGTGGATACGGTGCCCAGTACCACCACTCACTCACTGGTGTCACAATAGCTTGCATTTAAAAACAAAAAACTTTTTTCACTGTTATAGATTAAATAGCAGTTAGTTGTCTCAAAGCGGGTGTGTCAGGCTCACAGTGGATACTGTGCACAGTGCCACCACTCACTCACTGGTGTCACAATAGCTTGCATTTAAAAACAAAAAACTTTTTTCACTGTTATAGATTGAATAGCAGTTAGTTGTCTCAAAGCGTCTGTGTCAGCCCTACATCGTGTACTCTGCCAGTTCACAGTGCCACTCTTATCTGGTGTCACAATAGCGTGCATTTAAAAACCAAAAAACATTTTTCACTGTTATAGATTGAATAGCAGTTAGTTGTCTCAAAGCGGGTGTGTCAGCTCTACAGCGTATACTCTGCCAGTTCACAGTGCCACTCATATCTGGTGTCATAATAGCTTGCATTTAAAAACAAAAAACTTTTTTCACTGTTATAGATTGAATAGCAGTTAGTTGTCTCAAAGTGGGTGTGTCAGCCCTACAGCGTGTACTCTGCCAGTTCACAGTGCCACTCATATCTGGTGTCATAATAGCTTGCATTTAAAAACAAAAAACTTTTTCACTGTTATAGATTGAATAGCAGTTAGTTGTCTCAAAGCGGGTGTGTCAGGCTCACAGTGGATACTTTGTGCTAGTGCCACCACTCACTCACTGGTGTCACAATAGCTTGCATTTAAAACAAAGCTTTTTTCACTGTTATAGATTGAATAGCAGTTAGTTGTCTCAAAGCGGGTGTGTCAGGCTCACAGTGGATACTGTGCCCAGTGCCACCACTCACTCACTAGTGTCACAATAGCTTGCATTTAAAAACAAAAACTTTTTCACTGTTATAGATTGAATAGCAGTCAGTGTTCTTAAAGCGGGTGTGTAAGGCTCACAGTGGATATTGTGCCCAGTGCCACCACTCACTCACTGGTGTCACAATAGCTTGCATTTAAAAACAAAAAACTTTTTTCACTGTTATAGATTGAATAGCAGTCAGTGTCCTTAAAGCGGGTGTGTCAGGCTCACAGTGGATACTGTGCCCAGTGCCACCACTCACCCACTGGTGTCACAATAGCGTGCATTTAAAAACAAAAAACTTTTTTCACTGTTATAGATTGAATAGCAGTTAGTTGTCTCAAAGCGGGTGTGTCAGCCCTACAGCGTGTTCTCTGCCAGTTCACAGTGCCACTCATATCTGGTGTCATAATAGCTTGCATTTAAAAACAAAAAACTTTTTTCTCTGTTATAGATTGAATAGCAGTTAGTTGTCTCAAAGCGGATGTGTCAGGCTCACAGTGGATACTGTACCCAGTGCCACCACTCACTCACTGGTGTCACAATAGCTTGCATTTAAAAACAAAAAAAACTTTTTCACTGTTATAGATTGAATAGCAGTTAGTTGTCTGCTACTGCTGCCAGCTTCTGTGTCAGGCTCACAGTGGATACTGTGCCCATTTGCCCAGTCAGTGCCACCACTCATATCTAGTGTCACAATAGCTTGCATTTAAAAACAAAAAACTTTTTTCACTGTTATAGATTGAATAGCAGTCAGTGTCCTTAAAGCGGGTGTGTCAGGCTCACAGTGGATACTGTGCCCAGTGCCACCACTCACTCACTGGTGTCACAATAGCTTGCATTTAAAAACAAAAAATGTTTTTCACTGTTATAGATTGAATAGCAGTTAGTTGTCTCAAAGCGGGTGTGTCAGGCTCACAGTGGATACTGTGCCCAGTGCCACCACTCACTCACTGGTGTCACAACAGCTTGCATTTAAAAATAAAAATCTTTTTTCACTGATATAGATTGAATAGCAGTTAGTTGTCTCAAAGCGGGTGTGTCAGGCTCACAGTGGATACTATGCCCAGTGCCACCACTCACTCACTGGTGTCACAATAGCTTGCATTTAAAAACAAAAAACTTTTTTCACTGTTATAGATTGAATAGCAGTTAGTTGTCTCAAAGCGGTTGTGTCAGGCTCACAGTGGATACTGTGCCCAGTGCCACCACTCACCCACTGGTGTCACAAAAGCTTGCATTTAAAAAAAAATGTTTTCACTGTTATAGATTGAATAGTAGTTAGTTGTCTCAAAGTGGGTGTGTCAGGCTCACAGTGGATACTGTGCCCAGTGCCACCACTCACTCACTGGTGTCACAACAGCTTGCATTTAAAAACAAAAATCTTTTTTCACTGTTATAGATTGAATAGCAGTTAGTTGTCTCAAAGCTGGTGTGTCAGGCTCACAGTGGATACTGTGCCCAGTGCCACCACTCACTCACTGGTGTCACAATAGCTTGCATTTAAAAACAAAAAACTTTTTTCACTGTTATAGATTGAATAGCAGTTAGTTGTCTCAAAGCGGGTGCGTCAGGCTCACAGTGGATACTGTGCCCAGTGCCACCACTCACTCACTGGTGTCACAATAGCGTACATTTAAAAACAAAAAACTTTTTTCACTGTTATAGATTGAATAGCAGTTAGTTTTCTGCAAGCGTCTGTGTGTCAGGCTCGCAGCGTATACTGTGCCCAATTGCCCAGTGCCACCACTCACTCACTGGTGTCACAACAGCGTGCATTTAAAGGACCACTCTAGGCACCCAGACCACTTCAGCTTAATGAAGTGGTCTGGGTGCCAGGTCCAGCTAGGGTTAACTCATTTTTTCATAAACATAGCAGTTTCAGAGAAACTGCTATGTTTATTAATGGGTTTCAGTAACTGTTTCCTCTCTAACCACTCTCATCCTGCTCCCCCCTTCCTATCAAGCAAAGCCCTTGTGTAACAAAATGGAGATTCACTGTGTTAAATTGGCTGTTAGAGGATCTGCTTCCCTTTCTAACCCTTCCCTCCTTCTTTGTTCAGCAACGGCACTCTCAGGAACTTGCCATGTGTAACAAACTGCTGCTGGAATGTGGGAGGGGGAGTTTCTTGATGATGACATTACATCCTGTAGAGTGGGTTAGACAAGACCTCCTAACATTTAACCAATTGAAGTATATTTTCTGTTATCTATGACTATGCATATGACGTATTTCTGGCTTATAAGGGACTCCCACCCCTCGGAATAAGCACATTACTGAGGTTTTTCATGAACCTGAACTTTGTCCGGTGTGAATTACTATTAGGAAGCGTGCACGCATATACTTATTAATTTGGACAGGGGCAGATATACAAAGATTATCAAACATTTGATTTGATCCATAACACTTTGTCTTATGGAGGTTTCCTATGCCTGACCAACTCTGACCAGCGGAGGAGCAAAGTGTGCTCCATTTCCTGTGGTCAGAGAAATTTTCCCACAATTCTTACCTTTCCTCCATGATCTCGCAATGCCTCTTTTCCGTATTCCTGAACGCCGGCAAAACTATCACATTTCGCCCTTACAGAATACAGTTCATCCATTCCTGTTAGGAATTTTGAATTCCATTCGAATTCCCACAGTATTAGGGAGCTATCTACCAAAAAAGCTGAGAGACCAAGATTGGTCTTTCAGGCAACTTTACTAAATACCAAGTAAAAATTACTTGGTATTTGTAATTAATCTGCATGTCTGTTGTAAAAAAAAAAAAAAGCCCCACCCCCATCCTTCTAAAAAATAGTCCCATGATAAGGCATCTAATGGGGGGGGGATATAGTGTACCCCCCGAGCCCTCACCCATGCCCCACAAGTGGGGCCTATGCAGCTCATGGCAGGTGGGGGCCCTAAATGAAAATGGGGGGGACCTATTGTCCTCCCCCCAAACCCCCACCCATGAGTGGCGGGTGGGGGGTGCTTAGGGGTGGGGGTTGGGGGTATGACAATAGATGCCCCATTTTCATTTAGAACCCCACCTGCCATGGGTGTGGGTTGGGGGGAGGACAATAGGTGCCCCCATCAGGGGTGGGGGCCAAGGGGGAAGACAATAGGTCACCCCCTGTTTTCATTCAAGGCCCCCACCTGCCGCTCAGGTGTGGGAGCTGGGGGGGAGGACAATAGGCCCCCCCATTTTCATTCAGGTCCCCCACCTGATGCTCAGGGGTGGGGAATGGTGGGAGGACAATAGCCCCCATTTTCATTCAGGTTCCACCAATATGTCCCACCATTTTTATTCAGATCCCCCACCCACTGCTCATTGGTGGGGGCAGAGGGGGAGGACAATAGGTGTGTCCCCCCATTTTCATTTAGGGCCCCCACCCTCCATCAGCGGCGGGTGGGGGCCCCATTTAGTTGCATAGTGCCCACTCGTGGGGTTATTTTTTAGAGGGGTCTTTTTTTTTACAACAGTGAGCAGCTACTGGCTGCTCACTATTTAGTAGACATGCTATGCCACGAGTAGTAGATTTTACTCTCCATTATGCTATTGACACCCATATAGTGAGGGAGGACATGGGGGAGTAAGGAAGTGTCAGGAAGCACAGCTCCTTGCCACTTCTATTTTTACATATTACAAGGAGGGAACTGCGAGCCGGTAGTTCCCTCCTTGTAATCAACCAAACGAACGAACGAAGAGGTCTGCGTTCATTTCTTTTGAAATTTCTATTCATTTATTTGTCTTTATGATGAGTGAATGAATAGATTAAATTCCTGTTCAAACGCCCAAGTGTTTAACTGGGCATATTCAGGAATTTCACGACACTGTCTAATGTGGGAAGATGACGTGTCCCACAGACACTTCATCTATCCACACAAAGATGGCGGTGTCCAGGACCAAGATCTGGGCAGAAAATAAAGATAAATAAATAGGTAATATGGAGGGAAATTAGATGTAGTGAATTCAGGAGTGGGGTTCAAAAAAATGGATTCGGCCATGACACTGCCGCTTTAACTATATCATTTATCTTCAAAAATACCCTTTGTATTGCTTTGAGTAAGACCTAAAATAGGTGTAATTACATATAATAACTTTATATACAAAATTGTCTCTTAGAACTTAGTTACATAGTTACATAGCTGAAAAGAGACTTGCGTCCATCAAGTTCAGCCTTCCTCACATATGTTTTTGCTGTTGATGCAAAAGAAGGCAAAAAACTTCTCTGTAGCGCTTCCAATTTTGCAACAAAATAAAAAAAAAATCCTTCTTGACCTCAAAATAGCAGTCAGATGTCTCCTTGGATCAAGCAGCTATTTCCCCACTAATTAGAAATTATATCCCTTTATGTTATGTTTTTGCAAGTATTTATCTAATTTCAGTTTAAACATCTGTATGAACTCTGATAAACCCTCCTCTTCAGGCAGAGAATTCCATATCCTTCTTACTCTTACTGTAAAAAAAAACCTTTTCTTTGCCTTAGATGAAATCTCCTTTCTTCCAGCCTAAATGTGTGACCTCGTGTCTTATGTATAGCCCTGTTTATGAATAGATTTCCAAATAATGGTTTGTACTGGCCCCAAATATTATTCATTTAGTGTACAATAAATTAACTTTTGCATTTCAACATATTGATTATTTTCTTTTTGACGCATATTATATGCGATTGAGTGCAGTATTAATAATAACCTCCATCTTTGACTACTATTCCCTCCCTTTATCTGCATGTTTAATTACTAAATTAGATTTTCTTTTAATTCTTTAATGGTCAATTTTTCATCCCTGACTAAGTTTTCTTTTTCTTTCCTGTTGAAAACATTGTTACATTCATTTAAAACATGTGTCCAAAAACAGGAATATATTCTCATTTTTTTCTAACATAGGTTACATAGTTAGATAGCTGAAAAGAGACTTGCGTCCATCAAGTTCAGCCTTCCTCACATTAGTTTTTTGCTGTTGATCCAAATGAAGGCAAAACAATCTCAGTTTGAAGCAATTTTGCAACAAGCTAGGATTCATCCTTGGGTCAAGCAGTTATTACCCTACATTGAAAGATTATATCCTTGAATATTCTGTTTTTGCAAGTATGCATCTAGTAGCTGTTTGAACATCTGTATGGATTCTGATAAAACCACTTATTCAGGCAAAGAATTCCACATCCTTATTGTTCTTACAGTAAAAAAACCTTTCCTTTGCCTAAGACAAAATCTTCTTTCTTCCAGTCTAAACGCATGACCTTGTGTCCTATGTAAAGTCCGCTTTGTGAATAGATTTCCACACAATGGTTTGCATTGGCCCCGAATATATTTGTATAATGTTATCATATCCCCTCTCAGGCAATGTTTTTCTAAACTGAATAGGTTTAAATTTGTTAACCTTTCTTCATAGCTGATATGTTCCATTCCTTTTATTAATTTTGTAGCCCGTCTCTACACTTTTTCTAGTGCCATAATATCCTTCTTTAGAACAGGTGCCCAAAATTGCACAGCATATTCAATATGTGGTCTTACCAGTGATTTATAAAGAGGCACAATTATATTCTCGTCTCGAGAATGAATGCCTTTTTTCATGCATGACAATACCTTACTGGCCTTGGCCACTGCTGATTGACATTGCACATTGTTGCATAGTTTGTTGTCTGGGTAAAGCTTTGATTTAGGTTTCAAATGTGAATGTATATAACCTGAAGGTTTATCTATTTTCCTATGATTTGGTCTTTCCACATTAATATTTTATCAGTCTTTCTTTTTAAAAAAAAGTTTAATAGTCCTTTTTCTCAAAAACTTTTGAGGATCTATAAATAGTTCAAAATTATTTGGCCCTTTCTGGAGTGCAATTAGCAATCCTTTATTTAAAATTATTAATTGTTTCTCCATCAACTCATGTCTAGAAAGGTTTGAAATACCTTTCACTCTCTCATTGTTTAATTTAATGGATGCACCGGACTGTATATAAACTACCATTTATCATTATTCATCAAGTTACATTTATAGAGTGTATATAGAATACGTTGTACCTATTTTAAGTATATAAGATTTTTTTTCTGTTAACTATTGTATGGTGATTGAATTAACAGAGTGTATACCATTCCGTATATTTTGCAATAGTGGTCCTCTTTTTTGATTTTATCTTTTGTTCTGTTTTTCATTTAGTGTACAATAAATACATTTTTGCATTTCAACATATTGATTATTTTCTTTTTAAATGCACATAATATGCGATTCAGTGCAGTATTAATAGGGATTTATTTGTATATATTATTGAGGTCCTTATGGGGGTTACCTCTAATACCTGCACCACCCTGTAGTTGAGTGTCAACACAATAATTGTAAAATATAGAGGTTATTATCCACAGGAAACTTACAGAATATTGGGGATGAGAATACATATAAAAAACTGAAAAAAGAAACACCCATTAAAAATTAAGTTAAGGGGTCTTTTACAGAATGGTTTAAAAAAAATGAAATAATGGATGAATAAAATTTCCGCGTTTTTTTGGGGGGGGAGGGCGGGGTGGCTGGTATTATAGTGTTAAGCTGGATGTTCGAGTTCGCCGATTTCAGCCGAACTTTGTCAAAAAGTTCGAGTTCGGGCTTGAACTTGACCCGAACCCGTACTTGAACTTGGGCACTAAAATGGCTCTAAAAAAGTCCTGGAAAAGGCTAGAGGGCTGCAAAAGGAAGTAAAATGGGGTAAGAGTAGGACAAGTGCCCTGCAAACAAATGTGGATAGGGAAATAACTTAAAATAACATAAAATACATAAAAATTAAAAATAATAATCTTGAACTAGGAGGAGGAGGTGGATGTGGAGTAGGAGGTTGAGGAGGCAGTGACCATGGCGGTTTTGGTGGAAGCAGCGGTGGCGGAGGTGGAGGAGGTAGCCAAGACTGTTTTATTTGTTTTTTTTATTGGGGTAGCCCCCAAAATATTGGGACATATAAAAAAATAAACATTTGCAACCTGCGGTGCATTTCTTGCAGTCCAATAACACCATCGGGTTTTTAAAACTGTCCGTTTCCACCAGACAGAATGACAGCATTTCAAAGGCCAGGAATTATGAAATGCTGGCATTCAGGGCCAGGGATCGCGGGTGGGTAGGGGGGTACTTCCTCTTTCTCTCCAGTGTTTGGGAGATGGACAGCTGGACGCTTCCATGGGACAATGTGGAGATGCTTGGGGACTGTGATGGATGTGGTGGTGTTGCTGCCACATGCTCTGTTTGCTGGGTGAGGAAGAGGTGGAGGAAGAGGCCGAGACAGCAGAAGCAGGAGGAGCCTGAGACCTTTCTTGGTTTTTGAGGTGCTTACTCTACTGCAGCTCGTGCTTTGCATGTAGATACCTGGTCCTGCAGGTTGTGCTCAGGTTCAGAATGTTTATGCCTCGCTTCAGGCTCTGATTGCACAGAGTGCAAACCACTAGTGTCTTGTCATCAGCACATTGTCTGAAGAACTGCCATGCCAGGGAACTCCGTGGAGCTAGCTTTGATGTGCTCGGTCCCTGGGTGCGGTGGGCAGTAGCAGGAGTACTGTCTAGGGAACGGCTGCTGCGCTTTTGCACCCTGCTCTAGGAGGACGAGGTGGATGTGGAGTAGGAGGTTGAGGAGGCGGTGACCGTGGCGGTGTAGGTGGAAGCGGCGGTGGAGGCGGAGTAGGTATGTTTTTTGTTTTGTTTTTTAATTGTGGTAGCCCCCAAAATATTGGGACATATAAAAAAACAAAGAATAAGTGCACTTGAGAATAACAATGGATGGGTGAGGCCGGTATAAATGTCTATTCTGCACAAGGTACAGACAAGTCTGGTGGGATCCATGCCTGGTTCATTTTAATAAACGTGAGCTTGTCCATGTAGGCTGTGGACAGGCAGCTGTACTTGTCTGTGATAACACCCCCTGCTGTACTAAACACACATTCAGACAATACACTGGCTGCAGGGCAGACCAGCACCTCCAAGGCATAAATGGCAAGTTCAGGCCATGTGCCCAATTTGGAGACCCAGAGGTTGAATGGGGCAGACCCATCAGTCAGTACGAGTAGGCATTTGCACACGTACTGTTCCACCATGTTGCTGAAATGCTGCCTCCTGCTAAGACGCTCCATATCAGCTGGTGGTGCTGGTTGTTGTGGCATGCTGACAAAGCTTTTCCACATTTCAGCCTTGCTAACCCTGCCTTGTGAGGTGCTGGCGGTGCCCCAGCTGCATTGGCGACCTCTTCCTCCTCCTCTGCCTTCGCCTTGTGCTTCCACTGAGCCCCTGGTGTCAGTTGGGAATGCCCTCAGCAGCGCGTCTACCAGTGTGCGCTTGTTGTCGCGCATCTTCCAATCACGCTCCAGTGAGGGAATTAAGGACGACATGTTGTCCTTATAACGGGGATCCAGAAGGGTGGCCACCCAGTAATCAGCACAAGTAAGAATGTGGGTAACTCGGCAGTCGTTGCGCAGGCACTTTGGTGACTCTAGATAAAATCGGGCCGATCACACGTCCCGTGACAGCGACGACGCATTTGAATGTCTGCGGTGACCACGGGTAACGGGGAATCAGGGTTCGATTCCGGAGAGGAAGCCTGAGAAACGGCTACCACATCCAAGGAAAGAATCAGGCGCGCAAATGACCCCCTCCCGACGCGGGGAGGTAGTGATGATAAATAACAATACAGGACTCTTTCAAGGCCCTTTAATTGGAATGAGTACATTTTAAATCCTTTACCTAGGATCTATTGGAGGGCAAGTCTGGTGCAGAGCGACTGACCCGTGCGTGCTGCAGCTGAAACTCCACTATCGCCTGCTGCTGCTCACACAGTATCTCCAGCATGTGCAAGGTGGAGTTCCACCTTGTGGGCACGTTGCATATGAGGCGGTGAGCGAGAAGGCCGAAGATACGCTGCAGCGCAAACAGGCGAGCAGCATCAGGGTGAGAACGCCTAAAGCGCGCACAGCTGCTACAGTGAAACTGCGAATGGCTCATTAAATCAGTTATGGTTCCTTTGATCGCTCCATCTGTTACTTGGATAACTGTGATAATTCTAGAGCTAATACATGCCGATGAGCGCTAGGGGATGGCTGCTCCACTTTTGCATTGTGCTCCCTAGTATTGTGCTATGCTGGTGCCTCTGTGCGACCACCACCTCTTCCTCCAAACTGCACACGTCACTCGCATGACCTTCATTCCATGTGGTCTAGGACCTCATCATCCTCCACAACATCTTCCACCCACGCTTCAACCCTGCCCTCCTTGCCGGTCTGCACACTGCAGAAAGCCACAGCAGTTGGCACCTGTGTATTTCCAGCATGTAAAGTCTGCAAAGGACATGTGGAAATTATTTTAGAATTATATCCAGGCAACAGTTCTCCCTATAAACTGAGCTCTCAGTTTGACTTGTGAGGGTATTGCCCCAGAATTACAATATTGTGTAAGTACCTCGTAGCTATTGATAACTGGTTTAAATATAGCAGCTTGTTATCTGGTAGTTTCTAGTGTAGAAAATATCAATCTGTTTTCTATCACTTAGATCTGTGTAACAAGTGTTGTAGGTGTGAAACAATATTACAAGTGACTGATGTAGTAAATTCGAATCAAAGTTCCATTTGCAAAAAAAAATTCTCGCCCATTGTCTGGCACGTTATTTTGGTGTTTGGTTTTTAGCTTTATAGTTGTGTCTTTACAGAATATAGAAATGTATATCAATGCTTCTGTATATGAAGCGATCACAATAACACTTATTTTTCACTGTTTTAAAAAAGTCTTTAGACTTTCTTGAGAAGCAGTAACTAGCCAGTGTTGCACACATACACCAGATATGAAGTGCATGCCCCAAATGTACTTTTTAGCACCCAAAAAATATGAATTTTAAAAATTGCGCTGTAACAACAGTATTTGACGGTTCTATTTGACTCTCAGATATGAAGTGCACGGCAGGACGTAAATGTACTATTTAGCACCCAAAAAAATGGAATTTTTAAAACTGCTATGTCACAGCAGTATTTGACGGTTCTATTTGACTCTCAGATATGAAGTGGACACCCCAAATGTACTATTTAGCACATACAAAGTGTGAATTTTTAAAACTGCGCTGTAACCACAGTATTTGACGGTTATATTTGACTCTCAGATATGAAGTGCACCGCAGGCTGCAAATGCACTATTTGGCACCCAAAAAAGTAGGATTTTTAAAACTGCTATGTCACAGCAGTATTTGACGGTTCTATTTGACTCTCAGATATGAAGTGCACACCCCAAATGTACTATTTAGCACCTAAAAAATTAGAATTTTTAAAACTACGCTCTAACCACAGTATTTGACGGTTCTATTTAACTTTCAGATATGAAGCGCAGGCCCCAAATGTAGTATTTAGCACCCAAAAAATGTGAATTTTTAAAATTGCGCTGTAACCACAGTATTTGACGGTTCTATTTGACTCTCAGATATGAAGTGCACTGCAGGCTGCAAATGTACTATTTAGCACCAAAAGATTTTAAATTTTTTAAACTTCTATGTCACAGCAGTATTTGACGGTTCTTTTTGACTCTCAGATATGAAGTGCACCGCATGACGCAAATGTACTATTTGGCACCAAAAAAATTAGAATTTTTAAAACTGCTATGTCACAGCAGTATTTGACGGTTCCATTTGACTCTCAGATATGAAGTGCACAACCCAGATGTACTATTTAGCACCTAAAAAATTTGAATGTTTAAAACTGCGATGTAACCGCAGTATTTGACGGTTCTATTTGACTCTCAGATATGAAGTGCAGGCCCCAAATGTACTATTTAGCACCTAAAAAATTTGAATTTTTAAAACGGCGCTGTAACCACTGTATTTGATGGTTCTATTTGACTCTCAAATATGAAGTGCAGGCCCCAAATGTACTATTTAGCATTTAAAAAAATTGAATTGTTAAACCTGCGATGTAACCACAGTAATTGGTTTCTTCATCTAAGTGTTGCTTCTAAGTGTGTGGTTGGAGATATTCTGGAGAGTTTCACAGAAGCTTTAACTGTCTAAGAGATGTGCTAAGAGTTTTCTTTTCTACTGTTACAGGTAAGATTCATCTGTAGGAAAAGGTTACTGATTGCACAAGGTTTGAATTCCTGTTGGTAATTATAAGGCATTTGATTTGATTAGTTAGCTACTTGCTATTGATTGCTGTTTAAATTAGCTATTGTTTGCAAATAAGCAGAGGCCTACCCAGGTGTTAAACATTCCTAGTGGGTGGTGATTTTAGGAGTTATATAATGGTTGTTGTCATTAGCTTGTCTAATATAGCTTGGTTGCTTCATCTAAGTGTTGCTTCTAAGTGTGTGGTTGGAGATATTCTGGAGATAACCTAGAGGTAATCTGAGGTATTCAGGAGGATAAATAAAAAGTTAAAATTCGTTTGATTTACATTATTCTCCTCATTGGAATGGCAGACTTAGTTCAGTGTAATAGTTGTATTTGTTTCACGTTCCACTTTTTGGAGGTTTGGTTGTTGTCTAATCTGTAGACAGTTCTCTATCTTGTGGGAGATTGTATTTTTGAAGTCTGAGATTTGTAAATTATCTAGTGAACAAACTCAGACTGGAACTGCTGCAAAGCCACTGCCGCAGAGACCTACTAGGAATGGCAGATGGATTACTGTAGGATCTGGTAGACTTAGAGTTGTGGATAAAAGGCATATTGCACAGTTTGTTGCTCTACATAATTCATTTTCTGCACTCTCCGAGTGAAATGGTGTTATGGAGAGAGGCACTGAGTCTAGTGGTGTTGTGGAGAGAGGCACTGAGTCTAGTGGTGTTGTGGAGAGAGGCACTGAAGCTAGTGGTGTTGTGGAGAGGGGCACTGAGGCTAGTGGTGTTGTGGAGAGGGGCACTGAGGCTAGTGGCGTTGTGGAGAGAGGCACTGAGGCTAGTGGTGTTGTGGAGACCGGCTTGGAGACTATGGTGAGGTCTAATAGAAAGCAGTTGTTGTTGGGGGATTCCATTATAAGAAGTGTGGAGATGGACAATGATGGTCTTGTGAGGTGTCTTCCTGGAGCTACTGCTCACAGAGACAGGAGACGTATCTGTAATATTGTTAAGCGAGCAAAGCAGGATGGGGAATTTGATGTACTTGTCCATCTAGGGACAAATGACTTGGCATGCAATGAGGTTTCAGAGGTTAAGGAAGTTTTTAGTGTTTTTGCCAGTGATATACGGCAGGTTGCTTCCACACTGTCATTCTCTGAAGTTCTGCCTGTGCATAACACTCAGAACAACAGGCGGATGCGTATTAGGGACTTTAATTTGTGGCTTGGTGAATGGTGTCGGGAGCAAGGATTTGGCTTGATTTCTCATGGTAGCTCTGTTTAGAATGGAAATAACCTGTGCAAAAAAGATGGTTTGCATCTCAAAAGGGAACAAAAGGTTTTGCTAGGATGTATTTAAACTAGGAGGGGGGGCAAAAGAGTGATAAAACATCAATCCAATTGTCCCCCAAAACATGGACAGAAGGTGCTTTATAAGCCTTCCCCCGCCCTGCAGAGCTCAGTCTGCGCGGAGCCCTCCATGGGTGAAGATGAATTATTTTTTTGCGCTCTGGTTTTTTTCTTTTTCGTCCGTTTTTTTTTTTTTGCGCTCGGGATTTTTATTTTATTTTCAATTCGACGGTTATGATGGTTTTTTATTTGGCCTTTTTTGGGGCTGAAAAATGAAGATTTGAGAAAAAAGAAGATGTCGAATGGTAAGTTTACTTTTATTTTACAGGTTAGTTATTTTATTCCCCCCTCACTATTTTTTAGGGTGGGGGGGTAGGTAGGGACTTTTTATTTGGGGGTGGGTGGGTGACTAGGGGCTTGGGGGGGGAATTTACTTAGGGCTGGGGGGGAGGACGGTAGGTCCCCCCCTCATTATCTTTGTGGCCCCCACCCGCCGCCCAGGGGTGGGGGCCGGGGGGGGGAGGACAGTAGGTCCCCCCTCATTATCTTTGTGGCCCCCACCCACCGCCCAGGGGTGGGGGCCGGGGGGAGGACAGTAGGTCCCCCCCCTCATTAGTCTATATGGCCCCCACCCGCCACGCAGGGGTGGGGGCCGGAGGGGCAGTAGGTTCCCCCCCTCATTATCAATATGGCCCCCACCCGCTGCGCAGGGGTGGGGGCCGGGGGGGGGCAGTAGGTCCCCCCCTCATTATCATTATGGCCCCCACCCGCAGCACAGGGGTGGAGGCGGGGGGACAATAGGTCCCCCCCTTATTTTTCATTTTAGGGCCTCCACCCACCGCTCAGGGGTGGGGGCCATGGGGGACAATAGGTCCCCCCCTTATTTTTCATTTTAGGGCCCCCACCCACCGCTCAGGGGTGGGGGCCGGGGGGGGACAATAGGTCCCCCATTATTGTTATTAGGGCCCCCACCCACCGCTCAGGGGTGGGGGGCGGGGGGGACAATTGGTCCCCCCCTTATTGTTATTAGGGCCGCGGGGGGGACAATAGGTCCCCCCCTTATTGTTATTAGGTCCCCCACCCACCGCTCAGGGGTGGGGGCCGGGGGGGACAGTAGGTCACCCCCTCATTATCTTTATGGCCCCCACCCGCCGCCCAGGGGTGGGGGCCGGGGGCCGGGGGTGGGGAGGAGAGTAGGTCTCCTCCCCCCCCTTCAACCAGTAAGAGTCCCTGTGGGTTTTAAAATTCGCCTGCCCATTGAAGTCTATGCCGGGTTCGTCGGGTTCGCGAACATTTGCGGAAGCTCGCGTTCGCCATTCGCGAACCGAAAAATTCACGTTCGCGACATCACTATCATTCAGATGTTCATTGGCAAATTTCAGATAGGCCTGTACATGTCCTTTCTCGAGCAGGGGGACCTTGCAGGCGCTACAGGATTTCAGTCCTTTACGGCATAGTGTGTTACCAATTGTTTTCTTGGTGACTATGGTCCCAGCTGCCTTGAGATTATTAACAAGATCCTCCTCTGCAGTTCTGGGATAATTCCTCACTGAATGATTCAGAGGATAACTGGGTTAAAGTGTTTTGGTCAGATGAGATCAAAATCAATGCAGTGTTTTATACGCTTCCTGATGCTGGTTGTCCACGGCATGGCATTGTCACATACTCATACATTTATTTATTAATTAAATATTTTACCAGGAAGGATACATTGAGATTCCTCTTGTTTTCACGTATGTCCTGGGTCCACTAAACACTGCATTGTTACAATAGGATACAATATTACAAAAAATACAAGATATAAACATTACATATAGACATATATACACAG
>OW240914.1:13807926-14007873 GCA_933207985.1 Pelobates cultripes | reverse complement strand
TGTGGTGTAGCAAGCAGCTTTATAGGAGGTGGTTTCCCTGCAGAGGCTGTGTGTGGTCTAGCAAGCAACTTTGCAGGGAGGGGGGTTTCTGTGGTGCCGTGTGTGGTGTAGCAATCGGCAGTACAGGGACGGGTAAATGTGTTGTAGCCATAAATGCCCTTTGGGTTCTTGTTTGCAATAAATGTAAAGTTGTGTCCTGATGTTTGTCTCCTTTCTCTTGTATTCTTTTGATGAGATAAGTGTTTAGGCACGCACAGGGTTAACCTCCATGACTTCAGCTCTGTTTGTCTCTCCCCCCCTCCTGCAGCTCTGTTTGTCTCCCTCCTTCCTCCCCCTCTTCCCCTGGCCTCCGCTCTCTGTCTCTCTCCCTGTCATTCCTCCCAGCCTCTCTTTCTCTCTTGTGATGGGGAATTGGTCATGAGCTTGCGAAGGACTGGCTAGCCTGTGATATAGTGAGGGAGAGGGAGGGGGAAGAGGTAGTGAGGGGCAGTGAGGAATGTAATTGATTTGTGGTTTGATTGTATATGTATTTTGAACCTTCTGGTGCATATGTCTCCTGTATGCAAAACATGTAAAGTGTAACATATAAGTCTACGTCTTGTCACTCTCCTCTTCTATCTTCTATCCTAACGAGAGAAGTGTTGGTCACGCACTGCTCACTATGCTCCAGTCTGTGGCCACCTCAGGTGGGCGCACCAAGTGACTAGTCTACATTTTAGGAAGACACACGCACTGTAGACATTCCTTTCTCCTGTCTGTCTCTATCTTGTGACAACTTGTGAAGAGGTAGGAGAGGAAGTGAGTAAGAGGTTATTAGAAAAAATACAACAGAAACCTCAATAAACTCATCTTCTGAATTACGCTTTTTAGATTTATTAAAGGTAGGGTCTCCTTCTCTCTCCTGTGCTGGTTGTGTTATGGATAGAAATTATTGTTAGTAAAATATCTATTTACTGTATATGAGAGGATGGGTGAGGAGCATGCAAAGCTCACGTTTATTACAAGACATTAACAGCCCTTATGGCTGTGACTGCCCCCCAGACAGGCTAATAGCCACCAGCAAGTAGAAAATGCTGGAATTGTGGTAGAAAGAGCAAAAAATGGGGCACAAGAGAATATCGAGAACAGGCAGCAGCTGAAATAACCTGCCCTTCGGTGGTTCCCCACTCATTTTTCAAGCTGGTTTTAGCTCATCTTGTGCCATTACAGAAAGAACATCTCTGAAACATATCAGACTGGTCCCACCCATACGGGCAGTCCAGATCCGAAATGCCAGCAAGTTTCCTCTGCACGAGAAACACAGCAACCCCAGATGATCATTTCAGCCTTGTTAGGCATCATCAGTGAGGCATAGCTGATATCTCTCTAGGGACCTTGAGCAAGAGGTCCACGTCTGGATTAACCTTTAAACTTATTGAGAGCAAAAAACGGGGTGCAAGAGAACACTGAGAACAGGCAGCAGCTGAAATAGCCTGCCCTTCGATGGGTCCCCACTCAGTTCTCAAGTTGGTTTTAGCTCATCTTGTGCCATTACAGAGAGAATATCTCTGAAACATATCAGACTGGTCCAGGATTGAAGCCATTGCCTTAGCAAACTGACTAGGAGAGTGAGAATGGTGTATATGGGATGTTGGTTGTATGGGTCTTGCAAAGCTTGGGTGTAGTAAGGCGGTGGGAGATGGGTTGTATTAATCTATACTAACCAATAAAGTACTAAAGCACAGATGCTGTGCTTGGGTAATGCTAATTTAAAGTATATTTTTCTATGGACAGCTTTATGGGCTGTTAAATGCAATTGTTTTCAGATGTCTTATTTATTTTGCCAGTTTTATTTTCCAAATTTGAATACCTAAGTATAGTTTAGACACTGATCTCTGGTACAAAATAGAGACTGATAATGTTGTGTAATTTAGATTTTTAGTTTGGTAATTTATTTAAAGTTTAGTATTTCATTTTGCAAAGGATAATGCTTTCTTCCATGTACCCCTTGACCCCTCATGTCAATATCTGTTTGCCTTCACCCATGACCGTCAAAATTACACCTGGACTGTCGTGCCTCAAGGGGCTCAAAACTCTCCTAGTCAGTTTGCAAAGGCAATGGCTTCAATCCTGGACTCATGGCAAATGTCTCACCCTGATGTGGTCTTGTTCCAGTATGTGGATGACCTCCTCCTCTGTGCTGCTGATCTCCCTAATGCTGAGCGTGATTCAGAGGATCTACTCTGTTATCTTGCTGAACAAGGATGCAAGGTGAAAGGAGTTTCAGCTATCTATCCTCCCAAAGCACAGATGCTTTCTTGGGCCTAATCTCCTACTGCAGAGCATGAATTTCAGAGGCATCCATCCCCATGCAACCACTCTATGATGCCCTAAAGACTGAACCATTTCCTCTGTCTCCTGAGGCCTTGTCCTGCTTCTTTGCCTTACAATGTGCCATTTCACTGCCGCAGCTCTGGGCCTACCAGATTATCAGAAGCCCTTCAAGTTGTTCGTGTCTGAAAGACAAGGTCATGCCTCCCCCGTCTCACATGAAACTCAGCCTTTCCCTCACTGCACCATGTGGTACAGAAATACTCCAGGACCCAAACCCCACTAAGAAAAAGACCTATTCCAGCAGGTGGAGGTACCATAACAGATCTGTTCTGTGACACCAAAGGCAACTGTCTAGCCTTAGTCCTCTTGCCTCCAGAGGTAGGTCACCTATATCACCACTGGGACTTAGCTGTCCCTCACATCTCTTTCGTCAAGTCCCCACAGACTTCATGGAAAGAACTTGGCCCATTGGCCAAAGCTTGGAGCACTGCAGACCAGATCCAGCTCTCTGAGGAGGGTGTCACCAAGTGACACCTGAATTGCAAGACAACTGGCTATCCCCCCACAGACCAAGATCCAGAAGCACCTCATGATTGTTTCGAACAGATTAAAATGGAAATACATCTCCCAACTGTGCATGAAGCTGCCCTACAAGAACCTGACCTCACTCTGTTTGTGGATTGCTCCAGATATGCTGATGAACAAGGAAGATACCATACTGGATATGCTATCACCACAGTGGATGAAGTACTTCAAGCATCCCCACTTCCCCCATCCATGTCTGCACAAAAAGCTGAGCTGCAAGCTCTCACCACAGCGTGCAAGATCTCTGAAGGAAGACGTGCCAATATCTACACTGTGTCAAGATATGCATTAGGCGTGTCACATGACTTCAGACTAATCTGGAAGACAAGAGGATTCCTCACAGCAACTTGCACACCAGTTAAGCACAGCGCGGCTATCAAGGAACTGATTGATGCCCTACTCCTCCCTTAAGTAGAAGCCATACTGAAGGTAAAGGCTCACGGAAGACTGAACTCAGAGGAAGCACAAGGCAACTATCTAGCTGATCAAGCTGCCAAACAAGCTGCGCATGCACCAAGGGAAGTGGACAGAAGAGTGTCCGCTGAAGAAACTCACATATTTACTATGCAGACCCTACCCATGGATCTCAAGGTCCTGAAGGAACAACAAGCAGCTGCTGATCCTGAAGAAATTCAAAGCTGGAAACAGAAAGGGGCAACCCTTAAAGAGGGGCTGTACTCTCAAGTTCTGTTTACCCAAGAACATGTACTGTGGACCCATGGAACAGTGTCCAGTGGGCCCATGGAACATCACACCTGTCCAAGACCCTCATGAACTCCCTGATCAACAAATACTCTGAAGAACCAGGGATTACCTCTCGGACCAACAGTTACTGCAGATCCTGCACCATCTGTGCCAAATGCAACCCAGGCAGAATGGAAAAAGTTCCCCCAAAGCATCTAGCCAAACCTCACTATCCCTTCCAGAGAAACCACGTTGACCTTATTCAAATGCCAGAGAGTTGCTGGTTCGAATATGCACTAGTTATAGTAGATATGTTCTCAAGGTATATATGCAAATGGATGGCTGCATATATTACATTTTCAAAAATGTAAAATTTGGAATAGCAGTCTAAAAGAAAACCTCCAAACCTCCTGCAGCATTACATTCGCTCTTCCTCGCGTTGTCTCCACCCTAGATGTTTTAATCCCGTGTCATAGTGTTCAGGAACAAAACAAACTCCATTCTCTTTAATATTTTTATTAGTGATATTGCAGAAGGTCTTGATGTTAAGGTATGTCTTTTTGCTGATGATACTAAGATATGTAACAGGGTTGATGTTCCAGGAGGGATAAGCCAAATGGCAAATGATTTAGGTAAACTAGAAAAATGGTCAGAATTGTGGCAACTGACATTTAATGTGGATAAGTGCAAGATAATGCATCTTGGACGTAAAAACCCAAGGGCAGAGTACAGAATATTTGATAGAGTCCTAACCTTAACATATGAGGAAAGGGATTTAGGGGTGATTATTTCTGATGACTTAAAGGTAGGCAGACAATGTAATAGAGTAGCAGGAAATGCTAGCAGAATGCTTGATTGTATAGGGAGAGGTATTAGCAGTAGAAAGAGGGACATGCTCATACCATTGTAAAGAACACTGGTGAGAACTCACTTGGAGTATTATACACAGTACTGGAGGCCAAATCTTCAGAAGGATATTGATACTTTAGAGAGAGTTCAGAGAAGGGCTACTAAACTGGTTCATGGATTGCAGGATAAAACTTAACAGGAAAGGTTAAAGGATCTTAACATGTATAGCTTGGAGGAAAGACGAGACAGGGAGGATATGATAGAAACATTTAAATATATAAAGGGAATCAACACAGTAAAGGAGTAGACTATATTTAAAAGAAGAAAAACTACCACAACAAGAGGACATAGTCTTAAATTAGAGGGACAAAGGTTTAAAAATAATATCAGGAAGTATTACTTTACTGAGAGGGTAGTGGATGCATGGAATAGCCTTCCAGCTGAAGTGGTAGAGGTTAACACAGTAAAGGAGTTTAAGCATGCGTGGGATAGGCATAAGGCTATCCTAACTATAAGATAAGGCCAGGGACTAATGAAAGTATTTAGAAAATTGGGCAGACTAGATGGGCCGAATGGTTCTTATCTGCCGTCACATTCTATGTTTCTATGCTTACAACATTTTGAAATTATTTTCCTGGGAACTAGGAGCTTGATTAAAATACTAAAGGTATTGCAAATATATATCTGGAAATTACATTTGCAACAATCTCCATATATTTATTTATCTCTCCTTATTAGAACTAAATAACACTGATCTATTGAAATAATGTACGGTGTTAGTCATCATAGAAGTGGTTGGGAATATTTATATATGTTTTTGAATAACTGGACTTGGATTCAGTTTTTGTTGCTCACTATTTGTCCTTATTTTATATTGTTTTCACAAGTGTATTGAAAACACTATATTGTGCAGCATTTACACATGTTTTATTTATGACATGATTTTAAAACTTCAACACAGTTAATTAGGTTTTATTTCCATAAATTGTTTTGCTTTTCTCAGAAGGTTTGTTGCCATCATAAACAACAGTATTCTTTAGAGACCTGTAATATTGCTATATCATTCTGAATAGAATTGTATATAATAAGTCACACCATACTTATTAAGACTTGGTACATAGGATTTTTGCAAACACTAATTAATAGTTATTATGAAAATAATCTAAATGCTAACTAAGCAAGGAGGACATGAGCTTACCTAAAAGTCTAACTTTTGAAGAAGTAAGTAACATTTTACTTTTATAATCTAAAGAAATACTTGGACTCTTACAGCATATTCAGAGCTGGTGATATAGCTTAGTGGTCAGCGCATTTAATCCCAGTGTGACATGTCATGATTCCCTTTTATTCCAGAAGTTTTGTCCTTAAGGGGTTAAATATAAATGTGTAAACTGACAAATTTTTACTTCAATTCCTTCTTCCAAATGATTTGCATGTTGGAGTTCTTTTTCCAAGAATATAAGAAATGAAGTACTTGTTTTACAGCAAGAAAACTAAACTACTTTGTCTTAAACTACTTATTTCCCAAAATCATATATAAAAAAAAATGTTATTTTCATTTACTTTACAAAATAAAATGTAGTCCATAAAGCCTCACTGAGCTCTTTTTTCTACTCTTGTGATGATTGCTATCTGCAGAGGAACACATTTAAAAAGTCAGCAACACTCAGCCTTCCAAATAGTAAAGGAAGAGTTAGTCGGTGATGCTATTCCTACAGTCATGTATGGGAGAGGAGTGAATGTGCTCTCCCATTTAATTGATGAGATTAAAATGGAATTTCAGAGATTAATTAAAAAAAATAATTTCTGAGCATTATACTCAACTGCAAACATTCTTTTTACATTCTGTTAGTGTTTATTAGTGAACTGTACTGCAAGTGATGCCTTCAGGGTCATTAGAAATACATATAAGCAGGCTATTTTACCATTATTATTTATCTATTTTGTCACGCTTACTATATGTTAAAAAAAAACATGTGAAATAAGTAAGTAAAAGATATTAAATACTGACTAAAAATGTCCATGCTCATAATTCTGAAATAAAAAAATAAAAAAATAATGTAAATTTTACATTATTTCAAATTTCGAGTGTCTCTGAAAAACAATTGGTTCACAAATTTGTTCTTATCAAAAATTACCCTGGTTTACAAATGTTTTGGATTTTTTTTTCCGAACAAAAGTGTTCGGTAGTGAAATGGTAAAGATTTCAAATCAGCTTCAATACAACGTCTTACAATATATTTATTAAAGTTCAGGAAACAGAGTGAAAACAGTTAATATAATTATTAATTAACAGAAAAGAAATCAGATTCCCTTTTTGGATTCAGGAATCTTTATATTTATAAGGCAAACTTGAAATTCAAAATGCCTTCAGTTAAATCAACAGCTGCAGCAATATGTGACATATTACATTTGTTTTACCAATGTTTTTTTTTTTTACTAAAATTACTTATTATGTTGTTGTGTTATCATGTTTTAACTGCTAATTCCTATCTACATGATCTATTCACTAACATTGTGTATGAGACTTGACCTGCAGAAAGTAGCACAAAATGTTTATAACACAAACATATCTGCAGTTTGTAATAAATGTCTAAAACAGAAATATATATTAAAAGTAACATTGGTTTGATTTGTATTATCAATACAAAGCATTCTGCAATATAACATATCTGTTATTCTTGCATTACCAGGTATCTTGTGAAAGGAATATATCCTTGGTAACCACGATTCTGCTTCTTGGTTTTCCGAATCTTCATGGCTTCAGAATTATACTCTTTTCATTGATCTGTATAATCTACTGTGTGACACTATGTGGAAATATTCTTATTCTTGCTTTGGTGTCTTTCAGTAAAAACCTTCATTGTCCAATGTATTTTTTTCTTTCACAGCTGTCTATATCAGACATGATCTTGACCACTGTCATTTCCCCTAATATGCTTCACATTATTCTCAAAAATGGAGTCAGCCTGTCTCTCACCAGCTGCATTGTTCAATTTTATTTCTTTGGTGCTTCAGAAATTTCTGAAACTCTTCTTCTGACAGTCATGTCTTATGACAGGTATCTGGCCATATGCAGTCCGTTGCATTACAGCACTATGATGGACAATTCACTTTGCCTAAAACTCATCATCATGTCTTGGTTGATGAGTTTATCTCTCACACTAGTCAATACAGTGACCATTTCTCAACTAGTCTTCTGTGAGCAAAACATAATTGACCATTTTTTCTGTGATCTTTCTCCCCTTTTAAAACTCTCATGTTCTGATACTAATATAGTTGAGATAGAATCAAGTTTTCTATCTGTACCGATTCTTATTTGCCCATTCCTAATCATTATGATATCCTATATTTACATTGTACTTACCATCTTGGACATCCCATCAATGAGTGGGAGAGAAAAAGCATTCTCCACTTGCAGTTCTCACCTGACGGTTGTGTGCATATTCTTTTTGACACTCATAAGTGCTTATGTTGTTCCAACAAGAGGACATTCTTTGACCATAAGCAAAGTCCTCTCTTTGTTGTACACAGTGGTTACCCCACTACTTAACCCAGTCATATATAGTCTGAGGAACAAGGATATTAAAGAAGCCTTTGAGAAATGTGTCAGCAAAATAAAGGACTTACATTTATTATATTAAGTATGTGAGCGATGACATTATATTAACACAGAATTATGCTTTTTATAAATCATTACTCTACATTCTAACTACTCTAAACTAGATCAACTGTGAGATAAGTCTGACTATCTAGATTTAAAGAGAAAGTAGGATATTAAAGTAGCCTTTGAGAAATGTGTCAGCAAAATAAAGGACTTACGTTTATTATATTAAGTATGTGAGCTGATGACATTATATTAACACAGAATTATGCTTTTTATAAATCATTACTCTACATTCTAACTACTCTAAACTAGATCAACTGTGAGACAAGTCTGACTATCTAGATTTAAAGAAAAAATACGATTTCATAAATAATACATTTATACTAATTAATAGTATCAATAAAATTAATGAATCTAAAAATCATATTTCAGAAACTTTATATAATTTCACTTATTGTATGTGGGAATTATATATATTATAAAATAATTTTTTTCCAGAATATTTTTTTTTTAGATTTTTTATATTTTTCTACTTTTTATTTAGTACAACCACACTTACACTGATCAACCAATACATTAAACTCAAAATCAAGGTTTCCCAGCATGCCTTCTACCTATAATGCATCCTATCTTCCCTAAGTAAATGACACATACGCACCTGGCCATCCATCTGATCTAAAATAAAATGTGATTCATCAGACCAGGCAACTTTCTTCTTTGCTGACACCTATGTCCCATTTGAAAGTGTTTTTGATGCTGGACAGGGATCATCATGGGCACTCAGACAAGTCTGCAGCTACACAGCCACATATGCAGCAAACTGTGATGCACCATGTGTTCTGACACCTTTCTATCATGGTGCATTAGCTCTTGTATGTTTAGAGCAGACAAGCTAGCCCTCACTCCACATGTGAATCAATAAGTCTTGGGCACCCATGTCCTTGATGCCAGTTTACTGGTTGTCCTTAATTCCACCTCTTATGGTAAGTACTAACCACTGAATACCACATAAACCCACAAGACTTTCTGTTTTGGAGATTATCTAACCCAGTCATCTCGCCATGACGATTTGCTTGCAATTTTTTTCTGCTTCCTACACATGAAATTCAACAAATGACTGTTCACCTGCTGCCTAATCTATCCCACCCCTTGACAGGTGCCATTGTAATGATATAATCAATGCTTTTCACTTTATTTAGCAGTGGTTTTAATGTCGTGACTGATCAGTGTACGTTGTATAGGTAGGATTTTGTTATGTGAAATGCATGTTTTTGCAGTTTTGTCTGTAATACATTGAAAAAGCTGGACATTTGCAAATCTTGAAGACAATGTCTGGATTATGCAGTCCATGTGCTCCAGGTGAGATACTTTATTCATTTTGTGAATTATCCTAATAGAATTAAAGCTAAGACATGCTTATTTGATCATATGTCTTGAGAAAAGGAACATTTTAAATCCATTTAAGTGTTTCTCCCAAGGTGAATGGGGAAAGTTTCAGACTAACATATACAGTATCTAATATTAAAAAAATCTTGAATAGTTATGTGAAATGCATGTTTTTGCAGTTTTGTCTGTAATACATTGAAAAAGCTGGACATTTGCAAATCTTGAAGACAATGTCTGGATTATGCAGTCCATGTGCTCCAGGTGAGATACTTTATTCATTTTGTGAATTATCCTAATAGAATTAAAGCTAAGACATGCTTATTTGATCATATGTCTTGAGAAAAGGAACATTTTAAATCCATTTAAGTGTTTCTCCCAAGGTGAATGGGGAAAGTTTCAGACTAACATATACAGTATCTAATATTAAAAAAATCTTGAATAGTATGTAACATGTGCATTTCAGTTGCCTAGATGATCATCATCATTATCATCAATATTTTATTTGTTTTTATTAATTGTGTAAATAACTATTTAATATGGAGGCAGTATGCCAAGTTTTAGAAAAATTCAGAATTAAGCAAATCAAATCAAATGGTCTACTAAAGAACTTTATTAATAACATTTGCTGAGATGATTTTGTTCATGACAGATACATTTCAGACGTGTGTGTGTGTGTTTGTTTTTTCCTCTTTTCAAAGTACTTAGGAATATTAGGGGCCCCAATCTTGAACATTGTGTTGGAATTCATTACAGGGGTATATCAAAACAGCAGACTAACACAATTATCATTTTTCCCATCATAGAAGGAAATCCATTAAGCAACATATACAGACACTTGCCTTGCAATATGTCCTTCCCTCATGATTCATTTTTAGCAGAAACATAACCCTTTGTACCATTAATGCAGGCCTATATTGAAGGAGCAGCTGACATTAGGTTCACTGCACCTCCCAGCACATAGCATGCCTTCTTCTCCTTGACAGAGTCCTGGTGAAAGCCAAAATGCTTCCTCCTGTGATTCTCTGCAGGTCACAGGTGCCTCCTCCCAGGACCCTACTAAACCTTACACTAGAGAGAGTCCTAGAAGCATTTCCCAAGTAAGTGGATTAATCGCATAAGACCAGGCAATAGTTTGCTAAAGTAGAACCTGTAATGAATGCGGTAATTTGACATTGTGCCAGACTTATACAATGTATGATCATATGCTGTAACTAAACCCCCTTTATGTTTGCCTAGGTTATGCATTTTAAAATAAACTATTACATTCTGTGAACTTTGAAATAGCTGTTTAGTGGATAGAGGAGTATGTTGGATCATGTTTGTTTGTTAAATATATAATTTCTCTTTCAGTGTATTTTGATATATATTGATAACCAAATAGTATGAATGAAATTACACATATAGGTTTTTTTTTTTATTATTATATATATATATATATATATATATATATATATATAATATCTATGTCATTTCATTCTAAGTGTATTTTGATATTAATATACAGTTGTGTTCAAAAGTTTGCAAACCCTGGCAGAAATTGTGAAATGTTAGCATTGATTTTAAAAACATGACTAATCATGCAAAAAAACTATTATTTTATTGAAGGATCATGTAAAGCCATTTATTATCACATAGTTGGCTCTGTTTTAAATCAGAATGATAACAGAAATCACCAAAAAGTTCCTGATCAAAAGTTTATATACCCTTGAATGTTTGGCCTTGTAACAGACACACAATGTGACACAAACAAGTTTAAATGGCAATTAAAGGTTAATTTCCCACACCTATGGCTTTTTAAATTGCAATTAGTGGCTGTGTATAAATAGTCAATGAGTTTGTTAGCTCTCACGTGGATGCACTTAGCAGGCTAGATACTGAGCCTTGGGGAACAGAAAAGAACTGTAAAAAGACCTGCGTAACAAGGTAATATAACTTTATAAAAATGGAAAAGGATATCAAAAGATATCCAAAGCTTTGAAAATGTCAGTAAGTGCTGTTCAATGACTTATTAAGAAGTGAAAAATTTGTGGACCGCTTGATGCCAAGCCAAGGTCAGGTAGACCAAGAAAGATTTCAGCCATAATTGCAAGAAGAATTGTTTGGGATACAAAGAAAAACCCACAGGTAACTTCAGGAGAAATGCAGGCAGCTCTGGAAAAAAAGACGGTGTGGTTGTTTCAAGGAGCACAAAATAGCGATACTTGAACAAACATGAGATACATGGTCGAGTTCCCAGAAACAAGCCTGTGCTGCATCAATGTCACAAAAAAGCACAGTTACAAAATGCTCGATAACACCTTGACATACCTCACAGCTTTTGGCACACTGTGGTTTGGAATGGTGAGACCAAAATAGAGCTTTATGGTCACAACCATAAGCACTATGTTTGGGAAGGGGTCAACAAGGCCTATAGTGAAAAGAATACCATCCCTACTGTGAAGAATGGTGGTGGCTCATTGATGTTTTGGGGAGTGTGAGCTCTAAAGGCAAGTTGAATGCAGCATGTTATCAGAAAATACTGGCAGACAAATTGCATTATTTTGCTCTTGGACTTTCCAGCATGACAATGACCTTAAGCAGAAGGCCAAGTTGACCCTCCAGTGGCTACAGCAGAAAAAGGAGAAGGTTCTGGAGTGGCCATCACAGTCTCCTGACCTTAATATCAACGAGCCACTCTGGGATGATCTCGAATGTGCAGTTCATGCAAGACAACCAAAGATTTTGCATGAACTGGAGGTATTTTGCCATGACTAATAGGTAGCTATACCACCTGTAAGAATTAGGAGCTCCATAGACAACTATTACAAAAGACTGCACGCTGTCATTGATGCTAGAGGGAGCAATACATAGTAGTTAGAGTTAAGGGTATGCAGACTTTTGAAGAGGGTTAATTTCATTTTTTTTTCTTTGTTGACATGTTTTATTTTATGATTGTGCCATTCTGTTATAACCTACATTTGTGTATGAAACCCATAAGAAATAAAAGAAATGTGTTTTGCCTGCTCACTCATGTTTTCAGGGTAGTCAAACTTTTGATATATATGTATATATATATATATATATATATATATATATATATATATATATATATATATATATATATATATATATATATATATATATATATATATATATATACTTCCGAGCTCTAAGAAAGTCCCCTAGGCTGCTAAAAAGTAAAAAAAAAATTAAATAAATATATTATACATATATATGTAAAATATATATTATAAAATAATTAAAGCATTTTATAATTTATTATACATATATAATGCATATATATGATTTCATTATAAGATACATATATAGCTCAAAATACACTTATCATGAAATCATATATATGTATAATATATTATAAAATGCTTTAATTATAATATATTATACATATATAGAAAATAAAAGTGTATGTGTGCATATGTTTTAAGGCCATTTGGCCTGTATTTGTGGGAGGGGCTTAAATTAATTCACTCCCCTATATAAGGGACACCCCTTACCTGACTCATATCGCTTGAGGTCAGCATCAGAATGATTTCCACTTCCGGGTCATCCAGACGCCATTTTACCTGATTACTCCATGAGGTTTTCTAAGCTGAGCTGTGTCAGGAATTCAGCCACAGGCTTTTCCGGCCTACCACCTTCTTTCTTCAATCTATCGCTGTGGATGGTGTCCAAGTGACTCACAAACCGTAAGTCGACCTACCCGTTACGCCAGGCATCAGTCCCACGGCACCATGCACGGGTCAGGTCCTCACTTTACGGCTGCATTTTGTCTAAATCTGTCCTAAAACCATTGCATGTCATGCATATCATTCGTTTAAATTCACTTGTTTATATCTGTCACTGGCTCATTTCGAGCATTAGCATACTCCCAAACGGGAACACATTCTGTTTCAATTGCCTAAACATACTAGGCAATTCTGTGCGTGCATTTCGAATCTCACTGCTCGTTTCGTTTTGTTTCCCTGACATACCAGGCTCACGGTTTGTGCAATTTTCTACCAAACGGGAACTAGTTCATGCATTTACTATTGTACTACACACACGCTTCGTGCGTTTACAACCCACGAACAGAACTTTGGTTTGTTACAATGACTGTTATTAAGCTATTATGTTCACTTATTGTATATTGTCAAACGGGCACTTTGTTTCCCTGTCACACAACTATAATGCTGGGGCATAGCTCACAAACAATGTTTCACATAAACCACACTGACCCCTACAGGTCACTCTCAAAATCTCACATTAACCTTGCATTTGGATTAACCCCTTAAGGACCAAACTCTGGAATAAAAGGGAATCATGATATGTCACACAAGTCATGTATCCTTCAGGGGTTAAAGGGTATTTTACCATACAATCAGCATTTCTGACCCCAACTGGTCAACAGCAAAACTGTCTTCACATGTCATATACAATTACTAGCCAATATAAATTACACATAAGATTTGTTTTAAACATAACCATAAACTATGAATTAAACTCCAACACGGGCTCAACTTCAGGTTTAATTCACAATAGTTTACATTTCACATTAAGACTAACAGTGGTTCTATCAACACTGCCACCTACAGGTCTGTCAAGTACATTGACAATTTTCATGGGGTTTTACAAACACCAAAACACTGACCCCTATAGGTCAACAGACAAACAACATTTCACATACCAATCAGTATCAACTACACTGCCACCTATAGGGCACTCGGCAGATCTCCAGTGCACTTGCATTTTGCAACTCCATGTTCACTTGCCATTCAATAAGGCATACAACAATTCACATAGCAAGCAGTATATCAATATCTGTTATAAATACACATATTATTACACAGTAGCACACGCATCTGTATATACGTAACTGGTAATATGGTTCACATACATACGGCACTTAATGGGTTAAGATTGATACATATTTAACCAGTATGGATATGATGTTTAATATTTACATATCACGGCACTTTACTTTCACATATACTGTATGTTTTAAGATAAGCTTGGACTATGCCATATTTCCTTATGCCATACGATTTTATCCATTCAGGTTACAGTTACTACTAAAAAACCTATACGGATTGTCAGGTTCAATACCATACTACCAGGTACGTACACCTGCTCACGTAGTTATCCATCTCTTACCTTCCCTGGAATAGTAATAGTGTACTGGCAATTAGGGTTCTAGGGCCCAATAGGTATTACCCCCTTTTTTCTCTGCATTATGCTTCGGTTAGTGGTCCCGCGAGGCCTTACGGCTTAGCTAGCCAGCCGGTACAAGACCCCTGGGTACAAATATATAATTGCAATCTTTATTGTTATTTAAGTATTTCTCAAAAAGATGGTAAAAAATCACCTCTTCCTAGCACCACGGCTAGAAGTGATACACCTTCATCTCTTACCTTCCCTGGAATAGTAGTAATGTACTGGCAATTAGGGTTCTATGGCCCAATAGGTATTACCCACTGTTTTCTCTGCTTTACGCTTCGGTTAGTGGTCCCGCGAGGCCAACACCCCGCCTTACACTCGGAGGCATACACCCCTCGGGCCACTCGTGAGCTAGCCGCCTCGCATTGTATCATAGAGAGGGCCTCACCTGTCACTCCCCTTCCTATTTTCTGGTTACTGTCACCGAGAGGCCAACATCCTGCCACAACGTTCGGTGGCCACAAAAAATCCCCTCGCGCCAAGCATAGATAGAGCCTCTCAAGCCACTTGGCAACTAGCAGGGCCTCACCAGTCACCAAAAAACACCAAGCCTAATCGTTTCGCCTTACGGCTTAGCTAGCAAGCCAGTACAAGACCCCTGGGTACAAATAATAATTGCAATCTTTATTGTTATTTAAGTATTTCTCAAAAAGATGGTGAAGAACTTCACTTCCTGGCACCCTGGCTAGAAGTGATACACCTTCAAGCAGAGGAGATGTGGCTCCGACCTAAGGAGGCGACAAATCCCCTACCCTGCCACAGCAAGGAAAGCAGAGTTATTCAAACTCCTCCATACATCAACGGAGGCCCAGCAACACCAACTCAGGTGACACCCAGGCCATGCTAGCCTCACTCATAAAATCATGAGCCAAGAAATTTACGACAGACTGGCAATCTCGAGTCAGTCACAGCCCTCACAAGGCTGGGCCTCACGCTACTGTACAACCAGCACCAACCGAAACTCGGTTACTTGGTACAAGATGTTAACCCTGCACATATGATCCCGGCACATTGGGAACACAAGGCATATATATGTATGATGATGTATCTATGATGGTCAGACCCAGGGATTCTAGGTAAAACGGGAACTGACCATCCCTTGGTTGTGTTGGCATTTGGAATATGTAGAGATGCTTATTTGTGCAGGTACCCATACAGAAGGGATTTTCTCCCAAACAAACGGAGCGAGTACTCTCAGGCTCCAGGTACCAGCACCTCTGAACTACCAGAGACAATTGGTATTAGTAGTTGCATTGCATATAGACTGTTGCATATATGTTCAAATCATTCAGGGCACATGACAAACCATGTGTCCCAATACAACTTACAAAAATTCACCATCTGTACACACCAATGCATTTTCAACACTACTGACTCATCACCCTTCCAGACTTGTAGTAGATTTACTCAGGCTCTGGAGCTTCAAAGGGCTCCCATACAGGTATCATAAATAAACTCTCAAGGAATATAGCATGCCCTCACTTAGTCAGCACAACAGAACCGTCGGCTGTAAACACACTCATAGCCAAGATTTGCAGAGGGGTTTTTACTTGGGTTTCCAATCTCCACCATTTACAGCATGGCACCAAACACAAACGCATTGGTATTGTCACAAGGGAATCTTCCCTTAAACAAAGACTAACCATAGACTTATTGGGACCACACACCTTCGCTACCCCAAGTCTCAACTCCCTCATATCCTCCGAGGAGTTTCCTTACTATACACACCATTGATCTACCTTTACAGCTATCACTCAAGCATGGGTTGAAGCTTCGTTAAGTAAGACCAATATCATCAACACAGTAAACGGCTACCATCTACCCTACAAACTGGCACTTACATGGCATAAAATGGGCAATCCTTTCCCCGCTAAAAGCAGCTGCTGTGGCATGGGGTAAATCATGGTCAGGGTCATCAATCCGTTGTTACTCAGACAACTAAGCACATGTCATATCATCAACAAATGCCACTCATCATCCATACGATCATGGTATTGCTGGGGAACTCACTTGGTTGGCCACTTACCACATTTCTTTTACTTTCATGTACCAGGCGGGGGTATACATCCTTGCCGACAATTGTCTCATTTATATTCCAGGCACGTTCATTATACGCTTCCTACAGCCGCCCATACAGTCACGGCCACTCTTTCGTTCCAGAGACAAAATCATGGATTAAACATACTCATGCAGCATAGCATGCACTATCCCACCTAACACTTTCATCCCATACTTGTAGAACGCATAACACCTATTCACCTGGCTTTAAAGAATCTAATTGGAACACGACATAGCTCAACCTGTGTCATAACATTTCTCCTAGGTTTTGCTTCATTTTTTGCCACCTTAAACTAAAACCATCTCACACACCATTAATTATATATTTTACAGGCATTCAACAACACAGGATAACCTATGGCCAAACTACCATAACTTCATGCTATCATACCAGACATGAATATACTCTGAGGTTTTCAGGAATCCATCCCCCCATGTTCCTCTCAGATATTACCAATAGCCATCCAACTTTTCCATCCTTATCGGACCTATTAGAGCTACAACCATTCAATTATACTACCAAGTTGGACATTACCAGCCATGCACACTGCCTTTTATGCCTTTCTCAGGCCAGAGAATCCACTACCATAACCACCACTCAGACAGATCATTGTCTTCAACGATCCCACGTATGTAAACACATATATCATTACCTATTCGCTCTACCACATTCTGAAACGAGTCAACACGCACCAACAGTAGAGATAACATACTATCCTACACACAACAAATGGTGTCCAGTTGCGGTCCTAGATTCCTACCTTCAAAAATCCTTCAAGGAATTAAATACCGTAATGCATTTAAGGAAATGTCTGGTTAATTTGTATGTATTGTTGACTGTATTAAATCTTTGATTATTCTTTTTGCCCTCTTTATTTACAGGCCTACCGTATCGTCGGTCTCGGCACCCCACAACCGACTTGCTCCCTTTATACTATCCTACGCTTATGCTGGAACCTTATTCCATATACGGCTATTTGCCCCGAACACAAATATATATATATACATGCATATACATGTATTGTGTGTGTGCATATATATATATATATATATATATATATATATACATAAATATGAATATATACACACACACAAACGTATTATATAAACGTATTATACACACACATATAATTTTTTATTATAAATTGAAAAAACCCAACACATTTATAAAAAAACAAATAAGAACGCTAAAACGCTATGTTTGCAAAAACCCATAAAATCTGTACATTGGGGGCACTGTTTTACTTGGGAGATGTTGCTGAACACATATTGGGGGTGTTATTTGTCAGTAACACATAACAGGAACTGAGAATCCATGCATAATGTACAATGTGAGAGAAAAATAACAAAAACATGACTACCCAAAAGTTTGAAAAAGACTGGTGGTAGAATTAGTGCATGGAAAGTGTTAAAATACCATAGTTACATAGTTACATAGCTGAAAAGAGACTTGCGTCCATCAATTTCAGCCTTCCTCACATATGTTTTTGCTGTTGAGACAAAAGAAGGCAAAAAAACCTAGTCTAAAGTGCTTCCAATTTTGAAACAAACTAGGAAAAAAATCCTTCTTGACTCCAAAATAGCAGTCTCCTTGGATCAAGCAGCTATTAGCGCACTAATTAGAAATTGTATTCCTGTATGTTATGTTTTGCAAGTTTATCCAATTGTATTTTAAATATCTGTAGAGATTCTGATAAAACCACCTCTTCAGGCAGAGAATTCCATATCCTTGTTGCCCTTTCTATGAAAAGAACTATTCTTTGCCTTAGATAAAATCTCCTTTCTTCCGGCCTAAATGTGTGACCTTGTGTCCTATGTATAGCCCTGTTTATGAATAGATTTCCAGATAATGGTTTGTACTGGCCCCGAATATATTTGTATAATGTTATCATATCCCCTCTGAGGCGCCGTTTTTCCAAACTAAAGAGATTTACATTTATTAACCTTTCTTCGTAACTAAAATGCTCCATTCCTTTTAGCAATTTTGTAGCTCATCTCGCAACTTTTTCAAGTGCCATCATATATTTCTTTAGAAAGGGTGCCCAAAATTACACAGCATATTCAAGGTGTGGTATTACCAGCGATTTATAAAGAGGCAAAATTATATTTTCATCCCGAGAATTTATGTCTATGTTTCATAAAACCATGCTGATTATTGCTAATAACAAAGTTCTTCTCAATTAATTCCGGAATATTATCCCTTAATAGCCCTTCAAATATATTCCCAGTCACAAAAGTTAAGCTTACAGGTCTATAATTTCCAGGCAAGGATTTTGAACCCTTTTTAAATATAGAAACGACATCTGCCTTCCTCCAATCCTCTGGTACAATACCTAAAACAAAAGAATCTTTAAAACTTAAATACATCCTTTCTAGTTGGTGCTTGTATGAGTTGTGACATAAAGGTGTCATTTAACACATTCAAAAACCTGATTTCCCTTGCTGAAGTACTAGTCCCTCTATCCCAATTTATGTCTGGGTAAATGAAATCTCCAATGATTAACATGTTACCCCGATTTACAGCCTTCTCAATTTGCTTTAACCGCCATTTGAAATACCCTAGGGTGTCTACTTTAAAAAAAATATATGGTTTGATGGGGGTGAATTACATTGTCTGGCTTCAAAAATGTTCCAAATAGGACATGGGTGCATGATGACCAGCTGAGAAAATTAAAAGTTGAAAAACACACCTAAACATGGGGGTATCACTGTACTTGGGAGATGTTGCTGAACACATATTGGGGTGTTCTTTGGCAGTAAAGTGCTCCATATATGTATTCTTAAATTGCTATGTGTGTCAAAGAAAATCACCAATTATTATTTTATTTTTTTAAATTTGGCATAAATTGGTGGTAAAATGGTTGCATGAAAAGAGTCAAAATACCCCAAGTGTAATACCTTAGGTTGTTTTCTTTTAAAAAAATATATACATGTGAAGGGTTAATCATGGATTCCTGACAGATATCAGTGTTACAAATGTAACGTGTTAATTTTGAAAAAAAAAAATGGTTTGGAAATAGCAAAGTGCACTTATAGCCCTATAACCTTCCCAAAAAAGCTAAGAACATGTTAACATTGGTCATTTATAAACTCAGGAAAAAATGTAGAAACTTTTTAGCACAGGTTTTTTTGGCGGTTGTAGAAGCGTAACAGATTTTGGGGGTCAAAGTTAGAAAAAGTCTGGTTTTCTACATTTTTTCATCATATTTTATAAAATATTTTATAGTTAATTATATGACATGATGAAAATAAGGGTATTCTTAGAAAGACCATTTAATGGTGAGAACAACAGTATATAATATGTGTGAGTAAGAGGAAAATTACAGCTAAACACAAACACCGCAGAAATTTAAAATGAGCCCTGGTCCATAACAGTAAGAAAATTGAAAATGGTCTGGCCACTAAGCAGTTAAAAAAATAAAAAAAATCAAATCACCTTAAGCTCTACACAACAGCCACTGGAAAATATACTTAAACAAATAAGATTCACATTGTTAAGCATCCAATCTCACAAACGTGACTTTCCACAAATGGCTGGTATTTCTGGTATTGTAAGCCACTAATAACTGTAGTTATCATATATTTACCAATTGTAACTTTGGGAATAAGTTGTCATCTCCCTAACAGGACAAAAAAAAAAGATGAATAATGTAATTTTTCCAATTATCAACTACTAAATAGATTGGGATATTTTGAATTAAAGAGTATTTGTAACTTTTAAAGAGAATGTATTTTACATGCCATTGGGAACAAAGGCGTTAAATACTTTGCTGCTTCAAATTATCCCTATATATCTAAATCATATACAATTGTATTTATCTCTAAAACAGAACACTAGAAATATTAACTGTTACTATTTCATCTATTTTTATTATACCAAGTATAGCAAACGTAAATATTTTCCACAGATTTTACCTGCTAACATTTTTTGGCACAACAGCACCTGATGTTGCACTATGTACATACCCAGTCCAGCATAGAACTCAGAGCTCCATTAGCTGTTCCATGACCATTTGAAACAGTCTGATTTTTAAACATACCCAGTCCAGCATAGAACTCAGAGCTCCATTAGCTGTTCCATGGCCATTTGAAACAGTCTGATTTTTAAACATACCCAGTCCAGCATAGAACTCAGAGCTCCATCAGCTGTTCCACGGCCATTTGAAACAGGTAGCCTTCTGGAAGACTGACATTTCATTATATTTCTACATAACCTGTTAATTTTGTTGTATGTGTATGTTTTTATATTTAGTAAATATTATTTAGTTTTATTCTTTTCAATGTATACATTTTCATGTCTTTGTAACTATAGCCTGTGCTAATCATGCAAAGTATTTTATCACCTTTGTCTTTGTCCATCATGTTAAAAGATAGTTTAACCAGCTCAGGCCCATATATCTTTCCTGTTCCTTGTTTAATGGTTTTATTTCCCTACTTAAATACCTCTGTATTATCTCTGTAATTCTCAATCTTTGCTTTTGTTTTTCCTTAAATGACCTTAAATCAAATGTCCATCTATGCATCCCCCCATCTCTTAGCCCATCTGACCCTAATATACATCTCTCTCCCACAGTCTGATTTTTAAACATACCCAGTCCAGCATAGAACTCAGAGCTCCATCACCTGTTCCATGGCCGTTTGAAACATGTAGCCTTCTGGAAGACTGACATTTCCCACCCACCCCATGGTTATTTCCTCATTTATAGATAGTCTCCCACACAACTTTCAATCTACTGAAATGACAGGTGCAACCATTGATCAGCACACCCTTTCAATCTCTTAACCCTATAGAACACATACCCTCTCTAACTACAAATAGATATACAACACACCAAAACTATATACTTCTATTTAAATTTTTTCTCTCGCAATTTCTGTTTCATTTTCAACTACACACCTCATACCACTAACATGAATCCTAATATAACCATACTGTTATTCTTAATAACCCTTTTCTCAATCCAATTTTGTTCACACCAGTACCAGCATAAGCACACACCTCAAACCGGAGCACAAATTATAATACACCATGGCCTGCTCTGTTCCTTTAACTTATCTGCTGAGTGCTGGTGGAGAGTTATAAAAAATAGCCCTCCTACCCCCAACTCACAAAATTATAAATTATCCCATTCACTATATGGCCAAACAAAAATGATGTCCAAATTCCTACTCCTTATGTTACTTGTCCTTGCAAATGATGTGGAGTCTAACCTTGGTCCCCCAGCTAATTCTAGTCCTAATCTCCCCACTAGAAAAGGCCTCTCTTTTGTGCACTGCAACATCCGTAGTTTACTCCCTAAACTGGATGCACTGCAAGCCTGGTGTTCCCATTACAAACCAAAAATCATTGTGCTCTCAGAATCATGGTTATCGGCTAAAATACCAGACACCGCCATTGCAATACAGGGTTATTCATGTTTTAGAAATGAAAGAGCAAAGAGAGGAGGAGGCATTGTTATTTATGTTGACAATTCCGTAAAGTTTACCCCTTTACAAAACCTTAGTCCTCCTGCCACCTTTGATTTCCTTTCTGGCACAATTGAGATCCCGTGCAGTAAATCAATCATTGTTGCAGGTATCTACCGCCCACCTTGCTCCCCTGTGCATTCCCTTGCTGACATAGCCCATCTCCTTAGTGAAACCATAGCTCAAAATCCAAAAAGTGAACTGTAGGTCTTTGGAGATTTTAATATTGATTGGCTGAACCCTAAAAATAATAGTTCTTGCACACTGTTTAAGACTTTGCAGCTAACGCAATTAATCTCCTCCCCAACTCGCATAAACATTAAAAACCATAACCATACCCTGCTCGATTGGATTCTCTCCACTTCTCCTGATAGAATCCAAGAGGTTGGTGTTCTCCCAAAAACGTTCAGTGATCACTGTTTAGTGTACTGCATGCGCAAGATAAAGGCTATTAAATCCTCTCCCAAGGTTAAAATAACTAGGTCTTTCAAAAAATTTAATCTTGAATCCTTTCTAAATGACATCAAGAACCTCTCATAACACAGATTAAACATTATCCCAGATCTAGACTGTGCTGTTGAATACTTTCAATCTGAACTCCTACAAATTTGGAATTTGCATACCCCACTGCGTAAGGTGAGGTTAAAAGGAGCACATATGAACTGGATCACAGCTGACCTCATCCAAGTGTACCAGTTTCGGGATTCTTTGTGGTCAAAGTTTAAGCGTACTGGCTCTATGAATGATCACTGTGCATATAGACAATGGCGAAATATATGCACAAAACAGACAAAACTGGCCAAGGCCCAATATTTCTGTGAAAATCTGAACAGTAACATCTCAAACCCTAGAAACTTTTGGAAAGTCATAAATAAACTACAAATTCCCCCAATCCACTCCCAACCCTCCACTTTCAAAGTGGGTATCCAAACCCTGCAACTTCCCTTAGATGTAGCAAATGCCTTTAACAATTATTTTATCGGATGCTCTACTGCCCTGATTGCCATGCTAATAAATGACACGCATCCTGAAACTACAAATGTGGATCAGGTCACACTAAATTTGCAAAGGCCCAATATAGACAAGTTTATTTTAAGACCTGTACCTGTTAGTGTCATTAAAAAAACATCTTAATAATCTAAAAATGAAAAACCAGTCCGGACCTGATCAAATCACAGCAATGCTGTTGAAGCTCAGTGCGCCGGCAATTGGTAAACCAGTCTCAACTCTAATTAACGAATCCTTGGTGTCTGGATACATACCCAAACTTTGGAAGACTGCGAGAGTAGTGCCTATCCATAAAAGTGGTGACATTACTTTGGTTTCTAACTATCACTCAATATCATTGCTCCCGGTATTGTCAAAAATCTTAAAAAAATGTGTCAATACGCAACTTTGTGAGTACTACCAACAATTAAACAACTGACCCCTGATCAATCGGGCTTTCGCCACAATCACTCCACTACAACTGCCCTCCTAAAGGTTTGTAATGACATCCAAACTGGCATGGAACAAGGAGCCCTAACTGGAGCTATTTTCATTGATTTTGCTAAGGCCTTTGACAAAGTAGACCATGACATTCTACTGCACAAACTCAAAAACTCAGGTATTGGTGATCATTCTCTGAACTGGTTTCGATCGTAAGTATCGGATCGCTTGCAATATGTGTCCATTTCTGACAGTGACTCCCTCCCTCTCACAGTCACGTGTGGTGTTCCCCAGGGTTCCATTCTCGGCCCCCTACTATTTAAATTATTTATAAATGATATGCCTAATGTCTGCCAATCCTCAAATGTCACGGTAATCTATGCAAGCAAATCCTATCTACCGCAACTTGAGGCTGTGCTCCAAGACCAGTTTACAGAGGTAGAAAAGTGGATCGCAAAAAACAAACTCTTCCTGAACACTGACAAAACTGTCACAATGATCTTGGGAACAGTACCTAAATTACACAAATTACACAATTCCCACCTATCAATCAAAAGAAATTAAAATGGCACACTGACCGCAGTCCACTCTTTCAAATACTTGGGTATGATATTAGACCCCAATCTATCTTTTGGCCTGCACATAGAAAAGCTTGCTGTGACGAGACCAATCTCGCCACATTGCATTGGAGAAGCCTGGTTGCTTGCCTGCTGCCTTTGGACTATGGCCCCCTTTTAAAAGAGTTTATTTTTGCCTGCAGAAAAGCTGTATTCGTGCTTTTCTGCCTGGGGTTCAGTAGATTTGTTTGAATGTGTTATACCCCAGATAGGAATCCCATGGAGCCCATTCGTATGAAACTGACTGTAAAGACTTTGGCTCCATGGCGATTAAACTGTATTTGTGTGGTCCGAGCGCCATTCACTTAATAATGTGCGCTCAGACCTGAGCTATCTGGGGATATGTGAAATGTCTGTGTTTTATGTATAAATATGACTTTATGTATTTTAAAGTGCTTTGTGTCTTTTTGCAACCATGTGCTTAATGGAGTCTTGTGTCTATCCTGGGAGATAATTGAATTACTTATCTCCAGTATAGAAGACTCTGAAACTGGTTTGGGCCAGAAAGCCATGCTTCATTTAGTCACAAAGGACTTTTTACTAACTTTTGAACCCCTTGTCTGATTTGTGCCATTTTTGAATATGTTGTTCCCCTGAATGGATTGATTGTGCATATGTAATTTTATGTGAATGTGCTGTATGGTTTGAGAGTTATGAAAGTTGGGTAGAAAGTATGTTTTAACTGTATGTGTAATTGAGTTTCCTCTCAGGATAAGGGGAGGGAATATGTGGGATGTAACTGTGATGTGATTGGTTGTTTTATACCTCCCTGTGGGGGGTCCTGTATTTGCAAGACTGTAATAAAAACCAGGCTGGGTGTGCCAGCACCTCAGACCACTGCTTGACCCTCAACACGGAGCCTTGTCTCGTTCTTGTGGGGATTCACTGTATGCTGTTAGAGACTGATTGCCAGGAGTGTAAGCTGATTGTCTGCTTTTCCTGTTCATCTGCTAGCAGCTATTTGGGAGGTTCCAGTTCGGGAGTTGGAGTGCTATTTTGTATCCAGTTCGTGAGTTTTGGTGTTCTGCAGTAGCTGTGCCTGGATCTCTGGAAAGGGGGCTGATCGCCTAAACGGTTTTTACCCCTTGTGTGCAAAACGGTCCGTTACAATTGGTGGCAGCGGTGGGATCGTTCCTACAGACTACAGGACAGCTACAGGAGACACCATTCCGTGGATTTTACAATTTGTGGGCAACGCATGTCTCAGTACAGTGACCCTGACAGCAACAGCATGGAACCAGCAGTGTCATACGAGGAGGAGGACCTGGATGGCCGGGATGCATTAAGGAAAGGCATCTGGTACCAGGCCCTGGATAATGTACAGTACCAGCGGGGTGAGAGTCTCCCCAGTGAAGAGCAGCGGTTGCAGAAGCAAGTGGCCCTGCGGATGCCCTTCCTGGGAGAGCAGCCCCTAGATGAATGGGTGAAGGAATTGGAGCACCGGGTATGGCAGGAGATTTGGCTGGAAGATGCATACCAGGCGCTTTGGTGGTATGGGGCACAGTACCTGCCCTGGACAGCCGAGCATGACAAGCCAGAGGGAGAGGAGTTTGATGGTCCTGGCTTGTTATGGGAGGCTTTTTCAGAGCCTGAATTTGGGAGCCCTACACAAGCCCGGTTCAGTGATCTCTTGGAGTGGAGGGAGAGCAGGTATGACTGGGGCGACACTCACGACATTGAGCAAGACCTGGCTCACCTAGCAACCCTGGAGTGGGAACTGGAGCAGGACTACCGAGATCTCTTCCACTCCATTGAGAAGATTCAGCAGGACAGCAAGGTGACAGAGCCAGAACCAGACCCATTCAGCTGGGAAGACATTGTGGATATTTTCTGGGAAGAACCCCAGGTGGCCGGTAGAGATGGGACTGAGGTCTCTCCACCGGTCCTGCAGGGAATTGGGAGCCCAGTCTCCATTCCCCAGCGGCCGTGTGATTTATTGGGAATTGGGAGCCCAGTCTCCATTCCCCAGCGGCCGTGTGATTTATTGGGAATTGGGAGCCTGAGCTCCATTCCCCAGCGGCAGGCTGAGTTACAGGGGACAGAGATAGTCGCTCCTGTCCCCCAGCAGCAGAATGAATTGCAGGGAATTGGGAGCCCGAGCTCCATTCCCCAGCAGGAGATATTGCAGGGAATTGGGAGCCTGAGCTCCATTCCCCAGCGGCAGGCTGAGTTACAGGGGGCAGAGGTAGTTGTTCCTGCCCCCCAGCAGCCAGGTGATATGCCGGGAAGGCAGTGGGAAGTCCAGGGAGAGGAGAGCAGTGTCCTCCCTCCCCAGCGGCAGCGTGATTTTTGGGGAATTGGGAGCCCAGTCTCCATTCCCCAGCGGCAGAATGATGCTTTGGGAATTGGGAGCCCAGTCTCCATTCCCCAGCGGCAGTATGATGCTTTGGGAATTGGGAGCCCAGTCTCCATTCCCCAGCGGCAGAGTGTCCTACCGGGAATAGAGAGCCCAGTCTCCTTTCCCCAGCAGCAGGACTCGGTATTGGGAGCAGAGACAGTCGGTCTCCCTCCCCCACAGCTGGAAGTATGTATGGGAGAGGAGCTTGTTACCCCCTCTCCCCAGCGGCAGCTTAATGTACAAAGGGGAGACAGTAAGCCCCACAACCGTGCAGATGGGACCGTCGTCTCTACACTGCCAGCACAGGGGGTAGGGACGGTCGGTCCTGCCCCCCAGCGACAGGGCTGTTTAGCCAAAGGGGAGACAGTCGGTCTCCCCCTCCAGCAGCAGAGATGGGTAACCAAAGGGGAGACGGTCGGTCTCCAGCAGCAGGACTGTGCATCTAAAGGGGAGACAGTCAGTCTCCAGCAGCAGCAGCAGAGCGGTGTATTTAAAGGGGAGACAGTCGGTCTCCCCCTCCAACAACCAGGCTTCCACCAGGCTACCCTCCCAGTAGCGCTGGCAACAGGGCAGAGTGCCGCTGGTCTCTGCCCACGCAGCAACCCACCAAGTCAGCGTACCCGTACCCAGCACAGCCGTGGTGAGGCACCTGGACATGGACAAGCTTCCCCTTTACCCAGGTGTAGTGACCATTTATTGTGGGTGGGCTGTGCTGTGGATTATTTGTTGTGGGTGGGCTGCTGGACTAACAAGGGCACTGACCGGCAGGAGGTCAGATACCCTGTTAGTCTGTTTGGAAAAGGGGAGAGATGTGACGAGACCAATCTCGCCACATTGCATTGGAGAAGCCTGGTTGCTCGCCTGCTGCCTTTGGACTATGGCCCCCTTTTAAAAGACTTTATTTTTGCCTGCAGAAAAGCTGTATTCGTGCTTTTCTGCCTGGGGTTCAGTAGATTTGTTTGAATGTGTTATACCCCAGATAGGAATCCCATGGAGCCCATTCGTATGAAACTGACTGTAAAGACTTTGGCTCCATGGCGATTAAACTGTATTTGTGTGGTCCGAGCGCCATTCACTTAATAATGTGCGCTCAGACCTGAGCTATCTGGGGATATGTGAAATGTCTGTGTTTTATGTATAAATATGACTTTATGTATTTTAAAGTGCTTTGTGTCTTTTTGCAACCATGTGCTTAATGGAGTCTTGTGTCTATCCTGGGAGATAATTGAATTACTTATCTCCAGGATAGAAGACTCTGAAACTGGTTTGGGCCAGAAAGCCATGCTTCATTTAGTCACAAAGGACTTTTTACTAACTTTTGAACCCCTTGTCTGATTTGTGCCATTTTTGAATATGTTGTTCCCCTGAATGGATTGATTGTGAATATGTAATTTTATGTGAATGTGATGTATGGTTTTAGAGTTATGAAAGTTGGGTAGAAAGTATGTTTTAACTGTATGTATAATTGAGTTTCCTCTCAGGATAAGGGGAGGGAATATGTGGGATGTAACTGTGATGTGATTGGTTGTTTTATACCTCCCTGTGGGCGGTCCTGTATTTGCAAGACTGTAATAAAAACCAGGCTGGGTGTGCCAGCACCTCAGACCACTGCTTGACCCTCAACACGGAGCCTTGTCTCGTTCTTGGGGGGATTCACTGTATGCTGTTAGAGACTGATTGCCAGGAGTGTAAGCTGATTGTCTGCTTTTCCTGTTCGTCTGCTAGCAGCTATTTGGGAGGTTCCAGTTCGGGAGTTGGAGTGCTATTTTGTATCCAGTTCGTGAGTTTTGGTGTTCTGCAGTAGCTGTGCCTGGATCTCTGGAAAGGGGGCCGATCGCCTAAACGGTTTTTACCCCTTGTGTGCAAAACGGTCCGTTACACTTGCATCTAAACTTTATCCAAAATTAGGTGCCCTGTACAGAAACAAAGCCTGCCTAAGCCCTACAGTAAAGGAAAAGATTGTACAGCAAATGCTGATGCCAATGATTGATTATGGGGATGTAGTATATGCATCTGCATCACAATCCCACATTAATAAACTCAACACATTGTATAACTCGTTCTGCCGATTTGTGCTACAATGTAATTACAGGACCCACCATTGTAACATGCTAAAAGAACTAAACTGGCTGCCGCTGGAATCTTTCCAGCCTTGTTTTTAAGAGCTTTTCTGGGAAACTCCCACCCTACCTGAACAAAATGCTTTCCCCAGCTGTTCCCACTTTCTATAAGCTCCGATCCAGTACAAGCACTTTACTTAGTCTACCTCAATACAAAAAGAAAGCGACCCGATCCTCCTTCTCCTAATGAGCACTGCAATTGTGGAACGACTTCCCGCACAATTTAAAATATTCCCTAAGCCTAAAGTCATTTAAGAGATCCCTCTCTACATACCTAAAAACAGAATGCATGTGTCATGGTTGATTATATATTTCCTGCCTGTTCTATGTTAAATTTTGTATATATTGTGTATTAATATTGTTTTTGTATTTTGTTGTACCCTAATGTAACAATGCAATGATTTGTGGACCCAGGACATACTTGAAAACGAGAGAAGTTTTAATGTATCTTTCCTGGTAAAATATTTTAAAAATTAAATAAATAAATAATATGTCTATCAGTGAGATGTAAAGGTGTTACCAAGGTTCCAATACAGCAAAAAGAGGCATTCTTGAGATACCACTTCGATTGCTGTATCAACATAACATTTACTATAATCGGAACCATGTCATTTAAGACATGGTCTTGGAAATGCTATCAATTCATTTATTCCGTAAAAGAATATCAGAGAGTATCCAATCCGTACACATCATAAACTGTGCAAAAAATGTTTCATGGGAAAAAACAAACAAGCAAAGACAAATGTCATGGAGGCAACCAATACCAACACCATCACCACAGTTTAATGGAGAGGGTGTTATGGGCATATGCAAATATTAAAAATTTTGGAATAAAACTTTGTATTTCTTAAACTGTATAGTTTGCCTTTAAGACATTTTGCGAACTAACAAGTTGTTAGAAATTTAAGATATTGTTTTACGTACTATGTTTCTTTAATAATTGATCTCTTACCAATATTCAGTGAATATGGTGTTCAGACTTTAGGATGCTATCTTGTCCTAGGTTAGGCTAATCCCCAAGTCAGGGAATTCCCCATGTCATGTGTACCCTTTCGTTTTAGTCTAAACATAGATAAGATGGTCTCTTGTGAAATGACCAAGCTATGGCCTCGTATCTTTGCCAAGTTAAGGTAGGTCCTAAATGACCTAATTGAACATCTAAGGTATAAATATGTGTACTTATTAATATTAGAACACAGAGGGGAGATTTTGGAGACAGAGACACTGCTCCATTTTATCATGACTGATAGAGGTTGACATGTTCAGGAGGGTATGTTATTCTATTTACTAATATTGCAAGCATATCATTAAATCATGTAAGCTCCATTATAAATTATTGTAATGGATTGTATATGTCTATATTTATATATTTATTTGATAAAACATTTAAGAGACAAAGCTTTATTGCTGACAAGGCAATCCCTATTTTATATTGTATTCTCAATTATTTGTATATTTTAAATAGAGGGACTATTATGGCTAGGATATCTGTATGGTTAGCCATGCTAAATTCTATGCTTTAAGGCAGGGGTCAAGTCCTGGGGAATAAAGTGTGGGAACTCACCCAAGATCACCCCCCAAAAAAGATACACTTGTATGCATATATAAACGCGTGCACACACACAGAGATACACTCACAGACAAACACATACACTCATACACACACACAGATACACTCATACACACACACTCACAGACACACACATACACTCAGTCACACACACACTCACAGACACACATACTCAGACACACACACACACACACATACACTCACAGAAACACACACATTATTATTTTTTTAAATTTAAAAATGTCCGCCCAGCCTCCCTACCTGGAGAGCTGGCGTGGACCTGTCCCTGGGGTCCAGTGGGGCTTCAGTGAGGCAGATGCCTGTCTCATTGTCAGAGTTCTCGCAGCTCTACTCCCTCTCACTGTATTATATTTTTCAAATTTAGTATTAAAGTCTGCTTCATTAAAATACCTGCATTGTCAGACTCATTAGATCCTTGTAAAATTCTCAAAGGTATTAACATCCAGCTTATATAAGGAATTTTCTTAAAGGACTTGTACACATCAATTTATGATTTGTAGCTACACAGAGGTTAGAAGGAATCTTTACTCTTGCATAAACTTGACTCATCTTGCAGATTTGGAGGAGGTTTCTCACATAGAGTTTTCCTTTTACCTTGTGGTCTTTGGATAATGCTGGAATATTACCCAAATTGCTTTTGCAGAAAGATGCATGCAACAACTGTAACTGTGCTGAAATATACATTTTTTTCTTCAAATTATGCATTATTAACTGCAGACTCCTGTGGCTCTTGATATGAACTGAATCATATTTTTTTGTGATTTTTATTTAAATGTGTAAGACATTCCTACGTTTGTGCGATACATAGTGGAGAAAGTATTATTGCTTTGCTTTAACCCCTTAAGGACCAAACTTCTGGAATAAAAGGGAATCATGACGTGTCAGACATGTCATGTGTCCTTAAGGGGTTAATTAGAATATCAAACTTTACCATTCAATTTTGAACAAAGAAAAGGATATAGAAACATGCTGCTCAACATGTAGAACATGAACGAAAAATAAAATATTTTCATCAAAACAAAGAATTAACAAAAATGAGCTAAATATAGGCATACAAATAAGCAGTACACGTTTTTAAACATCAGAGTTTAATACAAAGTCAAACATGTCCTTGTAATGACTTTCTCAAAAAGGACACCCTAATCAAGGCTAAATCTCAACTAATGTTTCCAGTGGGAAGTCATACATTTTTAACAAAAACTATTCAGAATTTAGCAGCACAGTGTTAATGATGTGTTTCTTATATGTCCCACTTTCAAAATTTCATTAAATTGGCACATAACTCTATGATGCCTACCCAGTCCTAGGAAATGTGTGCCTCAATGCACATAAATACATATATATAGTTTATATTCTTATATTGGATTCAGTAAATACATGCTCAAATAATTGTCTTCTGATTATAATATAACCTAGAGATGGTTCTAGTGGTGATATAATTAAATGTAAAAAAAAAATTGAATTTTTTTCTAAAATGGTACATTCTGACTAGTTTACAAAATTACATCATTGAATGTAATTAATAGATTTTTATAGATTTCTATAGTGTTCTCCTTTTCGTGTTCTAGAAGTATACACTATGAATATAACCACAATATTTTTTACAGGATTTCCAAGTTTGTACAATATTAAGATTTTATTTTCCTTTCCACTTATAATTATATACTTTTTGACCATGTTTGGAAACCTTCTCATCATTATGTTAGTGTTATCTAGCAATAATCTCCACTGTCCTATGTACTTGTTTCTCACCAACTCGTCTATTTTTGACATATTGCTGGCCTCGACAATTGTCCCTAACATGCTCTGTATTGTTATAAATAATGGGAGTTATATTTCCTTTACAGGATGTGTTATTCAGTTTTGCATCTTTGGTTCATCTGAATCTTCTGAGTCTTTCATTTTGTGTGTTATGTCTTATGATAGATACGTGGCAATCTTTTATTCTTTGAAATATAATACAACAATGAACCCTACACTTTGCTTAAAATTAGCTATTGTATCTTGGCTCTTAAGTTTTGCAATAATCACATCCAATGCAGCCACTATATGCTCATTACAATTTTGTGGACCACTTGTTGTTGACCATTTCTTTTGTGATCTTGCTCCACTTCTAGAGTTATCTTGTTCAGATACCACCATGATTCAAATGATTACCTCCATACTGTGTATCCCTGTGGTTATATGTCCATTCATTCTAATTGTTTCTTCATATATTTATATTTTTCTTACAATATTCAATATACCTTCCCTTACTAGTAGGCAGAAAGCCTTTTCTACCTGCACTTCTCACCTGGCCATGGTCTTCATATTCTATGGGACTCTAATCACTATTTATGTTGGTCCCATTACAGGAAAACCAAATAAAGTCCTATCTTTGTTGTACACTGTTTTAATTCCTATGCTCAACCCACTTATATATATAGCCTGAGAAATAAGGATATCCACAAAGCATATCATATTAAAATAATAAAGATTCAATATTTCAGAATATTTACAAAAAAGTTATTTTTGTATACATGATAACTGAGAAAAGGAGAAGAAAAATATGAATATATGGCTGAAAACCTTACAAAACAGATAATGTAACATTTGAAAATGAATTCTCAAGAGTTAGAACGAAACTGTGCAGATTTATTTTTCTATTTTGTGTTTGGGAGATTTCCAATACACATTCTATATGAAAGAGAAGAATTTAAATTGAGGATTTTCTGTTTTTATTAAAGGACCACTATAGTGCCAGGAAAACATACTCGTTTTCCTGGCACTATAGTGCCCTGAGGGTGCCCCCACCCTCAGGGACCCCCTCCCGCCCGGCACTGGAAGGGGGAAAGGGGTAATAACTTACCTTTTTCCAGCGCTGGGCGGAGAGCTCTCCTCCTCCTCTCCGCCTCCGATCTGCGCGCGCATTCAGCCGGTCGCATACAAAGCATTTACAATGCTTTTATGGACGCTCGCGTGCTCTCACTGTGAAAATCACAGTGAGAAGCACGCAAGCGCCTGTGGCTGTCAATGAGACAGCCACTAGAGGATTAGGGGGAAGGCTTAACCCATTCATAATACATAGCAGTTTCTCTGAAACTGCTATAATTATGAAAAAATGGGTTAAGCCTAGAAGGACCTGGCACCCAGACCACTTCATTAAGCTGAAGTGGTCTGGGTGCCTAGAGTGGTCCTTTAAGTAGATTATTGGTTGCAATGTTTTACTCATAAGTTACTGATTAATACCATTGTATGATTTGTTTTTTGTTTTTTATCGGTTTGGAATCATCCATTCCTTTGAACAAAGTCAATGTGGAATACTTACTCATTTTATTTTATTTAGCTGATCATCCTAGCAGGCACTAACTTTCACAGACTGAGTGCTTTTTGTATAAATATGATTTGGATAAAAGAACAAGATAGTTCAGGCACTAAAGGTTGTATTTTAAGAAGATTTATTGGAGAAACAAGGCAATGTTTTGACCTGCACTGAGATTGTTATACTTCATACAGATCTCCGTAGAGTTCAAAACATTGCTGTATTTCTCCATTAAAAAAATGCTTAATAAACAAACCTGAGTACCTGCACCATCTTGTTCTTTTATCTACTATTTGTCTGAGGTGTTTCTCAACTCAGGTCCAGTTAGGCACTTGTGAATGAAAGAGAGTGGAAGAGATTGCTGTTTTCCCAATACAGTTTCTATGAATATGACTTGGAGAAATATTAAATAACAAGAATAAAAATCGTTCCTCTTTATAATATTTTGTTTCTGGTTACAAGACAGCAGGTGCAGACATTTAAATATCTTGTGGCATTAGCCTGTGGTAACATGTGGCTAGTATCATTTATTCAAAAATATATATGTAAGAAAAGGCACGAGATTAAGAGAGTAACCGAGTATGAGGCAGGTGCAAAAGATAATATATAGCAATTAATGAGGGTAACCAATCCAACATAGGGTTCATAACTGCAACATCCTTGTCATTTAAAAAAAAAATAATAATAGCAGAATGTCATTATTGTATGATGTAAATGTTGGTAAGTGGAACAGGAGAGCAATTTGGTGCATTTCTATTACTTCAAAAGTGACAAAGCTATTGCATTGTTATTAATCATACATAAAAAATTAGGTCAGACTCATTTGCACTCTCACCAATAACAGTATATTCAGAAATGGAAAGGATCCATTTTCCAGACTATGAAAATGGGAATATCTGAGTCTTTTTACTTATAGACACGGATAACTGCACCCTATTAATTACAATGTTACAGTCACATTAAACATGCATAAAACAGAATTCAATACATTGTATCCCTTATAATCAAATGTGATGATTTATATTAGCCAATGCATATATTCAACACAGATCTTCATTCTGCCAATAAATAATGAGGTAGCCAAAGGCTGTGGCTGATATAACCATATTATCTAGAAAATCATACAAGATTCTAGGATACAGGCCTTCATCACAGCTGAGGTTGCTAGGATATTAATAAAGGTGGTTCAACAACTATAGCTATAAAATTGTCACAACTAGTAGCTCAATTGCATTTCAAATAAATATTTTATAATGATTTGAAATTAGTCAAGAGACGTCTGTTAAGTCAGTGATTCTTACACACACGGAGCTACATTTTCCTGTAACTAAGTGGTGTCCTGCAACTAACCTGGCTTTTGCTTGATGTTAATAACAACAGATGTATTATTTATTTACATATTATCAATAAACTCAACTTATTTTCCATTTGTTATACAAAAGAGCAATAAAAAAAACTAAAATCGTGTAGTAGTACTCCAAAATTCAATGCATGGTTATTGTGTATTCATTGCATGCTAGGAGAAACATTTCTATGATATAGTGTAACATAGGTCAGGTTTCATACTTAGTATTATTTTATATTTTTAATTTGTGAACAAAATTACACTCATCAGCCGTCTTGTGGTGAAGTTTTGCAGTTGTTAGTGTAATGATCGCTAGACTTGTGTGTAAAGGGACAATTAGTTTGGCTGAATCAATTCATTGAAAAAAAGGTTTAAAAATATTTGAGTGATCCAAGAAGGCATTAAAAATTGACCGTCCTAGCTAGCCTTTGATTCACTGGACTGGAAAATATGTACATTATATGTGTATGCATTCTTATGTAAATATATATGGCAATTATTATCTCCTGAAGCCACCTCTAGTTGAAACTCAATTGACTGAATTTTGACTGCATTATGACCAAATACAATAGTATTTTACCATTTAGATTCAGTTCACATTTGGTCAGTAGTCTCTCATTTGAGTTTCTGTAACATTTGAGAATTTAGTTGTAAATTTTAATAATTCAGTTTGAACGATCCCTGGTTTGTTTTTTGTTTTTTACTGTTTTTAATTTTTTAATTTTTTTTAAATGTCTAATTTTTATTGAATTTTTCAAATCAAAAGAAAAATAACAGTAGGGATACAGAAAGGAAAAAAGGGAAGGGGGTTACAGCAAGTTTTGCACGAGTATGTATGGTACATGCATAATAGTTGAACTGTGAAGTCGTAAGGTTGTGAAACAGTATGACAATAAAACAGCATGGGAATCCATTACATATATTGGTAACAGTACAATATAGGTGTCAGTTACAGAATGAAGGACATGGTTACTACAAGTGAGGTAGCAGTAATAAAAATGATAATGGTTGTAACAATAAAGAGAATACAATATGAGTATGATTACTATATTACATATGATTTCTATATAACATATCAGAAAAGTGTAACATTGCAATTTACCCTAGGTTGTTTGTATCACTAGATAATACCATGGTGAGATATAAATGGGATAAATCATATAGGGTGGGCCAAGATAGTTTCACAACCAGAGAATGCGTATTAAGAAGAAAAACGTATGATAGTTGGGGAAAGGTCTTGATGGAGAGCATATAGAGGGGTTGCCCTGTCATAGGCGCGTCTGGACCACACTAGAATGCTAGACTGTAAGTGTTCACACATTATGTACAGAAGTCTCTCACTTACACCAATGAAGCAAGAATGTCTGCATGTTTCTGCTCTTGGCCCATTCTTTTTCATTGATATATGTGGAGTTGACTCTGGTAACCACTTCTGAAATGTTGGGAATAGTGTCACTTTTCCAATGGGCGGCTATGGTACTTTTTGCAGCTAACAAGGTATTTATGACTGCTGCTCTAGAGGATATATCTCCTATGTTAGGGAGTAGATGTTCGATGTATATAGCTGGTACCAGTGGGAATTTTAGTCCTCCTACTTTATGAAGTAATAGTCGTATAGTTAACCAATAAGGTTGAAGCTTCGTACATTCCCAAAATATATGTAGTAGAGTACCTTTCTCTGCTTTGCACCTCCAACAATTTGGCGTTAAATCAGTATAGATTTTGCTTAATCTATCTGGGGTCATATGCCATCTCATCATAATTTTGAAATATGCTTCCCAGTGTGTCACACAATTGGAAGATTGTTTTGTGTGGTGTATGGCCTGTTCCCATTCTGAAACTGGAAAAGCCTCTCCCAGATCTTCTTCCCATTTTAGCATGTAAGGCAACTTCGAAAACGTATTGGTGTCACATTGTGCTAAATAGCAGTGTGTGAGGAATTTTATGTTAGAAAGCGACTTGGATGAAGAGTGGCATAGACGTCCTAACTAGCTCAGGGATTCTGGGCCTATATAATGTACTGCCTTAGACTGCAATATGTGTTTCACTCTTAAATAGAGGAAAATGTCGCGTGGTGGGAGTTTATAGATTGCTTGGAGTTCTGGAAAAGGTAATAGACCTTTCTCATCGTATAATAAGTGTACATGGGTAATACCTTGGACTAACCAGTGGTGAACTGGGAGATTCAGAGATGTGAATGAAAGAGCCGTTAATGGTGCTATAAACAATTGTTCTTTGTAAGGGCAGTTTGATGAACTCTAGGCGCTCCATGATTTGAGAAGAAATCTCGTGTTAGGTAAGCTGATAGACATTGGGCATGTGGGAGAGGTCAATAGCAAGTCTGGAAGTGAATGAATATTTCCGCAGTAGGACTCAAGTTGAAGCCATACCGTATTGGAATTATGTGTCATAATGTTTAAGCATTGTGCTAATAATGTGGCTCTGTAGGAATTTTTAACGTTAGGAACGCTAAGTCCTCCTTTGCTAATGGGACGCCATAGGGACTGGAATGACACCCTCGGAGGTTTTTTCTTCCAAATGTGGGCGTTGATGGCAGTTTGGAATCGATTGATGAGAGAGTTGGGGAGTGCAATGGGAAGGGTTCTAAATAAATATAAGTTATTGGGCAAAATCATCATTTTAAAGGAATTAATCCTGCCTAGCCAGGATATGTGTGTATTAAGCCATGGGTCTGTTTGTTTGAGGATCTTGGATAAAACCACTTCGTGATTTTCCTTGATAATTTGCGTTCTTGTGTGTGTAATCTTGACTCCTAAGTAGGAAATAGAGGTTTTCCGCCAATCAAATGAATGTGCGGCTTGTAGGGTTGCTAAGGTTCCTGGGTTTAGACCTATCGGTAGAATTTGAGTTTTTGTTACATTGTTCCGATAAAAAGATACTTTACCATACTCGGCTAGAGTGTTTAGTATATGAGGGATAGTTTCTGCTGGGTTCGTGAGGAAGAGCATTACGTCGTCTGCAAAAAGAGAGAGTTTTTTCTCTCCTGCGGGAGTTTGAATGCCAGGAATAGAGGTGTCTTGTTTTATTGTTCTAATCAACGGTTCTAGACATAATATGAAGATCAAGGGTGACAATGGGCAGCCTTATCTACTACCGTTGGTTATTTGAAAGCTACGTGAGAGAAAGCCTGAATTAAATACTTTTGCTGATAGTGATGCATATAGGGCTTTTACACTTGTTATAAAGGAAGGGGAAAAATTAAAAGCCGCTAGGGTGTTGTTCATATATAACCAGTTTTTATCGGTCGAAAGCTTTCTCCGCGTCTAAGGCCATTAATACCCCTTTATATCTTTTTTGGTGGGCCCAGTCTAGTAGGTCCATGCAATAGCGTGTATTATCACCTACTAGTCTTCCTGGCACGAACCCTGCTTGTTCTATGGATACTAGGTCGGGTAATAGGGATTTTAGCCTGTTGGCTATTAGTTTTGCGTACAATTTTACGTCCGCATTTAGTAATGATATAGGACGTAAATTACTACAGAGTGTAGGTGGTTTATTCGGTTTGGGCAGTGTTATGATATATGCTTCCAGCATTTCATGTGGGAACATGCCTGTATTTTTTATTTTATTAAATAGGTTGGTTATGTAAGAAGTGAGGTGAGGTTCCAGTTTAATATAGTAGTAGTTGGATAGTCCATCGGGGCCTGGGGCTTTGTGTTTAGGGAGAGACATAATGGTAAGTTTTACTTCTTCGTCTGTAAATGGCTTAGTTAGAAGGTTGTCCTGGTGGGGTGTAATTTGCTATACATAAGAGCTATACGTGATAGATAGCAAAACACCTCTTCCTGTGTGGGCAAATTGGTGTTTTTGTTGTTTGTAAGGTTGTAAAGGTCTTCGTAGTAATCTGCAAGTTTGTTTACTATGTCAATAGGATTATACATTTTTGCATCAGATTTGGAGGTAATGTATGGAATCTTTACAGGGAGTGCAGAATTATTAGACAAATGAGTATTTTGACCACATCATCCTCTTTATGCATGTTGTCTTACTCCAAGCTGTATAGGCTCGAAAGCCTACTACCAATTAAGCATATTAGGTGATGTGCATCTCTGTAATGAGGAAGGGGTGTGGTCTAATGACATCAACACCCTATATCAGGTGTGCATAATTATTAGGCAACTTCCTTTCCTTTGGCAAAATGGGTCAAAAGAAGGACTTGACAGGCTCAGAAAAGTCAAAAATAGTGAGATATCTTGCAGAGGGATGCAGCACTCTTAAAATTGCAAAGCTTCTGAAGCGTGATCATCGAACAATCAAGCGTTTCATTCAAAATAGTCAACAGGGTCGCAAGAAGCGTGTGGAAAAACCAAGGCGCAAAATAACTGCCCATGAACTGAGAAAAGTCAAGCGTGCAGCTGCCACGATGCCACTTGCCACCAGTTTGGCCATATTTCAGAGCTGCAACATCACTGGAGTGCCAAAAGCACAAGGTGTGCAATACTCAGAGACATGGCCAAGGTAAGAAAGGCTGAAAGACGACCACCACTGAACAAGACACACAAGCTGAAACGTCAAGACTGGGCCAAAAAATATCTCAAGACTGATTTTTCTAAGGTTTTATGGACTGATGAAATGAGAGTGAGTCTTGATGGGCCAGATGGATGGGCCCATGGCTGGATTGGTAAAGGGCAGAGAGCTCCAGTCCGACTCAGATGCCAGCAAGGTGGAGGTGGAGTACTGGTTTAGGCTGGTATCATCAAAGATGAGCTTGTGGGGCCTTTTCGGGTTGAGGATGGAGTCAAGCTCAACTCCCAGTCCTACTGCCAGTTCCTGGAAGACACCTTCTTCAAGCAGTGGTACAGGAAGAAGTCTGCATCCTTCAAGAAAAACATGATTTTCATGCAGGACTATGCTCCATCACACGCGTCCAAGTACTCCACAGCGTGGCTGGCAAGAAAGGGTATAAAAGAAGAAATCTAATGACATGGCCTCCTTGTTCACCTGATCTGAACCCCATTGAGAACCTGTGGTCCATCATCAAATGTGAGATTTACAAGGAGGAAAACAGTACACCTCTCTGAACAGTGTCTGGGAGGCTGTGGTTGCTGCTGCACGCAATGTTGATGGTGAACAGATCAAAACACTGACAGAATCCATGGATAGCAGGCTTTTGAGTGTCCTTGCAAAGAAAGGTGGCTATATTGGTCACTGATTTGTTTTTGAATGTCAGAAATGTATATTTGTGAATGTTGAGATGTTATATTGGTTTCACTGGTAATAATAAATAATTGAAATGGGTATATATTTGTTTTTTGTTAAGTTGCCTAATAATTATGCACAGTAATAGTCACCTACACACACAGATATCCCCTAACATAGCTAAAACTAAAAACAAACTAAAAACTACTTCCAAAAATATTCAGCTTTGATATTAATGAGTTTTTTGGGTTCATTGAGAACATGGTTGTTGTTCAATAATAAAATTAATCCTCAAAAATACAACTTGCCTAATAATTCTGCACTCCCTGTATTTGGAGATAATTAGATTTCAATCTATTGGCTAGTAGTTTGCCCGCCTTGTTGCCCATGGTGTAATGGTTTTGTTTTGCTTTGTGTGCGTATTTAGTAAATTCTTGTGATTGTAGATGTTGGATTTTTTCACGTATCAATGCTATTTTTTTATAAAGATTTGGAGAGGGGAGATTTGTTTGTATTTTCTAGTGATGTAAGTTCTTGAAATAGTGTTGTGTAGGACGTTTGATATTGTTTTTTAATAGTGGAGCCCAATTTGATGAATTCTCCTCTGATCACTGCCTTGTGTGCCAGCCATTGGGTTTCTAGTGACGTGTCGGTGGATAAATTATTAATAAAGTAATTGTCCAACTCTGATCCTATTTTCTTTAGGTGTGCAGGGCAATCTAGTATAGATTCATTTAACCTCCACTTGCCTCTTCCTCTTGGTGGGAAGGGAACTGATATTGTGGTTTCCACGGGAGCATGGTCAGACCATGTACGTTGTCCTATTGTTTAATTGATTAAGTGGGGGATTAAGGATTTATCTATCAAGCATAAATCTATTTGTGTGTAGGTTAGGTGCACGAGTGAGAAAAATGTGTAGTCTTTTACAGAGGGATAGAGGGTTCTCCAGGAGTCGTATAAATCCTGTGAGTGAATGAGATTGGAAAAAAAGTGTCCCATTATGAAGGGAGGCTTTGCTAGGGGGTTTGTTATATGTGCGTGGTAAATCTAGACATGGATCTACCGTGCAGTTGTAGTCCCCACAGATTATTACATGGCCCTGTTTTATGCGGGACACCTTTGTGATTGCTTTTTTCAGGAAGGGGTATTGGGATTTGTTTGGAGCATAGAGGGATGCCACTGTTATTTGGATTCCATTAAGTTCTCCCACTACAATCAACAGTCTGCCTGCTTGGTCCGAGTATTGGTTATGTAAGCTAAATCACCAGTCAGAGTGAAAAAGTATAGCCACTCCTTTGGTTTTGTTAGGTGCATTAGCATAGTATGCTATGGGGTATTTTTTGGAGCATAATAGAGGCGGGTTTGCAGCGCTAAAATGAGTCTCTTGTAGACATATTATCGCTGCATTGGATGTATGCATATCTTTGAGCACTTGTCGTCATTTGTACGGACTGTTAAGGCCCTTGACGTTAAGGGACCAAATTTTCATTATGTTAGGGGTCATAATCCGTTCGTGTCAAGTATATCTTCATGGAATGGTATAGAGAGCACAAGGAGCCTGTGATAATATTCTCAGCGTGTATGGATCCATGATGATATTGTACATCTAACCATTGACTGTAGTGACTGGTGGGCTTAGATAAATTGGAGTCCATACCGTTTGTGTGGATTTTTATGGGCTCGGGCAGAGGGGGGGGGGAGGGAAGGGGAGGAACAGTAACCAAGGTATTTACATTGTTCTCCTGCAAAAGGGAGATACAAATAGGCCATTTAGAGAGCACTAATAAGTGGATTCCAGAGATGACCTAAGTGAGGGGGTGGTAGTGAACTCCTACAGACCTGATATTTAAATGAGTTTGTTAATAAAAGTTATGTATCATACGACATAGTATTTGACAGAAACGATAACGAGATGAAAGTAGAGGATTTGTATCTGATGGGGGAATGGAGGAAGACAGGGAGAGAGACAAAGAGAGAGAGCAAGCAAGTATACATGGTGAAGCATATATGTTATGGAACTTTTTAGAGGCATATACCGCGTCATGTTCACCGGTATGGTGTACTATCGAGTGGTGTGATTGCCAGGTGCATGGTATGTATACAAAAGGTGTGTAAGCAGCGGGACATTAATAAGGTTATTGCATCGTAGCTCTTAGTTAAAGCTTTTCAATGTTGCTACAGTAACACAGTAACACACTCTCTTGCGTACCTACATGCAGGACACTGTGCTATGTGCCTCGATATACAACAAATTCATTTATACTCTACTGATTGTTCTATTGCGCTTCAGCATTTGAACTAGTTAATTAATTGCATATAAGTCATATCAAAGATCTATCGCTAACTTGTTCATATATTCCACTAGCATCTACAACACAGTCTAAAAAACAAAACTTTAGGGTTGGTGTAAAGGATACTTGCATACGTGCAGCGATGATCCTTGCAGCTTCTCCCGAAATCCCGCTGAAACAGAGTGATTATAGCTTCCAATTCCCCAAACATGAGTCGAGACTTCATGAAGGGGTAAAACGATCTGCTTTACTGTGGGCTACCCGCCCGGTACTTATGCAGGTCTTCCACCTGGTGGACACTCCCCTAGGGGACCAGATGGAAGACTGGGACAGAAGTAACACAGTAGCCAATCACAGTGGCTATAGGATAAACACTCCCCTTTACACAAATCACTCCCTCTTTCCCATCCTGGAGATAATTAGATTAAGGTAGCAGAGAGAGCCGTAATTATCTCCAGAAGGAAAGAAACATGCCTTTTTGTATTTAGCAAAAACAGAATAAAAATACATAACTTTCTTTTTATATAACATAAACTTTAAGTTCCACACATCCCCAGATAGCTTGGATCTGAGTGCATATTCTAGGCGAATAGCGCTCAGATCCCACGAACACAGGTCCCAGAATCGTCGACTGAAGTTCGACTTTCCCTGGCCGTTCGTGTGTTTGTAACCGATTGCCAGTCCTCTATTATAGCTATCTGGGGTCGATCACTTTCGCATATTTTAACGCACGAATGAAGTATTATCCCTTCATTCGTATGGTTCCACCGTATGAACGAGGATGGGTGAAGGTAGCAGCGGCGTTCGACAAAATATGTCGCTGAAATCAGTTCCAGGGAATCCTCACCATTTGCCGCAGTGCGTTCGACAAAACCAAAATGGCGATTGCCACGTGTTCGGGAGGTGAACGCGGACCACCCGCTATACCAATTAGTTTGTGGTTAACCGCAACAGTCAGGGTGGTCAATGAGTGCCACACGACCTCAGTGGGAGGTCGGTGGTTCGGTAGTTTGTTCGCATTATTTGATATTTTCACGAAATCCTGTTGTAAAGCTCCAAATAACCGAACAGGCTTGTTCGTGAAGGCTGTGAATAGGGAATTTCGTTACACAGCTCCCCCTTAGTCCCATGGAACGGCATACCTGCGTAGACCCTAACGGGTCGGCTAAGGGATGTCCGGTAGCCCAGGAAGAACAAACAAAAAAAAATATTACTTTTCCAGTTCAGTTTGTCGGGACAGGCCATCAGCATTGGCATTCTGTTTCCCTGGGCGATACTGCATTGTAAAGTTGTAGGGTTGCAGCGCCAAGCTCCATCTGAGTAGTCTGGGGTTGTCACCAGCTACTCTGTTAAGCCAAATTAAGGGGTTGTGGTCCGTCAGCACTGTGAAGGAGCGCCCATACAGGTAGGGTTGTAGCTTCTTAAGTGCCCAAACTAGTGCCAGACACTCCTTCTCCACAGTGGCATAGCTGACTTCTCGGGGTAGCAGTTTTCGGCTCAGATACGCTACCGGGTGATCCATGCCATCGTCTCCCACCTGGCTCAATACTGCTCCCAGTCCAAACATTGAGGCATCTGTGTGGACGAGAAACCTTTTAGTATGGTCAGGTGCCGCCAACACAGGAGATGCACTTAACGCAGCCTTGAGTTTCTGGAACGCCTCCTCACACTCAGGGGACCAGATTACCTGTCGGGGTAGGGACTTTTTGGTGAGGTCTGTCAAGGGTTTGGCAAGGGCACTGTATTCCGCTACAAACTTCCGGTAATAACCTGCGGTGCCTAGGAACGCCATGACCTGGGTTTTTGTCCTGGGTTGGGGCCACTGGGTAATGGCCTCAATCTTAGCGGGCTCTGGTCTCTGTTTCCCTGACCCTACTCGGTGGCCTAAATATTGGACTTCAGCCATGCCCACGTGACATTTCTCAGGCTTCAAGGTTAGCCCTGCATTCTGAATGCGGTTGAGCACTACTGAGATGTGCTCCAGGTGGGCTTCCCAAGTGCCACTGAAGATAGCTATATCATCCAGGTACGCACAAGCGAAGCCCTGAAATCCCTCTAGGAGCCGGTCCGCCATCCTTTGAAACGTAGCTGGGGCATTCTTCATCCCAAATGGCATAACCTTAAACTGGTATAGGCCAAATGGGGTGACAAATGCCGATTTTGGAATGGCCCCAGGCTCCAAAGGGATTTGCCAATATCCCTTGCACAAATCAATAGTGGTCAAATAATTCCCCCCAGCCATACGGTCTAGCAGCTCGTCTACTCTGGGCATGGGGTAGGCATCGGTAACGGTCCGATCGTTTAACTTGCGGTAGTCCACGCAGAACCTTGTGGTACCGTCTTTTTTAGGAACCAGGACAACTGGGGAAGCCCAGGGGCTTTGGGACGGTTCTATGACCCCCAGCTCTAACATGTCCTGGAGTTCTGTTAACATGCTTTCCCGTACTGCCTCTGGAATTCGGTAAGGCTGCTGCCGCAGGGGTAACTGGCCTGGGGTCTCCACTCTGTGGACTGCCAGGGTCGTATACCCTGGGGCTGCTGAAAACATGCCCCCAAATTCCTTTAGCAGTTGGGACGCCTGAGCTTGTTCCTCGGGCCCTAATGCTGGACCCAACTGTACCTGGTCTACTCCTGTGGGTTTCTGAGGAAGCATATCTGGTAAGGGGATATTCTCGCTATCTTCATATGCTGGAGCGCATACCGCGGAGACCTCCTCTGGTCTCTCAAGATATGGCTTAAGCATATTTATATGAAAGGACCGCCGGATCCTTTCATCGGAACAGTCTGCCACAACGTACGTGGTATCACTGATCCGCTCTATTACCGTGTAGGGGCCCTGCCAGGATGCTTGCAACTTATCTGTTTTGATGGGTTTAAGCACTAGGACCTTCTGTCCTACTTCTAATATACGGTCTCTAGCTCCTTTGTCATACCAGTGCTTCTGTCGTTGTTGGGCGGCTCGCAGGTTCTCCCGAACTGTTTCGGTCAGCGCCTGTAGTCGGTCCCTCAACTCTAACACAAAGGAGACTATAGGGGTACCTGCTTGTTCTATATCACCTTCCCAATGTTCCCGTACCAGATCCAGGGGTCCCCGGACCCGTCTCCCGTATAATAGCTCGAACGGGGAGAATCCGGTGGACTCCTGTGGAACTTCCCTATAGGCAAAGAGCAAATGAGGGAGGAACTTTTCCCAATTCCTACAGGTCTCTGTGAACGTGATGAGCATTTGCTTAAGGGTGCCATTAAAGCGTTCGCAGAGGCCGTTGGTTTGGGGGTGATAGGGAGAACTTAATATGGGTTTTACCCCACAGCTCTGCCAGAGCTGCTGGGTAACCACCGCGGTGAATTGGGTTCCCTGATCTGACACTATCTCTCTAGGGAATCCCACCCTAGTGAACACCTGAACTAGGGCTTCCGCTACCGTTTCTGCATGTATATTTGACAGGGCTATAGCTTCGGGGTAGCGGGTAGCGTAGTCCACCACAGTAAGAATGTATTTCTTACCGGATGGACTGGGTTTACTGAGTGGCCCGACTAAATCGACTGCCACTCGGAAAAATGGTTCCTCAATAATGGGTAGGGGACGTAGTTTTGCCCTGGGGTGATCCCCTCTCTTCCCTACCTTTTGACATACTTCGCAGGTCCTGCAATAATCCTGCAAATCTCTAGTGACCCCTGGCCAAAAAAAGGACTGGGTGAGTCTGTCTCTCGTCTTTTTAATGCCCAAGTGACCTGCTAGGGGAATATCGTGGCTAATCCGTAACAGTTCTACTCGATACTTACGGGGCACTATTAACTGTCTTTTTTCTACCTGGCCTGCTCCTGTCCCTGTTCCCCCAGTCACTCGGTACAGTAACCCCTTTTCCCAGCTAAACTTTGCCTGATCTCCGTCTCCCTGGGGTTGTTCTGCCTCCCTCCGATACCCTTTTAAAGTGGGATCTTCCCGTTGGGCTTGCTCAAAGTCTTGAGGTGTACCCCAGTAAGAAGTGTGGTCAGGGGAAATCGTCAGAGGGTTATTGCTCACCTGGTCATGGGTTGAGGGGGAGGCTTCCATAGCTCGGGATTGCTGCCGGGTGGTAACAGGTAGTGCTCCTTCGATACTGCAGGCTGCCAATTGGGACGTCAGGCATCCTAGATCGTTTCCCAGTAATACTTCCGCGGGCAAATCTGGCATGATGCCCACTTCCACGGCCTTGGCCCCTGTACCCCAATCAATGTGAACCCGGGCGGTTGGTAACTTGTGAATTGCCCCTCCGGCCACCCTTAGAGCAATGGTGCGTCCGGTGTGCTGGGTCGGGGTGACTCGGTGTGGCTGAACCAAGGTAATCGTAGCTCCACTGTCTCTTAGTCCCCGAGCTTCTTGCCCATTGAGCTTTACCGACTGGCGATGATGCGCCCTGTTATCCCCAGCCGCTTGGACAGGGTTCACCTCATGCAAGGTGGCCCAATTTTCACTATTGCTACTGGGTGTCTCTTGAGTCAGAGGGTTGTAATCCTCCTGCACACAGTGTGCCGCTGCTTTTGTTGGTGGTATCGGTGCCCGCCCCCAGCGGTCTGTAGTGCGTTGTGGGCAATTAGGTTTGATGTGCCCCACTTGTTTGCACCCATAACACATTGGAGCGGTCTTTTGGTACCCCGGGGTTGTGGTATTGCCCCCTGGAGGTGGTACCCTCTGGGGCATAGTTGGCGGGGCAGAGGCAGGCCGCTGGCTCTGGACCCCTCGGTTGCCATCCATCTGCCGGCTCTCATGAAATTCATCTGCCAGCCTTGCTGCCTCTTCCACCGTTTTTGGCTTTCTGTCTCTGACCCAGTCTCTCACCTTCGCTGGGGTATAATCAAAAAATTGTTCCAGTAATAACAATTGTACGGCATCCTCTAGAGTAGTTGCCTGATTCCCCTGCATCCAATTACTGGCAGCGCGTTGCATACGAAATGCCCACTCCGTATATGAATCTTTTCCTTGTCTTCTGAGAGCCCTGAACTTCCTTCTATGGGCTTCAGGGGTTACAGCATACCGGGCTAACAAAATCTCTTTTATCTTGTCATAGTTTTGTATATCCCCATCTGGCACAGCTCTCAACGCTTCGGCTGCTCTTCCTGATAATTTGCTACCTATTACTGCAGCCCAGTTAGCTCTTTCCAAATTTTCTAATACACATTGTCTTTCAAAATCTTGCAAGTAGTTATCAATATCCATCTCACCTTCCACGAAGCTTTTAAATGCAGCGTAGTTAATTTTCCGCTGACGCCCCATTGTAGATCCAGATAGCGACATTATATCCACTGGAGGTGATCTGTCTCTGGCTTCTCGTGCTTCCCTGGCGTTCTGGGACTCTGTAGCTTGTGCCAAGATCTGTACCATGATCTCTGGTGCCGGGTTAGGTCCTACCAGGCTGAGTCTCCATCTCACATCCCTCTGGAACTCTGATTCCTCTGTATTCGCCATTTGTGGTTCGCCGGTTTGATCGCTCTCCAGTAGTTCGGCTATTAACGTGGCTTTCGGTTTGTTGCTTGCCACTATGCCTCGAGCTTCCAGCAGTTCCTTCAGTGTAGTTCGTTTCAACCGTTCGTATCTATGCGCCATTCACTGCTTGTTTCAATTCGTTACGTCCGTTCGGGAGGAAATCCCGCCGCTTGCCACCAGTGTAAAGGATCCTTGCATACGTGCAGCGATGATCCTTGCAGCTTCTCCCGAAATCCCGCTGAAACAGAGTGATTATAGCTTCCAATTCCCCAAACATGAGTCGAGACTTCATGAAGGGGTAAAACGATCTGATTTACTGTGGGCTACCCGCCCGGTATTTATGCAGGTCTTCCACCTGGTGGACACTCCCCTAGGGGACCAGATGGAAGACTGGGACAGAAGTAACACAGTAGCCAATCACAGTGGCTATAGGATAAACACTCCCCTTTACACAAATCACTCCCTCTTTCCCATCCTGGAGATAATTAGATTAAGGTAGCAGAGAGAGCCGTAATTATCTCCAGAAGGAAAGAAACATGCCTTTTTGTATTTAGCAAAAACAGAATAAAAATACATAACTTTCTTTTTATATAACATAAACTTTAAGTTCCACACATCCCCAGATAGCTTGGATCTGAGTGCATATTCTAGGCGAATAGCGCTCAGATCCCACGAACACAGGTCCCAGAATCGTCGACTGAAGTTCGACTTTCCCTGGCCGTTCGTGTGTTTGTAACCGATTGCCAGTCCTCTATTATAGCTATCTGGGGTCGATCACTTTCGCATATTTTAACGCACGAATGAAGTATTATCCCTTCATTCGTATGGTTCCACCGTATGAACGAGGATGGGTGAAGGTAGCAGCGGCGTTCGACAAAATATGTCGCTGAAATCAGTTCCAGGGAATCCTCACCATTTGCCGCAGTGCGTTCGACAAAACCAAAATGGCAATTGCCACGTGTTCGGGAGGTGAACGCGGACCACCCGCTATACCAATTAGTTTGTGGTTAACCGCAACAGTCAGGGTGGTCAATGAGTGCCACACGACCTCAGTGGGAGGTCGGTGGTTCGGTAGTTTGTTCGCATTATTTGATATTTTCACGAAATCCTGTTGTAAAGCTCCAAATAACCGAACAGGCTTGTTCGTGAAGGCTGTGAATAGGGAATTTCGTTACAGTTGGTATTCGTGGTGATGATGGGACAGAATAGTAAGCCCACATGCAACCTGGCAATATACTCTCATAAAGGGCAGGTGTACCAATGAACAATGTACTGTATGTAATGCGTAAAGCAGTTTCTAAATTTGTAATTGATTTTTTTTTTTTTTTTTAATGTGCTAGGTATAACCGTCAGGTTTGACCTGTGGTCGAAAGTGTACAACAGTACAGGCAAACAGTGCAATAATTATAAGTTTGTGAGTATACCCATTTCTTCTCCACGTACTCCATCAGACTCGATCCTGCTCCGTTTATTATTTCTTCTTTTGTGCTCCAGCCATTTGCCACTCTGCCGGAATTCTTCTTGGAGAAGTTGCAGTTGGATTTGGTTGAGGAATGTCCGCATTATTCCCCCCCCCCCCCCAACGTTTGGCACCTACTGGATGCCTTTATCAAGGGTATCAGATAGGGGTGGGTAATTATGGTTAATTCACATTATGACTTATTTAAAGTAGGTAAATCAAATGTAATTACAATAAAGAAGCACACAAGCTATGGGTTCTATTGTATATCATCTCTACTGGAGATGAATTTCAAACCAACAACCAAGGCCTGCACACATACCCATTTTTCACACATGTGAAACAGAGCATACCTATCTTAGGGCCACTTTGGTTGCATCTGTAGATATATAATTAAAAGTCAAACACACAACCAGAAGATAAAGTGCACAGAGATATAATAGATAGCTCTAAGCAAACAATGTCAATGCCCGGGGCTCCCGAATGGCCTGGAAGTCCAGCGGTATTCGTGCCGCTGAGTAGCTGATCTTAGTTCCAGGCACTCAACGACCAAATACCACTGGGCTTAACAAAGGAACCAAGATAGCCGACGCTGCGTGGTCGGTAACCGAACGACGGCCACCTAGGAACGCACTTAACTACCGGTTAATGGGCACCACACGACCTCCTGTGTGTGGTCACCCATTCGGTAGTTTATTCGTTTCACGAACAGTGTTGAAACGCACTGTTCGTGAAACTACATTATGTACGCTGGGGTTTTCATGCCGCCAGCATACGAATGCCCTTGTTCACCTGAAATGTAGCTACAGGAATATACTTGGTTCTAACAGCTTAAAAAGGCATATACACATATTCATAAAATTATAGTCTTAAGTGGCTAGTTTTTCCACACCGAGGTTCCACTCTGTGCTGTTGTTTGAGGGAATGTTGTATAATTAAGTATAGAATTAATTAAATTGCTTCACAATGTCATCTGATTTGTGTACCAGCTGCCGATATGAGGTCCTAATTTTGGACATAAATATTTGGTACCTCTGCTTCAGTGCCCTGGCCAGTTGTCTGCCACTCGTATTGCCTTGTTGGTAATAGCTATGTTTTGTGATCAAGATGGCTTGTTTGGTTTTATTGTCAAGTAAATCATTAAGTTTACGTCTGGTCTCTGTAAGCTGGGCAAGTGAATCTGGAGCTAGGGATTGTTTATGTTGATGGTCTAAGACATGTAGTTGCTGTAATAATGTTTGAATGGCAGCTTGTTTGCGGTTTTTAGCCTCCGGTACTAATTTAATAAATTCCCCTTAAAAGACGTATTTGTTTGCATTCCACAGTGTCAGGGGAGACATGTTGGTAGTGTCATTTTTCTGGAAATAGAGGATGAGGGCTTCTGTAATATAAAACACTGGCCCCCTCTTTCCCCCAATTTAATACACTGGCCTCTCCCTCCTTCCCTCCTTCCCTCCCTCCCTCCCTCCTGAAAAGTAATATACAGTGCCCCCTCCCTCCCTAATTTAATACACTGTCCCCCTCCCTCCCTAAAATGTATACACTGCACCCCTCCCCAAATTAACACACTACACAGGAAGGTCCTCCAAGTTCCTCTTATCCTACCTTAAGATGAGACCCATCCTCCAGTTCCAGCCCTGCTCTTCTCTGCTCAAGCAGGCCAGGTGCTCCTCTGACACTGCAAGAAAAAGGGAAAGGGGAGTGGCTGGCTTGCTCAGCAGGCAGACAGGAACTCTGCCCTCTTGCAGCCGCCAGAGGAAAGACATGGATCAGATAGAGCCACAGCACAAAGTGGCCCCAGGGCAGACGGGCCACAAAAATATTAATTGTGGGCCACAAATTTGACATGCTTCCTCTAGACTGTAAGTTCAGAGCAGGTTCCTCATCAACTAACTGTTCCTTTAACAATTTGTAATTGTCTCATTTTTATTATTACAGTTGCCTCTTTTCTAATATTGTAAAGCGCTGTGGAATAAGTTTGCACTATATAAATACCAATAATAAAAATAATATTAATAATACAATAATGGACAAACATTAAGGAATAATTTTGCAGAAGGATATTTAACTTTGGAAAAGTAGTACAGTTTCAATTTTTTTTACTTGTTTTCCAGGGAATTAATTAGTAAACATAATTATCTTTCTATTCTATGGAGGCATACTGATTTTATGCAACTTATAAAAGGTTGTGCAATCTGCAGTGTTGCTTATTTTATGTGATCACTACTCAAGTCTTACAAATGTGTACACATTTTCTAGACATATTTTTGGGTTTTGTGTTGTTGCTGATCAGGATCTTTGTATTTAATATACCTTCTGGAAGAGAATATTTAGTAGAGGCAAGGCATGCCATCCAGAATGTGCATCATGGCGGCTTAACAATATTTACATATATTTAGAACACAGACAGAAAACGATAAAACTGCACAAATATGTCAGTGGACATAAAGGTGGATCTCACATAGCAATTTACATAACAAGGTCAGTAATAAAAGTAACTCCGTTCATACTATGTGGAATTCCAGATACAACACGATAGTGACTATTAACATGTATTATTTATTTTATTTTAGTTAAGCAATTGGAAAATACAGCCAGGTGTCAGGTGAGGCAAATCTGTAGAATATTCTTGCGTTGCACTTTTCCTTTTTTTTAATTAATATTCAGTAAGAAAACAGTAAGTGGTGCTTAGGTTTATGGTCTGGAAAGAAATAGTGATGATACTGATCAAGAAGTGTATATGTTAGTTATTCACTTAGAGAATATACAGTTGAGAGAATGCAGGTTAAATGAGAGTTAAGAAGAGTGAACAGTTCAGAAAATGCGGTTTAAAGGAGAGCTAGAGAGAACATTCAGTTTAGGGAATGCAGGTTATAGGAGAGCTAGAGAGAGCATACAGTTTAGGGAATGCAGGTTATAAGGGAGCTAGAGAGAGCATACAGTTTAGGGAATGTAGGTTATAAGGGAGCTAGAGAGAGCATACAGTTTAGGGAATGCAGGTTATAGGGGAGCTAGAGAGAGCATACAGTTTAGGGAATGCAGGTTATAGGGGAGCTAGAGAGAGCATACAGTTTAGGAAATGTGGGTTATAGGAGAGAGCATACAGTTTAGGAAATGTGGGTTTATAGGAGAGAGCACACAGAGAGAGCATACAGTTTAGGGAATGCAGGTTGTAGGGGAGCTAGAGAGAGCATACAGTTTAGGAAATGTGGGTTATAGGAGAGAGCATACAGTTTAGAGAATGTGTTTTATAGGAGAGCTAGAGAGAGCATACAGTTTAGAGAATGTGTTTTATAGGAGAGCTAGAGAGAGCGTACGGTTTAGAGAATGTGTTTTATAGGAGAGCTGGGGAGAGCATACAGTTCAGGGAATGCTGGTTAAAGGAGAGTTAAGATAAGAATGTACAGTTCAGAAAATGTGGGTTGTAGGAGAGCTAGAGAGCACATACTGCTCATAATCTCCCATCTGTATGTATGTTTTTTACCTATCTTCTCCAATTGATGGTTTTACATATTATCAAATAAAGTGAGTGATGTTTTATAATTTTGGCTTTTTGTTGTGTTGACCTTTTTTGGGACTTCACTTTATTTGTTATATAACTATTAATTAGGCTGAGGCCATTTTGTTTATGTAAACTAGTTAGTCACCACTCTGTGTGACTAATTAGCATTATTTTGAGGTGATGATTGTAAGTGTATTAAGAGCAATTAACAAAAGTGCAAGAACACTCACTCTTCCTAAAATAAAACACATATCATTTTTACTCAAAGCCTATTGGAAGCAAATGTGACTTTCAAAATATTACAATCTGTTTCGGTCCTCTGAATAATTTATTTTTATGTTTTTAGGAAATGCATGAAAACTACACATTGGTCACAGAATTTATTCTTCTTGGATTTCCAAATCTGAAAAGTTTCAAGATTTTCCTCTGGTTCATTCTCCTTTTTACATACTTTGCTGCAATGTCTGGAAACCTTCTTCTTATTTTTCTGGTTTCTATAAGCAGGAGACTACAATCTCCTATGTATTTATTCCTCGCCCAACTCTCTGTATCTGATATATTTCTCATAACAAATATTGTGCCTAGCACACTACACATTGTGCTTGGTGATGGTGGAACTATGTCTTTTGCTGGGTGCTTAGTGCAATTTTATGTGTTTAGTGTCTCTGAAACCTTTGAGTGTCTTCTTCTGACTTTGATGGCTTATGACAGATACCTAGCCATATGTAACCCTCTGCACTATAGTTCTTTAATGAAGCATGCAATTTGCATTAAGTTAATTATCATGTCTTGGTTGCTAAGTTTTTCTATAATATTGATTGACACAATATCAATATCTAGACTCCATTTCTGTGGACCCAATATCATTGACCATTTTTTCTGTGACCTTAGTCCACTCTTGAGCCTTTCTTGTTCAGACACTTCTATAATTATGCTGGAAGTTAGTATAATGAGCATTCCTGTTGTAATTTTTCCGCTTATAATTATTATTATTTCTTACGCATATATTGTTTTAACCATTCTTGAGATTTCATCCAGCAAAGGAAGATGGAAAACCTTTGTTACTTGCAGTTCCCATCTGACAGTGGTTTCCATATATTATGGGACACTGAGCAGTATGTATGTTCTTCCAGGTGGAGAACAATCCTTGACCACCAGCAAAGTTCTGTCTCTGATGTATACTGTGGTGACTCCAATGCTTAATCCTGTGATATATAGCTTTAGAAATAATGATATTAAGCAAGCCTTGAAGAAATGTTTCAAATAATGCAATCATTTAAATGTCCTAAGTAAGTAATATCCAAATTAGCAACATGAGAACACGAATCTCCTTGGTCATTAAAAAGTAAATAAAGTCCAAATTAGCAGCATTAAAAACTTCTCCCAGTTTGGTCTTTATTTTGTAACATGGTTTCAACTCATTTACTACTGAGGAGTAAACGGTTCATATTGATAAGTAATCCTGATGGTATTTTAGAATCGTTATTTTTTTTAGAAACATACACTTTTATTTTATATGTTTTTTGTGATTATGCAAATACATTTCAGAGTGTCTTTTTGAGCCATTAACTAATTTTATTGTTTGTCATAATGTCATTGCTCATATTATAAAATATCATATTTAGAATATCCTTCTGTAGGCAAACAAGCTTAAACTATACATTCTGCAGCGAGAGCTAAACTGTTAGAGAAAGACACCTTACAGAGTCATTCATCCCTTTCCAAGATTACAGATTCACTCTCTTTGCAGAAGAGATCCTTTCCCCAAAACTGACCACATCACTTTTCAATAATGACCTTCTCACAATTAAGGATTCCCTTTAATTAGAAATCTCCCTGACCATCATCTGTCACTTCTCCCTCACCCTGGTAGTCATAGTGATGCACCTTGGCATTCAGGGACCAATGCAAAGGATGGGAGAAGTCTCGACTTTTGAAAGACATACTTTGTTCTTTATTTGGCTGTCACTGGTATGCATAGCACATAAAATTAGGGTGTGCAACTAACGACAATTACCACATAAATTAAACATTTACATTTGTTAAAAAAAAAAAAAGAGAGAGAATTAAAAAAACAAGTTTATTCAAGTGATAACCAGATGTGTACAAAACATATACATTAGTTTTTTTCCTAACAAAATATAACAAGCTAGCTCAGTGGCATGGAAACATACCCAAACAGACCTAAAATGTTGTCTTACACTAAAACTTTATGCAGCATTTTGCTCACAAGTTTGCTGTTTCTATTATGTTTACACTCTTTGTTAATTTTGAATGTAGTTATGCAGTGTATTGGTATACATATATCATGCTCAGCTGCATATTATTTAGCTATTTTCACCCCGTACTGAGAAAGCTGGTGGGCAAATATTCCCCAGCATGACATACCTGTTTTCAGCAAATCAATTTCCAAATTTTATTTTAATATGTTTGCAATACCTTATATAATATAGATGCATATTGTTGCTGTACTTGTGAGAAACATACAAATCTTTTTTTTTTTTTTTTTATTTAAAATGTTTTGCATTTTTTACATAATAAAAAAAGTATAGAAAAGAAGAGGTACACCTATGGAATATGATAAATGTATGCTTTTATGAGATCCACCAGTCTTAGCAAATGTTACCATTATACAGTGAACACGCATTTTAGATGACTATAACAGAATAATAAGCACTACATGATGACACTTATTACCCACCCACCCCCTCCTCCCCGAAAAAACAGCATCATAATTTTCTCCATTCCATACTTTTTTTTCTGGTGCCAGGAATAGTACTACAAATCAAGAAATAAAGATTCACACATGTTTGGGCTTGAGCAAGTAGGCTCCCTTGAAATTCTTACAAGTGGTAACTCAGAAATCATAATTTACTCCGATCACCCAATCAGCCTGATTTCGAACAAATTGCAGTTCTCACCTAAATATATCTCCAAGTCAAGTTCATAATGGAATCATCCCATCACTGTTTTTTTAATATCTTCAATACCAAAATAAAGTATAAACTTTTTTATTTTCATGTATTTTGTCAGTATGAAATCTTGTGCAAAAAAATCTCACTCATCCTCATTTATATTCTAGTTATGACTACCAGCTTGTAGAGAAACACATTTCACTATCAGAAGCCATTAGTCACTGATATAATGAATGTAAAGTTTCTGAAAATGTAAGCTCACCCGCTGTTTTAAACACTAAAGGAAGTTTCACTGGGTGATAGCATTCTTACAGTCAGGAAGGGAGAGGAATGAATAGACTATATGAGAATATGTATGGAGTAATTCAAATATAAGAACATTACTTTGTTTTAGAAATATTTGATTTAACAGTATTTACTGCATGTGGGATTGCAGTTCCCATGTGACAGTGGTTTCCATATATTATGGGACACTGAGCAGTATTTATGTCCTTCCAAGTGGAGAACAATCCTTGACTATAAGCAAAACGTTGTCTCTGATGTATACAATGGTGACTCCAATGCTTACTTCTGTGATATATAGCCTTAGAAATAATGACATTAAGCATAAGAAACATAAGAAATGTTTCTTATGGAATCAATGCAATCCATTTAAATGTCCTAAGAAAGTAATATCCAAATTGGCAAGATTTCCATTAGTTATCTACTTGGTCATCATCTGCCACTTCTCCCTCCCCATAGTTGGCATAGTGATGCATCTTGGCATTCAGGGACCCATGGAATGCAAGACACATAACATTAGAGTGTGCAACCAAAGAAAATTACCACATAAATGTAACATTTATATCGTAGAGTAGAGAAATAAAAAGAAGTACAGTCCAGGTGCCTGGATACAGATCAAGGGCCCATGGGCTGTATCCCTGTAACCACCTATAGTTGAGCTCCTAAAGTCATAAATGTATGTAAAAAGTATCGAGTCCCACTAGGAGAAACTTAAGAGGGGGGCTCAACCAGCACAGGAGGGGGAAGGAGACCTTACCTTTAATAAATCCAAGAATATGCATAAAAAAAAAACAATAAAGAGGAATAACAGGAGTGAGCTTGACTAAACAATGCTAAGGAGATAAGTTGATCTAGAGTGCTCTAAATTACAGAAAAAAAAGGGGAAGAGAGGAGAGACACAAAATGGCTCTTAAATATAATATAATATAATAATGTAATAATTATGATTATAGAGTCCCCAGGTCCCCCTAACATTTGACTGAATGGATGGGTAGGTATGAACCAGTGAAGAGGTAGGAGAGGAGGTGAGTAAGAGGTTATTAGAAAAAAGGGGCCTTGTGGTTGTGACCCTTTCCTGGCCAGCCATCCTAGAAGACAATGAGGGCAGACGACCTGCAGCGACGGGAGACAGCCTGATCAACTTTGAATATACGGTAATTTCCTGTCCCTTTGATTGGCCTGTCTCCATGTCTGCGTGGGTTGCTGGAGGGCACCAAAGACAGGTAAATAGCCTTTGTATAGAACCTGTATATTGACTATCTGCCTCCTGGGTATGAATGTATTTTGTATGAGTGCACCACCACAATAGCCGTGTGCAGTGTAGCAAGCAGCGTTGTGGGGGGGGCACCTACAATAGCCGTGTGTGGTGTAGCAAGCAGCTTTACAGGAGGGGGTTTCCTGTAACAACTGTGTGTGGTGTAGCAAGCAACTTTACAGGAGGGAGTTTCCCTGCAGAGGCTGTGTGCGGTCTAGCAAGCAACTTTGCAGGGAGGGGGGTTTCTGTGGTGCAGTGTGTTGTGTAGCAATCGGCAGTAAAGGGACAGGGAAGGGTAAATGTGTTGTAGCCATATATGCTCTTTGGGTTCTTGTTTGCATTAAATGTAAAGTTGTGTCCTGTTGTTTGTCTCCTTTCTCTTGTATTCTTTTGATGAGAATTGTTTAGGCACGCACAGGGTTAACCTCCGTAGTTTCAGCTCTGTTTGTCTCTCCCCCCCTCCTGCAACTCTGTTTGTCTCCCTCCTTCCTCCCCCTCTTCCCCGGCTCTCTGTCTCTCTCCCTGTCATTCCTCCCAGCGTCTCTCTCTCTCTTGTGACGGGGAATGGGTCATAAGCTTGCGCAGCCCACTAAGGGCTGGCTAGCCTGTGATATAGTGAGGGAGAGAGAGGGGGAAGAGGTAGTGAGGGGCAGTGAGGAATGAAATGGATTTGTGGTTTGATTGTATATGTATTTTGAACCTTCTGGTGTATATGTCTCCTGTATGCAAAACATGTAGAGTGTAACATATTGTCCGTATCTGTTCCGGCTCCGTTCCGGTACGCCCCCTTTCTGACGCGGCTCTCTTACGCTTTATAGAGAGACCGCGCCAGATTCAAACGGCTTGGTGATTCTCGGATGTCACTTCCGCGTTCAACGCCGCCTAAGCTCTCTTCGTTTATAAAGTGTACTGAACCTTGGATTGTTACAAAGGACTTTTGCCTTCTCATTTCCCTCTGACCACGGACTGTATTGGATCTCTACTTGTCTCCTGGAAATCGGACTGTTTATGTCAATCATCCCTTGGACTCAATCTATTCATTCCCATGGAGGACAACTCCCATCAATCTTAAGTATACTATTTACTTTTATCTCTGAAGGTTTACTTACGAATGAACTGTTTCTTGCTTGCTATAACCTGCAATTACTAAAATATTATTGCAATCATTAAAGCTTTTCCTTTTCCACTAACTGCCTGCAACCAGCACTTGCTTTAAAGCTACAGTAACCTTATTAATTAAAAGGATTTCTCCCCTTTTTGCTATTGTAATTAAGGAGTTCTACAAGCTGCAGTTGAGTTCCAATTATAAAACCCCTTGTAGCATAACACATATAAGTCTATGTCTTGTCACTCTCCTCTTCTATCTTCTATCCTAACGAGAGAAGTGTTGGTCACGCACTGCTCACTATGCTCCAGTCTGTGGCAACCTCGGGTGGGCGGACCAAGTTACTAGTCTATGTTTTAGGAAGACACACGCACTGTAGACGTTCCTTTCTCCTGTCTGTCTCTATCTTGTGACGACTTGATTAGAGAGGATGGGTCAGGAGCATGCGAAGCTCACGTCTATAGCCACCAGCAAGTAGAAGATGCTGGAACTGTGGCAGAAAGAGCAAAAAACGGGGTACAAGAAAATACTGAGAACAGGCAGCAGCTGAAATAACCTGCCCTTCGGTGGGTCCCCCCTCAGTTCTCAAGCTGGTTTTAGCTCATCTTGTGCCATTACAGAGAGAACATCTCTGAAACATATCAGACTGGTCCCACCAATACGGGCAGTCCAGATCCGAAATGCCAGCAAGTTCCCTCTGCATGAGAGACACAGCAACCCCAGACGATCATTTCAGCCTTGTTAGGCATCATCAGTGAGGCATAGCTGATATCTCTCTAGGCACCGTGAGCAAGAGGTCCACGTCTGGATTATCCTTTAAACTTATTGAGAGCAAAAAATGGGGCATAAGAGAATACTGAGAACAGGCAGCACCTGAAATAGCCTGCCCTTCGGTGGGTCCCCACTCAGTTCTCAAGCTGGTTTTAGCTCATCTTGTGCCATTACAGAGAGAACATCTCTGAAACATATCAGACTGGTCCCACCCATATAGGCTGTCCAGATCCAAAATGCCAGCAAGTTCCACCCGTATGGGTGGGACCAGTCTGATATGTTTCAGAGATGTTCTCTCTGTAATGGCACAGGATGAGCTAAAACCAGCTTGGGAACTACACGTGGATTACTAGGTTGATATATGGAGGAAAAGAGGCTAATGAATGGTGAATAGTAGGCTTGCTGAATATTGTACAGCACTACGGAATGTGATGGCGCTACATAAATAATAATATTGTGAGACAATAAAATGTTAATTTGAGTAGTATGTTGGTAAATGTGGAGATTGAATGAATCTTGGGACAATTGTAAGTAAGAATGGTGTATATGGGATGTTGGTTGTATGGGTCTTGCAAAGCTTGGGTGTAGTAAGGCGGTGGGAGATGGATTGTATTAATCTATACTGACCAATAAAGTACTAAAGCACCAATGCTGTGTTTGGGTAATGCTAATTTAAAGTATATGTTTCTATGGACAGCTTTATGGGCTGTTAAATGCATAATGTTTTCAGATGTTTTATTTTCCAAATTTAGTGTAGTTTAGACACTGATGTCTGGTACAAAATAGAGACTGATAATGTGTTTGAGAATTTAATTTATATTTTTAATTTGGTAATTTATTTAAAGTTTAGTATTTAATTTTGCAAAGGATAATGTGTTCTTCAGTGTACCCCTTGACCCCTTGTGTCATTATCTGTTTGCCTTCACCCATGACTGTCAAAATTACACCTGGACTGTCATGCCTCAAGGGGCTCAAAACTCTCGTAGTCAGTTTGCTAAGGCAATGGCTTCAATCCTGCAATCATGGCAAATGTCTCACCCTGATGTGGTCTTGTTCCAATATGTGGATGACCTCCTTCTCTGTGCTGCTGATCTCCCTACTTCTGAGTGTGATTCAGAGGATCTACTCTGTTATCTTGCTGTACAAGGATGCAAGGTGAGAGGAGTTTAAGCTATCTATCCTCCCGAAGCACACATGCTTTCCTGGGCCTAATCTCCTACTGCAGAGCATGGATTTCAGAGGCCTCCATCCTCATGCAACCACTCTATGATGCCCTAAAGACTGAACCATTTCCTCTGTCTCATGAGGCCTTGTCCTGCTTCGTTGCCTTACAACGTGCAATTTCCCCTGCTGCAGCTCTGGGCCTACCAGATTATCAGAAGCCCTTCAAGTTGTTCGTGTCTGAAAGACAAGGTCATGCCTCTGGGGTCCTCACACAGTCCCATGGCTCCCACCCACGCCCTATTGGCTACTACTCATGACAACTGGACCCTGAGGCAAGAGGAGGCCCCTCCTGTCTTCGAGCAGTTTTTGCAGCTAAGGCCCTCCTTGACAAGACAAGTGATTTGGTACTTGGGCATCAGCTCATCATTCTTGCACCACATGACATTGCTGCCATCCTCACTCAAGTCCAGCCCAAACATCTCTCAGCTGCCCGCCAACTCTGCTTACAATTCTCTCTTCTGCTGCCATACAACGTATCCCTTCAAGGGTGCTACTCCCTCAACCAGGCCACTTTTCTGCCACTTCCCAGGGGGGAATTCCCCACTACTGGTACAGCCATAGACCCAGAATCCATTATGCGAATGGAGGTGCGAAAGCCCCCATCTCACATGATACTCAGCCTTTCCCTCACTGCACCCTGTGGTACAGAAAAACTCCAGGACCCAAACCCCACTAAGAAAAAGACCAGTTCCAGCTGGTGGAGGTACCATAACAGATCTATTCTGTGACACCAAAGGCAACTTTCTAGCCTTAGTCCTCCTGCCTCCAGAGGTAGCTAACCTGTATCACCACTAGGACTTAGCTGTCCCTCACATCTCTTTCACCAAGTTCCCACAGACTTCCTGGAAAGAACTTGGCCCATTGGCCAAAGCATGTAGCACTGCAGACCAGACCCAGCTCTCTGAGGAGGGTGTCACCAAGTGAACCCTGAATTGCAAGACAATTGGCTATACCCGATTCCACACAGAAACATGCACTGAAACCCCACCCACAGACCAAGATCCAGAAGCACCTCATGATTGTTTCGAACAGATGAAAATGGAAACACATCTCCCAACTGTGCATGAAGCTGCCCTACAAGAACCTGACCTTACCCTGTTTGTGGATTGCTCCAGATATGCTGATGAACAAGGAAGATACCATACTGGATTTGCTATCACCACAGTGGATGAAGTACTTCAAGCATCCCCACTTCCCCCATCCACGTCTGCACAAGAAGCTGAGCTGCAGGCTCTCACCACAGCGTGCAAGATCTCTGAAGGAAGATGCGCTAATATCTACACTGTCTCTAGATATGCACTAGGCATGTCACATGACTTTGGACTAATCTGGAAGACAAGAGGATTCCTCACAGCAACTGGCCACCAGTCAAGCACAGTGTGGCTATCAAGGAAGTGATGGATGCCCTACTCCTTACTGAAGGTAAAGGCTCATGGAAGACTGAACTCAGAGGAAGCACAAGGCAACTATCTAGCTGATCAAGCTGCCAAACAAGCTGTGCATGCACCAAGGGAAGTGGACAGAAGAGTGTCCGCTGAAGAAATTCCCATATTTACTATGCAGACTCTATCCATGGATCTCATGCTCTTGAAGGAACAACAAGCAGCTGCTGATCCTGAAGAAATTCAAAGCTGGAAACAGAAATGGGCAACCCTTAAAGAGGGCCTGTACTCTCAAGTTCTGTTTACCCAAGAGTATGTACTCATCAGTGGTCCAGTGGGCCAGTGGTCCAGTGGGCCAGTGGTCCAGTGGGCCCATGGATTATCACACCTGTCTAAGACCCTCATGAACTCCCTGATCAACAAATACTATGAAGCACCAGGGATTACCTCTCTAACCAACAGTTACTGCAGATCCTGCACCATCTGTGCCAAATGCAACCCAGGCAGAATGGAAAAAGTTCCCCTGAAGCATCTAGCCAAACCTCACTATCCCTTCCAGAGAAACCAAGTTGACCACATTCAAATGCCAAAGAGTTGCCGGTTCGAATATGCACTAGTTATAGTAGATATGTTCTCAAGATGATCAGAGGCCTACCCAGTCACCAATAGGAGGAGAGACCACATGCCAAGTAGTACACAGTGAACGTTGCTGAGATCACCCCGTGGATTCACCACTCCAGAATCAAACCTGCCTCTGCTCAATGGGAAGTAATATTTGTTGATCTTGACAACCCTAACAAATTTAAACCTATTTAGTTTAGAAAAACGTCACCTGAGAGGGGATATGATAACATTATACAAATTTATTCGGGGCCAATACAAACCATTGTGTGGAAATCTATTTACAAACCGGACTTTACATAGGACACGAGGCCACGCGTTTAGACTGGAAGAAAGAAGATTTTGTCTAAGGCAAAGGAAATGTGGAATTCTCTGCCTGAAGAAGTGGTTTTATCGGAGTCCATACAGATGTTCAAACAGATACTAGATGCATACTTGCAAAAACAGAATATTCAAGGATATAATCTTTCAATGTAGGGTAATAACTGCTTGATCCAAGGATAAATCTGATGGCCATTCTGGGGTCAAGAAGGATTTTTTTCCCTAGCTTGTTGCAAAATTGTGCTTCAAACTGGATTTTTTTGCCTTCTTTTGGATCAACAGCAAAAAACAAATGTGAGGAACGCTGAACTTGATGGACGCAAGTCTCTTTTCAGCTATGTAACTATGTAACTATGTAACCCTTTGAAACTCCATTTTAAGAAAATAAATATACTTGGTGAAGAAAATATCACCAAGTAGGTGTTTTGATGCCCATAATAATGCCTGACCACCTGCCATCGATGGAAAGTCGAGGACCCCAAAAGGAGACCTTGTGAAGCTAAAGAGAATCAGACATACTCCTCACCCTGCAGCCCTCACATCCGGAAGCCGAAGTGCCAGTGCAAAGTCAAAGATTCTTCAGGATCATCTGCTCATCTTCAGTTTGTGGTGATATTAATATTGAATAAATGATCTGAGTCCACCTGTACTGAGGTAGCATGGGACAGGACTTATACGATAAAGAATAATTAAATGTTCTCCAAGCAATACCTTCCCGCCAGTAACAGAGCTACTTTATTTTAGGGACTACTTAATGACGTGATGGGCCAAATTTGAAGCATGCCTTATGTCAATGGAGTTTGACATCTCTAAAAGAATTATGAAATATGGTATACAAAGAATTTTGTTGGACTGAAGGTAACAAGTATAAACGTGTGTCTGACAAACTAGACTAGGAAGAGTTTAAGGAGGAGTAATTGTAGCATGAAGGAGGTTGACTTGCTTAAAAAGATTTGCATAAAGCAATGTGTGGCTTTTCATTCAAAGATCAACTCATGAAGCCTTTTAGTATGGGAAGTACTAGTGCACGCACACACAGCCACAGAAAATGTTTAGATGCTAAAGGAAGTCTGAATGAGAAGAATCTAAATTGGACAGATTGACAATTTGTGGCAGGGAAAAAGAGGAATGTTCACGGTAGCTGCAGACCCTAGAGCTATAGCAAAATAATTGTTCATATACCATCAAAGAAAACTTACAAAGGAAAATACAAACATGTTTTCCTTACAATTATGTCTACCAAATGGTTAACAAAATAGATTTTTTTTCTTTCAGTGGAATTTACCCTCAGGTTTGTTTTCAACCTAAGCATGGTGACTGAGAAAAAGCTGAACTTTTGACAGGTTGCATATAGTCAATTGGGACCAAAGTCCATAATGGGATTTAGATTAAAGTTGTAGTAGAAAAGGCAATGAGAGTGTGCTATAACAAAGAGTTCTGCTATAACAGACCATGTTTGAGATAAGTCTGAGAAGGATCAAGGATCGCTTGGCCATGTTTCCTAAAGCAGGAGCTATATCATCTAGAACAGGCATAGGCAACCTTTGGCACTCCAGAGGTTTTGGGCTACACCTTCCATGATGCCTTGTCAGCATTATGGGTGTAAGATCATTATGAGGGATGTAGTCCACAACATCTGGAGTGCTGAAGGTTGCCTATCCCTGATCTAGAGTAACATGTCCTTGTAATGGTGGATGCATGCATACTGTAGGGAACATGAAAATGAGAAATCAAGCTGAACTGTCAAAAAAAAATTTCTCTCTAGTCAATTATATGTACAAGTCAATTATATATACAGAATAGATATTATCAGTACTTAATGATTTCACCACTAAAAAAGTATTTAAATCATTTTGTATTTTTTACCCACTTGTGGGTTTAAAATATTAAAAATACAATAACAATCTAGAAAGTATATTTCACAGAACTTGGAACCATTGTCCTTCTAGTCTATACGTTTCATATTGTCTCCAACACTTTAACAATACTCAAGTTCTCAGGGTGGTGTCGTAGACATTGCTCACCTAGATTTAAGTGGGGTATATTTGAAGCAAGGACTTGTAACAAGTGGGTAAATGTGGTCAGAGCTGTGGCAACTGACATTATGTAGATAAGTGCAAGATAATGCATCTTAGGTGTAGAACCCAAAGGCAGAGTATCAAATATTTGATATAGTCCTAAATTCAACATCTGACTAAAAGGATTTAGGGGTAATTATTTCAGATGACTTAAAGGTCAGCAGACAATGAAATAGAGCAGCAGGAAATGCTAGCAGAAGAGAGAGATGTATTAGCAGTAGAAAGAGGGAAGTATTCATGCCATTGTACAGAACACTGGTGAGACCTTACTTGGAATATTGTACGCAGTACTTATGACCGTATCTCCAGAAGGATATTGATACTTTAGAGAGAGTACAGAGAAGGGTTACTAAACTGGTTCATGGATTGCAGGATAAAACTTACCAGGAAAGGTTAAAGGAACTTAACATGTATAGCTTGGAGGAAAGATGAGGCAGGGGGGATATGATAGAAACATTAAATACATTTTAAAACATAGCCCGCATCTGCCCCTTTCTTACGCAAGATGCTACCAAGGAGCTTGTCCATGCTCTAGTAATTTCCTGCATGGATTACTGTAACCCTCTCCTGATTGGTCTTCCCAAAAGCCGTATTGCCCTGCTATAGTCTGTAATGAATGCTGCAGCTAGACTGATTTGTCTCTCTAGTCGGTCCTCTCACACCTCACCCCTCTGCCAGTCCTTACATTGGCTCCCTGTATGCTATAGGAGTCAATTCAAAGTGCTTACCCATACATGTAAAGCACTGAACAATTATAGCCCCTCTTATATCTCTTCACTAATCCATAGATATACCCCTCCTCGTACCCTCCGCTCTGCCCGTGACCACCTCCTGTCCTCTGCTCGCACCCGTACGGCCAACTCGCGCTTGCAGGACCTCTCGCGGGCGGCTCCTCTCCTATGGAACAGCTTGCCTACTGCCATCAGACTCTCCCCTAGTCTTAAATCATTTAAGAAGGGCCTTAAAACCCATCTCTTCAGGAAACCTTATGGCCTCCCAGATTAATCTCTACCTTACATACCTGTCTCCTGCTCTCTCATATGGGACAGTGCTTTGCTCTCTCCTCCAACTCTGCTTCACTCCTACATGATATTTCCTGTCCTAATGTTTCTAATATCCCACCTCCTATAGTCTGTAAGCTCGTTTGAGCAGGGTCTTCTTCAACCTATTGTTCCTGTAAGTTTTCTTGTAATTGTCCTATTTATTGTTACATCCCCCTCTCAAAATATTGTAAAGCGCTACGGAATCTGTTGGCTCTATATAAATGGCAATAATAATAATAATAAAGGGAATCAACACAGTAAAGGAGGAGAGTATATGTAAAAGAAAAAAAAATATCACAACAAAAGGACATAGTTTTAAATTAGATGGGCAAAGGAAAAAATTATATCAGAAACTATTATTTTACTGTGAGGATAGTGAATGCATGGAATAGCCTTCCAGCTGAAGTGGTAGAGGTTAACACAGTTAAGGAGTTTAAGCATGCGTGGGATAGGCATAAGGCTATAGTAACTATAAGATAAGACTAGGGAGTAATGAAAGTATTTAGAAAATTGGACAGACTAGATGGGCCGAATGGTTCTTATCTGCCGTCACATTCTATGCTTTTATGTTTCTATGCTTACGACATTTTGACATTATATTCCTGGGAACTAGGAACTTGACTAAAATACTAAAGGTATTGCAAATATCTATCTGGAAATTATATTTGCAACGATCTCCATATATTTATTTTTCTCTCCTTATTAGAACTAAATAACACTGATCTATTGAAATAATGTACGGTGTTAGTCATCATAGAAGTGGTTGGGAATATTTATATATGTTTTTGAATAACTGGACTTGGATTCAGTTTTTGTTGCTCACTATTTGTCCTTATTTTATATTGTTTTCACAAGTGTATTGAAAACACTATATTGTGCAGCATTTACACATGTTTTATTTATGACATGATTTTAAAACTTCAACACAGTTAATTAGGTTTTATTTCCATAAATTGTTTTGCTTTTCTCAGAAGGTTTGTTGCCATCATAAACAACAGTATTCTTTAGAGACCTGTAATATTGCTATATCATTCTGAATAGAATTATATATAATAAGTCACACCATACTTATTAAGACTTGGTACATAGGATTTTTGCAAACACTAATTAATAGTTATTATGAAAATAACATAAATGCTAACTAAGCAAGGAGGACATGAGCTTACCTAAAAGTCTAACTTTTGAAGAAGTAAGTAACATTTTACTTTTATAATCTAAAGAAATACTTGGACTCTTACAGCATATTCAGAGCTGGTGATATAGCTTAGTGGTCAGAGCCTTTAATCCCATTAGATTTCTTGTTAGATTTAACTTACTGAATAAAACACATACTATGTAATTAAGTAATATCCTGACTCCAGGACATGCATGGAAATCAGGGTTACCTTCCTGGCATCATAAGTTGATAGTTTCTACTTTGCAATAGCGCTACTCACTAAACAGTGAGCAATTGTGGATTAAAAGTGTGGAAAAGCATGAGAACGAAGAAGTAGGTAAACATGAAAGGAAATATTATATTTACCTACTTTTTTCAGCCTGCACAGTGAGGCAACTGCCTCATTCAAAGATAAAACATTTGAATGAGACAGTTGCCACAAAGTGATGCATGTCCCTTTAAATATAAATGCGTAAACTGACACATTTTTACTTCAATTCCTTCTTCCAAATGATTTGCATGTTGGAGTTCTTTTTCCAAGAATATAAGAAATGAAGTACTTGTTTTACAGCAAGAAAACTAAACTATTTTGTCTTAAACTACTTATTTCCCAAAATCATATATATATATATATAAAAAATATTTTCATTTACTTTACAAAATAAAATGTAGTCCAAAAAGCCTCACTGTGCTCTTTTGTCTACTCTTGTGATGATTGCAATCTGCAGAGAAACACATTTAAAATGTCAGCAACACTCAGCCTTCCAAATAGTAAAGGAAGTGTTAGTCGGTGATGCTATTCCTACAGTCAAGTATGGGAGAGGAGTGAATGTGCTCTCCCATTACATTGATGAGATTAAAATGGAATTTCAGAGATTAATAAAAAAATTGTTATAGCACTTTTTAAGTCCAGGTTCTAATTCATTTCTGAGCATTATACTTAACTGCAAACATTCTTTTTACATTCTGTTAGTGTTTATTAGTGAACTGTACTGCAACTGATGCCTTCAGGGTCATTAGAAATACATATAAGCAGGCTATTTTACCATTATTATTTATCTATTTTGTCATGCTTACTATATGTAAAAAAAACATGTGAAATAAGTAAGTAAAAGATATTAAATACTGACTAAAAATGTCCATGCTCATAATTCTGAAATAAAAAATTGTGTAAAGTTTACATTATTTCAAATTTTGAGTGTCTCTGAAAAACAATTGGTTCACAAATTTGTTCTTATCAAAAATTACCCTGGTTTACAAATAGTGAAGTGGTTAAAGATTTCAAATCAGCTTCAATACAACGTCTTACTATATATTTATTAAAGTTCAGGAAACAGAGTGAAAACAGTTAATATAATTATTAATTAACAGAAAAGAAATCAGACTCCCTTTTTGGATTCAGGAATCTTTATATTTATAAGGCAAACGTGAAAGTCAAAATGCCTTGAGTTAAATCAACAGCTGCAGCAATATGTGACATATTACATTTGTTTTACCAATGTTTTTTTTTTTACTAAAATTACTATGTTGTTGTGTTATCATCTTTATATAATTTCACTTATTGTATGTGGGAATTATATATATTATAAAATAATTTTTTTCCAGAATATTTTTTTTTTAGATTTTTTATATTTTTCTACTTTTTATTTAGTACAACCACACTTACACTGATCAACCAATACATTAAACTCAAAATCAAGGTTTCCCAGCATGCCTTCTACCTATAATGCATCCTATCTTCCCTAAGTAAATGACACATACGCACCTGGCCATCCATCTGATCTAAACATTTCTATGATATAGTGTAACATAGGTCAGGTTTCATACTTAGTATTGTTTTATATTTTTAATTTGTGAACAAAATTACACTCATCAGCCGTCTTGTGGTGAAGTTTTGCAGTTGTTAGTGTAATGATCGCTAGACTTGTGTGTAAAGGGACAATTAGTTTGGCTGAATCAATTCATTGAAAAAAAGGTTTAAAAATATTTGAGTGATCCAAGAAGGCATTAAAAATTGACCGTCCTAGCTAGCCTTTGATTCACTGGACTGGAAAATATGTACATTATATGTGTATGCATTCTTATGTAAATATATATGGCAATTATTATCTCCTGAAGCCACCTCTAGTTGAAAGTCAATTGACTGAATTTTGACTGCATTATGACCAAATACAATAGTATTTTACCATTTAGATTCAGTTCACATTTGGTCAGTAGTCACTCATTTGAGTTTCTGTAACTTTTGAGAATTTAGTTGTGAATTTTAATAATTCAGTTTGGCTGATCCCTGGTTTGTTTTTTAATTTTTTTTTATGTATTCATGTATTTAATTTACCTGTTGTCCTTTAACCCTAATTCATCTATTTTTTTGGTGCCTATAGGAGAACTCTGAATCATAATTAAATTAAACCGTCTTATCCATTGTCCAGTTTGATTGCTGTGTAATTTGTTCATATGTCGTTTCCCGTTATGGAATTTGGACAACCCACCAATTGCAGTGAAGTGTGCACTAATTCAGAGCTTGTTTTGTGTGTAAATTGTCTTTCTTATGTTAATAAACTTTGACTTTCATAGATTTTAAAAAAACATGTATGTTGTGTCTTCTACTTTTATATAAGATACAGAATGCACACTATAATAAGTAATATAAATCTTTAATTAGTACAAATAAAACAATCAATACATAGAAAACAACAAAGTAACAGGATAAGGCAAACAGTAATTTGTATAGTAATTTACCTGAATCTTATAAGCCTCAAGACAGATACACGAGCCACCAGTCCCCCCCAACATTTTGGCACCTACTGGACGCCTTTATCAGGGGTATCAGATAGGGGTGGGTAATTATGGTTAATTCACATTATGACTTATTTAAAGTAGGTAAATCAAATGTAATTACAATAAAGAAGCACACAAGCTATGGGTTCTATTGTGTATCATCTCTGCTGGAGATGAATTTCAAACCAACAACCAAGGCCTGCACACATACCCATTTTTCACACGTGTGAAACAGAGCATACCTATCTTAAGGCCACTTTGGTTGCATCTGTAGATATTTAATTAAAAGTCAAACACACAACCAGAAGGGAAAGTGCACAGAGATTTAATAGATAGCTCTAAGCAAACAACGTGTGTCTTCAGATAGAAGGTAGAGAAGCTGCCCATGATAACAGTTGTTTCAAAATATTGATCAGTGATGTAAATGAGTAATTGATTTACATTTTTACATTTATTTTTACATTTAATCACAAACAATATGAAAACAAAATAGAAAGGTATTTGCACAAGCAGCATTGGCAATGTAAGTATCTGTTTTTTTTTTTTTTGTGTTATTTGTATTGGCTTGAGCATATTTATTTATTTGGATAAAACAGGGGGTGGGTGCAGTGCCTAAATAGTTCTTATTTGGATATATGCAACAACAAGGAAAAAGAATAGAAGAACCTAATAATGTACTATATTAAAACTGGTGTTGGTATAAATAAGATACAAATGTGCACTCACAGTTTTATGGAGCTTCAATGCAGCTTCAACGTATGCACCTGGGTGCAATGATCCCTACCTGACAATATAGTGCAGTGCAAATTATAAAATGTGCACTCAAATGTAGTGGAGACCCACGATTCGCTCCAAATATTATGTGTGAATTGGTATAAACCCCATTCAAGGATATAGGTGTAGTTAGTATCTCTCTGTAGCTATGAATATAGAAAGAAACAAAATGAAAAATACAATAGTGTACACTGTTATTATGGAGTCAATAAAATTATAAAAAGCCTACTCACATGCTTTAGAGCAAAGTACAGTTTGCTCAATCCAATAGACTTAGTTGGTATTATCCCCTCCAAGGATATGTAGCTGAAGGACCCAGCAGCAGTAGAAATAGGTCCAATAAAAAATACTTTAATTATATAAAAAAAACAACAGTAACAAAGTAAAAAAATACATAAAACAGTATTAATAGTACACTTAACACATTTCATCTAAAAGCCAATTTTAGGCTAGTACTTTTGAAAACAAATTTTAAAAATTGATGCTCTCAAAATCAGATATAATAGAATGAACAGCAAAACAATACCTAGAGATCTGGAACCCCCCTCTGGCAACCACAAATAAGAATTTGAATTAAAAAAAAAAAAAAAAAAAATTTTTAAAGTGCATGAAACACATAATAATACTTATGATAGCACTGTGTATAGCTTTAATATTATACACCCCAAAAGATAAATAAGCATACAACAAATAATAGTTCAGTCTGAAATGATTAGATGCTACAAACAAAATATGTAAATATACAAACCGCATGCTTACAGGACATCCCAGTTCAAGCTCAGTTCTATAAAATGTGCTCCATAAAGAGTTATAGGATGGAGAGCTTGGTCATAACCATTTTTTCTAGTAAATGAGACTCACAGTTCAGTAAAAGACCATTTGGTGAAGGAACAAACCATAAATAAAAGCAATAAATTATTATTTGTACTAATAGTGCTTAGTTTAAAGTAGCAACAGTTTCATGAAATAATTAATTAAGGTCCAATTAAGGTCCAAAGACTACAATCAAAGTAACTATTTTGATTTCATATGCGCCCTCTTCTACAATCACGATGACACCTTTTGCAATGGTGGTGCTTTGTCAGACATTTTGTGATAATGTTGAAATTAAATAATACTATAGGGTACTACTAAGTAGATGTGACTCCATTTTGTAACAAAATGTAAAACGACACAGATATATATTTTTTTCTTATATATAAATAGTACCTATTTTAATGATTTTAATATATTCATAAATTGAACCTAATAAATTGATCTCATTAATATTAAAACTAACATTAGCTGAATGAGTGTAAAATACATGTATATATCAGATGTTGTCACATAGTACTAATACAGACACACTTAGCTCCATACAGTGGGACAGTGTAAAAAGAAAACCAGACACAGATTAAATTACCAAAATGATACTCCCTACCAGTAATTAATTATACTTTGAGAAAAATGTATTTCAATGAGACTTCTATAAGGCCCCATTGTAAGAGTGAGCTGAACCAAGGTCCACACGCATCAAAAAGATAATTTATGGCATGAAAAGGAGACTGGTAGTCTACAAAGAACTACCACTATCACTTTCAAGTGTGACAGCCATTTCAATTAACACCTTACACAAAGTGGTAATTGGAATTATTAATGATCATTATTGTGATGCAATTGTGTCATCTACTGATCAATGTCTATAAAGACAAGCATTAGAATAAGGTACACCCATCTAAAACTTTAAATAGACCATATTAGAATTAGGTACACTCATCTTACACTCTAAATAGACCACGTGAAGCAATAGTGATAAGTTCTTTAAAAAAGTGAGAACACAACACTTTTGAAAAATTCAATGGATTCAATAGATCAAGATCAGATCAGACTAAGGAACACACTTTTGGACATACCCTAATTTATAATCTGAAATACCACCATACTCTTCCCAACTGAATTCTGGGACTTAGCCAGATAAACGCTGCTCATGCTATACTCTTACTAAATTTGTCTATCTTTAAACAATCTTACCTGCATTCACCATCCATTGAATTATATCTCCATCCTGCCTAAAGAATATTCTACTAAGAAAACTGGTAAATACGTTGGTTTTATTTAATTTAATATTTAGCTGAAGGAATTATATATATAAAATTTAAATCTCAGATTGCAGCTTGATTCAAGCTTGAAAAAGACCTATTAGGAGGTTGAAATGTTGCTGTTCTTTTTTTGTTTCATTAAAACTGCCTGAGGCTCTAACACCTTAAATGCCTGGGGAATTTCTTTGTTGCCTTATGCGGAAAACCGGGTGGCTACTGGGATTGGGAGTGTGGATCCTACCATCATTTTTGCAAGTTTAGCATATCAAGCTATTATCAAGAGATATTCACATTACATTAGTTTAGGAATAAGTTAATATTTAATCAGAAAATATCTGCAGCATAAAACATAGGATTTTTTTTCTTTCAGTTACTGGAAGGCAGAAATTAGTTAAGTTGACTATTTGTGAGATACAACATTGTATATTTTGTTTGCAATGCTTAAGTGTTTACGCTGTGAGAATTGTAGCCAGCAGTGAATGAGTTAATTATCTGTGTACTGATTCTAGCTGCCTGCCAGCATCTAGTTTTTACAACTTGAAGCTGCATGGTGTCAATTTAAACTTTATGTTGCTAATAAGATAACTGATTATTCATGTACTGAGATCTGTACTAATACTTGCTAAGTATACTGATCCTACTGGTGGATAATTTCTACAAGTGATTTAGAAGTTATCTTTAATGTGGGTATTTTTGCCATAATTGTTGTCATAGTGTATAATATTGTTATACCAAATATTCACTGATTATTGTCATGCATGTTACATATTACTATTATATTTGTTACAAAACCTATATATTTTTATAATCAGTTGTGATTGTGTGAAATACAAATCGTCTAATAAACATACTTCAGGGTCTATAAGAGTTAAAAAACAGTGCCAAAATATCGCTTTTTGATATTAATGTAAATTATTAATTTGAATAATGTTTCTAAAATATATTTTTTTAATATTTATTACCCTATACATACCCTCATGGCATCCTCTAATAAATACACATACTTTAATGATCAATAATGATTTATAATTTTCAACAAAGTTGCTACAGCTTAACTAACTTAAAACACAAGCAAAAATAATTAGAATAATAAGACTAAAAAGGAACATGTCAAATGGTCGGCCATGTTTAGCATTCAACAGTTTACTTTAAGATTTTACTAGATTATTAATTGTATTGTTTCATAGACCATTCAAGCATCAACAAAATGAAACAAATATGAGGTCAGGTGGAATAAAGTTTAAATCAAGCAACAAAAAGGGTCCGAGTAAGCAGCCAGCAGTCAGGGAGATGGAAATACATTTTTGAAATTAAACATTCTGAGAAAAAAATATCTTTCATGAGTGAGCAAAAAAACAATTTACTTGTTGGCGTGTGAGAGAAATGATGTTAGAGTAGCACCTTCTTTAAAAGGACACTGTAAGCATCCACTACTTTATCTAATCTCTGTTTCATTATCAAAATAAACTACTTTTATTATGGGGATAACAGTGTGGGTCAAACTCAAATTAACTTAGACAAATTCCAGGCTGCCTCTGTCAGAGAATAATGAATTTTGATCAGTTCAGGGTTTTGTTTGTATAATGTGGACACTTCCCAATTTTTTGAATTTTATATAACATTGAACTTCCAAATTAATCTGGTACAAACTCAGCCTAATAACTGTGTCACGGTGTGTTATCGGAAATATTGTGTAGTAATTTCACTTATTTTTAAACATATATTGATCTGTACATCATATTATCATAATGCAAATTAATGGTATTTGTATATTTGCACTATTAGTGTTTATATATTTCCCAATGATGTCACTTAATAGAATGTGTTCATTAAACATGACATTCAATGGGTACAATTATTTTTTTTTAACAAAATAAACATTTAACTGTAATTGGGCCTGGTGGATTTGCATTGCAGTTGGTATTAATATAACCCACACAGTCTTTTTTGAATCTCCAAAGACATAAGAAATATAAGTATAAACTCTCTGTATAGGTTTTTTTTTTTTTTTTACTTCTTCTCCGGTCTTGTCCTTCTGTTGGTAAATCTTTCTCATATGAACAGTGAACAAAATGGTGAGAAAATGCTTCTACCTGTATACTGTGAAATATATACAAAACCATTATATTATGTATATATATTTTGCAGTACTTTGACTGGCCCTTTTTCAAACCATTTTGCTGAGCTGAACAAACAGACGGCCAAAATAAATCTCCTTTTTTTTTTCTTCATAGAACCTATTTAGTAAATCAAGGTAAAAGAAACTTTAACATTTATTTTTTTATTTTTTTGGTAACGTATATGCAAAGTTATAAACATGTTTATAGTGTTAAAACACAACTGTTTTTTTTAACAAGTTCAATTTATTTTAGAATGATGTACTAATATAGGAAACAATAATTGAATTAAGCAGGTTCAGAATAAAAATAGTCAACAATATCCATTATGTGACTGGTAACATCTAATTCAAAATATATGATAGCTAAATAAATAATTCCAACTTACTGAAAAACAGCATCAAAACTGAAGCCCAAAGAAAACAAAAATAGACCTTGTAAAGATCCCAGAGAACTGTGCTGTGAGTAGCACTTTTTCAAGACCTTCACTTCACCTGCTTTCTAAAATATATACTGAAAGTACACTGTGAGTAAAACTGTTGAAATGATTAAATATGTGTATATACTTTATGACACATCTTGTACTTATAACACATGGGTAACTATTAACCCCTTAAGGACGGAGCCAAATGTACACAGTGTGAACGAAACAAAATGTAAACAAAACCTGGCATTTGCGCTACATGTCTGTCCAACCGTAATACACCTCTTTCATAGTAAATGCACCCACCCTTATTATATATCATTTTATTCAGGGGAAACAGGGCTTTCATTTAATATCAAATATTTAGCTATGAAACATAATTTAATATGAAAAAAATGGGAGAAAATAAGATTTTTTTTTGATTTTTTTAGTTCTACATGACATTTTAACGGTCAATGTCATAATACTGTTTGCTTTTACTGCAATAAAATACACATATTTGTATTCAGCAAAGTCTCACGTGTAAAACAGTACCCCCTATGTACAGGTTTTATGGCGTTTTGGGAAGTTACAGGGTCAAATATAGCACGTTACATTTGAAATTGAAATTCGCCAGATTGGTTACGTTGCCTTTGAGACTGTATAGTAGCCCAGGAATGAAATTTACACCCATAATGGCATACCATTTGCAATAGTAGACAACCCAAGGTATTGCAAATGGGGTATGTCCAGTCTTTTTTAGTAGCCATTTGGTCACAAACACTGGCCAAAGTTAGCGTTAGTATCTGTTTGTGTGAAAATGCAAAAAACGCCAATTTTGGCCAGTGTTTGTGACTAAGTGGCTACTAAAAAGACTGGACATACCCTGTTTACAATACCTTGGGTTGTCTACTATTGCAAATGGTATGCCATCATAGGGGTAATTTTCATTCTTGGGCTACCATAGGGTCTCAAAGGCAACGTAACCAATCTGGCGAATTTTAATGTGAAAAAAATGAAACACAAGCCTTATATTTGACGCTGTAACTTTTGAAAACACCATAAAACCTGTACATGAGGGGTACTGTTGTACTCGGGAGACTTCGCTGAACACAAATATTTGTGTTTCAAAACAGTAAAAAGTATTGCAGCAATAATATCATCCGTGTAAGTGCTGTTTGTGCGTGAAAAATGCAAAAAACTTCACTTTTACTGGCGATATCATTGTTGTAATACATTTTACTGTTTTGAAACACTAATATTTGTGTTCAGCGAAGTCTCCCGAGTAAAACAGTACCCCCAATTTACAGGTTTTATGGTGTCTTGGAAAGTTATAGGGTTAAATATAGTGCTAGCAAATTAAATTCCCTATACTTTCGGCATGGGTTGTCAGGCAGGTCCCGCTAATTGTAATTAATTAGGATACCTAATTATGTAAAAATATTACATAAATATATGTGTAGAATTAATATATGTATATATATACATATGTGTATATATACATATATATATATATAATTTTTTAAAATATTTTTATTTATATATAGGTGTATATATTTAGTGATATATATGTATATATTTATGTATATAGATATATATATTATTTCGTTCTACGTGTATTTTGATATAAATATATATATATTAATATCACAATACAGTTAGAACGAAATAACAAACATCTATATAATTTTTTATTATTTATTTTTAATTATTTTTTGTAATTTTATTTTTTTTACGTATTTACATTTTTTTATATTATATATAAATATATATATATAAAACAATAATTATATATATATATATATTTAATCAGTATTAGTCTACGTGTAATTTGATAGTAATATATATATAAATAATTATATATATTAATATTTAAATACACTTCGTGTATGTGTAAATGTGTGTGTGTGTGTGTATGTGTATATATATACTTAGATCATATATATATATAATATATATGATCTAAGTATATTTTATATTTAACTGTAATTTTTTTTTTTTACTAATATTTTATTTATTTTTACAGGACAGGGGGCAGAGACAGTGTCAGCCAGTGATTTTACATCACTGGCTGACACACAGGATCAGTGATCACAGTGACTGCCTGTCACTGTGATCACCTCCTGCAGATTGGGTAATTGGCCACAGGGGGGAGTGCCTGGGTGGTACAAGCACTCCCCCCTTCCAATCTGCAGGGGGATCTTTGTGCCAGTTACATGTGTCAGCCAATAGGCTGACACATGTAACACTGATCGCAGTGACAGGCGTCACTGCGATCAGAGCGCTCTGAGATCGCAGTGACAGCCTGTCACTGCGATCTCAGACAGTGCAGATCGCGGTCACTGACCCCAGGGGGACTGCCTGGGGGGCCAGGTAAGTCCCCCGACCGCGATCTGCACGGGGAAAGCCGCTGGCCACGTGTGTCAGCCGATTTGAAATCGGCTGACACACGTTAAAAAACTGATCGCAGTGACAGCCTGTCACTGCGATCAGTGACTGCAGATCGCGGTCACCGGCCACAGGGGGGGTTGCCTGGGGGGCCGGGCATCCCCCCCGACCGCGATCTGCAGCGGGCGAATAGCGCCGGCCACGTGGGCGGCCATTAAAGTGAGGGCGTACTATTACGCCCGCCGGCGTTTAGAGCCGGCTCCTGCAGGGCGTAATAGTACGCCCTGCGGATTTAAGGGGTTAAGTAGCTTTAACAATTTGTGTTTAAGATATTATTTTATATAAATCTACTATAATATAACTGTAATATAAATATAATTGTATCCAATGTTATATATTGTTAAAATATTAATATACCTTCTTTTCAATGTTAAGGGGACACTAAAGTCGCCTAAATAACTTTAGCTTAATGAAGCAGTTTTGGTATAGATCATGCAAATTCAGTCTCACAGCTCAATTCTCTGTCATTTAGGAGTTAACAGTCCATCACAGTCTGTTTATATTTAGTATACAATATATTTTATATACATATTGTGTATTTTTCAGAAATATATGACTCTCTAATCAGATCATTATAGACCATTTCATTCATCGAAATATTCATTATTCCATTTAGGTTATAAAAAGAATTAATACTATTTCTCTCTCTTCATGTTTTTCTCCCCATGAAAAAAACCTCTTTATATAGCCAATACTTTTCCTTCCTGTAAAATGGCTGTTTTTCTTAATAAAACACTTCTAGTGGACATTTAGTCCTGTGGGTTCCTGACACTTTGCTTCCATTGCAAGGGAAGGGTTGTGTCCCCTATATTGACACACATACTGTTAAACTAATATCCAAATAAATAAGGCTCTTTTGATGGTGAGCAGTTACCTGTATTTATACCTATTGTGGTATTACCAAAGGGTTTGTACTAGGAGCTGTGCTCTCTCTCTCTGCTTTTTGTCTCCTAATCTTGGGGATGCAATTTACCAACACTTATTCTATCCAAAGAAGGGTGTGCCCCTGCTCTCGGCACATATGCCAATACACTACGAGACAAATATATCAGGCTCCATCTAGCAGAGAGACTGCCTGTCCATACAAGCATCCCTTCAATCCAACACCAACACTAAAAAGCACACCTGCAGTTAAAAGCCAACACTATATAAAAAAAACTCCCTTGCATTCAAATACAAACACTATACACAAATACACCACTACATTCAGATAGCAATAGTACATACAAATACACCCCTACATGCACACATATATTCTATACAAAAACATTGGGAAGCAAAATCCAATTAGGTTATGGTGGGGAAAAATTGTGATTGAAAACCCCTTCCAACTGCTTGGAACACAATTTAGGAAAAGATGCAAAACCAGTGAACCACTCATGGACAGCGGTTTCATTGTTAATGCAACTCTTCAGCATGAGGTTGGTTACTGGTTTGCTTATTGAGGCTTGGTAGTGCGTGGGAAGCAAAACCCAATTAGGTTATGGTGGGAAAAAATTGTGATTGAAAACCCCTTCCACCTGAAGTCTGTGGATACTTAATACAATGTTAAACAAAAATCTGCACACCAGTCAAGCCATGTTTTACTATATATATTGTATATTACTATACAAAAACATGTTAGCATTCAAATGCACAAACATTGCTCACAAATACAACCCTGCAAGGATGGGCAATGGTAGATCCCTAGCCAACATAGAGTTATTGGAGTTGTAGGACATATGAAGATCTACATTTTGGCCACCGTTGCACTAGAGGGGAGCACAAAAAATGATCTTGCACCAGGGCCCTTTCTACTTTTGTTCCACCGATGCCACCATTATATACTTAAAGGCCCCAATAAGGAAAGTACGGTCCACATATGGGACTCAAACATTTTTATAATGAAAGGGGAAACCATGTTCTCAATTTTTTGAGCCATCCCAAAGTGATGAGTTTACTTAACCCCTTAAGGACACATGACATGTGTGACATGTCATGATTCCATTTGATTGCAGAAGTTTGGTCCTTAAGGGGTTAAAGGGCAATGCGCAAAGTGTACAAGTGCATATAAATTAAGTGCTGAGCACGTATGTGTAATGAATTGGGGACATGAAGTGCTATTCTTTGGTAATAGATAAAAACAAATCAGTGTGTTATTATAAAGTACAAAATATAAAGTGATATACATTGCTGCCAATTGTAGAGATAAAGTGCCAGGGTAATAGTGTGGTATATAACCTGCTATGGAGTAATAGAAATATAACAAATTAAAAATGTTACTAAGTCCCATGAGGAAAACAATACATAGTATAATATGTATATATATATATATATATATATATATATATATATATATATATATATATTTGTGCTCGGAATTTTATAACATGACAGGAGGCTTCCTATTTTACATTTACTCTCTTTACTAAACTCCACAGCAGTAAAGAAAAACGTAAAGAGTAACAGGTAAATCACTGAGCAGCATAGTATTTATAAGGGTCATGCTGCCTGTACACTTCCTCTTTCTTTACTGCTCCATCACAGACAGGTCAGACTATTTGCTCCTCTGGAGCTTTACTCACTTATTGTCATTAGTCTGTCTATATTTGTTCCATTATTCTATTATTATTGTTTGTTTTATTATTATTGCTTTATTATCACTGTTTATATATGTGACGAGAGCAATCTCGCCACATTGCATTGGAGAAGCCTGGTTGCTCGCCTGTTGCCTTTGGATTATGGCCCCATGTTAAAAGGCTTGATTTTCCCCTGCAAAGACAAGAATGGATGGAATGTATGGCTGGTGGTGAGCCGTAGGGAGTGCCTGAGAGAATACCTGGGATTGAGAGCGAGAAAGAGCGTCAGCTGCAGTGTTGTGGATACCCAGAATGTGAAAACAAACTAAGTGAAACTGACCGGTTGCTGCTAGCCAGGTCAGCTTGCGAATCAGCCGCATGATGGTCAGGGATGATGAGCGCCCCTTGTTAATGATTTTGCAAGCTGCCGAGTTGTCAGAGTAGCATTTTATTGCCTTGCCGGACCAGAGATGACCCCAGGTGTGTGCGGCCGCCACAATGGGATAGATTTCAAAATAGGGCTAAGGTCTCCCTGAATCCTGGCATGGCATCCATCTCAGCGGGCCAGTGACCCCCTAAACCAGTGGTTCCCAAAGATGGCTGCGAAACCAGTGTTGGCTGCAGCATCTGTGTGAATGATGGGTGAGGAAGTGGAGGGGGGGTAAACATGTAGATACCGTTCCAAAAACTTCCCCCACATAGCTAAGTCAGCCTTGGCGTGGGGGTCCAATGAAACTGGGCAAGAGTCCAGTACCCCGTGGAGCAGGCAAAGAAGCCTGGATATAAAAGACCTTCCCTGCCGGATGATGCGCATGGCGAAGTTCAGGGATCCTAGAAGGGACTGGTGTTCCTTCCTGGTGCAAACATCATTCCGCAGGAACATGTCTATCTCCCCTCTCAAGTGGGTCAGTTTGTCATGGGGAAGGCTAGCTCTGAGGGTAACGGAATCTAGCTCTATCCCCAAAAAGGTTAATTTAGTTGTGGGACCAATTGTTTTAGATGGGGACAAATGTACTCCAAGTGTGGAAAAAAGTGCTGTAGTGCGGCTGATAGTGGTGGGTGTTTGTGCCCCTGGCTCTATCAGTAGGAAATCATCTAGATAGTGAATAACGGAGTGACACTTGAGGATGTTCAGAAGCAGCCAGCATAGTTTCTCAGCGAAGATATCGAAAAGTTTGGGGCTGCTTCGAGAACCGAAAGTGAGTCGTGTGGAGAAGTAGTACTTTCCTCGCCATTTAACACCGTGCAAGTGCCAGAGTGAGGGGTGCATAGGTAGTAGCTTAAACGCGTTTGTGATATCTGTTTTGCTGAGCCAGGGGCGATTACCAGAAGAGATGATGGCCTGTATAGTGTCGTCAATAGTTACGCACTGGAGTGAATGAGTGTGTTTATGCTGGGAACAAAAGAGGAGTGCGGTGCCGATAAATCGATAATTAGACGTTTTTTATTTGAATATTTGTGAACTGCGACGCCGATTGGGTTAGTGCACCAGGAGGAAAAAGTTGAGGAGGTGAAAGGCCCGATCATGAAACCATTGGTAATTTCAGAGGAAAGGAGAGTGTCTGTGGAGACTGGGTCTAGACGTGCTGACAGGCGATTAGGACATTCAAGTGTACCTGAGGGGATGGCTACTATACCCGTGAGAAAACCCTGTGTGAACCCTGTGGTCAGATATTCCACCAGGTGCCTGCTAGGGTGTGACCTTAAGTAAAAAAACAGGTTGTCGACATTAATGTCGGTTAGTCATTTGTTAGGGGACAACCTGGCCGGACACATGGTCTTGGTATGACAGGTGAGGCCCTGACTAAAGCCCTGTAGTAGGGCGGGCGAGGCGCATAACTATGATTTGGGTGTGGGGCCGTATCCTCCATGTTGAGGTGGGAGATGGCCTCGCGGGACCGGGTTTCCTAATAGGGTGAGCTAAGGCGGTAGCCTAGACCCAGTAGCCAGTTCAATTGTATACTTAAGGTTGACTTGGAAATTCTGGTGTAATGTGTGGATACTAACCTTGAAAGGTTGTAAATGATAACTGGAACCTTCTAGTATTTTTTTAATGTGGCGAGTCTTGTCTGCTGCTGTTCTTAAAGAAGAAGCCTGAGGATTAAGACAGATGCTGATGTATTTAGAGGGTTGGCTGTTAGGAGCGCAACGTGAGATCCTGAATTGAGGGATCTGAAAGGTTTAGTATAGGATTGGGACGAGTTTGCATTAAAGAGAAAGGCTGATTGAGGCCTTGGGGTAGTGATTGCCGTACGTGAGTAAGGACGTAAGTACCTGGTGGTATGCCTGAGTACCGGATCAGGTAGGTTGGATGTTTTCCTTGGCCTGATGGCAGTATGACCATAGGCCTGGGTAGAGAAATTGTAAAGAATTAACATACCATGGGCGTAAGACCATGAGTCAATCGTAATGAGACTGAGACCGCGTAAGGTCTTGTATAGAAAGGTCTTGAAAGAGTGGGGAATTATACCTAGAATGAAGTACGAAACTTGTGATGAGCGTAACTGGTTTAATGTGTAGAAACCGGCGGAGGCCTAGAATAATACTGGAGCTAAGGATTAACCAATGAATAATTAAATAGTTAACGAAAGATGTGACAGTATGTAATAAATACCAACATGTCTTGCTGTGACAAGTCTAGATAGCTTAATTGTATTTGAGGCCTAGACCTGGATGAAACCAAAGTGAGAAAAATATTATACCTGTTCCTGTAATAAAAAGAACTTGAAATAGCAACTTTTGAGCAGGAATTGAAGAAACCGATGCAATCTGTAAAGCCAAAGACATGTGACAGAGGCAAGAATAAATGACTGCGTGATTCTAAGGAGAAGATGTAGTACAGATGTGGATTTAACGCAATTACCCTAGAAGATCGTGTTTAATAATTACTATCTGTATGTAGGGTTTGAATATGGTTGGTGTATAGTTAGAAAAACCTGTTCTTTATATTGGTAACATGAGAAGTCTATAAGAATTAATAAAATGAATATTAAAATGTGGTTACTATTTAATTAGGTGTAGGAAAAAAGAACCGCATCTTATAAATAATTGTTGAGATTTTAAATGTTTTAGATATATCAAACCGGCCAACACAGTTTAAGAAAAAGACTGGTAGTTAGACCGGATTGAATAACCAATACTGACATGTAGGTATCAGCAGTTAACTGACCGAACAGGGAATATGCGTTTACATGTAAAATTCGTGTAAATGAAATTCATGAATTTACTTAGCATGGTTTAAAAGAATTAACCGTAATAGGGATTTGTACCGTGCATTCGTTTAAACCGTACGAATAGATCAGTACTGAATGAGAAAATAGCGAGGGGTGAATAGGATTATCATCTAACTTTAAGGATGCACGAACGGGTAAGTACGAGGTTCGTGCGTATGACCGAACAGTAACAGAAATACAACGATTAATATGAGCGTTTATACTTATACATAGTTCACCAGTTTTTCCGTATGAATACGTAAACGATGCATAAGTGTAACGGGCGTTCATCCGTTTTGGCGTGAACGCTGAATACGTTAACCGAGCATGGATATATTTAAAGAAGATAGAGGGAGCCTACCCCTACGTTTTTAGGCCGAACGCTATTTCCCTCACTTAGCTTATGTGAGCGTGCCGGTCTCGTGACCGGAAGCCAGGTACCGCGACCGGGAGGAAAACCGCACTGGGGCCTCAGAACGGACGGAGGATTGCTCTGGACCTCTTGCTGCAGGAGACTGAAGCTGTTCTGGTGGGAAGCTCGGACCGGAAGTGCTGGTTGCTATGGGCATAGACAAGAACGGCAGAGGTGAGTAGGGGCTGGGAGTTTAAGTAGGGGACTTACTCCTTCCACAAATTCAGGCCTAATGGCCTTTCTACATATCGTGCAGCACACCGATTGGCCTATTTTCACTCCCTTTTTGGTTTGTCCAAAAGTTTGCCCAAGAATGTTTCCATGGATGATATTTGGGCGAATCAAATAATCACATGAATGAGCAACGGACATTCTGTACAATATTTAAATTTTGGGAAAACGAGTGTTCTATGCACAAGATTTGCCATTTAAATGTATTACCCCCTCTCCATTTTGTTTTTTAGCCTTTGATTGCCCAGATAACTCACGAAGTGCAGGTCACTATTTTTCAAGTAATTAGTAAAAATAAGTAAAAATGTAAATCTTGTTGACTCAGATTCACCAGTTCTCAGTATCGCACAGGAGATTCCACTGAACTCTCTCTGGTATTTCTAGATCACTGTGGGTTTACATACACATATATAAAATACTGCTAGTCATCTTAGTGTGTGTTATTTTCACACATATCGGCATATTGACTGATCTCCAAGCCTCTTTTATTCCTGTTACCACAAGATCAAAACAAAATAAAATTTCATTATGCTGTCTGTGTTTACCATGACATATTGACTTCAGAGATGCCTGATGAACAAAGAAGAGCATTGGATCTAACTCAGAACACTTCTCTCTTGACAGATACGAATTTTCCATACATGTTGGTTCCTAATGTAATTTTCTTAGATTTCTTTACATCTTTATTATTTTTAAATACTCAAAGAAAATGTGTTTCAACACTGTTATAGTAGTTTTGTATTGGAAATGGCATATTTAAGAATATTGTTAAGCTTCCAGATACTATCAAAATGCATTCCACATCCTTTAATCTAATATTTAACATTTTGTACATCTTCTTGGCAGTTATTACATAGTTGCCTTTTTAACTTCTTAATTGCACCATTTAGCTTATTGGTTTTTTGAGCAGTCTGCTAAGAATTAAAAAAGTAAAATAAAGACGTTTTGTTTACTATTAATATTTATGATGGCATTTATGCATTTTATTACCTCCTCTTTATTTATTTTTTTACCATTTGAATGTCCAGTTAATTCAGCAAATGCAGGTAAGTATTGTGTTTAACAGCAAAATGCTTCGATAAGAAATAATTCTTAACATGTATTATGATATTACCCACATGTTCTGCCATTCTCACCTTCATCTGTCTTTTTTTTTGACAGATTTTTTTTCCCTAGAAAATAAAATAAAATTTGATTGTAGATGTTATAATTTTCTAAACAAAATGTTCAAAACAATAAGGTAAATAATAAATAATAGCTACTAAATCTTTTTTACAAAAGACATTTAAAAAAAAGACATTTAAAATTTTGTTTTTTATTTAAAGATCAATTCTAATGATTTTTTTTTAAAATTGTGTATACCTGTGGTATCTTATAAAAAAGTTTGATAAGTTTATCACATTTCTACGTTTATTAAACATAGAAAACAAAAACAGAGATGCACCAAATAGTCATAAAATCAGATAAATATAAGAATATTTACAACAATCACACATTAAATAAACACACAAACACACAAAATAAAATAAACAAAAATCATAACCCCCAAAACAGCTTAAAATGTAAATGGTAAATACATGTAAAGAGCATAAAGTAAAACCGCAAACTGATATTTTGTTATTGCTGTTAATTTATCATCATGATAATAGGAGTGCACAGGTATTCCTGCATTGTAAGGACTCAAAGCGTGTTTGAACATTTAATTTATTACTCAGGACTTGCCAGGCACTGCTCTCTGCCACTACTAATATTTCCCGAGAGCAGGAAGTTCCTCAGCAGAAACTTTTGTTAGTCAACCCTGCAATGCTGAGTGTGTCAAAGATTATGTCAGTAAATATTCTAAATGTTATATTAAGTCAAATTCATCAATTCCAGTAAAATGTCATGTCGCAAAGTAATCATTAATTTCAGATCAGAATGAGGAAGATCCTTAACTGTTGTATAAGTAACGTAATGTTTTGCTAGCTGAGAATCTACCATTTGCCAATCACTGCATTGTTTATTTTATATGCAATGGTTTTTGTGTTTGAAAGTGGTGGTGTTTTTGTATGCAATATTAGTATTTCTATGCAGGGATGTGTTTGTGTGTATTGTGGATGTTTGAGTGCAAGTATGTGTTTATGTGTATTGTTGCTGTTTCAGATATACACATACAATGTCACACAGATATAAAGACACCACACTTCCACACATAGAACACAAAAACCTCCACAACAGATGCACATACAACCACATACAGATACACACACACACATGCACTCTGTCTCATATATATATATATATATATATATTTATTATTATTTAAATTGTTTCTCTTTTATCTTCAGGCAAGTCCACAAAAAAATGTATCAAGAGTCACACAGATCCTTCTTCTTGGATTCCAGAATCGTCACAGCTTCAAGATTTTACTATACTCTGTTTTCCTTATGGTCTATTGTTTGACAGTATCTCTAAACATCTTCATCATTACATTGGTGTCATCCAGTAGGTACCTACATTCTCCCATGTATTTATTTCTGTCACAGCTCTCTGTTTCAGATATAATCTTGACAACAGACATTGTCCCCAATATGCTGCAGGTTATCATGGGGAATGGGGCCTCCATATCACTTGTAGGATGCATAACTCAGTTTTATTTCTTTGGAGTGTCAGAGACATCAGAATGTCTCCTTCTCACACTGATGTCTTATGACAGATACCTGGCCATCTGTGACCCATTGCATTATGTTTACCTGATGAACTATGCACGTTGCATTAAATTCATTATCATGTCTTGGGTTATCAGCTTTTCAATTTTATTTGTTCAAACAATGGAAATAAACATATTAAATTTCTGCAGAGCAAATGTCATTGACCATTTCTTCTGTGATCTTTTCCCAATTTTAGAGCTTTCTTGCTCTGATATTACTATTGCAAAATTAGAAGGTACTTTATTGGCCATTCCTGTGGTTATTTCACCCTTTATCATTATTGTAGTGTCATATCTTTATATTTTCTTAACCATATTTAAAATGCCTTCCCTTGCATCAAGACAGAAAGCAGTTTCTACATGTGGCTCTCACCTGATAGTTGTATCCATATTCTACAGTACATTGATTGGAATTTATGCCTTTCCAACGAGAACTCAGTCATTTTCTGTCAACAAAGCACTCTCTTTGATGTATACGGTGGTGACTCCATTGCTTAATCCAGTGATATATTGTCTAAGGAATAAAGACATTAAAGCAGCATTCAGTAAATTTTCAATAATTTGAGTATAAAATATCCAAACACTTACAGAAAAAGTAATTTAAGCTTTGGTGTTAAGCCTACAATTTAGATCCACCATAAATGGAAATGGAAGTGCACTCAACCCCTCGTTGTGGAATCCAGGGTGCTCCATGGAAAGTCCCAGTACCCAAACAGTACCAAAGATAAGTAAATATAAGGAATAATCCAGGCACTCCAACAGGTTCCAAGATTAAGGCAATTTCTTTGAACAGCAACGTTTTAGCCCTTTAGGGCTTTTATCAAGCACATACAAAATTCACAATATATAGGTATATACAATGATTTAACAAGTGAACAAACATGTGATACAATAATTAACTACACACATTATCAATCAATAGTGATACATGTATAAATGAAACATAATTGTCTCTCCAATGATCATCTTAATACCTGGGGGTGTCATAGGGACCAGGGAGTATCAGCCAATAAAATCTAATATTCATCAATCACTAGATTAAATTACTTCATTGGGCAGAAGTTATATCTAATCACTTTTAATATCTTTTAATAGGATAAAGTAATTTAGCTTTTATCAAAAACAGCAGAGAGGCTCTAAGTATTTACACTCAGTGACCTCTATTGACCAATTGTATATCGCTGTTCATGCCGATCACATGGACTAAACACATGACCTAGTCAGAGCCAATCACAACCGCGCATAAATGCGCATGTCTGAGACACTATATCGCAAAATGCGCATGCGCTGACTTGCGTGTGCGCAATGCACTCTATCGCACCTGACCTCGTGAGAGCCAATCACAGCCGCGCGTATATGCGCATGCGTAAAACAATATATCTTCAATGCGCATGTGCCGACTCATGCGTGCGCAATATATTCGATAGAGATTACAAAAATTATTTACAGGATAACCAAGAAACGTTCACGCTACATAATAAAAATGAAGCTAATAGTAGTAGATTCTAGATGGCTCAACCCATTCAACATAGTGCCCAAATCATATAAACACAATAGATAATTCATAAATAAAAAAATAAACTAATATAATACTCCCAATTCGATAGTCATATCATTAAATGTAGGATAATATTAGGGAAGACACTACCAAATAGCTGATATACATCCTGCTTCCAAAGACAGCCCCAACTATAGATACTGTGTATAAAGTATGAACAAAATTAGTTATAAACAGTATATTCCATAATATTATATAATACCCAATTAATGTCAATCTATAGATCATATATTACATATTATAGTTGTCTTCTTGATATTATATGCCCAATTGGGTAACAAAATAAAAATAAAAAATAAAAAAAAATATCTATATATAATTAATAAGTGTGCATTATTTTACGTAACTATAAATATATTTACATTAATATATTAAGTATCAAAAATATAAAAATCCATAATAAAAATAATAATTAGTGTATAGTAAAGTGAAAATATAAATAAATATAAGTAAAAATTAATAAATAGATATCTCCATGGATAAAAATTACAGTGCATCAAATTTGATATAATTTTATTGCAACAAATATAATCTAATAACCTAGTGGGCTTATAAATTTCTCAAGAGACTTCAATAAATAGTTGACTTCATACTTAATTCATAATTTACAATTTTATTCAAAATGTGTTAATAGTTATATTTCATACCAAACAAAAACATTCTAATAGTTAACTTTAAATGAAATAAATCAATTAATACAATGGATGATCTCATTTACAATTATGTGTTCATACTTAGTACAATGATCAAATCCAGTATCACAATAATATGTCAACAAAATAAATCAAACAAAAAAATAAAAATAGAGACGACCAAACAACCACATTTGGCACTAACCTAGTACCAAGTCGAAAATTCGACAACTGTCGCTTAGTCAAAACTTTTTCAGAAGAGATATTATAGAGACAAGTAATTTGTGAAATGATCTGTAAAACATAATAATAAAAAAAATTATTAAAATATAAAAAACAACAAAGGCCAGATTTCAATATTAAATAAACGGACTGAGGTCATATTCTTGATTAAGTCCCCTAGGTGCTAAGGATTCTAATTCTCTAATCCAATATGCTTCTCTAAAAAGTAATCTCTTTAGATGATCCACACGTCTTGAGTTTTCCTCTACATGTTCAATGATTTGAAATTTAAGTTGAGTTATATTATGTTTTGCTTCTATGAAATGTAATGGAATGGGCAAGTCGAGCATTTTAGTTCTAATTGTAGATTTATGCTTCTAAAATCTCAATTTCATTTTCTGTGTTGTTTGCCCCACATAGATCAAACCACAAGGACATTTTAAAATGTAAATAACATATGTTGAATCACATGTAACAAATTGTTTAATGGCACATTTATTCCCTCTATGTGGGTGAGTGAATGTTGAACCCTTGATCATAGAGTAACAACAAATATTCAAACATGGGAAACTTCCATTTCTTTTAGAGTGTAATTTAGAAGGAGAGGATAATTGAGCTCTAACCAACCTATCTGTTAATGAGGGAGCACGTTTATGTACCATAAGAAGTTTATTTGTAAATTCAGCAATATTAGGATGACACTTAGATAATATGTGCCAATGTTTGTCTATTGTACGCTTTAAACCAGAGGATAAAGTACTATATCTAGAAATAATCTTGATTTTATCCTCTATTCTAGTTTGTTCAGGTAAATTCAAATCACAATTTTCTATTCTGTTGTTGACATATTCCAATTGAGTCTGTAAGATAGAGACAGGATATCCCCTCTCACAAAATATTTTCGGCATAGATTCCAATTGTTGATCTAACAATTCAGTTTGAGATACCAATCTTTTAACTCTTAAAATTGGCTTCTAGTTATAGATTTAAACATAGAGACAGGGTGAAAACTGTCATAATGTAATAACGTATTTCTATCTAATGGTTTTCTATACAAGTTGGTTTCAAATTTATCCTGATTTTTCACAATCAAAATATCCAGAAAAGCAATGGAGTGCTGATTCATCTCCATAGTGAATTTAATGCTATCAGAAAAACTATTTAGAAATTTAAAAAATTCCTCGAGGGGCTCCAATGGGCCACACCACAATGCCAGCACATCATCTATATAGCGCCACCATTTAACAATACGTTTTTTATACAGTTCATTTTGATATATAACATTTTCTTCCAATTAAGCCATATAGATGCCGGCATATGTGGGGGCCACATTGGAACCCATCGCCGTGCCCTTAGCTTGGACGAAAAATTCATCTCCAAAGGAGAAATAATTATCAGTCATCACAAATTTAAGTAATTGTAGAAGGAATGACAGGGACAGGTTTCTGAAGCCCAATGTTTCAAAGTCCTCACCCATCGCTGTCATACCTTCATCATGGGGAATAGATGTATATAGACTAAGGTCACCAATGTCAAATTCTGTACATCTGTAATAGTTTTAATCTTCTCAAGTACCTCAAATGTATCCTGGATATAAGATTTTATTTGATTCAAAAACGGTCTTGATAATTGATCAAAAAATTTAGCAAGAGGGGATAAGAGGGACCCTATACCCGCCACTATAGGATGTCCAGAAGGGTTAATCAAGGACTTGTGGATTTTTGGCAAAATATATAGCGTGGAAATTACTGGAGCAGCAACAGTAAGATATTTAAATAGCTGTTTATCAATAATCAAATCATCAAAGGCCATTTTTAAACACAAATCAATTTTTCTTTTCAAGGTTAAAGTGGGATCAATAGAAGTATTTTTATAAGTTTCACTATCACTAAGTTGTCTTGTTATCTCTTTAATATAATCACTTTTATCCAACACAACAATTGCTCCATCCTTGTCGGTCGGTTTTATTATTAAATTCTGATTTTTCTGAAGCATTATAAGGGCTTTTTTTTTAGTCTCAGTTAAATTATTATGACCATACATTTTCTTTTTTCTTTTTATAATTATTTTGAACAAGATTATCAATGTCTTTTTTAACCAACTCCACAAATGTTTCTACAGCATGATCATTGATCTGTGGATGAAATTTACTTACATTTTTAAGTTTAGTGTCACTCAATTTCAAATTAGTATTAGTTATACCTGATGGCATTGGCAACGGAGTGATTTTAGAGAAAAATACCTTAAGTCTAATGTTACGAAAAAAACAACACAGATAAACATCAATATCAATTGGTCTAGGCTCATAAACAGGACAAAAAGTCAAACCTTTTTTCAAAATAGAGATTTCAGTTTCATACAAAGTAGATGAAGATAAATTGATAATTACTGAATTTTCTTCCTCTTCTGAGGACCCCTGTGTTCCCTTAGTCCTGGTAGTGTCCGAATTTTTTTGGCCACTCCTTCTGATTCGTCTGAAGTTTCTCCGCTTGATGCTCGCCTGTGTGGGGGAGTCTCCACTAAAAAAATAGGCTGAATTATTAGAAGAGTAACTCTCCTGTGAAGAATTAGATCTCATATGAGAGGAACTAAATTGAGATTTGGAATTGACCCTTCTAGATTCTCTTGGTGGTTTTCTCATAGGATATCTTTGAAATTTATTTTTCTGTGGATTGGAAGAATTCCACTTATATACATTTCCACTCTCATAATCCATAAGATCACGTTGAAATTAACCTCTTTCTTTCTTCGATTTGTTTTTTCAATTCATCCACATTAGACTGAATTTGACCTTTAGTCACAGTTAAATTATCCCCTTGCATACTTCTTTCAAGCTCAATTTCCAATAATGAAACTTCTTCTTGAGTCTTAACAATATCTTTTTGTAAAAACTCAAAATATAGTAATATCCAATCCATTGAACATTTGTTAAAGATTTTTTCAAGTTGTTTACAATATTCAGGATCTTCATTAAATAAAGTGGGTAGCGCATTCATCCACATACCTCTGGGGATACGATTCACCTTATAATATTCTGCTAGTGTGACACTATGTAGCTTTAAGCTTACATTTTTCTTTAAATTCTTTTCCAATTTTTTACCAATAGTGTCACTAATTGGTACATTAAGAAATTCGAAATTACTTTCAGCAGCGGATAAGATTCGTCTAGCCTTATTATCCGAATAAGCAAACGTGCTTGTGCTGGATTGAGCTCCTGGTTCCATGATTTGCCAAAAGATTTAAATCTCCAATATTCCAAAAATGGAAAAAAAATCAATAGATTAACACAAGGGGGGTTAAAAAACTTCCCGGGTACTCACTCAGATAAACATAAATGGAAATGGATGTGCACTCAACCCCTCGTTGTGGAATCCAGGGTGCTCCATGGAAAGTTCCAGTACCCAAACAGGACCAAAGATAACAAAATTAGTTATAAACAGTAGATAAGTATTTTTTTTATTTTTTATTATTTTTTATTTTATTACCTAATTGGGCATATAATATCAAGAAGACTGCTATAATATGTAATATATGATCTATAGATTGACATTAATTGGGTATTATATAATATTATGGAATATACTGTTTATAACTAATTTTGTTCATACTTTATACACAGTATCTATAGTTGGGGCTGTCTTTGGGAGCAGGATGTATATCAGCTATTTGGTAGTGTCTTCCCTAATATTATCCTACATTTAATGATATGACTATCGAATTGGGAGTATTATATTAGTTTATTTTTTTATTTATGAATTATCTATTGTGTTTATATGATTTGGGCACTATGTTGAATGGGTTGAGCCATCTAGACTCTATTACTATTAGCTTCATTTTTATTATGTAGCGTGCACGTTTCTTGGTTATCCTGTAACTAATTTTTGTAATCTCTATCGAATATATTGCACACGCACGAGTTGGCGCATGCACATTGAAGATATATTGTTTTACGCATGTGAATATACGCGCGGCTGTGATTGGCTCTCACAAGGTCAGGTGCGATAGAGTGCATTGCGCATGCGCAAGTCGGCGCATGCGCATTTTGCGATATAGTGTCTCAGACATGCGCATTTATGCGCGGTTGTGATTGGCTCTGACTAGGTCATGTGTTTAGTCCAGGTGATCGGCATGAACAGCGATATACAATTGTTCAATAGAGGTCACTGAGTATAAATACTTAAAGCCTCTCTGCTGTTTTTGATAAAAGCTAAATTACTTTATCCTATTAAAAGGTATTAAAAGTCATTAGATATAACTTGTGCCCAATTAAGTAAATTTAATGTAGTGATTGATGAATATTAGATTTGTACTCCTTCTTAAAGGTAAATGAAATAAATTTATATATTTATAACCTAAAATAAGGATAAATAAATATGTAAATATAATAAAATTTTAGGTTATAAATATATAAATTTATTTCATTTACCTTTAAGAAGGAGATAGAAAGTGCAATGTAAATGGGTTATATCACTTACATTATTGTTTATATATTACATATGTATGTATACTGTTCGCTATATTTTTTTAATTATCCAAGATGTTAGATCATATTATTATTCATGAATTTTATGTAATAAGATATTATCTCCATATAAATTATATGAAGGGAATGTGTATGACAAATATGTGAGAAAATGTTTTGTAAAATTTGTATTCAATGAAAACAGGATATATATATGTATATGCATATGTGTCCACAACTATAGACCACATTGAGAATGTACATTTTTTATTCGGTTTGTAGTGCCATCCAGAGTATATTTTTTTAACTACCTGTCCCTCCCGTTTCCGTTTTATCCACTTGTCTGCATATGCTTTGAGTCAATGCATTAGAATAGGAGAAAGAGACAGACGATCGTGACCCACTTCCGGGTCTGTGGAATGCAAGGTGGAACGCACGCGGTGTACGCGATGACGTCACTTGATTCCATACCGCCGAAATGAAAATTGAACACCAGCTGAAAGATTTCAAACATCAAATGGGGGTGTATATAAAGGACTGTGGGGGGGATATTGTTACTATTGTTGCTATTTCTGATTGCACTTTATTACACCAAGTCCCTGAGGAAGTCCAATTTCAGGACGAAACGCGTAGGACGTGTATGGTGATATGCTGTTTGTTTTATACCTAAATGTAAGTCATTAAATATTTTTTATCATATTCTGGAAGTGCACTACATTTTTGTACATTTTCTCTCTTTGAGACATATATATCTATTTGCTGATGAATATGTGAGGAGGGACAACACACTGGATATTGAAAAACACCATTTAAAGCTGCTTTAACTCCATAAAGACATCATTCAAGGCTATCTTAACTCTTCAAAATTGTGAGTGACCATTTGTGATCGCACATCAATACTAGTCTCCACACAGTTATACGCTATTTTTTTTGTTTTATTTGTATTTAGCAGATTGTCCCCTATTTTTCTGTGTATATCTATTGAAGACAAGAGGAAGTCTTCGGGGATTCATCTGGATACTTCACCTTAAGATAAGGGAAGTTTTGGTTTGCTCCTATATTATATCATTTTCACTGGGGTTGTGTTCACATATATTGTTGTTTTCTCAGGATTATTGTTTTGACTGAATGGACAAAATTTTGTGAAAAATACAATTGCAATTTATATTCCACTACCATACTCCAAAATGCTATACAATAGTTAGGCAAAACAGAGAATTCTACAAATCATGGAGATCACATGGCCCTGGAGGGCCGTGGTAGCCGGAGATGCTGCATGGGGACTGCTGAGGCCTCCAGCAGTCCCCCCTCTGTTCATGTTCGCTGCGGATTGCCGATCCAAGTAAGTCCAGGGATCCTATTTGCCGCACTCATACTAGGTACGTCCGCGGTCCTAAGCGACCGTTTTTTTGTCGGACGGATGTATTACGTCCACGGTCATTAAGAGGATATATATATATAATTTAATTTTAAGTGTATTTTATATATATATATATATATATATATATATATATATATACAAAATACAGAATCCAGCGCACTCGCTTATTCACTAAACAATGCTTTCAAAATCTTAGAGATTGTAATAGTTTTATTTAAAAACACCTCACCTAGGCAAAAAATAATGGGGGTTTAGTTACATTATATGATCATATATTGCATAAGCCTGCCACAACGTCAAAGTGTTTTGTTTGTATATTTGGGAGTCTAGGCCAGCTCCTTGGTTTTGCACCCCTCCCTGTCACAGGTGCCTCATTCCAGGACCCTATTTAGCCTTGACTTGCAGAGAGTCCCAGTAAGGAAGTATTTCCCAAGTAAGTGGATCAATCTCATAAAGGCAAGCATTAGGCTGCTAGAGTAGGACTTGCCAAGAATGGGGTACATTAACGTTGTGGCAGGCTTATGCAATATATGATCATATACTGTAACTAAACCCCCATTATTTTTTGCCTAGGTGAGGTGTTTTTAAATAAAACTATTACAATCTCTAAGATTTTGAAAGCATTGTTTAGTGAATAAGCGAGTGCGCTGGATTCTGTATTTTGTATATTTTGGCCCCAGCAGCACCCTATAATGTATGCATGTTTAGGTGAGTGCAGCCCTCTTGGTTTTGTTTATATATATATATATACACATATAAATATCAAAATACAGTTAGAATAACATTACACACACACACACATATATATATATATATATATATATGTACACACATATAAATATCAAAATACAGTTAGAATAACATTACACATATATATATATATATATATATATATATATATCAAAATACAGTTAGAATAACATTACACACACACATATATATATATATATATATATATATATATATATATATATATATATATATATATATATATATATATAATAATAAATATAAATAATCCAGGTAAGTCCAGGGATCCTATTTGCCGCGCTCATACTAGGTACGTCCGCGGTCGGAGGATATATATATAATTTAATTTTAAGTGTATTTTTATATATATATATATATATATATATATATATATATATATAATAAATATAAATAAAAAATGGAAAAATAATTTTAAAGAAATTATATAGAGTGTTATAACAAAGAACCTTTCAAAGACTGAATGAGGAGTAATTCCAACAGACAAACGCATGTCAAGCTTTGTAAAGTATGTATAAGATTGTAAGAGGATCTCAATGACCATTTTAGGGATGCCTATACTAATATGGACTCCCACATCGACACCAGAACTTGAGGATCCTGATGTGTCAAGGGGCCTTGTAATAGGTCTGGACGTACTGGAATTTCCCTTGGAGGTTCCAGAATCATCTTATTCATCATAGGAATTAGAGTCGACACGGTCTTCCACGGTCACCTTTTGCATTACCTTTTTAGGAAGGTCAAAATCAGGAAAATATGTACATCAGACTAAATTTCTAAATTTGAGTCAGTGTATCCTGAACCTGAACATTCTGATCCTATCATGTAGAAAATACTTCTGGACCTGGTAGTTCCAAGAAATGGCCATCAGATCTATGTAGGGTATCAGAAATCTTCGTCAACCCAGAGGATACGTCGGGACATGGTTGCCAATCCACCTTGTCCACAGTTATTCGGCTCAAGCAAACAGCCATTTTATTCTGAGTCCCTGGTTGTCTTCTGTGCCCTGATCATTATGGGCTGGAATTCCATCAATATGTATCTTTGAGACCCACCTTGATAAATATAGGATATAGTTGCATTGATATTTGAGCAAATTTGGACCCACTCGTTCTTCAGCAAGCCTCTGAAGTGAAGAAGAGTCTTGAAAATAACTCGTAATTTTATACAAATGAATGGAAATATTGTGCAACATGGTCCCAACACTGTGCAACCAATCTTATAAAAACTGGAATTCAAGCTAATGATTGACCAATGAGGTTCTGTTCACTGGAAAATCAGATCTATTCTCTCTTTTCAGCTACCAGGTAAGGTGTAACTCCACTGATGGGGACAGTCAGTGGCTGGCTCCAATAATCTTTCTCTTGTTAAACCATTATTGGAGCCAGCCACTGACTGTCCCCATCAGTGGAGTTACACCTTACCTGGTAGCTGAAAAGAGAGAATAGATCTGATTTTCCAGAGATGCCATTGGGCCCATCTGAAAGTCTGCTGGTGGAAGCCAGGATTCCTAGTAGTTGCATCTATTTTCTTGCTGTTCATAGCAGAAATGAAGAAACTGGGAGAAAAAACCTTCACAATCTGTGGAACTGTTCCTGAGATAGTGAAAAGCAGAGCATTGAATTTTCCACTCTGGAATTTCAACCACTGAGCTGGTATGAAACTGCTTTTCTTGATATTCATCAAGCAGCCAAACTTTAGGAGCTCTGAAAGAACTATATTCCTCTGTGTGCCTGCCTTCTGAGGGTCTAAAGCTATCAGAAGTAGATCCCCCAGATAATGTAACCAAGTGGAGTTTTGGACTCTCAATAACACTATAAGCACATAAAGATTCTCGGGGCCGCATTGAGGCCAAATGGTAGGGCACTAACTTGGAAGTTCTCTTCTGAGCTAATGCTGAAGATCTCTGCAGATCTCTAAGCATCCTTGAGATATATAGAGATAAGGAAAGTATCCTTCCAAATTGCATGAGCTATGGATCTGATTGACTCCATCCCGAAGACTGACATTCAGCCTCTTGTTGGCCCCTCTTAGGTCCAGTGTAGGCTTCCATGTGCTTTTCCTCTTAGCACCAGAAGAGAGGGGAAACTTGTCCCTCGAACTGCTCTTGTTCTGGGACCTAAAAAAATCACCTCTTCATCCATAAGGCTTCTTCTTTCAGTGCTTTACCTTTTGATTCATTGGTCTTAATACTCCTGTTGGTATGGAGACTCCTGTGCCTGAAGAAACAACTCCAGTCTATATTAATCTGGACTATGGATACCACTCAAGCCTCTAGAGTATGATGAGCCCAGGTATGTCTGATCAGAAAAATGAGGCTCCTAGTACTGGAGGAGACATGTTATGTGCTGAAGAGCAAAACAACTGCTTAATAGCTCCATTAGAACTTTGAAAGGCAGGTTTACCAACTGCCATGAGTTACCTCTGGAGTATTCCCTGCAGGGTCAGTAGCTTCATGTATCTCAGAAATACTGGTCACTGGAGGTTCTCCGGTCAGACTATGAAGAGCTGGGATCCTTGGAACTTCCGTCCTGAGGTACAAATATCTTGCAGCCCTCATTTGCCTTTTCAATGGAATTATCCAAAGTTTTCCCAAACAGCACCACCCCTTCAATAGAATGGTGTAGAGAGCAGACTTGGAGGATGAGTCATCATCCCATAAACAGAACCATAACGCTTTCTTAGCTGCTATAGATAAAGCCATTTGATCCAGAGAATATCCTAGTTAAATCTAGGGAAGTTTCCGTGAAGAAGTCAGTTGTAACCTGAAGACTTCAGACTGCCTCTTCAATCTTGGCTTTTAATATCTCTCTCCATAGTAGCCTTTAGATCTTTAATCACATATTTAATGTTTGTAGAAACAGCAGCAGAAGCCACAGCTGGCTGGCATCCTGCAATGGTAGGTGTAAAATATTGGACAGGTCTGCGTCCACCAATCATCTATAAGTTTGCATCTTAGGTGGTGAAGTTCTGGGGTTGGAAATAACTTCCTCCTCAGGGTAAAGCCTGGCCTCTTTTCTTACCCCTAAGGCCTCTGGAACTTACTTTGTAAGCCCTGTCCACATGTCATGTGGCTGCACAGTGATAGGTCATGATGAAGCTGCAACCTTCTGGAGGCAGTCAGTGCATAACCAATTTCCTTCCACTGTTTTCTCTTCATAACCAGATCCTGGTGAAGATTCAGACATCTGACAAATAATAATAATAATAACAACTAAATATTACCTGTGGTAAAGTATTAAGTAAAAAAGTGCACTGCTAAATTCTATAAGAAACCAGTGAAACAGCTTTAAAACTGGCTTAAGACAGCACTTATCCATGCCTGGAGACCCTGCAAATACTTACCAAATAAGTTTTTGCTGTTTACCATAATTTTCCCTTTATTTTAGGTAGTTTCTGGCAATTGCCCTTGTGACAGACCCATCTGTATGGACTAGAATTGCTGTGTTCGTCTGTTTTGCCATTTGTATGAATTTCCCCATTCGTATGCCTTGTTTAAGGGAATGTCTTTTTTTGTCGAACGGAACTACTGAACGGACGGCCACCCAGAAGAGAAGTGTGCTGCTGGTTAACCTATTGATCCCAATTAGAACGTTGCGGTTAACCACAGACACTTCTCAATTAAAACCTAATACAGGGTGGTTGTCGTTCGTATGTCGACCACGAGGCGGCGGCCATTTTAACTATGCGAAAGCCCAGCGGTGTTCGACGGTTATTCCATGGAATTAAAAATGGACACTTTTTCAACCGAACACCGCTGAAGCCGTCGACCTCCCCTTCTCTAATCGACAAAAGTAGACGAATACCGGCCGTTCGAGAGATTTAAAGGCACGAATGGACTTACCCCAGATAGCCTTCCCATGGAGTCAATCGCATACCGAAGAACTGTAATAGACTTTGACTCCATGGCGATTGAACTATGCGTATGGGATCTGAGCGCTATTCGCCAATAATATGCACTCAGATCCAGGCTATCTGGGGATGTGTTATACCAATGCAATACGTTCGGTAGTTATAAAGTTATGTTTTTTAATGTGTTTTGTAATTTTGATTTAAAATGGCGATTTGCCTCTGCTCTGGGAGATAATTGAATTACTTCTCAATTATCTCCCAAGCAGAGGGGAGGAAACTGTGTTGCATGCTGGGAATATTGTGGGGATGTATGTCTGAAATGTCCCCATGTCCTTCTGTTATTCCAGTCTCCCATTTGGTCCCCTAGGGGAGTGTCCACCAAGTGGGAGACCTGCATAAATACGGGCAGGTAGCCCACAGTAAACTGAGTTTGTGTTTTACCCTCAAAGCGGAGCTTGGTCTCGTTATTGGGGGGATTTTATTACCGGCGACTAGAGACTGCTTATTGGGATTATTTGCCGCTTGGAAACTATTGCCGTTCGGCTGCTATTGGCGATTCGTGCATTTGGAGCTCGTGAAGGGAAGGAGCTGTACAGGTACCGTTCGGGAGTTTGGAGTGTTCCCTGGCTGGCGGTTCGCATGGTTATACTGCATACGCTACCAGACCACATTATTGCGAACGGGGAGCATTCACTAAACGGCGGTTTGTACTTTTATTACTGGAGGTACCGTAACAGCCCTTATCCAAGATGGCTGCCACAACTTGTATTCCCACAGTGCAAGTCATCTGTATTAGGCCCATTAAGGCACAAACTGCACACATGTGGGCCTATTCTGAGTGTGTGTGCTGTTTATAGACCAGGGAGAAAACTCTGTGTGAAGTCTACATGGCCCCTAAACACCCAGGGAACCTGGAATAAATCACTGGGACCGAAGGGAAGCAAAAGAGATAACAAAAGTGCCTGCAAGGAAGATTAAAAGGCAACCAGGTGCAAAAATTCAAAGTTTAAAGGCACCACAGTTTAAAGACCTCATGTTATAAAAGGTAACAGTTTTCAAATGTATCACAGTTTCCAAAATATATCACAGTTTTCAAATGCACTGCAGTTTTCAAATGCACTGCGGTCTTCAAAAGTACTGCAGTTTTCCAATGACTCACGGTTTTACATGCAACAGTTTCAAATACAAATTTAAACAACACAGTTTTAAATGCCACACAGCTTAAATCCTTCCTAGTAAAAAGCACAACCGCATAATGTACCACAATCTAAAAATAAGGTACAGCTGTATAATGCACTAGTTTAAAGATATCAAAGCTTAAATGCATCACAGCATAAAAGCACAACTGCATAATGTACTACAGTAAAACAGGCAAATAAAGTAATGAAGATAAAAAAAAATACATGTCCGTAAGTAAAGGGAGCAAAAATCACGTCCTAAGGGCTGTAGGACAGGAAAAAGACTGAGGACCTTAGGGATGGAGCCGCCTTTTAAAACCTTGGTGTTTTTCCTGTCCTATCGGCTGTAATGGGAGGAGCTAACCCATGTGTATACACACACACACACATTATAGATAGATATATCTAGTTCAGACAGTCCCCCTGCTGGCAGCACTATGAACACCTATGATGGCCATGTGACCTTGACCCCTGACAGCCTGCCTGAAGGTTTCCGATGCTCTGTCTCACTTCCGGGCTCCACATGGAGCCACTGGGAGGTGATCGCTCAAGTGGGGCGATTACCCGGTTCAACATTGAAGTATTGCTGCAATACCATTAGAGCTGCTGGAAGCAATCATGATCGCTTCCAGCACTCTAATTCCCCTAGGACGTATCAGGTACGCCCGCGGTCCTTAAGATCTGTTTTTTGTCAGACGTACCTAATACGTCCGAGGTCGTGAAGGGGTTAAAATCTGTTTTTCTCTTTGCATCTGAACACTAAACAATGTATAGGATTTGGAATAAGTACAAAGCACCTATTTTAACTGACATGCCATGAAATAAATCCAGCCCAATGCAGAATCATAAATGATTGTTCACTTGCTTTTGCAAGCAAACAATAATTAGAGGTATTGTTGTACGAGCAGCACTGCAGCAGAAGTAGTCAGTGGGCAATTAGTTAAAAAAAAGATAACCATTACAGTGCAAAGATTAATAATTATTGCTAGCCAGTTGCCACATTCAAAAAGAAAAAAGATAAAAAAAGCATATGGTGGTCAATATGAACCTAATATTAGAACAGTTCAATCTCCCTTATGCCTCACCCACTATGCCGCAGGTGGAGACACAACTGCAAAACAGTTAACTATAAACTACACTGTAACTATAAACTACAGACTGTTCAGTCATTGTTGTCACATTTTCTAATTCCCATAGGGATGGAAGCTGTAAATTAAAGGACCACTATAGTGCCAGGAAAACATACTCGTTTTCCTGGCACTATAGTGCCCTGAGGGTGCCCCCACCCTCAGGGTCCCCCTCCTGTCCGGGTCTCTGGAAAGGGGAAAAGGGGTAAAACTTACCTTTTTCCAGCGCTGGGCGTGGAGCTCTCCTCCTCTGATCCTCCTCCGTTCTTCCCCGTCGGCTGAATGCGCAAGCTCGACAATAGCTGCACGTGCATTCAGCCGGTCGCATAGGAAAGCATTATCAATGCTTTCCTATGGATGCTTGCGTGCTCTCAGTGTGAAAATCACAGTGAGAAGCACGCAAGCGCCTCAAGCGGCTGTCAATGAGACAGCCACTAGAGGCTTTGGGGGAAGGCTTAACCCATTTATAAACATAGCAGTTTCTCTGAAACTATGTTTATAAAAAAAAATGGGTTAACCCTACCTGGACCAGGCACCCAGACCACTTCATTAAGCTGAAGTGGTTTGGGTGCCTAGAGTGGTCCTTTAATGGGAAGGACACAGCATCATGTGGGTTCTATAAATTAAATATTGGGAGTGGACCTATGGCCTGCAGGTGGTGGATATCATTAAAATAAACAAGGGGACCCATCCCCCCTCAGCCCTCACTCATAGGTAGTGGATGGTAGGTATTCATCCAATAACATGGCCCCAATCAAGAGTGGCAGGTGGGTGCTACTAATGAAATATAGAAGGAAGGGTGGACATGTCACCTCAAGAGTCTTGAGAGATGCGAGACTTGCCTATCAGAGTGCTTTGATTTGCTAACTTACAAGATAACCAGTCAAAGCTCTGTACTGTGATTTCAAAATTTTAAATAAGCTCATTCTGTGCAAAGACCCCAAATGACTCACAAGGATTTATGTTTTGCTTGGTCCAAATTCAGCCTTATTTGGAGCCTGGTTTGCAAACTCTGGATATTGTTAAATATTGTGAAAATGTCTAGATTTTGCAGTCTGATTGTCTTTGTACAGCAGTGAAGGGTTATATGTGTGTATATATATAATTATCTCCCAAGAACACAGAACCACACAAAGCATAAACACATAAAAGTACCCCAAAACATAATAAAAATAAACATTAACCGGACATCATACCTCCCCAATAGCCCTGATCTGAGTGACCAAGTTTTCCAAATAGCGCTCAGATCCATGCAATGTAGGGGAAATATGGGGTGCTTTCCCTAGCTCCGGAACTGTCGCCAGGGAGCTAGAGTTCAGTTCCGTTTCAATGAAGGGAAAGTGCTGAACCAGGGCCACTGAACAGGGTCTCCGACTTGGAACATAGTGGGTGGGCACGAGGCCGGCATCCACACTCCTCCAGGAGTACATGGCAAACATTTGTGGGAAGGAGCATTTGTTCCATATCTTCCCCCTGACAGGGAGACTAACCAGAACCGAGACTTCCAATCAGTCTGTGTTAGTCTGGTGACTTTTCCCAAAAGGTTCCATTATCCACAAGCTCCCATTTGTAACTCCAGGTTTCTGCTGGGAAGGAAAACTGGTGCACTCCAACTCTTGTGGACCATGTTGTCGCAGGTGACGCAGGGCACAATTCTCTTCTCTAGTTGATTACTCCTGCTACTGTTGAGTGTGACTGGCTGTCTCCCCTCCATGGAGCACAATCTGCTGCTGGGGAGTGAGACTGACCGTCTACACTCCCTGGAACTCATACAGCCGCTGGGGTGTGAGGCTGGCTGTCTCCACTCCCTGTAATGCATACTGCTGCTGGGGAGGGAGAATGACTATAGCCTTCAGGCCTGGTCTCTAATATCTAGTTCAACATCTCCAGGGAAAGTTCCATCATGCTGGGCCAATGCGTCCTGCAGTCTCCACTGAAACTCCTTATATGGGGACACTGCCCAGGGGCTAGCACTATCCCTCTTGCCAGGATCCCATGAAATACTTCAGTGTCCCAAGAATACTTCCAAACTTGCGTCCCACCCTGGAACAGGGTACTGGATACAGCTTTAAGTGATTAACGCTCTACTGCATAGCTGTATAGCTGGTCCACCTAAACACTAGTCGAGACTGAATGAAGGGGGAAAAGGAACTGGTTTATTATGGCCAGGTTTCCTTCTTATATACACAACCCCCAGCAGGGGTTGCCCAGACAATACAATGCAAACCCCTCCCAAAGATCTCTGTGCCTGGGAGATAATTGAGTCAAGGACCGGTAAGCTAATTATCTCCCAGGAACAGAGAGCCACACAAACATAATATAAAAGTACCCAAAAACATAATAAAAATATACAGTAACCCCACATATCATACCTCCCCCAACAGCCCTGATCTGAGCGTCCAAGTTGTCCAAATAGAGCTCAGATCCATGTAGTGTATGGGAAACGCCACAGTGTTAAAATTCTGACCTACGCCCAAAATAGTTTCAGGGTGTTTGGTGCTTTGGCCGGTCAACTTTCGGGAGATCCTGTGTCCGAAATACGGGATTCTCTACCTGACTCTCAGGTAGCGTTTACTCCCCTTAGTCTCAGACACCTTCCCTCCAAAAAGCTCTCTCGTGGTGGGTTGCAAAGTGGTTCAAAACCCCGGACCTCATGCCAAAAATAGTTCCATAGCGGTCGCGGCTAAATACTATTTGTGGGTTTCTTCATGCGAACAGCTGCAAGGGAGCTAGAGTTCGCTTCCATTTGAACAAAGGGAAAGTGCAGAACCAGGGGCACAGAGGGAAAGCTGCTAATGGCGGGTGTGTAGGGTAACTCCTTAACGGGTCTCCGATCTAGACCATAGTCAGTGGGCAGGAGGCCAGCTTCCACACTCCTCCAGGTGTTCATGGCAAATGTTTGTGGGAAGGAGCTCACACATGATCTATGAATTGACAAATCTATAACTATATTTAAAGAAGAACAATAGAAAAATAAACAGCAATCATGTCTGAAAACCCATAAAAATTAAACACAATGATAACCTTATCTTCTAGACCCAGATTTGTATGACAAATATACTCATGGTTCAATACCAACATTTTCGAGTAATATCAGAATAATAAAAACTTGCACTTTGAAAATAAATGTTTGAACGTATTGTGGTCTCTTAGAATTTGATAATCACAAGAGAACGGAATCCTCTGTAGAATCTGCAACTCAACTGCAACTATATACACGTGTCTATTAACTTATTTAAGTATTCTATACCAGTTTATTGCGATGATCAATTTTCAGCTATGGTTTTCATAAGTTCTGTCGAAGCTCTGCAACTCTGCTTTGCCCTGCATTTAATAATGGATTAAAAGTCAGCTTGCAATAGATAAAATAAGACACAAGCCACAGGAGACATTGCTTAATGTAGCTGTTTCATGGTATTTTGTGTAAGTCTAATTTTATTGTGTTATTTTTATTTGAGTATTTTGTAATTACTTCAGATGTATTATTCTTTTTAATGCTAGGGATGTAGCAATTTCCATTATTGTATATGGCTTATGTGGATATCCATGTAATTTAATTAAATAGAAAACAATACACAAGCTTATCGGGAGAAGAGAAATAGGTGCTTTATTTAGTCTTTCCGAAACTAACAGTAGGTACAAACATTAAATTACTTTGAATTATTTTTATTGTTTTGTGAATAGAGCTATAGATACAACAATTTATCACCAACTTCTTTAGATAGCTTTAAAGGAGTCTATTGGAGGTGGTGAACATGAAAAACATGTAACAAGCAGCAGAAATATGTTGATATTTACTATAATTAGATATTTAATCATGTAAATATAAAAAAGAGTAACAATTGAGGGATACCTATAAAGTATTTAAGTTGTCATTGAATTTAGCTTCTATGTTTCCGGTGATATAATCATTCCTGTTCCTATATTTATTGCACTATAAAGGATTGAACAGTAAATGGTTTGGCGCAAATTTATATTGTATATATTGTATATGACAAGCTAGCACAGTCATATTCTTGAAGGGACATTATAGGATTCAGAACAACTTCAGCCTAATGAAGCAGTTTGGGCATTTAGATCATACCTCTGAAGTCTCATTGCTGAAATTTCTGCCATTTAGGATTTACATTAATCTTGTTTCTGTTGATGCAGCAACAGCCTGTTTAATTGTTAGATGCTTTATAGCTTTATAAGTTTTCCCCGGATCTGTAAATGTAACTTTATTACACAGAGGAGGCTCCTGAATGGTCTAGAAGTCTATTAACAGAGCAGGAGATAACACATTCTAAATTAAACAGAATGCGTAATAAAGAAAGTTTAATCATTATATATTTTTTACAGGAAGTGTTTATGAAGTATTTATGAAGGATGTAAGTCAAAAGCAGGGTGGTGTGGCTCGAGCTGCATAAACAAAGTTATTTAACTCCTAATTTGCAGATAATTGAGCAGTGAGAATGCAGGGGTATGATATATACACTAAAACTGCTTCATTAAGCTAAAGTTTTTTGTGCCTAGAGTGTCCCTTTAAATGTTTAGTTTCATTGTGTGTTTTACTCTCTCATGTGCAGTATTATTTTTTTGTAACCTGAGATGTTACTGCAAATAACAGATTACAGCAGGCTGCTTAGAGGAATGGTAACATCACTGTCTCATAACCAGGAAAACAATGTTTGAATCCAGTTGGTATCTTTAAACTTAATGATTTATCATTTATATGTCTACCTCATATCCTCATAGATTGTAAGCTTGTTTAAAATAGGGCATTTTTTATCACTAAATATTCTGTTGCCACTATGGTAAAGTGCTGCAGAATATATTTGTGCCATATAATTACTACTACTACTTATAATAATATAAAAAATCTTTCAAAACAGCACAAAGTTAGGAAATAAAGTACAAAAAAGTGTAGTGCGTAACAAAATGTTTATGGAATTATAAGCCAATTATTTCTGTAACATTTATTTTAGTACATAAACCGAGCATTTCCTTCATTGGGAAGTAAACTATAAAAAAAAGGTAAATTGGATGTGAATATGTTTATATTTCCTATTTACTTGCTATAAAGTCAGGCTGTGGAATATCTATGGTTGACCAGTTGATATTTATTGTTAATTGTTCGCTTTTACTTTATGTGCTATACATTTTTAGGGACAATGTTAAAATATTATATATTGTGATATCACTAAATTTTATAAAAATAACCCATTGTAGAGGTTAGTGTTTTGCATATTGTCAAAATAATTCTCCTGTGTAATTTACAGGCTACATCTGGATATGTTATAACATTGTTAAACTATGATACACATTTACATATTTATCTTTTTAATTTTCGTGAAATGCAACATATTAATATTACCACAGTTATTCTTCTTGGGTTCCAAAACCTCCATAACTTAAATGTGTTATTCTTCTTTATAATCCTAACAATTTATTGTTTGACAATATTTGGTAATCTTCTCATTATTTTGTTATCAACATGCAAAAGTGGACTACATTCTCCGATGTACATCTTCCTTACACAACTTTCCTTATCTGATATTTTACTGACTACAAATATAATCCCTAACATGCTTCATGTTTTAATAAATAAAAGGGGGACTATGTCTTTCTCAGCCTGTATCATTCAGTTTTACTTCTTTGGAGTCTCAGAAACCTCAGAATGCCTTCTTTTGACAGTCATGGCTTAAGACCGATACCTGGCCATCTGCAAACCTCTGCAGTATAACCTTCTAATGAACCATGCATCTTGCCTTAAGTTATTAATTATGTCCTGGATTCTGAGTTTTACTTTAATGCTCATTGAAACAATTAATATATATAAACTGTATTTCTGTGGACCTCATATTGTTGACCATTTCTTCTGTGATTTTTATCCTCTGTTGGAACTTTCTTGCTCTGATGTCTCTAGAGTGAAAACTGAAGTTACAATACTTTGTATTCCGGTTATTATTTGCCCATTTATGATTATTATAGTATCATACATTTATATCATTTTCACCATTCTGAAGATCAAATCCATCAATGGTAGACAGAAAGCTTTCTCCACTTGTAGCTCACACCTCACTGTGGTGTCTATATTTTACGGGGCTCTAATTGGGATCTATGCCCTTCCAACAGGAAAGTCAACAAGAAAAGTCAGTTCTCTTCTTTATACCATAGTGATTCCATTTCTTAATCCAATAATTTATAGCCTAAGGAACAAAGACATCAAGAAAGCCATTTTGTTTTTAAATGCACATCATATAAAATAGATATATGTGACATGAAGTAGAAATCCAAAGGCATCACAATATAGGGCTCAAACAGAAAGAAATAAAGAAACGATGAAGCCTTAGGGGTCAAGCAAAGCTTGATCCCGAAGTCAACATATATATGGACTATGTGGGTATAAAGGGTCCTAAACCCTAAATAGTACAAACACGAGAAAGGTTGCCTAAGAGGGTTAAAGAGTGAAGGGCGACCTGCCTTTCCTCTAACACTTCCTCTTACCCACAGTAATGAAAATAACTCATAGGGTATGAATTGAGTAAAAATTAAAAACTTATGTTTATTGAATTCTATTTAAAAAATCTCTTTAAGGACAAAATTTAATGAAATAAGTGAAACACACAGTGTTGTTGAATTTACAAAGGAAAGGTTGGATGCAGTCTAGACAGTCTCTTGTATATGTATATGTAACTAACTGTAAGTGGTTACTAATAAATTGATTTATACAATAAAATACGGCAATCTCTTGTATATAGAAGTGTAACTAACTGTAAGTTGTTACTAATGAATTGACTTCTACAATAGACACAATAGTCAAGAATATATTTAAGAGATAAAAGTCAAAAGCTAAGTTGCACTTAGTTGGATAGTATCTGTGACGAGAGAAATCTCGCCACATTGCACTGGAGAAGCCTGGCTGCCCGCCTGCTGCCTTTGGACTATGGACCAGACTTTATGTGAATGTGTTAACCCAGATAGCTATGCCATGGAGCCCATTTGTGTAGTTAAAGACTTTGGCTCCATGGCAATTGAACTGTGTGAATAGGATCTGAGCGCTATTCGGTAGTTTTGTGTGCTCAGATCCCAGCTATCTGGGGATATGTGAAATGTCTGTGTGTTATGTGTAAAAGGTGACTTTATGTATTTTAAAGTGTTTTATGTCTTTTTGCAACCATGTGCTCAATGGAGTCTGCCTCTATCCCTGGATAATTGGATTACTTTCCCCCATTGTCTCCAGGATAGAGGGCTCTGTAAAACCTGTTTGAGCCAGATATCCATGTGCCAGCCACGGCCCAAAAGATACTTTTACTAACTTTTGAACCCCTGGTCTGATTCATGCCATTTTTTAATATGTTCCCCTGAATGGATTGATTGTGAATATGTAAGTTTATGTGAATGTGATGTATGGTTTTAGAGTTATGAAAGTTGGGTAGAAAGTATGTTTTAACTGTATGTGTAATTGAGTTTCCTCTCAGGATAAGGGGAGGGAATATGTGGGATGTAACTGATATGTGATTGGTTGTTTTATACCTCCCTGTGGGCAGTCCTGTATTTGAAAAGACTGAAATAAAAACCAGGCTGGGTGTGCCAGCACCTCAGACCACTGCTTGACCTTCAACACGGAGCCTTGTCTCGTTCTTGGGGGGATTCACTGTATGCTGTTAGAGACTGATTGCCAGGAGTGTAAGCTGATTGTCTGCTTTTCCTGTTCGTCTGCTAGCAGCTACTTGGGAGGTTCCAGTTCGGGAGTTGGAGTGCTATTTTGTATCCAGTTCGTGAGTTTTGGTGTTCTGCAGTAGCTGTGCCTGTATCTCTGGAAAGGGGGCCGATCGCCTAAACGGTTTTTACCCCTTGTGTGCAAAACGGTCCGTTACAGAATCTGATAGAAGCTTAAATTGATAAAGCCTCTATATATCCACTAGTAATAGAGAGATGGTGCTATGTTCAAATACTCTCTACCTTCCCTGTTAATATGGAACTATATTAAGGCAATCTCTCTCTAATAGTGCTATTATCAATACTAGTATAAATTTAGCTGACATCAAATAAATGCAAAGACGCCTAATAGTGGTAAGAGGCTAAACTTGCTTGTTGCTTATTAATGGCAGAAAGTGCCAATTAGCAAGCAGGTTTATTAGGGTGACTGTAGCTAACATCCGTGTAGAAATGGAATACAGTTATAAGCAATATAATGCCATGAATATTCCTAGGAGTTAATGCACACAGTAACCCAACATATAAACTTAAAAGAAAATCCTCAGCATATAACAGACACACCATCAAAGTCTAATCTGTTTGAAATTGCACTTTAGAAATATAGAGATAAAAAAATAAATAAATTAATAAAAAATAAATAAATAGGCAGGCTAGATATATTGCACTGCCTTAAGCAGTATCAAACCTATGATAGTACCAAATATAAGGTCTTAGGGAAGATTAGAAAAAATATATATTAGAAAATACACAAAGATCCCCTCCCAAGGTCAAATCCCATTAGAAAATAGTATTTTGATCCTTGAGTAAAAAAACAGGGAGTTATGGAGCAATTACAATGGAGCAGCTGCTAAGCATAAATAGACGGCCTAGATGGATACTGAAAAGGCCCCTCTAACACACATAATCAAAAAGCTCCTATAACATACTCAAAGGTGTATCTCAACCCTCCTGTCTAGATAGGTACTAATATAAGTGCCATTGCCCATAAAATAACAGCTTGTTTATCCGGGAAGCTGTTCAAATAGATGTAGCCAGACCCTGCGGCCAAGTTCACTCTTGAAAAAGGCGCCTGAGAGCGCTGAAACGCGCATCGCGTTTAGACGTTTTTCCTTTTAGCTAGGTTAGGTTCTTGATGCAGCTTGTTAGTCTCTTATAGATTTGGAGGATACTTTCAGCAAGTAACTTTTGCTCCAGTCTCTGAACTTGGCCCCAAGTTTTTCTAATCTTCCCTAAAACCTTACATTTGGTACTATCATAGGTTTGATACTACTTAAGGCAGTGCAATATATCTAGCCTGTCTATTTATTTTTATTTTTTTATCTCTATATTTCTAAAGTGCAATTTCAAACAGATTAGACTTTGATGGTGTGTCTGTTATATGCTGAGGTTTTCTTTTAAGGTTATATGTTGGGTTACTGTGTGCATTAACTCCTAGGAATATTCATGGCATTATATTGCTTATAACTGCAATCCATTTCTACACGGATGTTAGCTCCAGTCACCCTAATGAACCTGCTTGCTAACTGGCATTTTTTGCCATTAATAAGCAACAAGCAAGTTTAGCCTCTTACCACTATTAGGGGTCTTTGCATTTATTTGATGTAAGTTAAATTTATACTAGTTTTGATAATAGCACTATTAGAGAGAGATTACCTGAATATAGTTCCATATTAACAGGGAGATTATTTGAACATAGCCCCATCTATCTATTACTAGTGGATATAAAGAGGCTTTATCAATTTGAGCTCCAATCAGATACTATCCAACTAAGTGCAACTTATTGACAGTTACTAGCTTTTGACCTTTATCTCTTAAATATATTCTTGACTATTGTGTCTATTGTAGAAGTCAATTCATTAGTAACAACTTACAGTTAGTTACATATACATATACAAGAGACTGTCTAGACTGCATCCAACCTTCCTTTTTAAATTCACCAACACTGTGTGTTTCACTTATTTCATAAATTTTTGTCCTTAGAGAGATTTTTTAAATAGAATTCAATAAACATAAGTTTTAAATTTTTACTCTATTCATACCCCATGAGTTATTTTCACTACTGCGGGTATACCTAGGGGGAGTGTTAGAGGAAAGGTAGGTCGCCCTTCACTCTTTCACCCTCTTAGGCAACCTTTCTCATGTTTGTACAAAGAGAAAGAATGTGTTATGGTCAAAAGGACAAAAATAAAATACAATGTTTTGTTAATCATGTATTATATGATTAAGTTCTCACAAATGAAACATTACATTTTTGTCATTTTGACCATAAAAAAATTCTTTCAGTTTGTGCCCTACATTGTAATGGATTTCTAATTATAGCTGATTTTGGTGGTTTGTGGATCCCCACCACAATGTTTCAACATATTTAGGACTTATGTGCAGCACTTAATTTATATTTTAGATGTGATATGTGATAGTGCTCTCATTTCAATAAGGAAATATTAATATTTCACTTAATAAATTTTGCTAAAATGTCACAAAAAATAATGTTTAAACACTAACGGTATTAAGTATTATAAATATTTAATCACAAGCTATATTATTTTTTTTTTTTAATTACATGCAGTATTACATTACTTTCAATGACAGAAAAAAAAGGTTTATTTTTCTCATGTAAGCAAAAGTCTTGCTTCTTCCAAACGCAACTATAATGAAAAAGACTATAATATTTATTTTTTTCAAATTACATACAAAAGAATTACTTGTTTTAACATTTTTATATGTATTATTGAATTGCTGATATAACAACTTAAGAACCACACAATGGTCCAAGTCACCATGCAGTGCTGGGCTTTAACCCCCAATTATAGCATAGACCGGTATATAGTAAAAGTACTAGAGGAAGTTAAATACATGTTGGTACCAAGGAATATGGGGTCCCCTCTGTAAGCTGCGGCCATGTGACCTCAGGCTGACAGATGAGCTATGTGCAGTGCTGAAATAGTGCTGAAAATGTGCCCTTTAAAATAGCAGCTGAACGATACTGGTCAGCCGGGCCAGCCTGCTTCTTCAAGGAAAAGAGGACCCCTAGGTATATTTTGATACCTGGGGGTATACACTGTCAGCTAGGTCCACAGGTAGTGGCCTTAGACTGACAGGAGAGTGCTCAAAGTAGGCCTTTTAAATTAATTTAAATACCATGGCAGAAAAATTGTGCTGCAATGGAAAATTTAAACATCATAGTGTCCCCCCTCAGCTTGTCACTGCCCCTCACTTTCATGGAGACACTCAGGACCTGAAAAAACACTGCTGAGGTCCCCCTGTTTGCCCAGTGTTGCAGGATCGGTGCAGGGCTTTGACAGCTGATATTTGGATTCTGTGACTACTATGAAAATTAAAATCTTAGCATGCCACATTTTTCAATTTTAGGTTCAAAACAGTTATTCACCTCCTGCAGTATTTGTTTTATAATTTCTAAAAAATTATTGAGAATCCTTGATATATTGGGCACTTTAATTATCAGGACTAATTAGAGTATGCATTTTGAGTTTGTTTTCTTTATTTGCACTTGGTGTATAGCAATTATTAAATGTAAAACTGAGGAATAAATGTTTTAATAATTTATTCTTATTCAATGTTGTGTTATGTATACATATAGCATAATAAAATAGAGCCTTATTTCCCCTTCAACCCCTTAATGACCGGTGAAGGTTCAGGACCGTCATCGGCATTTTAGCGTTGCCGACCGCTGACGGTCCTGAACCGTCACAACGGTGTAATGTACTTAACGGATCGCTGTCGTTCCCCCAGCGGCGATCGGCGGTGCTCCCAGTGTGGGGAGACTGCCTGCAGCCCAGACAGTCTCCCCATGGTGGATTAGGACTCCTGGGGCCATGTGATTGCTCAACAGAGCAATAATATGGTCACAATAGTTGGCCATGTGTCTGCCTGCAGGGGAACTGCCTGTGCTGACAGGCAGTCTCTCTGCTAGTGTAAAATAAAAATAAAAAAAAGTTAATGTTAATAAAAATATAGAATTATATATATCATATATACAATATAATACTAAGTGTATTTATATATATATATATATATATAATATATTAATATAAAAATACACTTATAATTAAATTACACACGTGTGTATATATATATAATATATATAATAACTATATAGAAGCATAGAAACATAGAATGTGACGGCAGATAAGAACCATTCGGCCCATCTAGTCTGCCCAATTTTCTAAATACTTTCATTAGTCCCTGGCCTTATCTTATAGTTAGGATAGCCTTATGCCTATCCCACGCATGCTTAAACTCCTTTACTGTGTTAACCTCTAACACTTCAGCTGGAAGGCTATTCCATGCATCCACTACCCTCTCAGTAAAGTAATACTTCCTGATATTATTTTTAAACCTTTGTCCCTCTAATTTAAGACAATGTCCTCTTGTTGTGGTAGTTTTTCTTCTTTTAAATATAGTCTCCTCCTTTACTGTGTTGATTCCCGTTATGTATTTAAATGTTTCTATCATATCCCCCCTGTCTCATCTTTCCTCCAAGCTATACATGTTATATAAACACAAATCATAAGTAAATGAAATTAAATTAAAAAAATGTAAAAATAATAACAATTTAAAAAATATATATATCTATCTGTAATTTTATTCTAAGTGTATTTTGATATTAATATATATATATATATATATATATATATTTATATCAAAATATACTTAGAATGAAATTGTATATATAAATTAATAAAAATAATACAAAATATACATATGTCCATATACAAAATGACATAAATAATTATATAAATATACATGTAGACTTCAAATATTTAAATATTCATATATATTTAAATTCTACGTGCGTATTTATGTAATATTTTTTAAATAATTAAGTAATTTTATTGATTGCAATTTGAGGGACCTGCCTGCCAACCCAGGCCGAAAGTCCAGAGAATTTAATTTGCTAGCACTATATTTAACCCTGTAACTTTCTATGACACCCTAAAACCTGTACATGGGGGCTACTGTTTTACTCAGGAGACTTTGCTGAACACAAATATTAGTGATTCAAAACAGTAAAACATATCACAGCAAGGATATTGTCAGTGAAAGTGACTTTTTTGCTTTTTTCACACACAAACAACACTTTTACTGATGATATAATTGTTGTGATACATTTTCCTGTTTTGAAACACTAATATTTGTGTTCAGCAAAGTCTCCCAAGTATAACAGTACCACTCATGTACAGGTGTTATAATGTTTTTGAAAGTTACAGGGTATAATACATGGGTCAAATATTTTTACATTGCAAATTGCCAGGTTGGTAACGTTGCCTTTGAGCATATGGTAACCCAGGAATGAGAATTACCCCAATGATGGCATACCATTTGCAAAAGAAGGCAACCCAAGGTATTGCAAATGGGGTATGTCCAGTCTTTTTTAGTAGTCTTTCTTAGTCAAACACTGGCCAAAATTAGCGTTCAATTTAGTTTTTTACTTTTTTCACACACAAACAAATATGAACGCTAACTTTGGCCAGTGTTTGTGACTAAGTGGCTACTAAAAAAGACTGGACATACCCCATATTGAATACCCTGGGTTGTCTACTTTAAAAAAAATATGTACATGTGGGGTGTGATTCAGAGATTTATGACAGATAATAGTGTTACAATGTCACTATTGATAAATTTTAAAAATGTGTGTTTAGCAACCGCAATATCCTACTTGTACTTATAGCTCTATAACTTGCAAAACAAGCAAAAAAGCATGTAAACACTGGGTATTTTTAAACTCAGGACAAAATTTTGTACTTACCGATTGCCGCGTCCCCCGGCGGCGATCGGTCGTCTTCTTTGGGGGGACTCTCTGGACTGAGCCCAGAGAGTCCCCCCTCTCCAATTTAGGACCCCAAGGGGCCATGTGATCGCTCTGAAAGAGTGGTCACATGGCCCCCATAGGTGTCCACAGTACTGCCAGCAGGGGGACTTCCTGAAATGACAGGCAGTCCCCCTGCTGGTGGGAAAGTTAAAATAAAGTTAAAAAAAGTTAAAATAAAGTTTTAAAATGTGTGTGTGTGCATAAGGTCAAGGCCAGTTGACTTTGGCACCCGGCAAAAAAAGCGTGAGTGCAAGGAACCCTTTTGTTTTTTTTATATATATATATATATATATATATATATATATATATATATATATATATATATATATATATATATATATATATATATATATATATATATATATATATATATATATATATATATATATATATATATTTGTGTAAGGGGCAAAATAGCCGTATATGGAGTAAGGATCCAGCATAAGCTTAGGATAGTGTAAAGGGAGCAAGTCGGTTGTGGTGTGCCGATACCGACGATACGGTAGGCCTGTAAATAAAGAGGGCAAAAATGAATAATCAAAGATTTAATACAGTCAACAAATATATACAAATTAACCAGACATTTCCTTAAAAGCATTACAGTATTTAATTTCTGAAAGGATTTTGAAGGTAGGAATCTAGGACCGATAGTGGACACCATTTGTTGTGGGTAGGATAGTATGTTATCTCTACTGTTGGTGCGTGTTGACTCATTTCGGAATGTGATAGAGCCAATAGGTAAAGATATATGTGTTTACGTACGTGGGATCGTTGAAGACAATGATCTGTCTGAGTGGTGGTGATGGTAGTGGATTATCTGGCCTGAGAAAGGCATAAAAGGCAGTGTGCATGGCTGGTAATGGCCGACTTGGTAGTGTAATTGAATGGTTGTAGATCTAATAGGTCCGATAATGATGAAAAGTTGGATGGCTATTGGTAATCTCTGAGAGGAACGTGGGGGAATGGATTCCTGAAAACCTCTGAGTATATTCTTGTCTGGTATGATAGCATGAAGTTATGGTAGTTTTGGCCATAGGTTATCCTGTGTTGTTGAATGCCTGTAAAATATATAATTAATGGTCTGTGAGATAGTTTAAGTTTAAGGTGGCAAAAAGAAGCAAAACCTAGGAGAAATGTTATGACACAGGTTGAGCTATGTCGTGTGCCAATGAGATTCTTTAAGCCAGGTGAAAAGCTGTGTTATGTGTTCTACAAGTATGGGACGAAAGTGCTAGGTGGGATAGTGCATGCTATGCTGCATGAGTATGTCTAATCCATGATTTTGTCTCTGGAACGAAAGAGTGGACGTGACTGTATGGGCGGCTGTAGGAAGCGTATGATGAACATGCCTGGAATATAAATGAGACAGTTGTCGGCAGGGATGTATACCCCGTCTGGTACATGAAAGTGAAATGTGATAAGTGGCCAACCAAGTGAGTTCCCCAGAAATATCATGACCTTATGGATGAGTAGTGGTGTTTGTTGATGATATGACATATGCTTAGTTGCCTGAGTAACAATGGATTGATGACCCTGACCATGATTTACCCCATGCCTCAGCAGCTGCTACAATGGGGTAGATCTCCCAAAGGGGCTGAGGTGGTGGAAAAATTTCCAAACCTGGATGCCATCGCCAACAGCTCCAAAGCAATTGTTCCCGGTAGATCACTGCCAAATCCGTGGTAGACGCTGCGTCTGACCATCTGGTTGGAGAAGTGTCAGACAATCCTGGAAGGAACATGCTTTTACCATGCCAAGTGGTTAAAAAATCCCCCCCCCCCATGTGCAAGTCTGCTGTTGCTGAGGTGTCTAGGGACATCCTCTGATCGTCATGTTGGAAGTGTGGGAAAAAATGGGAAAGTACTCTGGATGTGAAAGCATGGTCTTGTGGTATGATTGGCATGGCAAAATTAAGGAACCTGGTAGGGATCGTAGTTCCTTGCAGTTGTAAGTACTAAGCAGGAGGTAGTGATTGATGTAGTTGAGAATGTTCCCTATTTGTCTTGTGGTAACTTGCGTGTATGGATGCCGACTCAAGTCATATGCCCAGTAATGTGAAGATAGTGTCTGGGCCTTCTGTTTCTTATGGGGTACTGGGACGCCCAAGTGGTCAACCAGACTAAGCTGCCGTGAGGCTTCTAGTGAAAAATATGCTTTCTTTGATTAACAAGAAGTCTTCTAGATAGTGTATGACTGTAAGGCCTCTGGATATGTTATCATAACCAGCACAGAGTATCTGCGAATATCGATAGTAGGCTAATCTGTAGCTCGAAAGTTGAGCGGGGAAAGGATTGCCCAATTATGCCATGTAAGTGCCAGTGTGTAGGGTAGATGGTAGCCGTTTACTGCGTTGATGATATTGGTCTTACTTAACCAAGCTTCAACCCATGCTTGAGTGATAGCTGTAAAGGTAGATCAATGGTGTTGTATAGTAAGAAAAATCCTCGGAGGGTATGAGGGAGTTGAGACTTGGGGTAGCGGAGGTGTGTGGTGCCAATAAGTCTATGGTTAGTCTTTGTTTAAGGGAAGATTCCTTGTGACAATACCAATGTGTGTGTTTGGTGCCATGCTGTAAATGGTGGAGATTGGAAGACCCCTCTGCAAATCTTGGCTATGAGTGTGTTTACAGCCAATGGTTTTGTTGTGCTGACTGTAAGTGAGGGCATGCTATATTCCTTGAAGGTGTGTTTATGATACCTGTATGGGAGCCCTTTGAAGCTCCAGAGCTTTAGTAAATCTACTACAAGTCTGGAAGGGTGATGAGTCAGTAGTGTTGAAAATGCATTGGTGTGTACAGATGGTGAATACGTTATTTGTAAGTTGTATTGGGACACATGGTTTGTCATGTGCCCTGAACTATTTGAACATATATGCAACAGTCTGTATGCAATGCAACTACTCATATCAGTGGTCTCTGGTAGTTCAGAGGTACTGGTACCTGGAGCCTGAGAGTGCTCGTCCATTTGTTTGGGACAAAATCCCTTCTGTATGGGTACCTGCACAAATAAACATCTCCACATATTCCAAATGCCAACCCAACCAAGGGATGGTCAGTTCCCGATTTACCTGGAATCCCTGGATCTGACCATCACAGATACATCATCATATATATATGCCTTGCTTCCCCAATGTGCTGGGATCATACGTGCAGGTTTAACATCTTGTGTGTCATAAGAATTGATTGTCCCAGGTAACAGAGTTTCGGTTGGTGCTGGTTGTACAGTAGCGTGAGGCCCAGCCTTGTGAGGGCTGTGGTGACCAACTCGAGATTGCCAGTCTGTCATAAATTTTTTGGCTCATGAGTTTATGAGTGAAGCTAGCATAGCCTGGGTGTCACCTGAGTTGATGTAGCTGGGCCTTCCCCTGCCTCCGTGTTGTCCGTTGATGTATGGAGGAGTTTGAATAACTGCTTTCCTTGCTGTAGCAGGGTAGGGGATTTATCACCTCCTTAGGTCGGTGGTAATGTGTGGGATCGTCCAGGATCTGATTGCTGCTGGACTAGCAACATCTCCTCTGCTTGAAGGTGTATCAATTCTAGCCGGGGTGCTAGGAAGAGGTGATTCTTCACCATCTTTTTGAGAAATACTTAAATAACAAAGATTGCAATTATTATTTGTACCCAGGGTTCTTGTACTGGCTTGCTAGCTAAGCCGTAAGGCGAAACGATTAGGCTTGGTGTTTTTTGGTGACTGGTGAGGCCCTGCTAGTTGCCAAGTGGCTTGAGAGGCTCTATCTATGCTTGGCGCGAGGGGATTTTGTGTGGCCACCGAACGTTGTGGCAGGATGTTGGCCTCTCGGTGACAGTAACCAGAAAATAGGAAGGGGAGTGACAGGTGAGGTCCTCTCTATGATACAATGCGAGGCGGCTAGCTCACGAGTGGCCCGAGGGGTGTATGCCTCCGAGTGTGAGGCGGGGTGTTGGCCTCGCGGGACCACTAACCGAAGCATAATGCAGAGAAAAAAGGGGGTAATACCTATTGGGCCCTAGAACCCTAATTGCCAGTACACTATTACTATTCCAGGGAAGGTAAGAGATGGATAACTACGTGAGAAGGTGTATGTACCTGGTAGTATGGTATTGAACCTGACAATCCGTATAGGTTTTTTTAGTAGTAACTGTAACCTGAATGGATAAAACCGTATGGCATAAGGAAATATGGCATAGACCAAGCTTATCTTAATACGTACAGTATATGTGAAAAGTAAAGTGACGTGATGTGTAAATATTAAACATCGTAGCCATACTGGTTAAATATGTATCAATCTTAACCCATTAAGTGCCGTATGTACAAGTGAAAATGTGGTCTGTCCCCACCTTGTATGTTGTATGTCCCCTTGCTAGGGGAAGTCTGTTGCGGGAGCAGCGTGCTGTGAAAAATGTATGTGAACTATATTACCAGTTACATATATACAGATGCGTCTGCTACTGTGTAATAATATATGTATTTATACCAGATGTTGATATAGTGCTTGCTATGTGAATTGTTGTATATCTTATTGAATGGTAGGGGTCAGTGAACATGGTGTTGCAAAATGCAAGTGCACTGGAGATCTGCCGAGTGCCCTATAGGTGGCAGTGTAGTTGGATACTGATTGGTATGTGAAATGTTGTTTGTCTGTTGACCTATAGGTGTCAGTGTTTTGGTGTTTGTAAAACCCCATGAAAATTGTCAATGTACTTGACAGACCTGTAGGTGGCAGTGTTGATAGAGCTACTGTTGGTCTTGATGTGAAATGTAAATTATTGTGAATTAAACCTGAAGTTGAGCCCGTGCTGGAGTTTAATTTATGGTCTATAGTTATGTTTAAAACAATCTTATGTGTAATTTATATTGGCTGGTAAATTGTATATGACATGTGAAGACAGTTTTGCTGTTGACCAGTAGGGGTCAGAAATGCTGATTGTATGTTAAAATACCCTTTAACCCCTTAAGGACCAAACTTCTGGAATAAAAGGGGATCATTACATGTCACACATGTCATGTGTCCTTAAGGGGTTAATGCTACCATTTGACAGATAGGAGTCAGTATGAAAGTGAAAATGCTGTAGTTAGTTTGTTTGCTTATAAAGTGGAATAAAATCTGAGAAGCCTGTAGTATACTGATTGACCGGTAGGGGTTAGCATGTAGGCGAAAATGCCGTGGTTAGTTGGTTTGTACATGAAATGCAATAATGTCTGAGAAGCCTGTAGTACACTGAATGACCGGTAGGGGTCAGTGTGTAGGCGCAAATGCAGTGGTTCGTTGGTTTGTACATGAAATGCAATAATGTCTGAGAAGCCTGTAGTACACTGAATGACTGGTAGGGGTCAGTGTGTAGGTGAAAATGCAGTGGTTTATTGTTTTGTACATGAAAAGCAAAAACGTCTAAGAAGCCTGTAGTACACCGAATGACTGATAGGGGTCAGTGTAGGTGAAAAATGCAGTGGTTTGTTGGTTTATACATGAAATGCAATAATGTCTGAGAAGCCCGTAGTACACCGAATGACCGGTAGGGGTCAGTGTGTAGGCGCAAATGCAGTTGTTTGTTGATTTGTACATGAAATGCGATAATATCTAAGAAGCCTGTAGTACACTAAATGACCAGTAGGGGTCAGTGTGTAGGCGCAAATGCAGTGATTTGTTGATTTGTACATGAAATGCAATAATGTCTGAGAAGCCTGTAGTACACCAAATGACCAGTAGGGGTCAGTGTGTAGGTGAAAAATGCAGTGGTTGGTTGATTTTTACATGAAATGCAATAATGTCTGAGAAGCCGGTAGTACACCGAATGACCGGTAGGGGTCAGTGTGTAGGCGAAAATGCAGTGGTTCGTTGGTTTGTACATGAAATGCAATAATGTCTAAGAAGCCGGTAGTACACCCAAAGACCGGTAGGGGTCAGTGTGTAGGCGAAAATGCAGTGGTTCGTTGGTTTGTACATGAAATTCAATAATGTCTAAGAAGCCTGTAGTACACCCTGTTACGGTTGCCTCCAGGCTGGCTGGAAGTTGGACCGTAGAAAAAGATGCTCCTAGCGCTCACCAACGGACCATCAGCACCATAGACACCATAACTACTGCGTAGCCACCATAAGTACTGCAGACTCCACGAACCACCGCTGCTGGGCTGGTATCTCGCCGTCTGCTCTGTGCCCTGGACCCACGACCAGGCTCCAGGTTCCAGTAGGTGAACCTCTTCCTTCTGCAGAGCGAAGCAGGATCAGGAACAAGAGCTCTTACAAGAGCTCAGTAGCTAAGGGAGTATGAAGAGCATAGCAATCCCTGTAGTGATTATAGCTGTCCCCTACAAACATGAGTCAAGGCTGCAAGTTAGAGGGTCAAGAAGATCTGATGTTTAATGGCACACACTCTGCTTTTATGAGATTCTGCCCATGCAAGGGAGACACCCACATAATTAGCAGTATAACCAATCGGAACAATATACATTCGGGGAAATTCCCATCCCTCAGATAATCACATAACATAATTAAAACAGAACAGTAAAAATACAGTTTTTATACATGTACTATAACTTCCAAACTACACATCCAATCTTCATAAAAATTACATATTTAGAATCAATCCATTCAGGGGAGCAACATATTAAAAACTGGCACAAATCAGACAAGGGGTTCAAAAGTTAGCAAAAGTATCTTTTGGGGCCTAGCTGGCAGCATGGTTTTCTGGCCCAAACCGGATTTACAGAGCCCTCTATCCTGGACAATGGGGAAAGTAATCCAATTATCCAGGGATAGAGGCAGACTCCATTAACCACATGTTAGCAAAAGACACAAAAAGACACAAAAATGCATAACTCCTATCATACTGAACAGAACCCCCACATTCAACCTATCCCCAGATGGCTTGGATCTGAGCGCTCAATATATCCAAACAGCGCTCAGATCCCACAAATACAGTCAAATCGCCATACACACTAGGTCCATAGTCATGGGGCAGAAGGCTGGCAATTAGGCTTCTCCATAACACAGGGAAGCAGGGCAATTTGTCAAATAAAATAACAGTTACAAATGGCAGTTTGTAACATATCTCCCCTTTTGGAGGGAGACTAACCAGGCACCTGACCTCCTGTCGGTCAGTGCCTAAGTTAGTCTCGCAGCCCACCCACAAATAACAAGTAGCAAAGTAGCCCCCCCGCAATAAAAAGTACTGGCCTGTAGGTTCCAGGTTGTAGGATGAAAATGTAGCATCCTCTGCCTTCCTGGTGCAGCTGGGCAAATAGCTGGTGGTACTTGGGGGGCAGAGGCCAGCGGCGCTCTGCCCTGACGCCAGTCCTGCAACAAGGGGGTCGGTAGGGCAGAGGCCAGTGGCGCTCTGTCCTGATGCCAGCTCTTCCGCTGGGATAGCTGGCATAATGTCACGCTCTGTACAAGGGTCAAAGAGAGGGCAGAGGCCAACTGCACTCTGCCCAGCTGCCAGCTCTTCTGCTGGGGGAATTGGGGCATAGTCCTGCCCGGTGGCAAACGGAACGTGGGTGTTGGTGGGGGTCGCCATCTCCCCTGTTAACCATGGGCCCAAGTTAGGAGTTGGCTGGGGAGGGGAGAATTGGCTTACCTCCTCCTCCTGATACTCCTGCGGCCGCTGGGGAGGGAGGTCGATGCTCTCCGCTTCCTGTGGAACATGCTGGGGCTGGGGAGAGAGACCGGTTGTCTCCTCTCCCTGGAAGGCACACTCTGGCTGGGGAGAGAGGTCGATGCTCTCCTCTCCCTGTAGCTGGGTCTGCCGCTGGGGATCTGGGCCGCCTGCCCAGCATCCCTGTAGGGCCGGTAGAGAGACTACGGTCCCATCTTCACCTGCCTGTTGGGGTTGGGGAAGAAGACCGGTTGTCTCTTCCCTCTGCACGGTGCACTGCCGCTGGGGAGAGAGGTCGCTGCTCTCCTCTCCCTGTAACTCAGGCTGCCGCTGGGGAGGGAGGTCGATGCTCTCCGCTCCCTGTAACTCAGCCAGGGGTTGGGGATCTGGGCCGACTGCCCAGCATCTCGGTCCCATCTCTACCTGCCATCAGAGGTTCCTCCCAGTATACCTCTACGATATCCTTCCAGCTGAAGGACTCTCGATCTGGCTCTGCTGCTGTGCTCTCTAGGGGGACCTCTGGATGCTGTTGAGGAAGGGGACGAGTTGTCTCTTCCCGGGACCCCTGGATGATGTGCTGGTACTTCCACTCCAGGTCACATTCCTGGGTGACTAGATACCGCAGGTCTGCTTCCAGGCCAATAGCTCTAGGGAGTCCCAGCTTGTCTTCCCGGTCATCATACAGGTCCCAGAAGCGTGAGTCTGTAGCCCTTCCAAAGTCATCATCGTCCATATTCTCCCAGAATATATCAGGGCCATTGTAATCCCCACACTCAGGGAATTCATACTCAGCTATCTCTGGAACAAGCTGAGTCGCGTACCACTGTAGCGCCTGGTATGCGTTGTCGAGCCACAGTTCACTGTATACTAGATCCTATAGTTTAGTCACCCACACTGGAAGGGGTTGTTTGCCCAGGAGGGGCATCCACTCTGCCATTCGAGCCTGGATTTGCTGCCCTCTGCTGATTCTACGATCACCTCGCCAACGCTGAACTTCCTGTAGGGCTTCTTCCCACAGCTCGGCTCTGGTCTCACTTCTGTACCCACACATCTCCTCTTCTGAGACTGCCCCATCTTTCCAGGATAGGAAGCCATGCAATCTGTCGAGGAACCTCTCCTCCATTTCGGCTGCTGTGCACGGACTTGCTGGCTCCATGCTGCTCTAGGTAGGGACGCTGCGCAGTGGCTAGCGTTGCCCTCAATACTCTCTCATACGATACCAGTGCTATTGGGGTGGTGCTCCTTGCGCTAGGACGCCATCCCACCGCTTGCCACCAAATGTTACGGTTGCCTCCAGGCTGGCTGGAAGTTGGACCGTAGAAAAGGATGCTCCTAGCGCTCACCAACGGACCATCAGCACCATAGACACCATAACTACTGCGTAGCCACCATAAGTACTGCAGACTCCACGAACCACCGCTGCTGGGCTGGTATCTCGCCGTCTGCTCTGTGCCCTGGACCCACGACCAGGCTCCTCCAGTAGGTGAACCTCTTCCTTCTGCAGAGCGAAGCAGGATCAGGAACAAGAGCTCTTACAAGAGCTCAGTAGCTAAGGGAGTATGAAGAGCATAGCAATCCCTGTAGTGATTATAGCTGTCCCCTACAAACATGAGTCAAGGCTGCAAGTTAGAGGGTCAAGAAGATCTGATGTTTAATGGCACACACTGTGCTTTTATGAGATTCTGCCCTATAGGACCACCCACAGGGCAAGCCAATCGGAACACATATACATTACCAAAAGGGGTCTTGATCTCCCTATAATCACATAACATAATTAAAACAGAACAGTAAAAATACAGTTTTTATACATGTACTATAACTTCCAAACTACACATCCAATCTTCATAAAAATTACATATTTAGAATCAATCCATTCAGGGGAGCAACATATTAAAACTGGCACAAATCAGACAAGGGGTTCAAAAGTTAGCAAAAGTATCTTTTGGGGCCTGGCTGGCAGCATGGTTTTCTGGCCCAAACCGGTTTTACAGAGCCCTCTATCCTGGGACAATGGGGAAAGTAATCCAATTATCCAGGGATAGAGGCAGACTCCATTAACCACATGTTAGCAAAAGACACAAAAAGACACAAAAATACATAACTCCTATCATACTGAACAGAACCCCCACATTCAACCTATCCCCAGATGGCTTGGATCTGAGCGCTCAATATATCCAAACAGCGCTCAGATCCCACAAATACAGTCAAATCGCCATACACACTAGGTCCATAGTCATGGGGCAGAAGGCTGGCAATTAGGCTTCTCCATAACACAGGGAAGCAGGGCAATTTGTCAAATAAAATAACAGTTACAAATGGCAGTTTGTAACACACCCAAAGACCAGTAGGGGGTTTAAACGAATGATTTTCATGAACATGCAATGGTTTTAGAACAGACATAGACAAAATGCAGCCGTAAAGTGAGGACCTGACCCGTGCATGGTGCCGTGGGACTGATGCCTGGCGTAACGGGTAGGTCGACTTACGGTTTGTGAGTCACTTGGACACCATCCACGGCGATGGATTAAAGAAAGAAGGTGGTAGGCCGGAAAAGCCTGTGGCTGGATTCCTGACACAGCTCTGCTTAGAAAACCTCATGGAGTAATCAGGTAAAATGGCGTCTGGAATGACCCGGAAGTGGAAATCATTCTGATGCTGACCTCAAGCGATATGAGTCAGGTAAGGGGTGTCCCTTATATAGGGGAGTGAATTAATTTAAGCCCCTCCCACAAATACAGGCCAAACAGCCTTAATACATATAAAAAAACAAAAGGGTTCCTTGCACTCACGCTTTTTTTGCCGGGTGCCAAAGTCAACTGGCCTTGACCTTATGCTCATTATTATCCAAGATGTCAGGACAGACATGATCGATTTTTTTAATCAAAAAATGTTGAGCATGCAGTGTTGTTATCATCATCAGAGGGAGTACAACTTAAGCAGAAACTACAGGAAGAATTGTTGAAGTATAAAAATGAACTAGTCCGCTTTAAACGCCAAAAATTTGAAAGAGTGGCACAGGATTATCAAGAACACAGGCTGTACAAATGGCTTACAGGGGATAAACAACACAGACCCCAGAGACCATGTAAACGGATCCAACGCCCTAAGGTTACAACTATAGATGTCATTTCAGGCGAATCAGCCTCTGAGAGTGACACTCGGCATGATACCAACCTTTTTTTAGAGAGTACGGGCACTGTTACCAGAAACCGCAGAGTAGGTCAAGAAGGAGCAGAACAAGGAGAGGGCATAAAGGCAAGACCTGGAACATGGGGCAAGCCCCCCCTCAGGAAGTAGTCCCAATTTCCAACCTCTCACATAGAACATTAGACGACAAGGAAATTGAACTTTTAAGTCGGGGCCTATCTTTTGTTCCAACACCTCACCCTAATCAATTCTCATGGAATGTGGAACTTTTTAAGTTCGGTAGAACCATGCGCCTAAAAGAATATTTCTATCACTTAGGAACTAGTAAGACATATCCAGCAGTACAAGGTACAGAGCATTTCAAATGTAAATCTACTTTTGTCCAATAAAGCCTCAATAAAGACATATTTGGCAGCTACAAACAAGATTACCCAAAACCTCCTTTCACAGACTTGTAACAAGCCACAGAACATCACGAAATATCAGAGGAAACTCATTAAGCAATTAGAAGATGACTCCACTATAGTCATCAGGGCTGCAGATAAAGGTGTGGGTATAGTGAGCATGAACTATCAATACTACGTTGAAGAATTTCAGTTACAACTTTCTGATCCTAACACATATAGACTGTTATCAAGTGATCCCACAAAAGGCATTCAATCCAAAATAGAAGACATACTCTCGTTGGCCTTAGCGGCAGGGTACATCGATTCCCAACTTTACCAATTTTTGCATAAGTTACATCCTCGCACACCTATAATCTATAGCACCCCAAAGATACACAAAAATGCTGAAAAGCCACCTGGGCGCCCCATTGTATCTGCGGTGGATGGTATTCTTGAACCAATCTCTAAATGGCTGGATTAGATTTTTAAAGGGCCAGTAGAATAATTACATACCTGTGTTAAAGATACACAGACTCTTCTTACTAAGTTGTCAAAAATACAAGTCAATGGATGAAAACTGATTTTAATAACTGTCGATGTTGCGAGTTTGTATACAATAATTCCTCACGAAGAGGGTGTCGATGCTATGAGAACTGTACTCACTCAAACGCAATATCGGTCTACAAGATATTGCTCTCTCCTGGTTCTCCTCCTACCTATCCCAGCACTCTTTCAGTGTTTATTTCTCTGGCTCTGCTTCTTATCCCCAACTCCTCTCTGTTGGTGTCCCCCAAGGATCAGTCCTTGGTCCCCTACTGTTCTCCATCTATACTGCCTCCCTTGGTAAACTCATTAGTTCCTTTGGCTTCCAATATAATTTCTATGCGGATGACACACAAATCTACCTGTCCTCTCCTGATCTCTCCCCGTCCCTCTTTACTAGTGTCTCTGACTGCCTCTCTGCTATTCTAACTGGATGGCGGCCCACTTCCTTAAACTAAACTTGACCAAAACTGAAATTCTGGTCTTTCCTGCCTCAAGTGTTGTTACTCCTGTGTCTGTCTCCCTTCAAGTCAACGGTGCTACCATCAGCTCCACCACGCAGGCTCTCTGCCTAAGTGTTCTCTTTGACTCCGACCTCTCATTCAAGCCTCATGTTCAATCTATCGCCAAATCCTATCATTTCCATCTCAAAAACTTTGCGCGCATCCGCCCCTACTTAACGCCAGATGCGACTAAGGTGTTGATCCATTCAACTGTCCTTTCTCGCCTTGACTTACGGTACCTTCAGTAATAAACGTACAAACCGCCGTTTAGTGAATGCTCCCCGTTCGCAATAATGTTGGCTGTAAGCGTATTCAATACAACCATGCGAACCGCCAGCCAGGGAACACTCCAAACTCCCGAACGGTATCCGTACGGCCCCTTCCCTCCACGAGCCGCAAGCTCACGAACTGCCAATATCAGCCGAACGCCGGTATCTCCCAAGCGGCTGATAATTCCAAAGAGCAGTCTCTAGTCGCCGGTAATAAAATCCCCCCAATAACGAGACCAAGCTCCGCATTGAGGGTAAAACACGAACTGAGTTTACTGTGGGCTACCCGCCCGTATTTATGCAGGTCTCCCACTTGGTGGACACTCCCCTAGGGGACCAAATGGGAGACTGGAATAGCAGATGGACATATGGCATTTCAGGACATACAGTCACACAATATTCCCAGCATACATCACAGTTTCCTCCCCTCTGCCCGGGAGATAATTGAGAAGTAATTCAATTATCTCCCAGAGCAGAGGCAAATCACCATTTTAAATACAAATCACAAAACACATAAAAATATATAACTTTATAACTGCCAAACATTTCTCATTCGTGTAACACATCCCCAGATAGCCTGGATCTGAGTGCATATTATTGGCGAATAGCGCTCAGATCCCATACGCATAGTTCAATCGCCATGGAGTCAAAGTCTATTACAGTTCTTCAGTATGCGATTGACTCAATGGGAAGGCTATCTGGGGTAAGTCCGTTCGTGCCTTTACATCTCCCGAACGGCCGGTGTTCGCACACTTTTGTTGATTGGAGAAGGGAGGTCGACGGCATCAGCGGTGTTCGGTTGAAAAAGTGTCCGTTTTCAGTTCCATTAATTTAGTTCCGAACACCGTTGGTCTTTCGCATGGTTTAAAATGGCCGCCGCCTCGTGGTCAACATACGAACGACGACCACCCTGTATTCGGTTTTAATTGAGAAGTGTCTGTGGTTAACCGCAACGTTCTAATTGGGATCAATAGGTTAACCAGCAGCACACTTCTCTTCTGGGTGGCCGTCCGTTCGACAGTTTTGTTCAGTAAAAAAGTAAATTCACCTAAATCCAGGGATACGAATGGGTGAGTTTGTGAAACAAGCAAACAGACGAATACAGCAATCTGTTCATACGGATGGGTCTGTCACATACTGTAATCTGCTTCTCAGTGGTCTTACGTGCTCCCAACTTGTGTCATTACAGTCCATAATGAATGCGGCGGCGAGGCTCATCTTCCTGTCCGCCCGCACCTCCCATGCCTCACCTTTCTGTCAGTCCCAGAATTGGCTTCCTATAAAATATAGAGCTCAATTTAAAATTCTGGTTCTTGCTTTCAAATCTCTACATTATGCTGCTTCCACCTATCTATTCTCCCTTACACACAAGTATGTCCCATCTAGGCCCTTACAATCTGCTTAAGATTTACGTATATCTTCTGTCCATACTCCCACCTCTGATGCTCGCCTTCAAGATTTCTTGAGGGCTGCACCGTTCCTGTGGAACTCACTTCCCTCCTCTGTTAGATGCTCACCCAGTCTCCACTCCTTCAAAAAATTGTTAAAAACCCACTTCTTCATAAAAGCGTATCAATTAAACTGTTAATAGCTCCTGACTGATTCCTCTTCTGCAACTGTCACTAGTGTAATACTATCCTTTCCTTTTTGTGTCATTTTACCCCACTCCCTCTAGCATGTAAGTTCATTGAGAAGGGCCCTCAACCCCTCTGTTCCTGTGTGTCCAACTTGTCTGGTTACAACTACATGTCTGTTCGTCCACCCATTGTAAAGCGCTGTGGAATTTGATGGCACTCTATAAATATCATAATAATAATAATAATAATTATTATATATGTATAATATATTATAAAATTATTTAATTATCATATATTATACATAAATAGGAAATAAAAGTGTGTGTGGGTATATATATATATAAATAAATATATACCCACGCACAAACACACACACACACACACACACACACACACACACAGACACGTATTATGTGTGTGTGTGTGTGTGTGTGTGTGTGTATATATATATATATATATATATATATATATGTGTGTGTGTGTGTGTCTGTGTGTATATACATATATATATATATATATATATAACATTCTAAAAACCTAAATATTTATACAAAAAACAATAAAACCACTGTCTTTGGCCACCGTTTGTGGCTAAGTGGCTACAACAAGAGACTGGAAATACCCCATTTGGAATACCCAAGGTTGTCTACATTTGAAAATTGTATGCCATGATGGGGTTATTTCACATTACTTGGCTACCATATGGTCTCAAAAGGCAGCAAAGGTCCAGCAAACCAATCTGGCAAACTAAATCGGACAAGACCTATATTGACCCTGTAACTTTCCAAAACACCATAAAACCTGTACATGGGGGGTATTGTTATACTCGGGAGACTTCATTTAACACAAATATGAGTGTTCTAAATCAGTAAAATGTATTCAGACGATGAAATCACCAGTAAAAGTTCAGTTTTTGTGTGAAAAACTGCAAAAAACAAAGAAAAATGCTAACTTTGGCCAGCGTTTGTGCCTAAGTGGTTACTACAAAAGACTAGAATATCCCATTTTGAATACCCTGGGTTTTCTACATTTGAAAATGGTATGCCATGATGGGGTTATTTCACATTCCTGGGCTACCATATGGTCTCAAAAAGCAACTAAGGTCCAGCAAACCAATCTGGCAAACTAGATCGAGCAAGCCCTATATTACATAGTTACATAGTTACATAGCTGAAAAGAGACTTGCGTCCATCAAGTTCAGCCTTCCTCACATTTGTTTTTTGCTGTTGATCCAAAAGAAGGCAAAAAAACCCAGTTTGAAGCACAATTTTGCAACAAGCTAGGAACAAAATTATTTCTTGACCCCAGAATGGCAGTCAGATTTATCCTTGGATCAAGCAGTTATTACCCTACATTGAAAGATTATATCCTTGAATATTCTGTTTTGCAAGTATGCATCTAGTAGCTGTTTGAACATCTGTATGGACTCTGATAAAACCACTTCTTCAGGCAGAGAATTCCACATCCTGATTGTTCTTACAGTAAAAAAAGCTTTCCTTTGCCTTAGACTAAATCTTCTTTCTTCCAGTCTAAACACATGGCCTCGTGTCCTATGTAAAGTCTGGTTTGTGAATAGATTTCCACACAATGGTTTGTATTGGCCCCAAATATATTTGTATAATGTTATCATATCCCCTCTCAGGCAACGTTTTTCTAAACTAAATAGGTTTAAATTTGTTAACCTTTCTTCATAGCTGATATGTTCCATTCCTTTTATTAATTTTGTAGCGCGCCTCTGCACTTTTTCTAGTGCCATAATATCCTTCTTTAGAACAGGTGGCCAAAATTGCACAGCATATTCAATATGTGGTCTTACCAGTGATTTTTAAAGAGGCAAAATGATATTCTCGTCTCGAGAATGAATGCCCTTTTTCATGCATGACAATACCTTACTGGCCTTGGCCACTGTTGATTGACATTGCACATTGTTGCATAGTTTGTCTATAACAATTCCCAAGTCCTTTTCGCATGTTGTTATCCCTAATTCGCTTCCATTAAAGGTATACGTTACTTGTGTATTCTTTGCATTTTTCAACATTAAATTTCATCTGCCATTTTAGTGCCCAGTCCCCCAGTCTATCTAAATCCCTCTGCAGCAAAGTAATATCTTGCTCACATTGTATTATTTTACAGTGTTTTGTGTCATCTGCAAACAGTGAAACATGACTTTCAATGCTGTCTTCAAGATCATTTATAAACTTGTTAAATAGAAGTGGTCCCAGAACAGACCCCTGAGGGACACCGCTTGCCACCTCTGTCCAGCTTGAAAATTTACCATTAATGACAACTCTTGTACTCTGTTTTTAAGCCAATGTTCTACCCAAGAACAAGCATTTTCATCTAGACTGATTTCCTTGAGTTTGAACACTAATCTATTGTGTGGAACTGTATCAAATTACTTGGAAAAATCCAAATAGATTACATCCACTGCACCACCCTGATCTATACTTCTACTTACTTCTTCGTAGAATGCAATCAGGTTAGTGTGACATGACCTGTGCTTCATAAAACCGTGCTGATTTTTGCTGATAACAATGTTCTTCTCAAGGAATTCTTGAATATTATCTCTTAATAAACTTTCAAATATTTTACCAGCCACAGAAGTTAAGCTCACAGGTCTATAATTTCCAGGCAAGGATTTTGAACCCTTTTTCGATATAGGAACCACATCTGCCTTCCTCCAATACTCCGGAACACTTCCTGAAAGAAAAGAATCTTGAAAGATTAAAAACAGAGGTTCAGTTATTTCTACACTTAGTTCCTTAAGTACTCGTGGATGGATACCATCAGGCCCTGGAGCTTTCTTTAGTTGCAAGTCTAATTGCCTTTTTGCATGCAATATTTGCTTCCTTATATCTTTTATAAGATGCATCTGATTTGTCCGATTTCAAATGCTTTAAATGACCTTTTCTTATTTTTAATCTCTTGTTTTACTTCTCTACTAAGCCACATTGGTTTTAATTTGTTTCTTTTATATGTATTTCCCAATGGTACATACTAAGAAATGTACCTTTCTAATATTTGTTGGAAGATGATCCATTTATCCTCAGTGTTTTTTTTTCACTAAAGAGTTTATGCCAATGAATATATTGTAAAGCTTCCCTTAACTTATTGAAATTGGCCTTTTTAAAATTATATGTTTTAGTATACCCCATGTGCTTTTGTTTTTTTGAGTTTATTTCAAAGGACATTATATTGTGATCACTATTTCCCAAGTGCTCACCTACTTGAATGTTGGTCAAAAGATCAGCGTTGTTTGTTAAAACCAGGTCCATACAAGCGTCCATTCTAGTTGGTGCTTGTACAAGTTGTGACATGAAGGTGTCATTTAACAAGTTTAAAAACCTAATTCCCTTTGCTGAGCTACTAGTACCTCTGTACCAATTTATGTCCGGGTAATTAAAATCTCCAGTAATTAAAGTGTTACCCAGATTTGCAGCTTTCTCAATTTGCTCAAACAGCTGTTGTTCCTCGTCAATATTAACATTAGGTGGTTTATAACATATCCCAACCAATAGTTGGTTTCCCTTGTTTTCCCCCAAGCAGATATTTACCCATAAAGCTTCCACATTTTCCTCATCGCATTCCATTTGCTTAAGATTTGGCTTTAACTCATGGTTGACATACAAACATACCCCACCACTCTTCTTGTTTTTCCTATCCTTTCTAAATAACATTTACCCATTTAAGTTAACTGCCCAGTCATGTGTCTCATCCCACCATGTTTCAGTTATGCCTATTATATCATATTGTTTAGTGTATGCTAATGTTTCTAGTTCCCCCATTTTGTTATTTAGGCTCCTTGCATTAGTAAGCATACATTTAATATCATGCGTCACTTATATATTTTGTGAATTATCAATATTACATATCTTCTCTGTTCTGAGCTTGCCCCTCCCCCTGTCTCCACCGCCCTAATACTGTGCTAAAGCCCATCTCCTTTCTGTCCTATCTCCATTTTGTAAATTGCTATGACCCTCCCCCCCTACTACTAGTTTTAAATCTCCTCCAACCTTCTAGCCATCCTATCCCCCAGCACTGCAGACCCTCTCCCGTTTAGGTGCAATCCACCACTACTATAAAGGTTGTACCCAATCGCAAAGTCGGCCCAGTGCTCTAAAAACCCAAAACCCTCCTTCCTGCACCAAGACTTAAGCCACGCATTGACCTCTCTAATCTCCCGCTGCCTTTCCACTGTAGCGCGTGGCACAGGTAATATCTCAGAGAATACCACCTTTGAGGTCCTTTTCTTAAGTTTACTACCTAATTCCCTGAAATCATTCTTTAGGACCTTCCATCTTCCTCTTACTTTGTCATTGGTACCAACATGGACCATGACCGCTGGGTCATCCCCAGCCCCTCCCAATAATCCATCCACTCTGTCAGCAACATGCTGGACCCGAGCACCCGGGAGACAGCAAACTGTCAGGTTGAGCCGACCAGAGTGGCAGATTGCCCTATCTGCTCTCCTAATGATAGAGTCCCCTACCACCACAACCTGTCTTGCCTTCCTTACATTTTGATCCCCATCTGTACTAGGGGGGCTGTTAGCTCGGCTGTTAGAAGTAACAGCTTCCTCTAATGCAGCTACTCCTGAGCTGATGCTCCCAACATCTTCCCTCAAACAGGCAAATCTGCTAGGTTGCACAAAATCAGGACTAGCTAGCCCTTTCCTCTTCCCTCCCCCCATGCTTCCTCGCCCCACTGTCACCCATCTACATGCCTGTTCCCAATCTGTCTTATCTCCTCCCTCTCCACTACCTGTTCAAGTAATGTGACCAAGTTCAGTGTGGGATTTGTATCCCCCGTTATGGGGATACAAATCCCACACACATATTGGGGCTTTCTTTGCCAGTAACAAAAACGGAACTAAAAATCCATGCCTAATGGACAATGTGAGAGAAAAATAAAACAAAAACGACTATCCAAAAGTTTGACAAAGGCTGGTGGTAGAATTAGTGCATGAAAAGTGTTAAAATACCACCATTTGAAATACCCTAGGGTGTCTACTTTTAAATAATATATGGTTTGATGGGGGTAAATTGTATTGTCCGGATTCAAAAATGTCCCAAATGGGACATGGGTGCATGATGACTGTGAAAATTCCAAGTTGGAAAACTGGAATGCGCACCCTCCAAATAAGAGAACCCGACACCTATACATGGGTGGTATCATTGTACTCAGGAGATAATGCTAAACACATATTAGGGTACTCTTTGGCAGTAACCCTTAAAGTTCTCAGTACATATATTCTTAAATTGCTATGTGTCTAAAAAAAAATCACCAATTATTATTATTTGTTTTTAATTTGGCACAGATCGGTGGTGAAATGGCTGCATGAAAAGATTCCAAATACCAAAGGTTTAATACCTTAGGTTGCCTTCTTTTAAAAAATATATACATGTGAAGGGTTATTCAGGGATTCCTGACAGATATCAGTGTTACAATGTAACTTGCGTTGATTTTGAAAATGGTTTGGAAATAGCAAAGTGCAACTTGTACTTATAGCCCTATAACTTTCCAAAAGAAGCTAAAAACATGCTAAAATTGGGCATTTCTAAACTCAGGACAAAATTTAGAAACTATTTAGCACAGGTGTTTTTGGCAGTTGTAGATGCGTAACAGATTTTGTGGGTCAAAGTTCAAAAAGTGTGTTTTTTAAATTTTTTCATCATATTTAATAATTTTTTTTATAGTACATTATATGATATAATGAAAATAATAGTATCTTTAGAAAGACCATTTAATGGCGAGAATAACAGTATAAAATATGTGTGGGTACAGTAAATGAGTAAGAGGAAAATTACAGCTAAACACAAACAGAACAGAAATGTAAAAAGAGCCTTGGTCCCAACTGCAAGAATTTTGAAAAACGGCCTGGTCACTAAGGGGTTAAACCCTCATCATTGTGTATTGGGCTTGGGACCCCTGCCAGGTAACCATAACATCGCAAATAAATAGTTTCTAAAGGACAAGGTATGCACCCCAACCATGGCTGACAACATGAAAAGATGCTCCCCATCTTGCATGTAGATGTTGACATAGCTGGTGGAAAAAACTAGTCTCCATGGCTGTTCCAGTTTTTTTCTAACTAAAATGTCTCTTAAACAAAAGGTATGGTTTCCACCAAAAATTTACCCAAGGAGTCACAAATCCATTAATATTTTTCTGAATGCTACTGTTCCTCTATTATGTTTAATTAGTTTGTAAAAGGATGCTGAATATAAACCCATATATAATTATTACTCTATTTCCTTCCTTCTATTTGCCTCAGTAAAATAATTTAATTTACTCCACTAATTATAGGTCTATGTTTCTGGCGTTTTGGCAAGAAATAAAAGATGGGGATATTTGGTTTAATTATATAGTAAACTAAAACTACTGTATATATGGGTGTAATAATTAAAAAAAATACACTAGGCAGCAATCCACTCTGAGCGACTGATATGAAAATCAACAAGAAATAAGTTGATGCACACAGGAATAAAATAAACCACACATTTATTTATAATCTATAAAATGAATTGTACTGAATAAAACTCAATATATTGGATTAAACAGGAACCCACAGTCTGACAAAGAATATAAGTATAGGTGTAAATAACAAGCCCCACCGCAACCCGTATTCCAGAACTAAAGTTCTGAACTGCAGAAACTCCAAAATATCAGAGCTACAGCAAAAAAATCTGTTGAGCCATTCAGTGCTTCACACTGCCTGTCCACAGTAAGTTCAAAGAACGAGCGACATTAACAAGGCTGGTGCATATTTGCTGATTGTAATGGATGACCTGGCACCCCGACTGGGTACCTCCATTGAAGGATGCTCTTAGCACCTTTGAGGGCTCCAAACACTCCACCAGGGACCGTAACCACCGCAGACCACACGAACCGCTGCAGCTTGGTTGGGGTCTTGCCGTCTCCAACCCACCCTGGACCTACGACAAGGCTCCAGGTTCCAGCGGGTGAACATCTCTTTCCCCAAAGAGTGAAGTAGGAACAAGCTCTTAAAAGAGCTTAGTGATTATCCAAGGGAGTATGAAGAGCATAGCAATCCCTTGTAGCTGTTTCCCCAATAAGAGACAGGACTCTAAATTGAGGGTGAAGTAGAACTGGTTTAATGAGCACAAAGGCATTTCTTATATACAGTTTTCCCCACAAGGTTACCACCCACGTGGAACTTGTGGAGCACAGGACACAAACTCACAACAGCCAATCAACACAGTATTGTACAATTAGACACTCCCAGCTAATGTACACAAACCCTCCCCTCTGCGTGTGATACAATCACCAAACAAGTTTTAGCTTGGAGATAATTGAGTAGATACAGTAAGAAACTCAATTATCTCCCAAGCAGAGTGAAGGGAATCTGGGGGATGTAACCACTGTTTGATTGGGTAAAGTCTAATTGGCTGTGGGCGTCTCCCTTGCAGGGGAGCACTGCATAAAAGCAGAGTACCTGTCATTAAACATCAGGTCTACTTTACCCTTCAAAACGTAGCTTTGTCTCGTTATTGAAAGGGAACCTGCTCAGATAATCACCAGCTCTTTTAAGAGCTCTACCTCTCTCTCTACTTGGATCCAGCTGATAGAAAGAAGGCTACTCCATTACTGCACAGCATCTTGCCAGGGAAAAAGGACGTCTCCAACGGCTGATACCCCTCTCTACTGGGGTAGCCGTTACACTGTCTTAGACTTAGAATCTTACACCCTGTATAGATTACAGAGGCTTAAATCATAACACAGTAAAAAATGCTTATCTTATACCTCTGGTTACAGAGTTGTTTGATAAACTACAAGGCTCTACAAAACTGGATCTCAGAGGGGCATACAACCTAGTCAGAATTCACCAAGGCGATGAGTGGAAGATGGCTTTTAACATTAGAAGTGGGCATTATGAGTACGCCATCAGGCCTTTTGGTCTATGCTGTCTTCCAAGACCTTAATAATGATGTACTCATATTTTTAAACAGTTTTGTCCTTGTGTACTTGGAAGACATACTTATTCATTCACCTGATATCAAGACATCATCATATACATGTTCACAAGGTGTTACGAAAACTCCTAGACCAATTCAAGACAAACTCTCGTAAGAAATAAGGAATCCATCTTGTAATGGATAATAAAAAGACATTTTGAGAAGTGTATTTTTGACCAGGAAAAGGATCTGGGTTACATCATTACATCAACAGGTTTACAAATGGATCCTAAGAAAGTTTTAGCAGTACTTGAATGACCCTGCCTCATAGCCATCCAAAGATTCATTGGTTTTGCCAATTATTATGGGAGGGTCATACACAATTTTTATCATATCAAAGCACCTATCACTGTGTTAATGAAAAAGAGATCCTTTCAAAGTGTGGTTACAAGAAGCAATAAGGGCATTTGAGATCCTGAAACAGTTCTTCACTACAGCTCCTGTTCTGATGTATCCAAATCCTTCGGGTCCATTTGTCAGGGAAGTTGATGCATCTGGATTAGGTGTAGATGCTTTCCTGTCCTAAAGAGAAAGCCCAGAGAAACCCTTTTTTTCTCTAGAAAGTTATCTTCACCATTGAACAACGATGACATAGGTAATAGGGAGCTGCTAGCAATTATACTAGCCCTCAAAGAATAGAGTCATCTCTTGGAAGGGTTCCAAACTCCAGCTATGATTATCACTGATCATAAGAACATCTCCTGTATTGGAAATGCTAAAAGACTGAATCCTAGACAAGCTAGATGGTCTTTGTTTCTGTCCATTTTTAACTACCTTATTACTTACAGGTCAGGTTCTCATAATGCCAACACAGATGATCTATCTAGTATGTGTAATGATATTTACATATTCGGTCTCTCCTTTTGTTTCCTATGATAATAACATTGCTGCTATATTCACGACTCTTTCTTCCATGTTATTGGACTCTATCTAAGCTGATCAAACAGGTACCCCATCTAATACACCATTGGGCAGACTCATTGTTTCTATTGCTCATCGAAAGCAATTGTTGAATCTCTTTCATGACACTAAAATGGCTGGTCATCCAGGCATTAAAAAGACCACCTCTGCTATTTTGCGACACTTTTGTTGGTGGCCTTCCTTAAGATGTGACATAAAAGACTATATTCTAGTGTGTACGATATGTTCCTGAAACAAAGTAGCTCATCAATTACCCATTGATCTCCTTTACTCACTTCCTATCCCAGACAGGCTATGGTCCCATATCGCTATGAATTTCATGGTTGATTTACCTTCCAAAGTGCACACTATTATTTTAACCATTGTTGATATATTTACCAAGATGGGTCATATTATACCACTTTCTAAGTTGCCTACCTCCTCAAAATTAGCTGTCCTTTTTCCTTAAGAGGTAATTTGGTTGCATGGGATTCCTACTCAAATTGTGTCTGATTGAGGGAGTCAGTTTTGTGTCCAGATTTTGGCGTAACTTCTGTTCAGAACTGGGCATTCAACTAGCATTCTCCTCTGCCTACCATCCACAATCTAACAGTGCTGCAGAACGAACTAATCAATCTATGGAACGGTTCTTACGTTGCTTCATGTCTCAAGGTCAGAACAATTGTTCAGAATTGCTCCCATTGGCCGAGTTCGCTAGGAACGATGCTGATCACAAGTCCTCTGGTCATTTTTCATTTTTTTCACTTACGGTTATCATCTCACCTTCCTTCCTGCTGTGTTCTCTGATGTGGGTATTCCTGTCCTTGACCAGCATCTTTCTAATCTGTCTTCTATGTTTGAGAGGTTTAAATCCATCCTGTCCAAGATTTCTGCCTCCCAGAAGTACCATGCGGACAAGCGCCAGAGGGTTGCTCCTACTTATCACATTGAATACTGGGTCTGCTTGTCCACTAGAAATATTGACCTCCATGTGCCCTCCATTAAATTTTGCCTTCCAATCTTTGTATCCCTAATGTCTTTCACACCTCCTTTTTGAAGCCTCTGGTCTGTAATATGTATTCCTCTGTGCTGCATTCTCCTCCTCCTTCATCTATAGTCCAGGGGCAGGAAGAGTGCGAGGTACAAAATGTTCTTTATTCCTACTTTTCTAGGGGTCATTTACAGTACCTAGGCCATTGAAGGGGTTATGGTTCTAAGGAACATTGCTTGGTGGGTGTTTCTGATCTCTATGCTCCTCATTTGGTTTGTTATTTGCATTCAGCCCATCCTGATTGCCTTGGTGGTTACTGCCCTTTGGGCAGGGTGGGAAGAGGGGGTACTGTTATCCCTAGGTATGACGAGTGGCACATGTGGATTCCAGAGGGTTGTCACGCGGTTGTCACGCGGCAGCCACAACATCTACATTCCCACACCGTCTTGGCCACAGTGAACTTCGTGCTGCATTTGGTTTCAACTCGTGCAGAGCAGCCCCTGCACGATCTGTCTTCTGGTAAGGCTTCCAGATCATTATGGCAGCCTTGTGCCACAGTTATGTCCACAAAAATAGTTGTCACCATCTACCTTGGTTGAAAGGGATTGCAAGGGGTCAATTGACAAGGGTCAGGCGTAACTGTTCCCATATGGAGGAATTTCAGGAATAGGCACAACATAAAAAAGAAGCTCACACAGAAAGGTTATCCTCCAAGAAACAGACAGGGGAATTGGAGCAATGCCTAAAAGAGACAGAAAATAACTTTTGATGGATCTTCCAGTAGGGGAGAATAGAAGGAAAAAAAGACAAGCTTTCATCACAGATCATTATAAGATTAAGAAATATCCCCCCCCCAACCTCTCCATACCCCCCTCTGCCTACCACACACCCTTCCCTCCTCTTCACCTTTCTTCTTTCCTCCCCACCCCTGCTCTCCCCCCACCCCTCATCCATGGACGATCTCTCAGCACAGTTGACAGGCCAACAAAGGAACCATCAAACCCATCCACAGGACGGACAGCTCCTACCCACTGCCCTCCCTACCACCATTCCCTTACTCAAACCGAAGCGCGCAACTCCCATTGACTTAGTGAAAAGAAAAGCAATAACAAAGCACAGGAAAGGCACACTACTGAAAGACAACCACGGTAATTACACCCACAAGACACACGAAAGCCTTGGACCTTACAAGAAACAAGAGTTACACACAATATGTTCCATGTTATAACCTAACAAATTCTGCCTTCTGTACACAATATTGAATGTGTGTGTGTGTGTCTGTGAGTGTGTGTGTGTCTGTGAGTGTATGTGTGTGAATGTGTGTGTGTCTGAATGTGTCTGTGAGTGTGTGTGTGTGTGTGTATGTGTGTGTATGTATATATATATATATATATATATATACATATATATATACACACACACACACACACGTGTATATTATTTTTTTGGGGGGGTGGGAATCCCAATCTCCCCTGTCAGCTCAAGCAGAGCCGGCGCTATCTGAGTGCTGGCTCTGCTCTAAGCCTCCATGGGCCAGCGGGGAGACCAAAGATCTACCTCACCGGCCCACAGCAGCATGGAGGGAGGCAGGAGAGGACCCAGGGAGCTCTAGACAGAAGCTCCGCCAGGTTCCTCTCACGATATCTGAGCATTGCTGCGGCAACTTTCAGATCTCGCGAGAGTTAACTCTAGCCCCGCAGGCTAGAGTTCACTCTCCACTGGACCACCAGGGATGGCACATGGCAGCAAGGATTTACTAATCTGCCTCCACCTCCACAATCCCTCCAAACATACAGCACACACACACACACATACAGGTCACACACAGTACACTAACCGCACCCTCACAAACACACACAGCACCTTTAAAAAAACACAACACCCTCACAAACACACACACACAAACAGCACCCTCACAAACACACACACACACAAACAGCACCCTCACAAATACACGACACTCACACAAACAGCACCCTCACACACAAACAGCACAGTCACAAACACACACACACAAACACCCTCACATCACACAAACAGCACCCTCACACACACATCACACTAACAGCACCCTCACACAGCACACTAACAGCACACACAGCAGTGTATGTGTGTGTGTGTGTGTGTATATATATATATATATATACACACACACACACATGCGGCGTGTGTTTGTGCTTTAGGGTGCACACCCTAATGCAATAGGCTGTGCACGCCTATGCTCACATATACTGAGGTTGTGACTATCAGCAACCCACACACAGAGCTTGTATTAGATTGGACTTATATATAGAGGATGTTTCTTATATCATTCACATATATTGTTGTGTTTCCACTAATACATCAAGCATATAGTGGACACATATACTGAAGCAATGTCTTCACACCAACTTACATATAGAGCATATAGAGAACACACACTGAAGCTGAGTCTTCAGACCAACTCGTACATAAACCATATAGTGGATACTTTGGCTGTGTCCTCATATTAGCCAAACAGAGCATATAGTTGATAGTTATACTAAGGCTGTGTCCTTATAGTACCACATACATGGAGCATATACTGGACACACACAAACTCAGACTGAGTCTTCAGACCAATTCATACATAGAGCATATAGTGTAAACATACTAATGCTGTACCACAAACCAGTTCATGTACAGATACTGAGGCCCAGTGGTCTCATATGCGGTATATTTTCTTCCATTCTCTGAAAAAGCCTGCTTATTTGCTGTAATGCACAGATAACAGCAATCAATGCCACATGCCTTGATAGAAACACGTGTCTGTGCAGACTTAGAGTTAGGTTTTAAAACCTGTCATATACATGTGTGTACTTTAATCAGTCATCCAGGAAAGTTTTCTCCTACCTTAAATATTTCTCTGTCATCAGGACTGTGGAATTCCAGCAGACTTTATACAGTCAGAATGTCCATTATTAGCACTCTTTTGCACAATGCCTCCTTGCATTATTAGCACTCATTTACACAATACATCCTTTCATGTATAAACTTACCTAAATGCTCACCACACCAACCTCTTAAATGTGACCTATTTGTTAGAAGGAAGCCTAATGTAAGCAGCTGGGAGGGACTGAAAGAACAGAGACCCAGGTGCCTATACTAGTTTTAATCTAGGTTACTAATGCACTTACCTGAATAGCTGCAGGCCTGTGTTTCAGCGGCAAAATGGGGATTTGAACAACTGACAGCCTAAACTGTTTAAACTATAGGCTTCCACCTGTAACCCATATGCCGTTCGTCATCACGAGTGGGAGAAGGTTTAAACCAAACCCCAGACAAGGTAGAATACATGGAAGAGACATACCCAGGTAGTCATCTTATGGAAGTGCTGTTTACTGGGTCTTCAGAGATAAAGACTTAGACCTGGCTCATGCATGCAGTGGACCACTGTCATCACCTCAGGGAGAGAGATAGGTCAGACCCCTGGTTGCTGAAGGAAGTACCCAGGCTGCCACTTCTTACAGATGTGTTGTTTGCTGGGTATTCAGGGATAAGAGGCTGTACCCTGGCCTGGCTTCATGTAGGCAGTAGATCACATTCATCCCCTAAGGGGTTACCCAGGCTGGTAACTCAGAGATATGCTGTTGCTGGGTCTTCAGGGCTTAGAGGCTGAACCCTGGCAGGGCTTCAAAAATATTTGCATAGTGAGCATAAAAGAAAAATATCTGCCTTGTACTGCAGAGAACTCCAGATGGATTTTTTTCCCCCAAGTAAGTAGCTCATGAAGCTAGTTAAGCTATTAGAGTAGGACCTGAAAGATGGGGTACATTGATGATGCGACAGACTTATGCAATGTATGATCATATAATGTAACTAAACCCCCATTATTTTTTGCCTAGATTAGTTGTTTTTTTTTAAATAACAAAATCTGTTGGCACCAAAGTTTCTGTTTAGTGGATAAGGGGTGCGCTGAATGTTCTTTTTTATAAAAAAAAAAAAATCTAGGCCTGCATAAGCAGACTCCTTCTAAACTGCTGTGAAGGACAGGAAAAAAAGACTGCCTGATGGGAAGGGGGATGATCTGTTTATACCATTTTTAGAGTTATATTTCCTGTCCTTTCTGCTGTGAGGGGAGGAGCTAACCCATAAGTAAATGCTGCCATGATTGTTCAGGAAAGCTATATTTCTTCCTCATCCTAGACATTGTTCACACTATGATTGTCATATAAAATTCTAATAAATAGACAACTATGTCTTTAATTTTAATACAAAAGAAGGTGTACACGGTGTAAAAGAAAAACAATTAGATAGCTCTCAAATACCTATAGAGTGGTATCCCCTACACCACTATAAATACATAACAATACATACAGGATAATAGGTGGAGCTGTATAATATCTTGAATAATCTGTAAGTCAGAATAAATGCAAATAGCGTAGTATGTCTATACAATATATAAAACTTAAAGAATAAGGTGGTTGAACTCACAAGACTAGAGTCATACCGTCATATATGACTCATGCCCACTACTCCACCAATGACATTTTAGGGGTTAGCTCTATATAAAGAGAACAATGGGGAGGGTTATTTAGGCTATCATTTTTTGTATTAAATTGTTATTGGTTCTATTTATATGGGTCCCTGAGGAAGTTCTCATGTCAGAACGAAACGCGTAGGACCATTATTATTTTTAATTTGTAAAAAAAAAATCATTTTTTTGAAAAAACCTCTGGTGAATCGTTTTGGCTACTCAAAACACCAGTCCGGAGAGGGAGGAACTTAAGCCCTGTATTTGAAATTGTGGGCGGCACCCATGGGGCGCTTTTATCATCTTTATTCTGTGAGTACAACCAAGAATTTGCGTTTGTCTCCTATCTTACAATATTACACCATGTTATATTTGTGTTCATAGGACCATCAGCAAGATCCCTAAAATGATGTGTATATATACAATACTACATGTCCTTCTATCCTCTGTAGTGGAGATAAACTCTTCCCACACACCCCCACAGTGGATCACTCTATAAAATTACTGGGCCAAAGACATGGACTTAAAGTGCCTACTACGGGTGCCTAAACAAGCATGCCCTGAGTTACCGAACGTACTCCCCACTACAACGGTGCTTCTGTTGACTTGGGACACAGCCCATGCTGTGCTATACACCACCCAACCTTGGTCACAGGCTGCACCAATACTCAGTCTACATATAGCCAATTCAATGATTGGTCACCAGACGTAGGTAAATGGGGCCATATTCTGATACCGCCAATTCAAATTTATGCTGACCTACCGGAAAACTAACCCTAATGAACCAACACCGAGATCGGTGTTTGATTCAGCATGTCTAGCACCAACCCTTTCAGAGAAAATACTTTCTATGTGTTACAACCCACTTAACACAGGAGACAAAAAAACACTGGATACATTTGACCTAGCATGGCAGATTGACTTAAAACAATAATTTGATATATTGCAATAGTCGTAAGCATTCATTGCACACAAAAGGAGAACATGCTGCACCTTACACTTAGAATTGCTGAGAAAACTATTCCATAGTTGGTATATGGTGCCAGTTAGACTGGCCAAAATCTTCCCGGGCACGAATGACACATGCTGGAGATGTAGAGCTGGCAAAGGCACAATATAACACATATGGTGATCCTGTAACCACATTCAACTATACTGGTCAATGGTAGAGGGCATTCTCTTGCATGTACTACAAAATTAAATTACACTCACACCAGGCCTGAGCCTATTGCTTTTAAACCTCGAAGGTTTTTCTGACTGGAAAGCAATTTTTATATTACACACACTTGTAGCAGCCCTGGCACTGATTGCATCAAATCTCTAGCAACTATGAGCCAGAAGACAGTATAGAACACACAATCTTCTGGAATGCCAAAGGAAAATGGGATGCCCATATAGACACACTAGACAACACCAAGACAACTAACACATCTCTGAGAATTCCCACTCTACGGTCGAGTGACCAATATAATCCCTACAACGAAATATGAACCTGACAACTTATCCATACTCATGCTCAGACAGGGCAGGTACCCAAAGTGAATGACTCAGCGTGGGAATAAAACATTATGATACAGCCGCTAGAATCAAGAGGGCAAAGGGTGTCTCAACTCTATGGTACCCTGCTTACAATCACTATAAGAGATCAGAATGGCTTACCTGCTTCACACTCCTACTCCCCTTTCCCTCTCCTTTCTTCTCCCTTTGCCCCCTCTACTGACACCCCAAATTGTACATAGTTGGTGACAATGTATATGCAAGCTTCTTAGATTAAACGGCACAAAAGTCCCCAGTCAGAGTATCTAACATGGGGCCTCCAGCACAGAATCTAACCTAGCTCTATTCAACAGTAAGTAAATCTTAAATGTGCAAAAATTATACGATAGACCACCATTAGATACTCTAGACACCTGTGGCCCGCTAAGATACACACTGGGCCATAAATATCTTGTGTGAAGATCACAAAGTTTTTTCTCTCTCTCCCCCCTCACTCTGTGATCTTCATACAAGATAATTACTACCCTCTGTGAGAATGGTGTTGATTTTCTATCAAACCTGTGTCTTATCTGCACTCATGTCGCTTTAACCCCTGTATCACAACTCAACTTTGAATTCTATGTGTTGTCTTGCTCAGAAATGCTTTAGACTTGAGAAAAGGAGGTTCTCCCGAAAGCTTGTCATTAAAAATGTTGTTAGTCCTATAGAAAAGGAATTACAAGATACAAATTGTATCTGTTTTTTAGAGCTAAACTATAGTTAGTGCTGTAACATAGTAGCCGCTGGGTGTTATACTCGGTACCTGAACATGTTTAATGAACAGATTATAAAATACTGGTAGACTAGCATGCCCATCATGAGTTAAGATGTATCTACAACTTCATTATAGATATTTGCTAAATATATTACATACAAAAGATGGAGCACATACAAAAGATGGAGCTTCTAAGTGGTATTTCAACAGATATTTTGTAAAATAAAATTATGCAACAATAGTGCAATACAGTATGTAAAATACTAAAAAAGTAAGATAAAAGAGTGATATCACTTACTAGCCTGGAGTCATACCCTCATATGACTGGGATAGTATGTGCCCTTGGACCATTTCAGGATGTCCAGATCCTTCTTCTCCAAGGTGATCAGTGCTTTTTTCTTTCCCTTTTCTCCTTCCCCCTCTTAACCGGCTCCAAAATATACAAATGCCAGGTCAGGGAGATTTTCTTTAAAAAAACAATCAAATTTGCCAGATGGGCTTCTGGGTAGGCTGTATAGTCTATTTACAGTGTCCAAAATGCGTTTCGCCTTATCAAATAGGCTTCCTCAGTTGGCTGCAATGAAGTCTGTTCATTTTTTCTGCTTTAAATAGCCAGCTCATTATTTTCTGTTACCCTTTCACTTCCGGGTTTCGTCTGATGGAACGCAAAGTGCATTCCAGTGCTACCATTCATCACTTAACTTCCGGGTATGTCATTCCCGATCGGCTGATTTGACAAACGTGTAAACTTTATTGATATCTAACAGTCCAATTGTGCATTTGGAGCGCATTTGCGTTCCGAATTCTATGGTCATGTACTGACATCCTTCCCCCCATAACACAAACACGATATAATGAATAATATTCTCTTGTATGTGTGAATTTAAATTCCATAGACGTGCATCTATATGTATGTCATGTGCAGATTTATAAACTCATATTTACATCTCACATTGAATCATATTGGTGAACTTAATGTCATTAAAAACAATGTTTAAGATAATTAAAATATTTAAAAGATCAACTACACATTTCATATTATTGAAAATCTTTGTGAGAGCACATAATATAAGGGGTATAGGCTTTCTTTAATTAAATAAAGATAAAAAGTATACAGTTGAATATTCTATTCTACATTAACTGCATAATTTTTATGTTTATTTAATTATAGAAAGCCTACACCCCTTATATTATGTGCTCTCACAAAGATTTTCAATAACATGAAATGTGTAGTTGCTCTTTTAAATATTTTAATTATCTTAAACATTGTTTTTAATGACATTAAGTTCACCAATATGATTCAATGTGAGATATAAATATGAGTTTATGGGGGCATGGCCTAGCACCTAATGTGAGCGGACACACATAAAAGAAGCTCCCCGTCGGCGGCAACAAAAAGCTGGTTAAAAACATCCATAAACCTACAAAATGGGCAATAAAAAGAAACCCAACACAACCCTAAACACTCCGGATCAAGGAGCTCCCAAAAACTCCGGTGGTCTGGACAAATACTTCCGAGACACAATGAAAGTCCTCGGAGCAGGCCTGGAAGACAGCCAAATGACGCCATCTTCACCACGCGGCTCCCCTCCACACAGCCCAGTCGGGTCAGAATTATCCTCAGACCCTAGAATGGCATATATAAAAGAAATCCTGCAAAACTTACCATCAAAAGACGATCTTGCAGCCATGCTGGCGAAGTTAGAATCCTCCATGCAGGACCAGATTACATCACTGACCTCCGATATCAGGCAAGTGAACAACAGGGTCGGGGACCTGGAAGAAGATTGGGATCAAATATTATACAGAATTCAAGCATTAGAATTAAACCAAGAGAGCAGAGATGCAAAACGTATGTACATGATGAGAAACACAGAGGATCTGGATAACCGCAGTGTGGCAAAACCGACCTCGCCACATGTCCTTGGAGGGGGCTGCTTGCCCGCCTCTTGCCTTTGGACTATGGCCCTGCAGGTTAAACTGTTTATTTTCCCTGCAGAAAGGCTTATTCGTGTGATCTGAGACCATTCATCTAATAATGTGCAGTCAGATCCAAGCTATCTGGGGATATGTAGAAATGTGTGTTTTATGTACTAAATGTGTCAGTATGTAATTTTATGTCTTTTACTGTCTTTTTGTCTGCCATGTGGGTAATGGAGTTTGGCTCTGTCTTTGGAGATAATTAGATTCCTTCTCCAATTATCTCCAGGGCAGAAGGGAGGAAGCCAGGATGCATTGTGGGGATGTTTTACTTTTACTGTTTGAGCCAGGGGGAACAAAAGATACTTTTACTAACTTTTGAACCCCTGGTCTGATTCATGCCATTTTTTAATATGTTGTTCCCCTGAATGGATTGATTGTGAATATGTATTTTTATGCGAATGTGATGTATATTTTGGGAGTTATGAATGTTGTGTAAAAACTGTATTTTCCCTACCTATGATAATTGTATTTTCCTGTGTGTACAGATAATTAGTTTACAGGTAGAGGGGAGGGCTATGTGTGGGATGTAACTATTGTGTGATTGGTTAATGTACGTTACTGTGTGTGTCCCTCCCCTTCATGGGAGCACCTAATAAAAAGGGCTGCAAGCTAGCAGCCAGAGAGTTCTATTTTTACCCTCAACTTGAGTCCTGTCTCTTATTGGGGGAATCTGCTACAAGGGATTGCTATGCTAGGCATATTCCCTTGCTATAATCACTGAGCTCTTGTAAGAGCTTGTTCCTGCTTCGTTCTGAAGGGAGATAGCTGCAGCCTGCGGTGCTTATGGTGTCTGGTGGAGTGCTTGGAGTCCTCTGGAAGCGCTAGGAGCATCTTTCAACGGAGGTACCCAGTCGGGGTGCCAGGTGATCCGTTACATTGGTGGCAAGCGGCGGGATGGCATCCTAGTGCGAGGAGAAGCAGCTCGGAGACACCGGTAACGTGTGGAGTTGTGCAGCGTCCTTATCTTCAGCAACATAATGGAACCAGCAGTGGCTACAGCAAGCATGGCGTATAGCTACTCCGTACTAGAGTTTGGCACGATGGTAGGGTTGCACCTGAAGTTTTACGGACCCAATCCAGAGGAGAAATACGTGCGGTTCGTGTGGGACATGGTGACCCGGAACCTACAACACAGGGCGTTGAGGGAAGGCCAGTGGGCACGTTGGGAGAAACTCCAGCCACAGGTAGAGTGGGACGAGGAAGAAACCGAGGTGGCCGGTGGAGATGGGACCGAGGTCTCTCTACCGGCCCTACAGGGATGCTGGGCACCCGGCCCAGATCCCCAGCGGCAGTATGTTTTACAGGGAGGGGAGACAGTCGGTCTCACTCCCCAGCGGCAGAATGTGTTATTGGAGGAAGAGACAACCGGTCTCCCTCCCCAACAGCAACCAGAGGTACCCGAGGTAGAGGACCTCATAGACTGGTCCTGGGAGGACCCCCTGCAGGCAGGTGGAGATGGGACCGAGATCTCTCCACCGGCCCTACAGGGATGCTGGGCAACCGGCCCAGATCCCCAACTAGAGCTGGAGTTACAGAAAGTGGAGAGCATCGACCTCCCCCCCCAGCAGCAGCCGGAGTACCAGGGGGAGGTAAGTGATATTTCTCCTCCCCAGCCAACTCCTTTGTTCCCTGACCCCCCAGCAGAAGAGCTGGCAACTGGGCAGAGCGCCGCTGGCCTCTGTCCTCCCTTGTTTCCTTCCCCTGAGCCTGACTTTCTACAGGCTGCCCCAGCGGAAGGTGCCGTCCTTCCTCCCCAGCGGCAGTGCGTACCCCAGGGAGCTGATGGTGTCGTCCGTCCTCCCCAGCAGCAGTGTGTAACCCAGGGAGCCGAAGGTGTCGTCCTTCCTCCCCAGCGGCAGTGTGTACCCCAGGGAGCTGAGGGTGCAATCCTTCCTCTCCAGCGACAGTGTGTACCCCAGGGAGCTGAAGGTGTCGTCCTTCCTCCCCAGCGGCAGTGTGTCCTGCAGGGAGCAGAGACCGTCAGTCTCACACCCCAGCAGCAGGACAAAATAATGAAAGGGGAGACAGCTGGTCCGCCTCTCCACCAGCAGAGAGAGTGTCAGGGAGAGGAGCCTGTTAACCCCTCTCCCCAGCGGCAGTTGACAGTCCAGAGAGAGGAGCTTGTTACACCCTCTCTCCAGCGGCAGCCTAACCCACCAAGGGGAGATGTTGAGCCCCGCAACTGTGCAGATGGGACCGTAGTCTCTGCGCTTACAGCCCAAGGGGTAGAGACGGTCGGTCCTGTTCCCCAGCCCCAGAGCTGTGAACCCAGAGGGGAGACGGTCGGTCTCCCCCTCCCACAACCAGGCTCCAATCAGGCTACTTCGGTGGTAGCACTGGCACCAGGGCAGAGTACCGCTGGTCTCTGCCCACTCAGCAACCCACCAGGTGAGGCACCTGGACATGGACAAGTTGCTACTTTATCCAGGTGGAGTAAACATTTATTGTGGGTGGGCTGTACTGCTGTTTGTGCTTCGTGGGTGGGTTGCTGGACTAACCAGGGCACTGACCGGCAGGAGGTCAGATACCCTGTTAGTCTGGGGGGCAAAGGGGAGAAGTGTGGCAAAACCGACCTCGCCACGTGTCCTTGGAGGGGGCTGCTTGCCCGCCTCTTGCCTTTGGACTATGGCCCTGCAGGTTAAACTGTTTATTTTCCCTGCAGAAAGGCTTATTCGTGTGATCTGAGTGCCATTCATCTAATAATGTGCAGTCAGATCCAAGCTATCTGGGGATATGTAGAAATGTGTGTTTTATGTACTAAATGTGTCAGTATGTAATTTTATGTCTTTTACTGTCTTTTTGTCTGCCATGTGGGTAATGGAGTTTGGCTCTGTCTTTGGAGATAATTAGATTCCTTCTCCAATTATCTCCAGGGCAGAAGGGAGGAAGCCAGGATGCATTGTGGGGATGTTTTACTTTTACTGTTTGAGCCAGGGGGAACAAAAGATACTTTTACTAACTTTTGAACCCCTGGTCTGATTCATGCCATTTTTTAATATGTTGTTCCCCTGAATGGATTGATTGTGAATATGTATTTTTATGCGAATGTGATGTATATTTTGGGAGTTATGAATGTTGTGTAAAAACTGTATTTTCCCTACCTATGATAATTGTATTTTCCTGTGTGTACAGATAATTAGTTTACAGGTAGAGGGGAGGGCTATGTGTGGGATGTAACTATTGTGTGATTGGTTAATGTACGTTACTGTGTGTGTCCCTCCCCTTCATGGGAGCACCTAATAAAAAGGGCTGCAAGCTAGCAGCCAGAGAGTTCTATTTTTACCCTCAACTTGAGTCCTGTCTCTTATTGGGGGAATCTGCTACAAGGGATTGCTATGCTAGGCATATTCCCTTGCTATAATCACTGAGCTCTTGTAAGAGCTTGTTCCTGCTTCGTTCTGAAGGGAGATAGCTGCAGCCTGCGGTGCTTATGGTGTCTGGTGGAGTGCTTGGAGTCCTCTGGAAGCGCTAGGAGCATCTTTCAACGGAGGTACCCAGTCGGGGTGCCAGGTGATCCGTTACACGCAGTAGAAGAAATAACATAAGAATCAGGGGGCTGCCAGAAACTATATAAAACAATGCAAAAATCCTACTCCTCCCAGACCTCGCCTGGCTGACACTGAGGGGGAGAAGAACTCTAAGGCCGATCACGCAAGCTCTCCAACAGGCTAACATTAAATACAGATGGGGATTCCCCTTCTCACTAACGGCCTCTCATCAAAGGACACAAGCTACAATTACGTCTGCAGCAGATGCAGAAGACTTCTCTCAGCGCCTAGGACTCCCCAACATTGAGATACCAGACTGGTACGATATATCTGAACCAGAGACATTACAAACACAACAACAACAACCAAGAGGACAAGCAACAGATAACCGGAAAGGAAGAGCTTGGAAGAAACCACCAGCGTCACCATTCCTGAGATCCAGGAGACAACCGACAACCCCGAGGAGAATTCACTGAAAGCAGAAGAATCACTCATCTGCACAGACATTATTACTATTTCTAAATATCACACCAGCTGTGAAGGACTAATACTGCACAAACAGCATATTCCATTGAATTCGGAAGTGGTAAATATATATAAGGTAGTAGTCAGACATAATAACATGTAGACAAAACTGTACTGGTAATGCTTTACACCACTCATATGTTATCTCTAGTCATCCCTACCACACAATAAAAACCCAACCCAGAAATATCTGGGAAATAGTTAAGCCCAATACACAACCAGACTAAAAACATTAAGTGCAACCTATCCGCCTTAAGGGGAGTACACTCACAGGTATTAAGGTTAACATGTACCAGAGCACAATAGGTGCAGAGTGCAATCCCCTTCCCTTGCAGAATTAAACGATACGAAAGTACATGATATAAACGAGTCCACGCTTCCCCCTGGACTCAGAGTAGGACCATTGGTGGTCCTGAGTGGTACTAATTGGTTTGATAAATTTGTTGAATATTCATTGACACACCCCTGATCCAGTACATAAAACTGGGTACACTCAGGGTTCAGTACCGACTCCTTAATAGGGGTCTAGAAAAACCTAAACTAAACGAACAAATCTCCAACGCCAAGTTCTTGACCTCTATTACCCACGAGAGGGCTTTGCCACCTTTGGGGCAGCTCCTCGAAGGACACTAAGCTCAATACTTACTCACTCATTCATTGTAAATAGTTTCTTATTTGTTATTTGTTCTTAAGTTTTATGTCTCTGCTCAACTAAGATTTTTCACGACCACTAGTAACCCACAGCAGGGGCACCTCACACTCTCTTACAGATGACCGTTAGACCACAAAACACCCTGTTAAAACTTTACATCCTCATCTGTCCTTACCTCTGAAATAGCCGTACAGGCCGACCTACGCTTGAATATGGGTTCACTGAGAATTAGCTCCCATAATGTTTGAGGACTTAACAACCCCGAAAAGAGAAGGATGGTACTTACAGAACTCACCAACAGAAAAACAGATATAGCCTTTCTAGAAGAAACCCTTCTAAGAGGCCCAGATGCCCGAAACTTAAACACCACAAATTCCCACAAGTATACTATAATAACTATAATAAAAGTAAATCGAGGGGAGTAGCAATACTAATAAGGAACAATGTCCCTTTCATGTACCCTAACCACATTACAAGGGACAGTGGGGACAGAACCAATCACTCTGGTGGCTATATGTCTCCCGAATAAGCATCAATGCGGTGCCTTCAGGAAAATAATGGCCAAGATCAAACAAAACACTAATGGCATACTGATTATCGGGGGGGCTTTTAACATCTCGTTGGATGCCAAAAAAGACAGCACATCTCATAATAGCAAACATCTCACCGCCAAAAGACTTCAAATGCAACACATCATTCATACAAACCAATTGACAGACTGTTGGAGGATATTTCACCCAACAACAAAAGACTATACACACTACTCCGCACCGAATAAATCTTACTCCAGGATAGACTTTTTCCTGACTTCACACAGAGATTTGGGTCTGGTAAAAGACACATCCATAGGACCAATGACATGGTCGGACCACTCACCAATACACCTCACATTAAACATACCGTCCCTCCCTCGGCCCAAGGGTTTATGGAAACTCAATCCCACTCTCCTGCAAATAAAAAAGGTCCAAGATTCAATAACCAAGACGATCAGGCTATACTTTAAAGAAAATAAAACCCCGGACACCACAGCCTACACACAATGGGAAGCACATAAAGCAGTAATAAGGGGGGAATTAATCAAATGGGGCTCACAAATTAAAAGAGAAAAAACTAAGCGAATTAATGAACTCCTAGATAAAATCAAACAGATAGAAGAATCTCATAAACTCAATATATCCGACTCAATATGCTGTGATCTAATTGCCTATAGGACCGAACTCCAATCATTACTACAAGATAAAGCGAAAAAAGACATCTTGTGGACAAAACACCTATACTATACACAAGGAAATAGGAGTGGAAAACTACTCGCTCAGGTCCTAAAACAGAAACAAACACTTACATACATACCCAAAATCAAACGCTCAGACAAGTCTATCGCACACACTACAGAAGACATAGATGAAACTTTCTGAAAATACTATACTTCACTGTATAATTTGAAGGGAAGGGAATCCAGTACTGAAGAAATAAAAAATTACTTAGAGAACACATTTGACTTAATACTTCCCCCAGCGGCAACAAGATCACTAGAGGAACCATTCACCATCGACGAACTTAGACTGGCATTGAAACAGACCCCGCATAATAAAAACCCAGGCCCTGACGGGTTTTCAGCAACGTACTATAAGACATTCCAAACAGAGCTTAACTCACACCTATTGGAGGCAATAAATTCTATCCCACACCACAATCAAATACCAAGCCAAGCCCTAGAGGTGACGATCACACTTTTGCCCAAATCAGGGAAAGACCTAGAGAAATGCGCTAGTTATAGGCCTATATTTCTTATTAATGTAGACGTCAAAGTCTTTACTAAGATGCTGGCAACTAGGCTCAAACCCTTTCTCCAAGGACTGGTCCACCCTGATCAAGCAGGCTTTGTTCCAACCAGGGAAGCAAAAGACAACACTTCCAAAATAATAAATTTGATTAACCACACATCTCATACACAAATCCCGACCTTACTGGCAATTGACGCAGAAAAGGCCTTTGACAGGGTGGACTGGACCTTCCTGTTAACCACACTTGAGATGATGGGTTTTGGAAACAGATGGCTACAATGGATCAAAGCAATATACTCCCACCCTACAGCTCGATTAAAAGTTAATGGTCAACTTTCCAGACCATTCAAGATAAACAACGGCACCCGTCAGGGATGCCCGTTATCACCACTACTGTTTATTTTATCCCCTCTTGCAGGAAGTACGCAAGCACCCCAACATACAAGGTATCAAGGTTCAGAAACAAGAGTATAAAGTATCGGCTTTTGCCGATGACTTATTATTCACCATTGAACATCCATTAACCAGTCTTCCCCACTTGACAGAGGTCTTAAATAAATATAGCGAGTTATCCAATTTCAAAATTAATGTAGACAAGTGTGAAATACTAAACATAAATATGCCCCCCCCACCAAGAACAAAGACTGCAGCAGGCCTATCCGTTCCAATGGGCGAAACACTCCATTAAATATTTAGGGGTGCAAATTACCAACACACACAAAACCCTGTACAAAGCGAACTTCCCAGACCCACTGTCAGCCATAAAGAAAGACTTAGATAGATGGGATAAACCACACTTTCGATGGATGGGACGTATAAACATTATCTCAATGAATATACTCCCACGTATCCTGTATCTCTTAAATACAATCCCAATACACATTCCAAATAGTTTCTTCCGCACGATCCAGTCAATTATTACATCTTTCATTTGGGCAAAGAAACACCTTCGGATAGCCCTCAACTTACTGACTAAACCCAAGGAGAAAGGAGGACTGGGTTGTCCAAACATCCAAAACTACCACAGGGCAATACACTTGGGAAGGATATTATAGTGGTCCAGAGAAGGAGTCAAAAAAGCGTGGGTCGAAATAGAACAATCACAAACACAGACACCCCTAAAAGCACTCCCTTGGACCCTATCTACTAGCGGGGGCAAAATACCTCATGATCTCCCCACAATCTCCGCTACTCTTGAAACGTGGAAAAAAATACACGCACACACGGAGTTCACACCAACCCCATCGCCTAACTACCCCATATCACACAACCCCCTATTCCCAACGGGCAGGGGTGGTATAATGCAAAGCACTGATCTTACCAAGTCGAGACACAACATTGTAACATTGAGGGACATAATCACTGAAAACGGAATTATACCTCTAAAGGATCTAACAGGCGCCAATCACCCAACACTGACACAAACTTTTCAATACTACCAACTAAAACATTTCTTGAGCAAGGAAGGGCTTTTACAATGGAGGCCCCGGGAAGAAACGCAGTTCGAGAAGCTGTGCTCACTCCCGCCAAAAAATAAAATAGTGACCGCATGTTACCAAATGATACAAGAAAGTACTAACCACTCCCTCCCCTGGTACACTATAAAGAACCAAAAATGGTTCTCGACTCAGACAGAAGAAAAGGTCTGGCCCAAAATTTTCACCAAAATGTTGAAATCACATTCTAGCATAACATTGCAGGAAATTAATTACAAGTTTCTCACCCAATGGTATATCACACCCATAGATGCTAACAAATTCAACAAGAACAACTCTCCGATGTGTTTGGAGATGTGAAAAGGAACAAGGCACCTACCAACACATATGGTGGACATGCAGATGGATAGAGGGATACTGGAAGGAAGTGGCGAGGGTCACAGAAAAACTCAGTGGTATCCCCTTGTCCTTTACCCCTGAAACACTCTTATTTCTTATTATCCCTATATCCTTGAACAAATTCAAAAGGTCACTTCTATATTACTTACTAACTGCTGCGAAATCTGTGATAGCAGGTCATTGGAAAACAAACAAAAGACTATCTAGAAGGGAATGATACATGAAAATAGATAATATACACAGGATGGAAGAACTGAGAATGTACACACTGGGTAAATCACGCCAATACTTGACCACTTGGGAACCTTGGAAGTCTTTCCTAAAAAACAAAAAATAACTAAGGCTCACGAGGGAGGAAAAACACACACACACACACAGACAATAAGAGGGGAAGAGACACCGGAAACAAGTAAAACACACGAACACAAAATATTTCTCCGGTGTATAAATCTGTAGTTGTGCAAAATGTTGACAAATGTACATTGCATGCATATGATTCTTCACGATGTATGAGTCACAGATTGTTCATGATTTCAACTAATATTCACACTGTAAGAAGTTTTATTTGTAAAATAAATAAATAAATAAATAAATTAATTAATAAATAAAACAAATAAATATTAGAAAACTCAAAAAAAAAATAAAAAAAATATGAGTTTATAAATCTGCACATGATATACATATAGATGCATGTCTATGGAATTTAAATTCACACATACAAGAGAATACTATTCATTATATTGTGTTTGTGTTATGGGGGAAGGATGTCAGTACATGACCATAAAATTCGGAACGCAAACGCGCTCTAAATGCACAATTGGACAGTTAGATATCAATAAAGTTTATACGTTTGTCAAATCAGCCGATTGGGAATGACATACCCGGAAGTTAAGTGATGAATGGTAGCGCTGGAACGCACGTTGCGTTCCATCAGACGAAACCCGGGAGTAAAAGGGTAACAGAAAATAATGAGCGGGCTATTTAAAGCAGAAAAAAATAACGGACTTCATTGCAGCCAACTGAGGAAGCCTATTTGATAAGGCGAAACGCGTTTTGGACACTTTAAATAGACTATACAGCCTACCCAGAAGTCCATCTTGCAAATTTGATTGTTTTTATATTTTATTCAGATCAATAAAACACCAGTTTTTTTAAAGAAAATCTCCCTGACCTGGCATTTGTATATTTTGGAGGAGGAAGGAGGAAAGGGAAAGAAAAAAGCACTGATCACCTTGGAGAAGAAGGATCTGGACATCCTGAAATGGTCCAAGGGCACATACTATCCCAGTCATATGAGGGTATGACTCCAGGCTTGTGAGTGATATCACTCTTTTATCTTACTTTTTTAGTATTTTACATACTGTATTGCACTATTGCTGCATAATTTTATTTTACAGAATATCTGTTAAAATACCACTTAGAAGCCAGTGTAGGCATGGATTTTAATGGTGAGTGCGTCGAGTGCCTTTGGCCCTGCAAAGTTAGACCATGTGATTTAGCCATCTTGCGTAGCCAGGCCTCAGATCAGGGGTGTAGCAGGTCTCGCAAGTTTGATTTGTAGAAGATAGATGCAGCCCCAGCGGGTACCGGGATAACCTCTGCCAGTCCGGGGGGGGGGGGTAAACGTGGCCCAGACCGTGGTCGTAGGCAGGAGACTGGCTACGTCACTTGTCCCACTGAGTAGAGCTAGAAAAGTCGGCCCATGAGGTTGTCAATGCTGTCTACACATATCGAGAGGCAATTTCAACTGCTTACGTTTGGGATTTCTCGGTTTATGAATGTATATCACACAATAATCTGAGGAGCTCCCTCAGCCTGTGTCCTGCTCATTCGGTGGTCAAGCCCCTCCCCCTGTCCCCAACAATGCAATGTTTTGTGGACCCAGGACATACTTGAAAACGAGAGAAATCTCAATTTATCCATCCCTGTAATATATTTTATAAATAAATACATACATTTTTTATTTCAACATTATTTGTTGTTACAAATTAATGCTATCATGAGATTAATTATTTTATCAACTATATTCACTACAGAATTAATAAATCTCATGACTCTGTTCACTCTTGTATATATAGACAGATAATATCTAATAATACAAAATGCATAGTCATTCACATAGACATAATTTGGATAGATGTCATGCTTTTCAAACACGTTTTATTATACACTTGTTCATAACTAGAAATTTTTTCTCCAGTATGAGATGTTGGGACAGTACAAATCTGCTCTCCTGAACAGGATAGCATGAATCCTCTGACTGAAAATTGGATTAGTAAACTAGTGTAATAATCTCTTCCTGGGATTCTCTGATATAATAAATCTGAAATTAGTATTTTTGTTTTAATCATATTGATCTTTAAGCTATTCTAATGGAATTGATCATTTGAATCCACTTTGGTAAAAAGGTCTACCTTACATATATTTGGTTAAGTCTGTAAATTATAAAAAACATTTCTGTAAGTATTCCATTTTAACCATTATTTTCAAACTTGCAGAGTTTGGTTTGCTAGCATATGTAACATAGTAATATTTAATTTATACCTTGTTAATAATGATTCAATATTATAATTCTGTTTCCTAATGCAGAGAATAATATGAACCAGACGATTTATGAAATCTATCTTCGGGGCTTTGAAAACATCCAAACTTTAAAAGGATTCTTATTTTTTCTCTTCCTCATGATATTTCTGGCTACGTTAGTTGGGAACCTGCTCATTATAATTGCTGTGTCAACAAGTTATTGTCTTCACTCTCCCATGTTCTTTTTTCTAGGTCACTTGTCATTTTCCGATATCTTACTGACTTTGAACATTGTCCCGAACATGCTAAATTTAATACTGCAAGATGGAGCTATTGTTTCTATTTCAGAGTGTATCACACAATATGTTATCTATGGTGCTTCAGCAACCACTGAGTGTCTTCTTCTCACTGCAATGTCCTATGATCGTTACATTGCTATTTGTAACCCCTTACATTATAGTACTATAATGGACCTCAATCTTAGTCTCTATCTGGTTATATCATCATGGTGTCTAGGTTTTATAGTAACATTAGTTCCAATACTTTTTTTTAACACACTTTGGTTTTGTGGTCCCTATATTATTGATCACTTTTTTTGTGATATTGGTCCTCTTTTGGAACTCTCTTGTTCCAGTATAACTATAGTCAAATTTGAAGTATTTACATTAGCTAGTATTTTAATAGTTGTTCCCTTTATTTTTATCTCAGTAACTTATGTCAGAATTTTTCTTACAATCATGAGGATTCCTTCCATAACAGGAAAGAAGAAAACTTTCTCTACATGTAGCTCTCACTTGACTGTAGTGTGCATGTACTATGGTGCTCTTTTTGCAGTGTATGTTGCCCCATCTAGAGTCCATTCCATGAACTTCAACAAACTCTTTTCACTGATGTACACTGTGTTGACACCATTATTCAACCCTATTATTTACAGCTTAAGAAACCAGGAAATAAAGGCTGTTCTGATGCAATACCTTGGAATAAAAAGACCCACCATTTAAGTTCATTTTTAATAATAGCTGCTGTGTCTGTGTGAGAGTGGGATACACCCTGGGTGAGACAAGCTTTAGATTACTGCTGGCTAGCAAGCTATTGCCAGGGCTACTTGAAGCAACTTTGAGTGGGAGATAGGAGATTGCCTGTGTCAGTTATCCTTGTATAGAACTATGTTTATGGTACTGCTGCATCTATTTACCTATTTAGATTTTGGTGACACTGAAAATTGAGTGGAAGATAGAAGATTTTGTCACTGATCCTAGAGTGAGACAAGGTCATCAATATACAGTATTTTTATTTATTTGTTAATTTTTTGTAGAATTGTTTTTTTCATGGAGTGTGTAGTTCAGTGACAAATAAGAAAAGTGTTCCTCTTGTCTAGTTATTTCTTAATTGTCAGTCATACAAACTTTGCTAGGTAGCCTGCTTTATTCATCCCAGTATGAAACTGTTGTTTAGGCTTAGTGGACCCAACTTGAATGGTATGGGTGCTGTTCCCCAATTCACCATCATTAGTAGTGCCATAGCTTCTGAGAGTTTAACGACCTCTTCCTCAGCAAGAGGACTGCAGGCACCTTCATCACTGCTGCCTCTACCACCATGGGTTCCGACACCACTATTAGTAGTATTCAGCCTCAGCCTTACCACCCTTTTCATGGATTACAGCATGTCTGTTAGATGTGCTTCAACACCCAAGAGGAAATTGTTTCTTACCAACTTTTTCATGCTTTTTGTGCTGCTGCTTCCACTGTTACTGGAACTCCTTCTACCACTGGTAGGTCAAGGGTTATACCTTATTGGTATCCTCCCAAAGAGCAATTAAGGGAGAGCCAAGCAAAATCTACTTTTTTGTGAGGGGTTGTTAAAGCCACTCTTGAATTGAAATGCAAAGTACCAAACTGGTATCCCCAACATCTGTTGTTGGTGGTGGCTGTGATGAATCTGGTGATGAGAATTCTGTTTTGACACCACTGGAATTAGAAGAGGAGAGTGTGAAAATCACAGGCAGCAGCCCATAATTTTCCCTGAAAGCTAGTGTGCACTTGCCTTCTACATCTTCTCCACTATCTTCATGTCCATCTGTATCTGCTGTAGCATAACCCTAATCCAATGTAGATAGTTGTGAAATCAGCTGTAACTACCAACACTAGCATATGTAGCTCACTCACGGTCAATATTGCCATCACCAGCACCACCACCATCAATGTCAACAATACCGGCAACATCAACATTCTATTAGCATTAATCAACCAACTGCTAGTGCAAAAGTTAGCGTTGTGACAGTTTCCACTGTTTTGGGGTGGCAGAACTTGGTTTTGGAGCAGAGCAGATGTCTGACGCTTGAGCTCTAGCATCCCAAGCAGAATTTGGGGTAGATCCCACACCAATTGCAAACATATACCCACCTATGGACACTACTGAATCGTGGGGTCCCCTGACAAAGTCAGCGGCAGCTTTAAATCTACTTCTGGCCCACCAAAGAGCTGAGTTTGGTGCTTTGGTCTGCATGGAAAGGCGCAAGGGATGGGCGGCCGATGATCTCCTGCTAGAACCCATTGTTAGCCTGGCGGCTCTCCTACCCCCTGGACCTGGGGGACATCCTGGTACCAACTGGACCCACTGTGCTGCACTTACCATGCTTGTGTAACTTACTGGCTTCCAGTCACCCTGATAACATGAGGCATGAAGCTACTAAGATGGGGCTCCATAACATTCACTCCATGCAGTCTGGATTAAATCTTCCAGAAATTCTGGGCCCGAATCTTCAGAACAAGCACAGGCCAATCTGACACCAATGCAGGAATACCAAATCAAAAGAATACAGCTGGGAAACCTGCCCTGCAACCACACTCTCAAACTACCAACCAATCACCTGGGTCAAGAGCCTCTCAAGGCACAAATTCGAAGCACCAACTACAACACCTGCTCCCAAGTACACCCTAGAAGAGGTAAGGACTTGGACACTGAAAGAGCCCAAGACCAGGGGCCACAGGTGCTGGCCCTCACACAAGCTCAGGGCTGGAGAAGAGACCCACTTTGGTGCTGCCCTGTGCCTGTTTTTCTGAACTCCCCAGCACCGACCTTAGTTTTGCCATCAGTGGGGATCAGGTGACCTGGGCATTGAGACTGCTACCAAGGCTGCTGGCAGAGACCATGTGATTAATAATGCATAATCAGCCACTACTAGTATACTCCACATTCTTACTTTTCTCTACTCCTATATCTTTCTTAGATAGTGCAGGAGTGTGCTAATTAATGGGGCCCCATTGGATTACTCCAGTTGTAGTTAATTACCCCTCATGAATAATATCTCGACTTACCCTCATGTCTGGCAAAATTAGATAATGATTTTGATATCATCAGTGAAAGTACAGTTTTTGTGTGAAAAAAATAAAATATATGTCAACACTAACTTTGGCAGTGTTTGTTATTAAGTGGTTGAATGTTGAATAAACTGTGTTGCATACTTTTGCAAGTAGCATGCCATGATGGTAGTCATTTTCATTCCTGGGCTGCTATATGGTGTCAAAGGCAACATAATCAATCTAGCAAATCGTAATGTGTAAAAATTTAAATTGGCAAGCCCTATACTTGACCCTGTAACTTCCTCAAACCCCTCAAATTGCCTCTGCACGTTAGAGTTCAAGGGGTTAATATTCTAGATGATTACAATTCATTGCTTACAATACACATGTGTAAACAATACAAAAAAAATATGTTTACATTGCTGATTTGAATGGGTTTCACATAAAACATGATGAGTATTTAACCACAATGTATGATAAATCAACATTTCTATTTATTCAGACTGTGGCTTTTACTGAGTTGAGTTTAGGGTGCAGATATATAAACTGTAACCCCATTGTGAGATAATTTGTTTATTTACCATAGGGTTTAGAAAAAATGTTGTCGAACATCAAACCACTTGTAGTATAAAATTCAGATATTTTGCCAATCAAATGTAACATTCTAGCTTTTCTGTGTATTATTTTTGATAAGATGAAAGAATTAAAAAAAGGTGGAGGTGTGTTGAATTTAAAAAGGTGAGGAGGTTAATTGTATTGAAATAATTGCCCTAACCTAAATCAACAGTTTGCTTTTGATATCTTGTTTGTGTTTTTCAAAGAAGGGTTCAGAAAAAGAATTTAGAAAAAAATATTTTTAGAACTAAGTGGAAAGTAAATGCAGACACTATTAAAGCTGAAATTGAAATGGCCAGTTTAATGGGATATGCATCACTTGACAATTTGTTTTTAAACCAGAAAAAAATACTAAATGTGTTTGAAAATAAATATTTTAAAAGTATCTAATACTTGTTTATAAACATAATATAAACACACTTTTGACACTGTTGCACATAGAAGGCTTATCAATAAACTGCAATCTTTAAGTTTGGATTCCAATAATGTTGTAGTCAATGGAATATATTCGAAGCTTGGACTTGTCACCAGTGGGGTACCTCAGGGATCTGTACTTGGACCCATTCTCTTTAATATTTTTATTAGTGATATTGCAGAAGGTCTTGATGGTAAGGTATGTCTTTTTGCTGTTGATACTAAAATATGTAACAGGGTTGATGTTCCAGGAGGGACAAGCCAAATGGCAAATGATTTAGGTAAACTATAAAAATGGTCAGAGTTGTGGCAACTGACATTTAATGTGGATAAGTGCAAGATAATGCATCTTGGACGTAAAAACCCAAGGGCAGAGTACAGAATATTTGATAGAGTCCTAACCTCAACATCTGAGGAAAGGGATTTAGGGGTGATTATTTCTGATGACTTAAAGGTAGGCAGACAATGTAATAGAGCAGCAGGAAATGCTAGCAGAATGCTTGGTTGTATAGGGAGAGGCATTAGCAGTAGAAAGAGGGAAGTGCTCATGCCATTGTACAGAACACTGGTGAGACTTCACTTGGAGTATTGTACACAGTACTGGAGACCATATCTCCATATCTTCAGAAGTATATTGATACTTTAGATAGAGTTCAGAGAAGGGCTACTAAACTGGTTCATGGTTTGCAGGATAAAACTTACCTGGAAAGGTTAAAGGATCTTAACATGTATAGCTTGGGGGAAAGACCTTGTTGGGGACAGGGACACAAACTTACAAACTAATAATAACACATTTACAATGTAAGGCACTCCCACACACAACTTGGGAGATAATTGGATCAGTAACTGGACTAATTATAATCCAATTATCTCCAAGCACAGAAAAAAACATACATTTCTAAAAAGTACCCCAAAACACAAGATCTCCCCATATCATGTGTTTAAAGAAAAGAAAAACTCCAATACTTTTTTTTAAATTCAGACAAGGGATTTTTTGGTGTTGGACAATGTCTGGCTTGCAAAAGAACAGAAAATAAAAAAGACATTTAAAACATTTTAAAACAAAAGATGGGACAGAGTATCCTATTAAATAATGTATAACTTACCACTCTAAGAATTTACTATATCTTATACAATGTCCATGTGGCTTATATTACATCAGAAAGACCACCAGAGCTTTACACAGAAGAATAGAGGAACATGGCCGTGATATCAATAGAGGTTTTGAAAAACATAGTGTTTCTCCCCACTACAAGCAATTCCACAATAGTGATGTCAAAGGTACAATATTTTTAGGTTTAAAAAAAAGTAGAAAAAGATTGGAGAGGAGGGAATTTCAATTTAAAACTTAGCAAGCTAGAAATGGAGTGGATCTTTAGACTAAACACCCTTATCCCGAATGGATTAAATGTCGATTTCAAAACAGAGCAACATAACAGAGCAACATAACCTTTTTGAATTTACATTTTCCTTTTTACTCTAGTTTAAATAGGTCAAGATAATTTTTTAATGAGCTCCCCTTTTCTTACACACAATTTTTAAAAACATTTTCTATTTTTATCTCATTTTTAAAGATTATATTAAAAATATTTTTTTTTTAAAGGAATGATTCCAGTTCTTTTTTCCTATTAATAGATGAACCTATATTAATTCTTCATAATAATCAAGAATATGGAACAAACTTTTAAAATATATAAGTAGACATAGGGAATAACACTATTGCTAAGAATCAGAAATTGCAACATATTTTACGAATTACAATAAAACCAATCATCAATCGTGTGGAAAAAATTAAGTAATAGCATAAAGATATATAAAATATAAAAGCAGTGAGAATTAACATATCTACCATAGAAATTCCTACTGCAATATAACAGACATTCCTTCTTATTACAAAAAGCAATGTGTGTACACAAACCACAGTGCAATAAGTGATCAATAGATAAATAGCAGAAAAAAACCTCCCTGAACCAGGTAGGATTTTCCCCAAAGACTTCCTCTTGTCTTCAATAGAATATATGTAGCAAAAAAGGGGATGATCTGCTAAATGAATAACAAGAATAATGCATAGCGCATAACTGTGTGTATGAATAAACCAAATGTATAAATGACAAGTGGCCACTCACACTTTCGTTGAAATAAGAATGCCTTGAGAATAAATTTATTTTTTCAGCATAAATGCTTTTCCAGGAAAAGTTCTTCCACCACTTTTAAACTCTCATGGAACAATTAAAAGGTGTGTGCTCAAAAAGAAAAAAATATAGAACTGTAGTACACATTTAAAAATGTAGAAAAAATAATTTAATCACTTACATCTAAATATAAAACAATGGATGTATTTTCACTGTCACCACCAGGGGTCCTACGCGTTTCGTCCATATGTAGGATTTCCTCATGGACTTCAGTGACCAGAAATGACAGCATACAAATGAACAATATAAAAAAACCTTCCCTCCTCCACCCTTTATACCCCTCCCAATGTCCACAAAACTCTTCATTTGATCCAGGTGTTTTCGGTCCGGCGGCCGGTTTCTATGACGTCATCCTATGCGCTCGTCCATCTCTTTATTTTTTGCCCAACTTACATAAAAACCGTATAACACCTCCAGGAAGGCCAATCATTAGTGGCACCGACTCGGTATCTGCACATTTATCAGAATTTGTAGACCATAACCTACAAAAATATGCACAAGAGGCACCTTCTTATTTGAAAGATACCTCACATAATCTAAGGATAGTAGAGGATATAAATTGGAGAGATGATTTTATTTGGGTAACTATAGACGTTTTGTCTCTCTATACAATTATTAAACATCATAAAGGTTTAATTGCAGTGGAACGAGTTATGGAGAAGGATGAAACTGTTCCATCAAACTTTCGAAATTTTATACTTACAAGCATCCACTATATTTTGAAACATAATAATTTTTTCTTCGATGACTCATTCTATCTCCAAATCACTGGTACAGCAATGGGGACCAGGTTTGCCCCCAGCTATGCCAACATATATATGCGGGATTGGGAGTCCAACCACATATGGAGGGGGCATGGCTGGGTAGCGAACCTGGTCCTATGGAAACGTTTTATTGATGACGTTATAATGATTTGGCAGGGATCACATAAAGAACTGCAGCTATTTTTGGATTACATTGGTCGCAATGACTATGGCTTAAAATTCACCTATGAGATGGAGCCCATTACAATAAATTTTCTGGATGTTTGTTTCTTTGTTGAGAATCAGAATATACAATCTAAATGTCATTTTAAAAAAACTGATCGCAACAGTTATATACATAGAAAGAGTTGCCACCATGATAAATGGTTGGAGACCATCCCAAGAAGTCAGCTAACAAGAATACGACGAAACTGCTCAAGAGATATAGATTATCATGAACAGGCTAAACATTTGAAAAATAAATTTCTAACCAAGAAATATAAACCAGCGTTATTAGAAAAGGAAATTAAAGAAATTGAAAAGAAAGATAGGAAATGTCTTCTGAAACCTAACCCAAAGGAAATAAGAACAAAAAAAGATTACCAATTTTTGTTTATTACACAATATAACACACAACATTGGAATATAAAAAAGATTTTAAACAGACATTGGGACATCCTATGTAAAGATCCTATATTAGGAAAGGTACTCCCAAGAAAAGCATCAATAATTTTCAAAAAAACTAAAAATCTGAAAAACATACTAGCTCCAAGCTATGCGTTAAAAATAACACGGAAAGGTACAACTTTAAATATTAAAGGTTTTAATCCTTGTAATTCATGTAAGGCTTGTAAGAATCAGAGATATATACAGAAAAAAGAATTTATAAGTACAACTACTAAAGAGAAATTTAAGGTTAAATCTAACATAAATTGCAACTCCAAGTTTGTGGTCTACCTGCTACAATGCCCATGTGGAAAACAGTATGTGGGAAGAACGGGTAGAAAATTGAAAGAGAGGATTTTAGAACATCAAAATAACATTAGGAAAAAGTCAACGAAACATATAATACCGATTCACTGCAATAACTGCAGGAAATTTAATTGGAAAATTTTTTCCTTCATGGGTATAGAGCAGGTTGACCCGTACTGGAGAGGGGGCAATTTAACCCCTTAAGGACACATGACAGAAATATTCCATCATGGTTCCCTTTTATTCCAGGCGTTGTGTCCTTAAGGGGTTAATGAAGAAACTTTCACAAAGGGAGACCTTCTGGATAAATAAATTAAAGACGTTGCAACCACATGGATTAAGCCTAGATATAGACCTATGGAGTTTTTTTGAAAATTAAGATATATATGTACCTTGCTTCTTTCTGTATCACTAATGTAAATGCTGCATTTTTTCTATATTTACTATATCCTTCAAAGTATGGACAGTAGAATAATTTTTTCTTTCCATACCATTGAAAGTTGAACTCTTTCCATACTTTTAAATTCAAATGGGGTTTAGGGATAAATAAATTGTCCCCTCCCTTGTTTATATTCAAATCTAGTTCTAATTATATCGAATTTATACTCATTGAACTCTATTTTGTATTTTGAATTCTATATTCTGGGATTCAATTGATTTCTAATTATATATATATATATATATATATAGTTATTCTTATTCATTGAATTCTATTCTATATTATATGATTCAATTTAATCTTTCAATTTAATCTATTTGAACTATTTCTATTCTATACTATATGATCTAATTTAATTCTTTAATCTAATCTATTTGAACTATTTCTTGAATTGATTGATGAGATTGATTTCTAAAATTGATTAAACACTCTTTTTTGAGATATTCAATCAAAGAAAAAAAGAGGAGAAAAAGAATAAAGTATTATGGATATTTCATATCCTATGGAATATTTGAAAGAATGCAACATAAATTGGGATATCACCTTTTGTTCACTCAATAAATGTGTGTGCTCTTTTATTTTTATTTTTATTTTTATTTTTTATTTTAATTTCTCATTTTTTATATATTTTTATGTATTTTTTATTATTATTATTCATCATTCTTTTTATTTTTATTTTTCATTTTATTTTTAATTCTATTTTTATTTTTATTTTATTTTCATTTTTATTTTCATTTTTATTTTTATTTCCATTTTCATCTTTATTTTCATTTTGATTTTTTAATTATTGTTTAATTTATTTTATCCAACTCTTAATTTATTTTATATATTCATATAGTTTGTATAAGTTTCATTAGGATTGAGTTTGGTGTATTATGAGTAAACCTTATATAACTAGAATTCTGTAGTGCCATTTGAAGTGTGTAACCTTCCCCCACTCTCTTTTTTCTGCCTCCGGTCCATATACACTGAATTTGTGCCTTTTGAAAGGGACTTTGAAAAAGAAAAAAAGAAAAAAAGATGTGTGACTTGTGAATTGAAAATTTGGAGTACTTCCGGTTTTCGGCGGTGGAACGCATGGTGGAACGCATGTGAGATCGACGGGCGCATAGGATGACGTCATAGAAACCGGCCGCCGGACCGAAAACACCTGGATCAAATAAAGAGTTTTGTGGACATTGCGAGGGGTATAAAGGGTGGAGGAGGGAAGGGTTTTTTATATTGTTCATTTGTATGCTGTCATTTCTGGTCACTGAAGTCCCTGAGGAAGTCCTACATACGGATGAAATGCGTAGGACCCCTGGTGGTGACAGTGAGAATACATCCATTGTTTTATATTTAGATGTAAGTGATTAAATTATTTTTTCTACATTTTTAAATGTGTACTACAGTTCTATATTTTTTCTTTTTGAGCACACACCTTTTAATTGCTCCATGAGAGTTTAAAAGTGGTGGAAGAACTTTTCCTGGAAAAGCATTTATGCTGAAAAAATAAATTTATTCTCAAGGCATTCTTATTTCAACGAAAGTGTGAGTGGCCACTTGTTATTTATACATTTGGTTTATTCATACACACAGTTATGCGCTATGCATTGTTCTTGTTATTCATTTAGCAGATCATCCCCATTACTTCTTATTAGAAAGATATATCTGCTATGTATTTTATATTGTTCAATAATGGTTAAAAAGAAAAATTTGTCTCAAACATCTAATTTTAGAATGTTATTACGTAAAAAGGTGAAATGAACGATTAACAAAGAATTAACTCTCCTTTATATTTGGTAAATATATATACGTTTATTTGGGACTTAGAGAAAACAGAGTAGGTAAATAATGCTTCAGTATGAATGTAATAAATGCAGAAAACAAGAGTATCCATGAAATACTGATATTTGATTTATCTTACCTTTCTTTTCCATGGTCTGGAATAAGTGCGAGAACAGTCATTGGAACGCATGGTGAAACGCAAGACCGGACGGAAGTGACGTATCAGTACACTATACAGAAGTAACACGAATGAGGAAAAATGTAAAATTATGCTTGAAACGCAGGGCGTCACCGTTGCTATGGTGATTGCCCGTGAAATTGCAAGCCTGAAACGAATGATTCCCCCATTAGAGGGGTATATATAGCAGGAAGTAGTCCAAGGAGGATATACAGAAATTTTTCTACCCAGCTGAGGAAGCCTTTGGCGAAACGCATCCTGGGAACTGTGAGCACTAGACTCTAACATTGGACTTATATTGCCGAATAAGTGTATTTGTATATGTGTATTTTATCAATATTTTTTTTACAAATATATATTAATCGTAAATAAAGTATTTTTTTCTAATACACTTGCAGCATTTTCCTGCTACTACAAAGAAGGAATGGGTTCCTTAACCACATATGCGATCTAATTTGAGCCTATTTGGAAGGCTCTAGATTTGTGAGTACTATTCTTATCTTCCACTTAACTACTCATGCAAACTACAATATTGCACCATATGTGTTCTCTCTTATGATATTGTATAAGACAAGAACACTCAGAAAACCATTCATAAAGAAGGAAAAGGGTCACCTCAATGGACCACAAAAGCATATAAATTGAGCTTAAATTTTCAATCTCTTAAAATTGTGAGGGGTGACTTGACCTTATATTTTATTTTATAAGTGTTATACAGTCCGTACTATGATATGTTTTTTTTATGTTTTAAAGGAACACCACATAAATACTAGGATCCCAAAGTAGGGCACCTAACTAAGGTATATATGTACATTTATTGCCATATTGCACCTGATAGTTTTCATATATAGAGTGTCCACTTAATATTACCATAGTGCTTCACCATTACATTTGTTCTAATTCCTACATTATAAGACACGATTATGGTGATATAGCAGCTGGTTTATAAAATATTCACAGATTGTGGTACTAAATTTTACAAATATATTAGCGCTGATACATTATCTTTTGTATTCTATTTTCTTAAGTTAGGGTAATCACTAGTGATGTCCCGAACGGTTCGCCGAACGGTTCGCGAATGGTTCGCCACGAACGGTTCGCCGCGGACTCATCATTGAGTAAACTTTGACCCTGTACCTCACAGTCAGCAGACACATTCCAGACAATCAGCAGCAGACCCTCCCTCCCAGACCCTCCCACCTCCTGGACAGCATCCATTTTGAAGCTGCATTCTTATTGAGCTGTCCAGGAGGTGGGAGGGTCTGGAAGGGAGGGTCTGCTGCTGATTGGCTGGAATGTGTCTCCTGACTGTGAGGTACAGGGTCAAAGTTTACTCAATGATGAGTCCATGGCGAACCGTTTGTGGCGAACCATTCACGAACCGTTTGTGAACCGTTCGGGACATCACTAGTAATCACTACTCCCACAGTAATATAGCTGATGACTGCCTGGCTGTTTATTGCTTGGGAAACAATTTCTATCTAATTTAGGTTTGGGACAAACTATTTAAACACATATCATCTTTAAGAACAAAATAACATAAAATGTTAATGTTTCGGTTTCACTTCTCTAGATATCATCCATATAACGGTTACATCATAGCATTATTTGTTTTTACAAACCCTTGATGTTATGGGACTAATTATTTTAGCAAGAATATTCTCCATAGAATTAATAAATTTCCTGACACAGCTTGATCTTGTATATATATATAAATATAGGTCCATAATAAAAAAAATAATCAAAGATGATTACAGTTACTGACACTGTTTTATTTTAATAGATAGATATTTATTTATTTACAGAAAAGCTCTTTATTAGAATATGTGTGGTAAAATGCTATAGAACCGAATAATACAATTTTACATAAAAAATTTAAATCAACCTTCTGTCAAGAATTTTAAATATATTTAGAGACTACAATGCATTACATTACATTTGGTAAGTCAATTTCACTTATGTACAATCATTAAATAATAAATCTACTGTAATTGATTATAGTATTTAACGTATATGAAATCTATATGAACAAAAAAAGAAAACTATTTTTTTTTTAAACCTTCGGTGTATGTTTTCCATGACTTTTAGTTTTTGACAATGTATATATGTATAAAAATATATATCCAATGTTAAATGTTATGCCCACGAATGCTGCTACTGAACACAAACCAAGTTTTGTTATTCTAGTCTGTCTTATTAGCTACAATGTAATGGCTAGGAACCAATTGTCTTAAATTAGATATTGAGACAGTACAGATCTGCTATTCTGAATAAGACAACAGGGATCGTCTATCATAAAAAGGGGAGTTTGTTTCTAAGATATAATACTTTCTTCTTCTTAGACATTTTAATCACAATGATTTCATGCTATGCACATGGAATTAATGATATGAATCCACTTTTTTTAAAGAAATCTACTGTACATATCTTGTATAGTCACTTTTCTGCAGTGTCCGAAAATGATAATTAAATCAATTTTATTCATAACCCTCCAGCAACATTTTTGCCACAATAAGGACTTGTATCAAAATTAAAATAACTGTTTTGGAATTTGGATCCTTTTTTTTTTGTTTTGTTTTTTTGGTTTAACTTCTTGGATTGCTGTACTGATCCAGTCCACCTCATAAAGTATATCCCTTCCCAGTTGGTGAGTTCCATATCTTAGGGTAAAATGATAATTAAACATCTCTGTAAGCATCGTATCTGAAGAATTGTTTTTAAACCTTTATGATTGAGCTATGATATTGCTGTTTATTTTTTTTCAGTTAGTAACATGAATCAGACAACAATTTATGAAATCTATCTCCGAGGCTTTGAAAACATTCAGACTTTTAAAGGATTTTTATTTGTTCTCTTCCTCATGATATTTATGGTTACATTAATTGGGAACCTGCTCATCATCATTGCTGTGTCAACAAGTTATCGACTCCAATCTCCCATGTTCTTTTTTCTAGGTCACTTATCATTTTCTGATATGTTACTAACTACAAACATTGTCCCAAACATGCTTTATTTAATTCTGCTAGATGGTGCAATTGTTTCTATTTCAGCATGTATCTCTCAATTTTTTTTTTATGGTGCTTCAGCAACCACTGAATGTCTTCTTCTCACTGCAATGTCCTATGATCGCTACATTGCTATTTGTAATCCCCTGCATTACAGCACTGTAATGGATCTTCGACTTTGTCGCTATGTGATTATATGGTCATGGTCTCTAGGTTTTATAATAACATTAATTCCAATGTTTTTTTTGAGGATGCTCTGGTTTTGTAGGCCCTATATTATTGATCACTTCTTTTGTGATCTTGGTCCTCTTTTGGAACTCTCTTGTTCAGATACAACCATAATCAAATATGAAGTATTTACATTCTCTAGTCTTTTAACAATCGTTCCATTTATTTTTATCTCAGTAACCTACGTAAACATTTTTCTTACAATCATGAGGATCCCTTCCATCACCGGTAAGCAGAAAGCCTTCTCCACCTGTAGCTCTCACTTGACTGTAGTCTGCACATATTATGGTGCACTTTTTGCAATGTATGTTGTCCCATCTAGAGGTTACTCCCTAAACATCAACAAAGTTGTTTCTCTAATGTACACTGTGGTTACTCCATTGTTCAACCCTATTATTTACAGCTTAAGAAATCAGGAAATCAAGGCAGTTCTGCTGAAATACCTTGGGATAAAAAGATCAAAAATGTAAATTAGGGTTTGCCTAATGTAAACTGAGAACAGTATTACATAGATCACTTCAATATATTTTTGAATACATACAAGTACTACAGAATATAATAGCAGAAAGAAACCTATTGGTTATACATAATACAATAAAACTTTTAACAATTTAAAAGTATTTGTCAAGTCTCAAATTCCGGTTCATGGCTATTTTCTAGGGAATAAATATTACATTTAGAAACAATTTCCAAGTCAGTTATGTTTCCTTTCTACGTTCTGACCATAATTGTGCAATTTTTTTCTGAGTTTCCAGCAATCCATTTCTTAGTGAATAACCCTTTGTCACATTTGGAAATGTGATAATGTGAAATTTAATAATAAAATATTATTGAAAGTGTGTAAATCACTGACATACTGCAACATTAAGAAACATTGTTGCACCCATTTGGGTATTTATAATAGTGACAGGCACCAACCTTGAGCTATTGCAGCTAGAATCCTATCAACTTAGCTATCTCAACAGCTTTCTAAGTCTTACATGAAAATAAAGAGATGATAAAAAGGATTACTCTAATAAAACTGTTATTTGAGTGGAAATTAAAAAAAAAAAAAAATCCAGATAGCTCTGCTTCAAGATAAAGTATTATATTGTATTATTTCCACATTTTATGCATGTGTTGGTTAGACTAAAATAATCTCACAAAAAGTGTCCCAAAGTTTGATAGGAGGATAAAAGTTAACAGTCAATAATATTCCTCAAGAGCCATTTTTACAGAAATATATCTCTGAATGAAGATATGTCATGGGATCAATCAATGAAAACACAATTCAATCTGTTGAAGCTGAAAGGACAGAACTGGCTTAAGTTCAAAGGTGAGAAGGATAGCGGACCTATGACCTGCAACAATAACTAGAAAAATGGCTGTGTTGACCCATTTATACGGATATTCTATTTTTTACAGTGAATTTACTTGATATCCTTGATGATCTTATCAAAAACAAGCAGATACAAAGAAGGGTGGGCTTCATAATCCACATGCCTCTATACCTATAATATCTAAGCAGAGTGGAACCCATATGAAGTGTGGGGTATATCTTTGTGAACTGGATGCCAAAAAAAGATGAGATTTCCTAAGCAATAAAAACACAAAGACCTCAAGTGGGCATTGTGTAATGTGAGCACAATTTCGACTCCATTATATTTCAGACTTTACCATCATATGTGTGCGTAAACTTTTGAACTGTAGACCAAGCTTTCTACATTCCAGGTAGGCATCTGTCAGGAAGAACTATGGATGAGGAGATGGTCTTAGTGTATGGTAGAAGTATGAAACATGTGAAGGCTATGAAGGTTGTTTTTTTTATGAAGGTTATTTTTTTCTGTTTATTGTTTTTTTTGAAAGAGAATGCTGTTCTGCCCCATGTATAGTGTGAAGCACTATAAGTTGTATCTGTAAGAAGGATTCATCAGGGATCCTTTGCATTTCTCCAATTTTAACAATATTGCTGTATGGGCCAATAAACAAATCTATTCCTAAACTGGACTCTTCAAAGGTAATAACAACTGAAGCTTTGTCAAATTGTACTATAATCATAAGGGAGCTAGCTATTTTAAAGTTGGTGAACTTTTTTTTCCTGTACTCTAACTGCCTGCCATAATTTTGTGTGTTTTTTTGTAACAATTTTAATATTTGGAATGAAGATGAGAATATACACCTTTCGATCATAAAAATGAAGTCTCCATTTTGGAGTGCATGAATTGTCTCTGTGAATATTTGGTAAAATCAGAGGAGCAGAATAGGCCATAGCTACATGTTCTGCACTTCAAAATGCACAGAGAAAGAAATGGGCAGAGAAAATGGAGCCGCCAGTAAACAACTTTATGATAGGTACTGAACGCTTTGGAACAACGGAGCAAATAATGTTTGTGTGGTAGACCTCCCTGCCTCTGGATTATTATTTGAGAAGATTTCATCTGTTTGTTCGCCAATCCCCAGTTGTTCGTGTGTTTCCTGGTTGCATTCCCTAAAAGACGAACTAACTACTGAATGGCGGGCCACCCAGCAGGGAAGTGTGCTGCTTGTTAACCTTTCTGACCTTATTAACATTGTGCTTAACCGCAGCCACTTCCAACTCCTGAACGGTCGGCTGGGTGGTTGTCGTTCGTATGAATGAACATGTGGCGGCGGCAATCTTGGACAGTCGAACGCCCAGCGGTGTTCGTCGTCAACCACATCCATCTCTTCGTTCCAGTTCATATGAACGCCATGCCATTTGGTATATTGACAATCCAATGAACGTAACTGTCCCAGATAGCTAGCTAGAGCCATGGAGCTCATTCTTTCTGCCGAATGCACAGTGAACACACTTTAGCTCTACGGCGATTTGACTGTATGTATGGGATCTGATTGCTGTTCGGTTATATTGAGTGCTCAGATCCAAGCTATCTGGAGATATGTCGTACGTGGGGGTTCTTTTCGGTGAAAAAGGAATTATGTATTTATTTGTATTTTTACTGTTAGTGTAAAATGGGAATATGTTCTATCCCTGGAAGTAATTGAGTTACTTCAGGCACTTAACCCAATTATTTCCAGGACAGAGAGGAGGAGTTGCACTGTTTGTGTGGGAGTATTTTCATACTGTAACTGCATATGATTGGATACTGTAAAAATGTCTCAGTCTTCCACAAGGTCCCTATGGGAGTGTCCCTTGCTGGAAGACCTGCATAAAAGGACGATATGTGGCCACCATTAAACAGATCCTCCTTGACCCTCAACACAGAACCTCATCTCGTGCTTGGGGGGATATTTCGTATGATTCCTGTTCAGCACTTAGGAGTGTTCGGTAGCTGACTTTGTATTCTGGGAAAAGAACAACTTTGGCGGCGTTAACCCCTTCTCCTACCTGGGGTGCCGTTACAGTTTACATCCAAAAACATAAAGGAAAACCCCAGACACATAAAGCACCTCTTCTTGCCAACTTGCTTTACATGTTTATAAAAGTGACAATTTCAATACAAATCAGCCACTTTTATAATTAGGTACAGACTCGTCTCTGTGGTTTCCACTAATGGAAGTGGCAGGCATGTGGGCTAGAATGCACTTGCCTTCCCTCTTTCTCAAAGAGCTGCACTACAGCTCATTGAAAAGCATTGGAAACCTGCAATGGCATGTGTGTGCCAATTGGTCATTCCTCGGCACAGATTGAAATTCTGTGCTTGGGATGAAAAAAAAAATATGCCGGGAGAAATAATACATGTTTTTCTTTGGCATATCTCTACTAAATAGTTAAAACATATTCAAATAGTGAAATAGTAAAATAAAAAATGTGCAAAAGAAGTAGTCATACAATAATCTCTATATTAAAGTAAAAAATACAAGCTGCCAGGCACATGGAAGGTGATTCCTAAAACCTTTTGAATCAAATACAATAAAAGAAAAGAGCCAGCGCTGAAGAGTATACCCCTGAAATGATATATATATATATATAAATATATGGGGAATGATAATTAAACTTCCTGTTCTTTAGTGCAGAGTCTCTTTTCCACCTCCACAGTGATGGATGTAAGGTATCAGGGTTAGTCTTAAAGTCTTTTTTTGTTGTAACCAAGATAAGATTATTTGGTATAACCACAGTTTAGTGTAATTTTTCCTTAAAAGGATGCTGGAAGCGGGGTGTAATAAAACAACAATTTATTCTGATTTGTTAAAACCTTATAAAAACTCTTGCATGTATAAAGAAATTGGTTAAAATATCCTTGTAACCACTGTAAAGTCCAGTAAAAGCAGATAAGAAGTATGTGGGAAAGAAGTTTACCACTCCGTCGGAGCAGCTGAATCGGTACAAGTCCCTTTTATCAAGCCGCAATCTTTGGAAGCCGGAACAGAGGGACGCTGTAACTCCACACCGCTGTTAGAATCTGCTGGTACTGGTAAGTGAAGGCTTTTCCTCAGGTCCACGTGTTTTGCCCGAGCTCAGTAGGCTTTCTCAAGATAGTGAGGTAGCCTTCGATTGTGATATATATATACCTTGTTGAGTTATGGTGCAGTCAATTTTTTCTTAAAGGTACATGTACCCTTCTGTGGCAGGGCTTTTCATGTGAAAACCAGCTTTTAAGCATATATAAAATACATGATTCATTCATGTAAATCTCTAGGTATATGTAATAAAATCTGATGTACAATTTTTTACTGTATACATCATAGTAAAATACAATTTTCTAAATAACACATGATATCACAGGAATAATCATATTGATAACAATGCAAAATAGGACTCTTGCATCAATTGATATATTTGAAAGAATTTTGGAATTAATTGACAAATGTAATTGTGTAGATAAAAACAAGTAACCAACTTTTCGTTTCTTATGTTTAATTGAAAGCCACTTAATTCTTAATGGTAAACTCAGATAAGAAAGGGATTTCTTGATTATATATTTAATCTGGAATGACAAAACAGACAGAAGGTGAATACAAAATTGTACTTATTAGAAGGACAGTAGTATGGAATTTTTCTAATGAAAAATCTTGATGGAAAGAAAATGTATATTGATTAATAGTCCTTTAAGAGATCCCTCTCTACATACCTCAAAACAGAATGCACGCGATATGGTTGATTATATATTTCCTACCTGTGTTAAATTTTGTATATATTGTGAATTAATATTGTTTTTGTATTTTATTGTACGCTAATGTATCAATGCAATGTTTTGAGGACCCAGGACATAATTGAAAACGAGAAAAATCTCAATGTATCTTTCCTGATAAAATATTTTATAAATAAATAAATAATATAGCTAGACAGACGATAGTTGTATGGAATCCTAAAATAAAGTATTGTCTTCCGAGTTAAAAATGAGGTGCAGTGGCTTGTAATTATTATAGCAATAATTATAAGTTAATAAACGGCTCTTTTGGTACTTAGAATAAGGAATCGAGTTCCTTATAAACTCAGAGTATGATAACATGAAATATACTGTAACAAAAAAGAAACAAGTTGCGTAACAATTTGTAGAGAAAAATTAAACTAACTATAAAAAAATTATTGAGACGTGTCAGAATGGATTAGGGAGTTTAAAATAGCTACATATATCGATCATAAAAAATTGTGATTGAGAGTTCTTTCTATAACACAACTTCCTAAGTTACCAACAGTCTACTCAGGGAAAAAGAAAAATTCTGGACGGACTTTTCAACACACAAACCAGAGTCTGTGGAGACAGTTACTTAAAAGTGGTAAGCCCATTATGTGTATACTTATTGTGGAGAAAAGTAATCCTTAAATAAATGGACAAGTAAAAAAACACTATACATACAAAGGGGAATTAACAAATGAACAAGTGAAAAACCACTGTATAAAGAAAAGGTGAATTCTGTATAACTTAAGCAAATGGCTGAGTAGAGAACCACTGCATAAAAAAAGGTAATTCTTTAGAACCTAAAAAAAGAGAACAGATAAAAAAAAAAATTGCATAAAAAAGACCTGTCTATGTAAAATCTGTAAAAAAAAGTATCACCATAAGAAATACTTATTATAAAAAGGAAATCTTAAACACATAAGTGAACAAATAGGGAACATGCCACTCTATGAATACCAAAGGATGGTAATTATATAAAGTGAATAAGGTGTCTAGTGCAAAAAATTTGGAAAATTTATAGGATAAGGTTAGAGCTTCAAAATAGATGCTAATCTAAGGCGCTTTTCCATTAAGTGTTATATATCCAAGGTATTATGCCTTTAATTTTTATATATCCAAGGTAATATGCCTTTAATTTTTAATTATAATATGTGCCGCTATCCTCTAATTTTCCCTGTGTGTAACACACACATAAAAAAGATTTTTAGTGTATTTGACAATGAGTTAGCGCACAATATTTTTGGAAGCTCTCCAATTAGAGTACAAAAAAAATAAGAAATTATAATTATAACCTATTCACCATCTAGATGCAATTTATACAGAATATGTATTCATACAGGAAAATGCTTTTTCATTATATATAGACTACTTGCAGCACAGAGAGTCCCAGAAATGAATCCCAGAAATGAGCAGTCCAACTCTCAAGCAATAACCACTTTTATTCTTTTCCAGCACTCCAGGGGTTAAACTTTTATCTAGGGAAATACAAGGCTTAAATGGTGTGATAATGTTAGGTGAAGAGCTTCCACCATATGCACCCTATGTGGAGCTTATTCTGTTATACTTGTTATACAATGTGAAAATTGATTACTCCGGGGATATTTCAACATTTTCACAGCTTTATTTCCGTTTAAAAATTAATAATATATAAAAATATATAAATAATTATATAGCTTATATAATTAATATTGCTGTATTTAGCCAGCTCACTGTTCTTGGGGTAGTTACAGTTTTTATGCAGGTCCACCATCCACGAGGTTTCCGCTTGTGTCTCCTCTTCCCTGAATGCTGGGTACATGAAATCGGCAACCAACAGTCTACTCAGTGAAAAATAAAAATTCTGGACAGACTTTTCAACACATAAACCAGGGTATATGGAGACAGTTTCTAAAAAGTGATATAACCAGTATGTGTATACTTATTGTGGAGAAAAGTATTCCTTAAACAAATGGACAAGTAATAAAACACTATATATACAGTACAGGAGTAATTATATAAAGTGAATAGGTGTCTAGTGCCAAAAATTTGGAAAATGTATAGGATAAGGTTAGAGCTTCTAAGTTGGATTTATGCACAATTTAATACGGTATTTAATTTGAAAGAATATTGATTAACTCTTAGTAGCCCTTCTCTGAATTCTCTCTAAAGTATCAATATCCTTCTGAAGATACAGTACAATACTCCAAGTGAGGTCTCACCAGTGTTCTGTACAATGGCATGAGCACTTCCCTCTTTCTACTGCTAATACCTCTCCCTATACAACCAAGCATTCTGCTAGCATTTCCTGCTGCTCTATTACATTGTCTGCCTACCTTTAAGTCATCAGAAATAATCACCCCCTAAAACCCTTTCCTCAGATGTTGAGGTTAAGACTCTATTAAATGTTCGGTATTCTGCCCTTGGGTTTTTACGTTCAAGATGCATTGTCTTGCACTTATTCACATTAAATATCAGTTGCCACAATTCTGACCATTTTTCTAGTTTACCTAAATCATTTGCCATTTGGCTTATCTCTCCTGGAACATCAACCCTGTTACATATTTTAGTATCATCAACAAAAAGATATACCTTACCATGAAGTCCTTCTGCAATATCACTAATAAAAATATTAAAAAGAATGGGTCCAAGTACAGATCCGTGAGGTACTCCACTGGTGACAAGTCCAAGCTTCGAATATACTCCACTGACTACAACCCTCTGTTGCCTGTCACTCAGCCACTGTCTTACCCATTCAACAATATTGGAATCCAAACTTAAAGATTGCAGTTTATTGATAAGCCTTCTATGTGCAACAGTGTCAAAAGCCTTACTGAAATCTAGGTAAGCAATGTCTACTGCACCACCCTGAGCTATTATTTTAGTTACCTAATCAAAAAAATCAATAAGATTAGTTTGGCATGATCTCCCTGAAGTAAATCCATGTTGTCTCTGATCTTGAAATCCATGTGTTTTAAGATGTTCAACAATCCTATCCTTTAACATGGTTTCCATTACTTTCCACACTACTGAAGGAAGGCTTACTGGCCTATAGTTGCCCGACTCTTCCCTACTACCTTTCTTGTGGATGGGCACAACATTTGCTAACTTCCAATCTTCTGGGACTACTCCTGTTAACAATGATTGGTTAAATAAATCTGTTAATGGTTTTGCTAGTACACCACTAAGCTCTTTTAATAACTTTTGGTGTATTCCATCCGGTCCCATTGACTTATTTGTCTTTTTATTTATTATTTATTATTTATTTATAAAATATTTTACCAGGAAAGATACATTGAGATTTCTCTCGTTTTCAAGTATGTCTTTACTTTTGACAGTTGAAAATAAACCTCTTCCTCTGTAAACTCACATGTAATAAATGGCTCATTTGTCCTCTTTCCTAACTGAGGTCCCTTTCCGTCATTTTCATCTGTAAATACTGAACAAAAATATTCATTGAGGCAGTCAGCTAGACCTCTATCCTCTTCTACATACCTTCCTTCTTTTGATTTTAATCTAACTAATCCTTGTTTTACTTTCCTTTTCTCATTAATGTATCTAAAAAATGTTTTGTCCCCTTTTTTTACTGACTGTGGTATTTTCTCTTCTGTGTGTGATTTAGAAGCCCTTATAACTTGCTTAGCCTCTTTCTGCCTAATCTTATAGATCATTCTGTCTTCCTCACTCTGGGTTTTTTTAAAGTTACTAAATGCTAACTTTTTGTTTTTTACTATTTTGGCCACATCTGCAGAGTACCACAGTGGTTTCTTGAATTTTTTGCATTTACTGACAAGCCTAATACAATTTTCTGTTGCCTTCAGCAGTGCAACATTTAAATAATCCCATTTCTCTTGGACTCCATTTAAATTGCTCCGATTTGATAATGTCTCCTTTACATATATTCTAATTTTAGAAAAGTCTGTTTTTTAAAGTCTAGTTTGTTTTTGTGTGGTGTGACTCAGTCACTGTTCTTATATTAAGCCACACTGACTGATGATCACTGGATCCTAAACTTTCACCTACAGTAATATCTGATACCAAATCTCCATTTGTTAACACTAAATCTAGTATGGCCTCATTACGAGTTGGCTCCTCAACGACTTGTTTTAGAGACAATCCCAGTAGGGAGTTTAGAATATGTGTGCTCCTGGCACAAGTAGCTAATTTTGTTTTCCAATTTACATAAGGAAGATTAAAGTCATCCATGATGATAACTTCCCCCTTTATTGTCATTTTAGCTATTTCCTCAACTAGTTGATTATCTAACTCTTCTATTTATCCTGGGGGCCTATAAATCACAACTACACGAGTTACTGTGTGATAACCAAATTCTAACGTAACCCAAACGGACTCTATGCTTGCCTCACTAACTTTTATTAGGCTAGATTTTATGCTATCCTTCACATACAGGGCCACCCTTCCCCCTTTCTTGCCTTCCCTGTCTTTTCTATATAAAGAGTACCCTGATATTGCTATGTCCCAGTTTTTTATTTTCTCATTATACCATGTCTCAGTAACAGCAACTAAATCCACATTATCAGTTGCCATTATTGCCACAAGTTCATGGATCTTATTCCCTAAACTGCGAGCATTTGTAGACATGACTCTAAGCTTATCCTTTTTTAACACACTTGCTAAAGGCACATTCTGTCCTTGTTTTGGGGGGCAATTGGATTGATGTTTCATCACCCTTTTGCCCCCCCTCCTAGTTTAAATACATCCTAGCTAAACCTCTGAACTGCTCACTGAGAACATTTGTTCCCTTTTGAGTAAGATGCAAACCATCTTTTTTGTACAGTTTATTTCCATTCCAAACAGAGCTACCATGAGAAATAAAGCCAAATCCTTGCTCCCGACAACATTCACCAAGCCACAAGTTAAAGTCCCTAATATGCATCCGCCTGTCGTTCTGAGTGTTATGTACAGGCAGAGCTTCAGAGAATGACAGTTCCCCTTCCTGCTTTGCTCACTTAACAATATTACAAATACGTCTCCTATCTCTGTGAGCAGTAGCTCCGGGAAGACATCTCACAAGACCACCATTGTCTATCTCCACACCTCTTATGATGGACTCCCCCAACAACAACTGCTTTCTATTAGGCCTCACCACAGTCTCCAAGCCTGTCTCCACAACACCACTACCCTCAGTGCCTGAGCCTGTCTCCACAGCACCACTACCCTCAGTGCCTGTCTCCATAACACCACTATCCTCAGTACCTGATCCTGTCTCCATAACACCATTACACTCTGAAAGTGCAGAAAATGAATTATGTAGAGTAACAGATTGTGCAATACGCCTTCTATCCACAACTCTAAGTCTACCAGATACTACAGTAATCCATCTGCCATTCCTAGGACGTCTCTGCGGCAGTGGCTTTGCAGCAGATCCAACCTGAGTTTGTTTACCAGATAATTTATAAATCTCAGACTTCAAAAATACAATCTCCTTCCGCAACAAATTAGACAGCATCCAAATCTCCAAAAAGTGGAACAAGAAAAAAATGCATAACAACTATGACACTGAACTAAGTCTGCCATTTCAATGAGGTGAATAATTTAAATCAAACAAAACCACGTGCACCTAGGGTGAGGCCCCTACTATATGTGTGCTGCACTGTGCTGCTGAGTGGAGACATGTTGTTGCAACCTCTATTTACTCGTCGTGAGGATGGTGCCTTGTAAGGTGAGTAACGGGAGATTTGTAGGTGCGTGTAAAGTAAACAGATAGGTGTCGAAAGTCTTAACGGGACACCATTTATTAAAGGTGGGATAATAGGGTATTGTGACGGTTTGCCCCGGTTGCGTAGGTTTTGTATGTAACAGTGAGAGGAGGAAATGGTTTCCCTGTTTAATTAGCTGCCCAAAGTTAAGACAGGATCTAGTGTCAGTAGTAAGGATTGTGGTAAACTCTCTGGGCCTACGGAAGCCGTAAAAAGCTAAATATATCGCTACTTTTAAAGTCTGATTTGTTTTGGGCTCGAAAGGAGAGTTATCCAATAGGTCTGATATTGATCTAAACACATTCCCTGTAATAGGCAGTCTTTGTGGTGCCTGTGTAGTACTGCTTCTCTGAATTCCTTTTAATAATGTCTTAATTTGGTAGGAGGAGAGGAAGGTCTGTTTGTTTGCAAATAAGGTTAACATGTGGTGTTGTAGGACCACGAGGTAGAGTTTTATTGTATTCTAAGACAGATGTAAATTTAAGTGGCAAAAACAGGCAAACGCTACCAAAGTTTACATAGCGAATACATCTGCCACCTGGAAGTCCCTTGTAAATTTTACAAAAACATTAAGTGCTCTTTTGTATGTACGCCTGGTGTTTTCAGACAGAGCTCTCTGTGTTAGTAATCTGCCATGCTCTAGGAGTTGACTCAATCCAATATGAGGTCTTGAAACTGGGGGGCCGGAGTTGCTATCAAGGAGGCATAGGGATGGAGTAGGTGAAATTCCTGAAACCGAAATTATGACAAATGGTCAGCTGCTACGTTCTGAATACCTGGTACGTGTGTGCAATACAAAAAGAACTGATGAGTTGCCGTGAGCCAAGTTAATCTCCTCGTGAAACTCATAATGACTAGAGAGGGGGACCGGCCTTTGTTAATAATGTAGCATGTTGCTTGGTTATCTGAGTAACAATGGACGGTGTGTCCCGCCCAGGAGTGTCCCCAAGTTGCTGCTGCGGCCACGATAGGGTATATTTCTAGCAATGATGACGTATGACCAAAAGCCTCCAATGCTCTGGTCTCAGACGGCCAACTGCCCCATAACCATTGGTCACCACAGATGGCCACGAAACCAGAAGAAGCTGCTGCATCTGTCCACAGTACTGAGGAATTGGGGGACAGTGGAGGTATGAACATGGACTTCCCATTCCACTGGAATAAGAAATCCTGCCACATTTGTAAATCAGCTGTGGCATGGGTATCCAGAGAAACTATGCTGTCCTCTGAGGGCAGGTTAGGTAATAGACATAAAAGCCTAGAAATAAAAGACCTGCCCTGTGGGATGATTCTAATGGCAAAATTCAACGACCCCAACAATGACTGTAACTCCTTCCAACTACAACAACCTCGTCGCAGGTAGTTACCAATGTCTGATAGGATACGTTGAATTTTGTCATGTGGCAAGCTGGCCTTCATGGCCACCGAGTCCAATTCAATACCCAGAAAATAGTATCTGGACCTATAGTTTTGGAGAGGGAAATAGGGACCCACAACCTCCCAAACAGCTGTTTGGCGGCATGAAGACTTAAAGGTGGGTTATGATTACTCTCTATAAAGAGAAAATCATCAAGGTAGTGTAGTACTGATGGGCATCTACATGAATTTAAGAGTAACCAGCACAAGCCCTCTGTGAAGGTGTTGAATATCCTCGGGCTACGTCAGCCTGTTGAAAATAAAGTACTGGTTTTAATACCATGCAGATGCCACAGTAACGGGTGAATAGGAAGCAGTTTAAAGGCGTTAACAATATCTGTTTTGCTTAACAATGCTCCTATCCCTGCCGCTTTAATGGTTTGTACCGCGTCATCTATCGTGGTGTACTGCAATGAGAATTCTTCCGAAGGGATTAAAGAATAAACTGGGAATGGTGGAGGAGTGAGGTTCAGAAAGATCTATGATCAGTCTCTTCTTTGAAGAGTGTTTCCCCGTTACAATACCGATAGGGTTTGTATGCCAACTAGAGAATGGGGGTGTGGAAAAGGGGCCTATTACAAACCCTTGATTCAGTTCCTGTGTTAACAGTGAATCAACTGTACTTGGGTCGTTGACAGTAGATAGTAAATTTTTACTTTCGGTAATACCGAATGTTAATGCTACAATAGCCTTGTGAAAGCCCTCTGAAAACCCTGTGACAAAGAAGTTAGTGAACTGTGGTGAAGGGTGAGATTCTAATAGTTGAGACAACTGGAAAATATCAACAGATGTGAAATACTGTTTAGCATTTAGTTTATTAGGGCACATGGTTTTGGAGTGAGCACGGAAACATTGAGTACACACATGTAACAACCTGCAAGCACTAAACCCGCAGCCCCCAGCATTGAATTTGTTACATATCTGGGATTTCCCGAGAAAAACAATGGGCCTGCCAAGCTTGTCCTTTAGCACTCTTTCTGACCTCACTAGTGCCCCAGGGTTTTGTTGCACTGCAACCGAGGTGTCAGCGGGACAAATGTTGGTACTGTAAGAGGTAGATGAACACAAGGCAAGCTGGTATCCTGAGGCTGACGAAATGCAGGCAAAACTCTGTATCCAGCCTACTCCAATTAATCACTGTATTAAACTGGGCCAGAGTTGCTGCCGCCTTAGCTGAAAAAGACCTATGGTAATCATAGACAGCATATCCGCCGTACTTGTGCCCCAAGTCAACCAGCTTGTGCATGTATGTATCCAATTCTTCTCTTCTCTGAGGAGAATTGGTACATACTACATCTCTGTAAATTCCAAATGCCAGTACAAACTCTGGAATGATCAGTTTTTTATTGAGCCTGGGATCCCTGGCCTTGAGGACTACTGATAGATCCCCATAAGCATAGGTCTTGTTCTCCACTATATCCTGGTAAGCAATGAGGAGTGATATAAGATTCACATCCTTACCCTCCATGGATTTCTTTACGTAGCTGAAGGGGCACCATGTGGGCAGGTGTGATCATTAGTGTATCTAACTGTGATACTGGAGTCACAACATTACCCTGTAAGATTGCCGTAGCGGCCGCTTGGGAGATGGCGTTGGTCAAATGTGGGTCAATTGTTGTATGTCCCGCCTCCAATCTATCAATCCTATCCCAGATCTGGCCCATGGAGGAGAGAAGAGTGCCCATCTTGGTTTGTATGTCAGGTGCCACTAGACCCTTCCCCGGTGCCACTAGACCCTTATCGGTGTTCGTATACATTAATCTGAACAATTCCGCCTTCCTGGCAGTATCCGGGAATGGAATGCTCCTACTTCGTAGTTCGGCCTGTATGCTCAGAATGGTCCATGATCTAATTGATGATGGACTGACAGATTCTCATCCTCTGGAAGGTGAACCAGACCTAGTTGGGGAGTGAGGGAGTGAAAGTTTGTCTCCATCTTCTGGAGCTTGAGACATACTACAAAGGAAAATTGAGATTTAGAATGTTTCCGTGTAGGTACTGGCTGCTGACTAGTGCCAAGTGGCGAAGAAATTAGCTTCATTGGTGATAGGTGAGGCCCTACTAGTGCCAAGAGGCTTGAGAGGCTCTAACTATGCATTGGGCCGAGGGCTATACCACAGAACGTAGTGGTGGGATGTTGGCCTCTCCGTGAGTAGTAGAAGAAAAATAGAATTGGCTGTGACAGGTGAGTCCCTCTCTATGCAACATGCGAGGCGGCTAGCTATGCTAAGCCCCATTTACTGAACCAAGTGGAAGAAAGCCAGGAACACAGTATATTAACAGTCTGGGGACACCGTCTTAAAGGGGCATTGTTCCCAAAAAACACAGTATGTCCCCAGATGGTTCTTAAAGGGCCAGCAGCAGCAGAATGAAATACAATATGCCCAAATACTGTATTTAAAGGGTCAAATCTCCCAGGAGCCATAGTCAGCAGGCAGGAGGCGGACACACAGGCTTCTCCAATGCCCAGTGGCGAGGTTGGTTTCACCACAATACCTGTAAGACTTGTAGCTTGAGTGTGTAAGCCAAGTCTAGAAGGTTCCCTGATAATCTGTGCCCCTAAAGTACGTGGAAGGGAAAATATAACTAAGGCACTGATTCTTTGGACCGTACGTAGTCATAAGAATGATGCCTACCTGGTTTGACAAGAATTATTTTTTTAGAATCTTCAGCCAGGTTAATAGTCGTAGTAAATCTAGATGTGTCCGTGCACCGATGCTAGCCTATAAAATATGCAACATGGATGCTATAAGATGCATGTATCTTTGATCCTGAGTATATGACAGAATGATATGGCTTGTTCATGAAAGTAAAGTGACTACTAGTATTTAATACAAGAACATTGGTATGTAGGTCCATGCAACCTAAGTCTGTTACGAGTATTGTGGAACCACCTGGTGTTTCTTTAATTAGTTAACACCCTTCTGATGTTGCTGCTAACGTGATTATTTATACAACAATATTTAATTGACCGTGGATCTGTTGAAGACTAATATCCGCGATGTAACCGCTATATATTGTGACAATAGTAATCGTGAACCATTATTTGTTGAGATTTTTTAAGATTTCAGTGACATGTTAATACCAAATACTGTGAAGCTGTGTACTTAGGTATGCAATGCTTGTCATAGGAGTCATATTATAAATGTACACATACCCTGATATAATCAGCAGAACATAAATTGTACTTGAGTGGTAAATTTGATAGCAGCAGCCTATAACTTATTTTAACAGAAAACAACAAAATAACTATGATGAAACAGAATCTGTGTGAAAATACATATTACCTGGGTAACACTACCAACATGAAAATAAGAATAAACCAGGTGTTTCTATGTTCCTTCTGACTTAATGTAATCAGGATCTATCCCACCAATCTTAGCATAACATAAAATAACATAATACCATAACACAAGTGGCAATCAGATGGAATAACTAGACCAAACCCACGTAGATTAAAAGTTACTATAATCTAAAAGTTCTCCCCTAGGGAACGCATATAAGTAGCTATTCGTAAAGTATATAAAGGGTTAATATCGGATGCAAGTACGATGCAAAATTGAGTAACATTCCCTTCCCTTTGAGCCAAGTGTGCTCTTGCCAAACAGAATATGTTTGTTCTACATGAGAGCAGCCCGATCCATACGAGCGTGGCCCAGGAGGAGCCCACCCCCGCACAACGACTCACTGCACTGCAGAACAGAAATAAAGTCTGGTCGGTTGCTAGGCTTCTAACGCGGCCCTCATGTCTGTTTACACGCTGGAGAATACCCGGAAGTTACGTCACGCTCAAAACAGAACGAAAGCCTAGGAGGAGTATAGGGCCGAGGGTGAGTATATCAGCACTGGCCCCTCCCACAACTCCAGGCTCTGCCTTTACATACATATAATTATGTTATTTTATTATATATTGAGGAAAGGGTGACAGCCCATGTAGAAAGTCCAGAGAATTTAATTTGCAAACCCTATATTTGACCATGTAAATTTCCAAAACCCCACAAAACTAGTACATGGGGTTAATGTATAATGCCAATGATGTAATTGGCAAAAGGGCAAAATATGTGTAAAAAAACACTAATTTGGCCACGATTTTCAACTAAGTGTCTACAAAAAAAAAGACTAGACATACCCATTTTGAATACATTGGGTTGTCTACTTTTATAAATGGTATGCTATGATGGCGGTAATTTTAATTCCTTGGCTGCCATTTAGTGTCAAAGGCAACATAGGCCCAGCAAATCAATTTGGAAAATTTCAATGTGTAAAACCTGAAATGAGCAAGCTCTTTATTTGACCCTGTACCTTTCCAAAACACCATGAAACATCTACCTGTTGTACTTGTACATCACAGCATACACATATGTGTGTTTTATTACAATGAAAGCTAACCATATTATGCTAAAATGCCATGCAGGTACTGGAAAAGAATACAACTTCTTAATTTCTCAAAATGATATTAAAGTTAAATAGTATTCTATATATACAGTTTTGATGTGAAATGAAAGCCTCACTTATCCTGAATAAAATTGTTACGGTACCTCCAGTAATAAATGTACAAACCGCCGTTTAGTGAATGCTCCCCGTTCGCAATAATGTGGTCTGGTAGCGTGTACAGTATAACCATGTGAACCACCAGCTAGGGAACACTCCAAACTCCCGAACGGTACCTGTACGGCTCTTTCCCTTCACGAGCTCCAAATACACGAACTGCCAATATTAGCCGAACGCCAATATCTTCCAAGCGGCAAATAATTCCAATAAGCAGTCTCTAGGCGCCGGTAATAAAATCCCCCCAATAACGAGACCAAGCTCCGCTTTGAGGGTAAAACACGAACTGATTTACTGTGGGCTACCTGCCCGGTATTTATGCAGGTCTCCCACTTGGTGGACACTCCCCTAGGGGACCAAATGGGAGACTGGAATACCCCACAATATTCCCAGCATGCATCACAGTTTCCTCCCCTCTGCTCGGGAGATAACTGGGAAGTAATTCAATTATCTCCCCGAGCAGAGGCAAATCGCCATTTTAACTCAAAGTTATAAAACACATTAAAATACATAACTTTCTAATTGCCGAACATATTGTATTCGTGTAACACATCCCCAGATAGCCTGGATCTGAGTGCATATTATTGGCGAATAGCGCTCAGATCCCATTCGCATAGTTCAATCGCCATGGAGTCAAAGTCTATTACAGTTCTTCGGTATGCGATTGACTCCATGGGAAGGCTATCTGGGTTAAGTCCATTCGTGTTGTTGAATCTCCCGAACGGCCGGCATTCGTATGCTTTTGTCGATTGAGAAGGGGAGGTCGACGGCTTCAGCGGTGTTCGGTTGAAAAAGTGTCCGTTTTCAGTTCCATGAAATAACCGTCGAACACCGCTGGTCTTTCGCATGGTTAAAATGGCCGCCGCCTCGTGGTCGACATACGAACGACGACCACCCGGTATTCGGTTTTAATTGAGAAGTGTCTGTGGTTAACCGCAACGTTCTAATTGGGATCAATAGGTTAACCAGCAGCACACTTCTCTTCTGGGTGGCCGTCCGTTCGGTAGTTCCGTTCGACAAAAAAAAGACATTCCCTTAAACAAAGCATACGAATGGGGGAATTCATGCAAACGGCAAAACAGATGAACACAGTGCTTTTAGTCCATACAGATGGGTCTGTCACACGGCTCCCCCCTTGTGGAACACTCCGGCAGACCCGGCTTGACCCTTTGGCGGGTCAACTTGGGGATAACCGGACTGGGAAGGAGTAGGGACGTCTGTTTGCCGAGATAACCCATCCGCATTCCCATTCTGCTTACCGGGTCGGTAGCTGATGGTGAAGTTGTAAGGCTGCAGTGCCAAACTCCACCTCAGCAGTCTGCCATTGCCTCCTGAGACCCGGTTAAGCCAGAGAAGGGGATTGTGATCCGTTATAAGTGAAAACTCCTGCCTGTACAAATAAGGGCTCAATTTCTTCAGTGCCCAGACCAGGGCTAAACACTCTTTCTCCACTGCCGCATAACTCACTTCCCGAGGTAGTAACTTTCTGCTTAAGTATGCGACAGGGTGCTCTCCTATATTCTTCCGCGACCTGGCTCAGCACAGCCCCCAGTCCATACATGGAAGCATCTGTATGAACGAGAAAACGTTTGTTAGGGACTGGGGCAGCCAGGACAGGGGCATTTACAAGAGCCTGCTTAAGTGCTTGAAACGCGGCTTCACAAGCTGGAGACCACAGGACCTGCTTAGGTAAATTCTTCTTAGTCAGGTCAGTCAAGGGCTTGGCAACCGTACTGAAGTCGGGGACAAAACGTCGGTAGTACCCTGCCGTCCCCAGGAAGGCCAGCACTTGGGTCTTGGTGATAGGTGTGGGCCAGTTAGCTACAGCCTCTACCTTGGCTGGCTCAGGTCTCTGGCTTCCACATCCTACTCTGTGACCCAAGTACTGCACTTCTGCCATGCCTAGATGGCACTTGTCTGGCTTCAAGGTCAGGCCTGCGGCCCGAATCTTGTCCAGCACCACCCCCACGTGTACTAAATGATCTTCCCAGGACCCACTGTAGACCGCAATGTCATCCAGGTATGCACATGCAAAGTCCTGGAAGTTATCGAGGAGCCTATCCACCATACGCTGGAAAGTTGCCCTAGCATTCTTCATCCCAAATGGCATAAACTTAAACTGGTACAGGCCAAATGGGGTGATGAAGGCCGACTTAGGGATAGCATCCTCGGCCAGGGGGATCTGCCAATAACCTTTACACAGGTCAATGGTGGTCAGGTAGCGCCCCCTGGCAATGCGGTCTAATAATTCGTCTACCCGGGGCATAGGGTAGGCGTCAGTGGTGGTCCGCTCGTTGAGCCGCCTGTAGTCCACACAGAACCGGGTGGTCCCATCTTTCTTAGTCACCAGAACTACAGGCGAGGCCCAAGGGCTGTCTGAGTGTTCGATAACCCACAGCCTGGTCATCTCCTGTATCTCCTTCCGCATTCCTTCTCGGACTGCTTCAGGGATACGGTATGGGGGTTGTCGTAGGGGGTTCTGTCCGGGTGTCTCGACCTTGTGCACAGCTAGGGTAGTGTACCCGGGTTCTTGGGAGAACGTCGCTTGCTTCTCCCACAGAAGCTGTCTTGCCTGTACCTTCTCTGCCGGGTTTAGCCGGTCCCCTAGCTGGACAAGACTAGTAAGGTCTGTCTGGGGATCCCTCTCTAACAAGTCGGGTAAGGGTAAATTCTCGGGGTCGTCAGTAGCTGGGGCACATACTGCTGCAACATCCTCTGGTCTCTCCTGATACTCCTTCAGCATGTTCACATGGAAGGATCGCTGAATCCTTTCATCTGAACAGCTGGCTATAAGGTAGGTTGTATCACATACCTGAGCTAACACTTTACACGGGCCCTGCCAAGATGCTTGCATCTTGTTCGTCTTCACAGGCTTGAGCACCAGAACCTTCTGCCCAACCTGGAAGACCCGCTGTCGGGCACCCCGATCGTACCACCGCTTCTGTCTCCCCTGGGCCACCTGGAGATTCTCCCTTACGATCAGGGATAGTTTCTCCATGAGGTCCTGGAGTTCCAGGACATATGGTACTATGGGGGTCCCTTCTTGCTCTGTCTCCCCCTCCCAGTGTCCTCTAATGAGATCTGGGGGTCCACAGACCCTTCTCCCATAGAGTAACTCAAAGGGAGAGAACCCAGTAGATTCCTGGGGCACCTCTCTGTATGCAAATAGCAGATGAGGCAGGAATCACTCCCAGTCTCTGCAAGTGTCAGTAAAGGTCCTCAACGTCTGTTTGAGGGTGCCATTAAATCGCTTGCAGAGACCGTTAGTCTGTGGGTGATAAGGTGAGCTAAGCAGAGGTTTAATACCGCACACCTTCCACAGCTGCTGGGTAAGCACAGCGGTGAACTGAGTTCCCTGATCGGAGAGAATCTCCTGAGGGAACCCGACCCTAGTGAAAATTTTAACCAGGGCATCAGCAACCATCTCTGCCTCTATATTAGACAGCGCTACTGCCTCTGGATAACGTGTGGCATAGTCCACCACGGTAAGAATGTATTTCTTACCTGATGGGCTAGCCCTGGCCAGTGGACCCACAATGTCAACGGCTATGCGGGAAAAGGGTTCTCCAATGATAGGCATCGACTGAAGCCTAGCTTTTGGGTGATCCCCCCGCTTACCTACCCGTTGACAGGTGTCACACGTGCTACAATAAACCCGCACATCTCGGTTAAAATTGGGCCAGAAGAAGTTTTGTGTGATCCTATGAGCGGTGCGGCGGGAACCTAGATGGCCCGCTGACGGCACATCATGCCCAATCTGCAGAATCTCCTGCCGGTATTTTGCAGGTACCACTAGCTGTCGATTCTGCGGAGGGGTACTCGGTTTCTGGGACGGTTTCGGGATCCTGTATAGTCTATCCCCCACCCACTCATAGTGCTCCCCATCTACTCCTTCTCCCCCAGAATCGGCCCTGGCCCTGTACTTCGCTAGCGTCGGGTCTTCCCTGGTTTCCTTCCCGTACATCTCTGGGGTATCCCTAAAGGGGCCTGGTCTAAGGTACAAGTCGGGGTAGAGAGTCTTACCTGGGTCTCAGCAGCAGGTGGGCCGGTCTCGGCGGCACGGGTCTGGGCACGGGTCGTGACAGCATCCACCTCAGCGGGACCCATGGGAGCGAAGGCTGAAACAAGGGGCGCCAAGTCATTGCCAAGGAGGACATCCGCTGGTAAGTCCTTCATGACCCCCACATTCACATGTCTAGTGCCCACTCCCCAATCCAAATGTACCCGGGCAACGGGTAGGCGAAACACGGCACCCCCGGCTACTCGCACTGCGACCGTGTCCCCGATATGTTGGGCTTCGGATACCAGGTGCTTCTGGAGTAAAGTCATGGTTGCCCCGGTATCCCGTAGACCTCCTTCCCGTTTACTTTTACACACTGCCGGTGGTGCTGTCTGTTATCCCGGTGGGCAGCCTGAACGGGGTCTGCCTCATGCAGGATGCCCCAGCACTCCTCTTGCTCTACACAGTGAGCGGCAGGGAGGGGAGGTCGTGGATTGCCGCCGGCTGGTCTCCTCCAGGACTGGTTCTGGTTGGCGCTGTTCATCGGGCACTCTGGTCGCTTGTGCCCTAGCTGCTTGCACAGGTAGCACCGAATGGGTTGTGCATACTCCCATGAATTAAACTGGGGTGGCTGTTGATACTGGGCAGATGGAGGGGGTGCTGATGGACGATTCATTGGAGGCTGATATATGTTAGCTGCTGTTGGTGCTGCTGGCCTGTACTCCACTCTGGCGGGAGCCTTGCTGATGAGACTGTCCAGTTTGTGGGCATCGGTATACTCATCTGCCAGGTGAGCTGCTTCGTGCAGAGTGGAGGGTTTATGGTCCCTTACCCACTCTCTGACCCCTGCTGGCAATTTATCAAAGCAATGTTCCAAAAGAAACATCTGCAGCACCTCTTCTCCGGACACAGCCTGGCACCCCGCCATCCAGTGGGCGGCTGTGCGGTGCTCCTTACATGCCCATTCAACGTACGAGTCCCCAGATGTCTTGACAGTGTCTCGGAACCTCCTCCGGTATGCCTCGGGTGTAAAGCTTCCCTGACGGCCACATAATCCCCAATCTCCTCATCAGGGATGGCCCGAAAAGCCTTGCTGGCCCGGCCGGATAACTTGCCGTACAATATAGTAACCCAGTCTTCCAGGGGTACCTTGTGCAGGGCACATTGCTGCTCAAAATCAGCAAGGTACCCATCAATCTCTCCTTCTGTCTCACTGAAGGCTTTAAACGCAGTAAACGGCACCTTCTTTCTTTCTCCCAGGTTTGCTGTGACTGGGGCTGCTGCAGCACCGCTTTGGCGAAGCAGGTTGGCCTCCACAGCGGCCATGACCTGGTCGATGATCTCTGCAGATGGGTTGGGACCATAATGTGCCAGCCTGATTCTTACCGCCCGGTCAAAGCTTGCCTCCTCGGGGGTTCTGTCAGCTGTGCTGGGTCCATTGGTTCCCTCTGCCGCTGGTACTCCATCCATTTCCAGCAATAGTGCAATAATATCCCTCTTCCTGAGGTTACTGGCTTGTCTGCCTCTTTGCTCTAATAAATCCTTTAGGGTAGCTCTTCTCAGGTTTTGGTATTGTAATTCCATTTAGTCCTGGTTGTAGTGGTCTCTTTGGGCACTGAGGATCATCCCGTCGCTTGCCACCAGTTGTTACGGTACCTCCAGTAATAAATGTACAAACCGCCGTTTAGTGAATGCTCCCCGTTCGCAATAATGTTGTCTGGTAGCGTGTACAGTATAACCATGCGAACCACCAGCTAGGGAACACTCCAAACTCCCGAACGGTACCTGTACGGCTCTTTCCCTTCACGAGCTCCAAATACACAAACTGCCAATATTAGCCGAACGCCAATATCTTCCAAGCGGCAAATAATTCCAATAAGCGCCGGTAATAAAATCCCCCCAATAACGAGACCAAGCTCCGCTTTGAGGGTAAAACACAAACTGATTTACTGTGGGCTACCTGCCCGGTATTTATGTAGGTCTCCCACTTGGTGGACACTCCCCTAGGGGACCAAATGGGAGACTGGAATAACAGAAGGACATGGGGACATTTCAGACATACATCCCAACAATATTCCCAGCATGCATCACAGTTCCCTCCCCTCTGCTCGGGAGATAATTGGGAAGTAATTCAATTATCTCCCCGAGCAGAGGCAAATCGCCATTTTAACTCAAAGTTATAAAACACATTAAAATACATAACTTTCTAATTGCCGAACATATTATATTCGTGTAACACATCCCCAGATAGCCTGGATCTGAGTGCATATTATTGGCGAATCGCGCTCAGATCCCATTCGCATAGTTCAATCGCCATGGAGTCAAAGTCTATTACAGTTCTTCGGTATGCGATTGACTCCATGGGAAGGCTATCTGGGTTAAGTCCATTCATGTTGTTGAATCTCCCGAACAGCCGGCATTCGTATGCTTTTGTCGATTGAGAAGGGGAGGTAGACGGCTTCAGCGGTGTTCGGTTGAAAAAGTGTCCGTTTTCAGTTCCATGAAATAACCGTAGAACACCGCTGGTCTTTCGCATGGTTAAAATGGCCGCCGCCTCGTGGTTGACATACGAACGATGACCACCCGGTATTCGGTTTTAATTGAGAAGTGTCTGTGGTTAACCGCAACATTCTAATTGGGATCAATAGGTTAACCAGCAACACACTTCTCTTCTGGGTGGCCGTCCGTTCAGTAGCTCCATTCGACAAAAAAAGACATTCCCTTAAACAAAGCATACGAATGGGGGAATTCATGCAAATGGCAAAACAGACGAACACAGTGCTTTTAGTCCATACAGATGGGTCTGTCACAAAAATAATATATAAGAAGTGTGGGAGTGCTTAATCTAAACGTGGTAAATTATGATTGAGCAGACATATAGCTCAAATTCAAGGTTTTGTTTTGGTCAGAACTTGTACAGTTGCCTCTGTTTTTAAGAGGTTGATATATATATAGCGTTCCATTCCCAGTCTTTTCTAATAGTTTTGTAATTTGAAATACTGAATTGTGTAATTATTGTTTATTTTTATGTAACAGTTTTGACTTGTATATATAGTGTCTGTGATCACATTGTCGCATTGAAATGCTAAATAGTTGTTAGTTTACATGTTGCAAAACTTATTAAAAAAAAGTAAATAAAAAAGTGTGTTGTGATTGTCTTCAGTAAATATTTTTCTCAGAAGGTTATATATTATAGACACTGCAAACTATAACTATTCTCCACAGATTTGAAAATAGTAAATCATTTGGGGTTTAAGTGTGTTAAATACTTGCTTTATTGATAAGTAGAGTTCATGTATAGTTGTGATTTGTCTTGCTATCTCGGCTGTTACCTCTTCAGTACAGGAACATATTTTGTAGCAGTGAGAAAAGAAAATCGAAGAGAATCAACAAAGAAAGAGACACCTCTACAGAGGATCTTTGTAGAAAGGTAAGCCTTTTTAAATAAATTCCATAATATATTGAAACATACACTTTTGCAAAATTGGGAAAAAGTTCTCATTACGCTTTCAACAATTTTTCTCTTTTTATAACAATACATAAACTACTCTTTCTGACAGCAAGGTGCCAAAAATGCATTTGGTCAAACATTCTAGGTTTTAATAAACTATACTTGCATTCAGATTCCTTAACTGATAACATTTTCAGGGTTATTCGCTTCAGTGAGAATTCAAAGTGAATTTCAAATTCAAAGTAAAAATAGCCAAATGAAAAACATTCTGTAAGTCAGATTTGTCTCCAAATCTGTTGTTTTGACCTTAAATTTAAAAGTCACTTTAAATCCTCACTTTAGTGAATAATCTGCTGATGTAAAAATTATTTAGGAATGTTTCGAGCAGAGGACACGGGAAAGTAGTTTAGACACAGTGTTTCATAATGATCAATTTATATATACACTTATGCTGGAGAAGGCATTACTAAAGTTAGGATTGTGCAGAAAAATAAGGATTTATTTTCCACAAGTGAATCATCTGTCATTCTAGAATCATTGGCCAAAAAAAATCTGGTTTAAACAAATAAAAATGAAAGTAATGTATCTGCTTATGATTCCATTTTTACTGTAAGATGGTAATAATAACACAGAAAGCCCAGTATCTGTTCTGTGAAATGATTTACTTGATGATGATGATGATATTGCTTATCATTATTGAATATTTAATAAGCTATTTGTCCCATCTCATTTCTTCCATGTATGCATTTCTTTAAAATACATGTTCAGAACATTTTAACTTTTGTGTGTGAGTTTCTCTTTCTGATTGAATCGTTTTTTTCTTACAGTAAACCTGTTCCTTCTCACCCAATTATCTCATAGCACGTAGCGTAATCTTATCTCTTGTACCATCTCACACTAAGATTATTATTATTATATAGCACTAATCTATTTTGCACTGCTATACAATTATACAAAGAGGATATTTACAACAAGTAACTATATACAACAGCAAGTCTATTAACAGAGACAAGAGGTAAAGAAAGCCCTACTCAAATAAGCTCACACTCTATTAGAATTTAGGGGTAGGTGGATATACAGTGCTAGATGTCCCTTGTCTCAAAGACACTTGCTGGTAATGTGATCTGACTGGATACCAAGCCTGGGATTTTCAGGTCTAAGACAATAAGGCATGTTACCACTGCTTTAACCAGGCAAGATGTCAGTTGACCAGGCTTTGTATATTTCAGGCTAACTGAATCCAACTTTCTAATAGCACAAATAGAAGGATTTGATCTTAACTTCATATTGGTTTGATCTGTACTCTATGAATCCCACACACACTATACTAAAGCTGAAATCAGTCAATACAAAGTATTTAATATTGAGGCAGAGCCATATGCCGACAGGCTGTGAAAGAACTCTGATCTCATATTGTATTGCTCCTTGTGTTTCCTGATGCTGTGTGTACTCTGTACTAATACAGGGTATGATGAGATTATAAAATACACTACAGTTCACTCTGTATCACTAACACCACAATATGTTGTTGTCCATGAGTGATAATGTGATAGCAATGCCTTTTAGTTTTTTTTTTGTGTCTGTATATATATATATAAATTACCACGTGGCTTGCACTTACGGTAAAGTGGGGTAATGCCCGGTGCAGGTCCAGCACAATAATCATGCACAAGAAGGATGGACTACACTCCAGGGACTTCAAACTTTTATTTACTTGTTTTTTTTTTTTTTTTAAATATGTGATGTCTCCATACAAGGAGCTTTTCATCAGAAAAACAAATGTTTACAAACACACAGTGCCTATATATATATCAAATAAACAAAAAACTAATTGTACTCACTAATCCCAGGCATGCAGTGTTCATGCCTGGCCTGAGGCATGCAAATCCACTGAACCATAAGTATACAGAGAAATCTGAGGCTAGGGGGAGATCAGTATTCATTCCAGATAGTTGTCTAGACAGTTGTATTAGTTTGAAGTCACTGGAGTGTGAATGAGTGTGTGTGAGTGAGTGTGAGTGTGTGAAAAAAGTGTGGATGAAAACACTTTCTACCTGAAGTGGATAGTTAATACATTGCTAAACACAAATACACACACCACGTACTCCAGGCCTCCATTGCAAACCAGTCACCAACCTAATCTTGATGAATTGCATTAACAATGAAACAGCTGTCCATGAGTGGTTCACTGGCTTAGCTCCTCTTCCTGAGTTGTGTTTTAAAGCTGCTGTATACAGCAGACACATACTCCATGTATAAAGTGGAATTATGAGGCAAAAATGTGGTTCTTTGTTGAGCTCATTTGCATACTGCTACCCAAAATCTATTGCAGTAGTGAGATCAATGTTAAAGTGAGATTTCTGTGGGAAAAGCAAGTCTTATGGATTTACTGGTGTGTGTATTTGTGTTTAGCAATGTATTAACTATCCAATTACTTCAGGTGGAAGGGGTTTTCATCCACACTTTTTTACAATTTTTGCCAAGCCTCCATTGCAAGCCAGTAACCAACCTCATGCTGATGAGTTGCATTAACAATGAAACAGATGTCCATGAGTGGTTCACTGGCTTTGCTCCTCTTCATGAGTTATGTATCAAAGCTGATGTATACAGCAGACACATACACCAAGGAATCCATGTAGAAAGTGGAATTATGAGGCAAAAATGTTGTTCTTTGTTGAGTGCATTTGCATACTCCTACCCAGAATCCCTTGCAGTAGTGAAAGCAAATCTTATGGCTTGACAGGTGTTTGTATTTGTGTTTAGTAATGTATTTACTAATGTATGTCCTATGTATATACTATATATAAACAAATATCTAAATAATATATCAAATGCCAAATGATACCACACTCAAAATTTGAGAAAATAAACCAAGTATAAAGTTTATTAATATATGTATTATAATAAACTAATAAACTTTATACATGGTACAGTATCTCAAATATTGAGTGCGGTGTCATTTGGTATTTGATATAGTATAGTTTGGGGTCTTTGGAGGTGACCCGGGTACCTGCACCTATGTTGTGAATGAGTGCAAGCACACTTTGGATCTTTTTGGTTATGGAAATCGAATAAGATCAGGGTGCTGCACTGCACTCCAAACTCTATAAAGGACAAAAAGATGAGAGCATTTGCTAGATTTTAAATGAAGTTTGCTTATGAACAAATCAACTTTTTGACC
>OW240914.1:13795199-13807826 GCA_933207985.1 Pelobates cultripes | reverse complement strand
TCTATCTTGATAAAGACCTTTAATATATATATATATATATATGCGAACTTCAATACAATAATTGGATTGATTTGAAATCCAGAGCGATTTCTCTTATCTGTTTGTACTATATATAAAATATAGCATTTAAGTCATGGTTTACTATATGTATTCACTTTTATATGTTACATTTATATATGTGTGTATGTATTGTTTGTATATTGTATTTTTTGTAATATTGTATCCAGTTGTAAAAATGCAGTGTTTTGTGAATCCAGGACATACTTGAAAACAAGAGAAATCTCAATGTATCCTTCCTGGTAAAATATTTTATAAATATATACATTTAACCACTACACTTTATTTTAAAATACACATATATATATATATATATATATATATATATATATATATAGTTTAAGCCAAATGTGATACAGCTCCCCATATTGCAAATACAAAAAAAAAATCCTGAGATGCATCACCGGCATATCTCAAGTTGGAGTCTGAAAGGTCCTTCTTGGGCATGGAAACTTGAGAATTCATGTTTCTAGAACTATCCCAGATGTCCAAGTTTGATATGCAGATAAACACAGAAAGGCTTCATGTTTCAGACTTCATACTGCATTCTGCAGGTACCATTAGCCAGGGACACTATTTTAAAAATAGCTTTTATAAAACCAAAGCATTGTATATATGTCTGCATATTTTATATTTTTTAGGAAATGTATAACCATACACAAGCCATTGTAACGGAGTTCAGTCTTCTGGGAATTCAGAGTTTAAGAATTTTCAAGAATTATTTATTTTTCCTTTTACTTATCTGTTATTTGTTTACAATCTTTGGAAATCTACTTATTATTTTACTTGTGATATTACACAGGAGTCTGCACTTTCCAATGTATTTTTTCCTGATACAACTGTCCATTTCTGATATATTGTTAAGCTCTGTTATAACCCCCAAAGCACTTTGCATTGTACTCAACGAGTGGGCCATCATGTACTTTTCAGAATGTTTTACACAATTTTTTTTCTTCTGTGTTATTGAATCTTCAGAGTGTTTCCTTCTGACAGTGATGGCGTATGATAGATATCTGGCAATCTCTAACCCATTACGTTACAACTCTATAATGAACTATGCAGTATGCATTCAGTTAGTCACAATATCTTGGCTGTTAGGCTCTTTATTTTCAATAATTAATACAATTGCAATATTCAGACTAGATTTTTGTGGTCCTAATGTCATTGACCATTTTTTTTGTGATCTTACTCCATTGTTAAAACTTGCTTGCTCAGACATCTCTCTTGTTCTCATACAAAATCTTATAACTGGAGTTCCCATCTTAATTTTACCATTAATATTTATCACAGTGTCATATGTATACATTGTCCAGGCTGTACTTAAGATCTCATCCAGAAGTGGAAGGAGGAAAGCCTTTTCCACATGCAGCTCCCATCTGACTGTGGTTTCAATATTCTACGGGACATTAAATGCAAGTTACATGATTCCAGCCAATGGAGATTCATTGAATGTCAATAAATTGGTTTCCTTGTTATACACTGTGGTGACACCAATGATTAATCCAATCATATACAGTCTAAGGAATAATGATATCAAGGAAGCCATTAAAATGTGTTAAATTTGTTTCTCTTCTACTAAGTCAACATTATTTCATGTCGATATGTGTCTCATTTAAAAATATCACACTTGCTTAAAACACACTATCATCACTATCTGACAGTCATACTGTGACATACAATAAAGACAATAAAACATTTTATAGAAAATATACTAGTATATACTCATAAACATAGCAGGATTAATAACGCAAGAAGAAGCATTGTCAATTTATTTATCTACCACATAAATAAGCAGAGTATTTACTATAAAGTAGGAGAATTGAAAGTGACTTCAAGCTGCATTTGAAAGTTTTTCTTGTTCAGCTATTTGCACCTTGAATTGTAGATTATGCTAGCTTTAGTGTAACTATAATCACTAACACCTCAGTGAGTATTTCTCGCATGGGATACAGTGGTACAGACCCAGCAGATCCATTATAGGAGATGAAAGAGAGGAATCCGGTCTAAACATTTATAACTTGCACGATCAGGTAGCCCTCTATAATGAAGTCAGCAGCACGGACGTTTGATAAAATGGAGGGCTTCTCTCTCCTTACCCAGTCGTTATAAAGTATCATCTCCCTTGCATACCAGTGAGGTACTATATCCCTGTACAAGAGCTGAAGCATCAGCGGTAAAACCGGTACGTGGTACGTACCTCCATATTGAATTGAATGCAGGAGGGACGCCCCTCTATGCAGACCTCATTGTCCTGTACAGGTACAAGCCTGTGTGCTGAGCAACGGGGAGGCACCAGAGTGCATGAGTGCATGAGAGAGCCGCACTCTCTAATAATGTAATTGAACTCTGTATCAGCATCAGGCTGATAGCAGGAGTGGACCGTACCCGTTAATAGCAAGAGGTAGTGTCTACGTCCGTGTCTGCTTCTTTCTATGAGAGTGGGCCACACTCAAAACATGTCTCCTGTATCCCTCTCAGTATCGGACTGAGGGTTGTGGAGGGCCGCGCCCTCTAATAGAGAATCAGTGTCCGGTTCAGTCTATGAGAGGGGTTCGTTCTCTCCTAGTGCAAATAAATATCAGTCTCGGGCCGAGGTGCCATCCAAACCCTCTCAGACTCAAGGTGACCAATTGCGGTGTTTACCATTTAATAATATCAGTGTAGGACTGAAGTCCTGAGGAGGGTCCCTCTCTGACCATGAGACCTCTCTCTGAATCACGCACCTGAGAGGTGTGATCAACTGGTAATAAACTAGACCGATGGTAGATGGGGTAGTCTACGACCTTGAGCCTTGCCCATCTTTATTAACTGAAAGGGATGATGAGAGAATGCAACCTCTGGAATAATGATGGCATCTACCAACGGACCACCCAGATCCCGTGCGCATGCGTGGGATTCAGGATGATCGTCGGTAGCCTGAGGAAAGCTGAAGACGTTATCCGCGATCCACGAGAGCCCGGGAGGTCAGAGGAAGTCAAGTCAGGCCTCACGACGACCCGAGCAAAAGGAAAATTGGAATGCATGAAAACAAAGCAAAGACAATTAATGTAGATTAAGGTAAATACATACCTGGGAGAGAAACCGGAGAAGCAAGTCAAGGAAACCCAACTGAAAGGGCCATGAGCTAAAAATGATACAGGAATAACTACTAATACCTAAGATGAGTACCGGAAAGCAGCTAAAGGCTTAGTTGCTATAGACAAGGAAAAACAGAGTTCCCCTGTTGGTATCTGAGCACTGGTCTCTGCATGTGCGATATTCTCCTTGGAGATGTAATGCCGCCAGACTGGCGCAAACCGTGTTTTTTGCGCCCGTGGCTCTTCAAAAGGTCTTGCCCCTAGGGCATGAGGTTTAGCGCCTTCACCCTTCCAATCACATTTAGATGGCTGTATACTGGTGTCCTCTTGGATAGTATGGCAGCAGTTCTTGCCTGGACACCCCTTATCTCCATGTCAATTGTGGGTACTGCGCTGTTCTCCGTGATAGTCCCTAGGCCTGTGGCCAAAAGGGTGTTCGGGCACCGATAGATCAGGCCAAGCAATGGGCAGATATAGCAGGTCAATCAACGCGGCGCAGACATAGCCAGCCAATCAATGGGGCACCGACACAGCTGGTCAATCAATGGGCACAGACATAGCAGGCCAATCAATGGGGCAGAGACATAGCATGCCAATCAATGGGGCACAGACATAGCAGGCCAATTACCGGTGTAGTGTTCTGCCAGCAGCAGGAGACCAAACTGCCCGGATAGAGATCCCTCTATATATATAGAATCTTGAGTAATTGGGTGCAAGCTATACAGTAAACCAAAACCACATGGTAGAGAGAAATTGTGCTAATTGCACTAACATAGGAGCTCTGGCAGTAAGCAGGAAAAACATCCAGTAGTGTTTATGGTCTCATGAATTCCTGTCACAATATGTATGTCCGTTAAGGTAATGTAGTGTAGGTAGCATAATCCAATTAAATTCGCCTATTAGCAAAGCTAGTTGCAGAAGGACTGCAAAAATAAAAATTGTATTTGCCATGATATGATAAACCTTTTATCTATTTATATAAGGTTAGAAGACCTTTAATATGAGACAGTGTTTTAAATTTCTGTCATTCCTGAAATTACTTGCCTTAGGGTGAACTATTTCCTGACATCGTTATAGTGTTATAGCCATCTACAACCAAGCCAGCAATACAGGACCTACCATCAGGTCATATTCACTAAATGCTTCTTCGTGATGCACAAAATCAGAAGGTGAGTATTTATCCGGCGGGGGGGTGGGGGGGAACGAGAAGGCGCAGCCTCCCTCTCCCGGTCGGACGTACGTGGTCCGTCTAGAGAACCGGCCGTGATAAGCGCCCATGAGGGAAATAAGTTCCAGCTGCCGGGTGCTCACGCTGCTCACATGCACTCCAGGGCCGATAAACGCTGTGGTCCTGGAGCTCAGAGGTCTCATAGGGGGCCGGATTTGCATAAAGCCTCCTGCGACCTACGAGCAGAATAAACCAAAGGTAAAATGGCAGAGGGAAGACAAAAAGGAATAATGGCAATAGACGGGGGGGGAAGGAGGGGATATATGAAGTCACAGTAAGGCATATGACAGTACAGAAAATATATAAAGGTACCGAAGGTACTTATAAAGGCAGTGAAAAGTATATCTATAAAGGCACAGTAATGTCTACATAAAGGCATAGTCTTGCTCACAAGAACCCCCCCCCCCTCATGGATCCAAAAACAGTGTAACAAAAATATAGGAAAGCATAAGCTGCACAGAAAATCCCCCAATAAACCTCTTTAAAGAACTATAAAAAAGGCAATTAAATTCCAAAGCCACCAACTAGAAGCAGGAGGCAGTGGTACTCTGACCTGTACTGATGCGGAGCAGCAAAGAAAGAGGAAATGATATATGGGAAGGGGAGTTTTATAGTACCTAACTTATTTCTGATTTCTTGTTTTTTTCTGTGCTGCTGTGGAGTTCTAGTAAAGAGAGACTTAAGCAAATATGAAGCCTCCTGTCATGTTATACAATTTAAAATTGTCCATTATGTTGTTGGATTGATTTAATTAATCGCTCTGATTGATGATAGCTGTTATGGTTACAAACACTCAAGGTATCCGAACCCAAGTAACTGCCATTGACTTTTGCTACAACCACAGGTATTTTCTGCTTTCTTTCTCAGGTCTCTGTTCAGTGCTGATAATATTCAATGAAGTCACACCATTCCGATGGATTATCAATAAGCATTCAAACGATTATTGCATCGTACATCGTACATATAAAACACAGTTTGTCTAGGGGTATATACATCAATGGAAACATTAACCAATCATGGGAGTCTCAGAACTGAACGTATAACTTTTTATATAACATTTTACAATGCTGATAGTTTCCTGTTCACTGATGCAAGTGACAGTACGAGATTAGGAACCCAATTAAAAATTGAAAGGATAGAGTGTATGAAGTTCTACTTGCGACTATCATGCTGAGGGGGGGTCAATCCCTTGGGTACGTGGGATCCAGAACTACTCTCCAGAGGGACTATCCACCAGTCAAAAGCTTTTCTTCCAACAGCCTTTATTAAAGATTAAAATTGGTAAAAGTACACAGTATAGGCGGATACACAAGACATCAGGTACTCCTTTAGCCGGGTCCAGCTCTGCAACCGAGTGGTATCTATCCTTATGGATCCCTACTGCTGCACAGTGTGAAAAACTTTGATCTGTACAGCTGCAGTTGCTTCTGGGTCTGATATAATCATGTGGTGATGCAATGTGTATCACTTGTCATGTAAAATATCACAGTGTGTATCAGCTTCCATGAACAGTCCCACGGTGTTTTATTGTTGTGTGGTGTATTTATTAAGCACATTTTTGTTTATTTCTAAAGGTGTTATAATTAAAATAAATACTTTTCAATTGAATTTTACATTTTAAATACATTTTTTTTTTCAGTTCCTTACTATTCCTATCACGTAAATTGTCTGTGTTTACCCTAGTGCAACCATGTACTCAATCATTTAATGTTTTTTTTTACTCAGTTCATCCTGCCTGATTTCTAGTACATAGGATTAAACGTCATACTTTGTATTGCAAATTTGCATTTAATGTGGATCAGGCCTCAGTTTCAAATCTAAAAGGGTGGGCGGAATTTCAACCATTAACATGATATCGGGACACAATTTTTCCATAAAGGGTGCTCAGGAATGAGCTTTCCGAAGATACCAAATGTGTGGGGGGTTATTATTGTTTTCATGTTTTTTTCGGGGATATTCATGTTAGGCGTCTATGTATCTGGAGGTTGCTTAGCAGTACTTGATTTCATCGTCTCCCAGACACAAAGGAGATCTATATTGTCAAGTTAATTATCCCATGCTGGGGTCCTGTCTATAAAAGTGTGTAAAATCCTTGTAAAGAGTTCCTGTTTTAACCCTTCATCAAGTTTCGATTGATGTTTGGGTGAGCTGCCATTAATAACGAACGACTTTGCGGGACTAGGAGAGCTGTTCTAGCGGAGATATTATGGCTGATTATTGGCAATTTTCCACACTTCTATACTTGCCTGTGTTCATTGGTGTGGTCTCTGGGCTAAGAGGGGAAAGCCAAATGCTGGAAATAGTTGGGATGGTGACACTGGGGGAAGTTAGTAGCTTAACAGTGATGGTGGCGCTAACAACATGGCAGGAAGAGTCAACAACATCAGATTAACCTCTCTTCTCAGACATAAATGGAGAGTCTGGTGGCACTGGTGATGTTTAGGGAGAAAGCATCAGTGGTGGAGATTGATAAGGACTATGTAGTAATGTACTGTCCTCAACAAGGAGATAATGAGGCTCAGAGTCTAGACTAAAATAAAATGATAAAACTTGCCGGTGTTCTATCAAATTTCCCTTCCCGTGAAAATCCCCTACCCTCGTCACTTCCGGTGAGGGGAATCAGCTGGATCCTGTGCTGCACATGCGTGCTAGCACTCCTGCTATTCCTCCACAGCAAGGTCCTGGAAGGTAAGTAAAACTAGTTTTACACTTTCATTATAGTTAGTGCATTCACTAAGCTTAGGACATGGGACATTTAGGGTTAATGTTAGGGTTCAAATTAGGGTTAGGATTAGGGACTTGTTCATATTTAGTGATAATTCACACTTTATTTTAACCCTTATCCCAAGGGTTAGGGTAAGAATAGAGTGTGAGAGAGGTTAGAATCACTTACCTAACCCTAATTTGAACCCTCACTTAAATGGATATATAGAGTACAATAGCAGATAAAGAGTGTAATAGCAGATAAAGTAAAATAGCAGACAAATAGAGGGCATATAGTGCAATAGCAGATAAAGTGAATTATACAAAATGGATATATAGAGTACAATAGCAGATAAAGAGTGTAATAGCAGCTAAAGTAAATTAACAGACAAATAGAGTGCATATAGTGCAATAGCAGATAAAGTGAATTATACAAAATGGGTAGGTGCTTATAAACACCCCAAAATATAAATGTCCTCCCAGTGGAGAGAAACAAGGTGCACCCTCTCACCCTGCATAGCCTCTCTGTTTCTGGATATTCCTGAGGAGAGGGACAAGCTGTGGAAAGGGAGAAGAATTCTGGCAGGGTATTACTGTATTAATAATAGTGTATAACAGCTTTCAGGCAGCACATGGAGCCATATCACAGTCTGACAGGAGTCTTTCAGTTTAATCAGAAATTAGTTCTGCTTATCACAGGGGAAGGAGATGATCTTTTGAGCTTAACTTTCATGAGGCAAAGCAGCATTTATTGACAGGGGATAGAGGAGCTGTTATCAGAGGTCCCATTCATTATGAAGGAGCAAACTAGTAGTGGGGGGGAGGGTCAAAGCTATCTAGAAAACGGAGATAGGATAGAAAGGAGATGGGCTTTAACTCAGAATAAGGGGGTGGAGATGGGGGAGATGAAAGTTCAGAACAGAGGAGGCATGTAATATTGATGAAAATTCACAAAAAGTACAAATGACTCATGATAATATTAAATGTATGCTTACTAAGCCTATATAACAAAATGGGGGAATTAGAGGCAATAGCATAAACTAAACAATATGATATAATAGGCATAACAGAAACATGGTGTGATGAGACACATAACTAGGCAGTTAACTTAAATGGGAACATGTTATTTAGGATGGAAATGAAAAACAAGAAGAGTGGTGTAGTATGTTTGTATGTCAACCATGAGTTAAAGTCAAATTCTAGGCATGTGGAGTGTGACAAGGAAAATGTGGAAGCTTTATGGGTAGATATCTGCTTGGGACAAACAAAGGGAAATCAATTATTGGTTGGGATATGTTATAAAGCACCTAATGTAAATATTAATGAGGAATAACAGCTGTTAGAGCAAATTGGGAAAGCTGCCAATCGATGTAACATGTTAATTATTGGAGATTTTATTACCCGGATATAAATTGGGATAGAGTGACTAGTACTTCAGCAAGGGGAATCAGGTTTTTGAATGTGTTAAATGACACCTTTATGTCACAACTGGTAAAAGCACCAACTAGAAAGGATGCTTGTCTGGATCTCGTTATAACAAACAATGTTGATCTTTTGACCAACATTCAAGTAGGGGAGCATTTGGGAAATAGTGATCACAATATGGTAATTTTTTTTTTAATAAACTCAAAAAATCAAAAGCATGTGGGGTATGCTAAAACATATAATTTTAAAAAAGCCAATTTCAATAAAACTAACCCAAAAATGGTTTCAAGTACACCAATTCTAAAAAAACAAAAAATGAAAGTGAAGGTACACTGGAAACAAAGATGGGTCTGTTAGCTAGTGAAGACCAGGAAAAGGCAGACATTTTAAATAACTATTTTTCTTAAGTATATATTAATAATGATCCTATGGCAAGAGATATGCAAATGAATGCTGCAACAAGCTTGCAGATAATTTGTGACTGGATGACTTGAGACAAGGTGCTACAGCAGTTAAAGAAAATTAATGTAAATAAATCTCTGGGGCCTGATGATATTCGCCCATCAGTACTTATGGAGCTAAGTGGGGAAATAAGTGAACCTCTGTATTTAATTTTTCAAGGTTCTTTTGTTTCAGGTATTGTACTGGATGATTGGAGAAAGGCAGATGTTGTTCCTATATTTAAAAAGGGTTTAAAATCTTTGTCTGGAAATTATAGACCTGTGAGCTTAACTTCTGTGCCTGGGAATATATTTGAAGAGCTATTAAGGGATAAGATTCAGGAATTCATTGGGAAGAACTTTGTTATTAGCAATAATCAGCATAGTTTTATGAAACATAGGTCATGTCAAACTAACCTAATTGCATTCTATGAAAAAGTAAGTAGAAGTATAGATCAGGGTGTTGCAGTGGATGTGATCTACTTGAATTTTGCCAAGGCATTTGAGGGTTCCTCACAATAGGTTAGTATTCAAACCAAATGAAATTGGTCTAGAGGAATATTCTTTTTCTTGGGTAGAACATTGGTTTAAGTATAGAGTACAATAAGTTGTCATTAATGGTAAATTTTTAAGCTGGACAAAAGGTGTAAGTGGTGTCCCTCAGGGTTCTGTCTTGAGATATTTCTTGGCCCAGTCTTGACGTTTCAGCTTGTGTGTCTTGTTCAGTGGTGGTCGTCTTTCAGCCTTTCTTACCTTGGCCATGTCTCTGAGTATTACACACCTTGTGCTTTTGGGCACTCCAGTGATGTTGCAGCTCTGAAATATGGCCAAACTGGTGGCAAGTGGCATCGTGGCAGCTGCACGCTTGACTTTTCTCGGTTCATGGGCAGTTATTTTGCGCCTTGGTTTTTCCACACGCTTCTTGCGACCCTGTTGACTATTTTGAATGAAACGCTTGATTGTTCGATGATCACGCTTCAGAAGCTTTGCAATTTTAAGAGTGCTGCATCCCTCTGCAAGATATCTCACTATTTTTGACTTTTCTGGGCCTGTCAAGTCCTTCTTTTGACCCATTTTGCCAAAGGAAAGGAAGTTGCCTAATGATTATGCACACCTGATATAGGGTGTTGATGTCATTAGACCACACCCCTTCTCATTACAGAGATGCACATCACCTAATATGCTTAATTGGTAGTAGGCTTTCGAGCCTATACAGCTTGGAGTAAGACAACATGCATAAAGAGGATGATGTGGTCAAAATACTCATTTGCCTAATAATTCTGCACTCCCTGTAGTCTGCCCAAAAAAACCACAGAATGTATGGGCTCGTCCGAGATTTGAACCGGGGACCAAAGCGAGAATCATACCCCTAGACCAACGAGCCAATACACTTCCTCTATTTCCAAACTGTAGTGGTACTTACCCTTTCCAGGGGCCGGCCGGGGTCCTCTGTTCGAGCCGCGCGCGGTCCTGCTGCTGCACGAGCCGCGCGCGGCTCAGCCGACCGCTGTGACTAGTAGCGGTCACATGTTCCACCTACTCTAAGAGCGCGCTGCGGGTATCGGGCGCGCTCTTAAAGGGACAGTGGGTGCCTAAATTGGAAAAGGCATCCCATTGGTCCCTGTCATGCCACACTCCCCATACACTTACCTTTTGGGGGCGTGGATGTGACAGGGACCAATCAAATTTGATGTTTAGGTATTTATACTCACCTTCTTTCCTTTGTTCCTTGCCCTATCGTGGTTTCTGTATCAGTTCCCTTTAGCGCTTGTTGTGTTCAGTTGTGTTTCTCCGTATTGACCTTGGCTTTGTTTCTGACTACGTTTTCTCTTTATCCTTATCTGTTCTGGTTGTCGGCTTATTGTTTACTGTGTACCAGACCCCGGCTTGTCCTAGTTTACGCTGTCTCTCTGTGCCCTTGATTTCCTGACTCTGTCTCCTCTCATATACGTCGAGTCCGGCCATTCTAAGGTCCGGTAGACGTATCTCTCCTCTGTGTTGTCTTTTGTTTTGCTGAATCCTGCGTGTTGGGGTATATTCTCGTTACATTACGATAGGGCCATGGACCCCGCAGATTTGGCTCAGCAAATGGCTTCTCACGAGGCAAGGTTTGTAGAGCAGGATCACCGTATGGATCAGATAGCACAGGCTCTCCAGACGCTCTTATCTAGAACCGTTCCTGCAACCGCACCTAACCCTCCTACACCTCATCCTCCCGAAGTATCCAATTCAACCAATGCTTCGCCCCATTTAACACCTCCTCCTAGGTATGGAGGGGAAGCCAAGACATGCAGAGGTTTTATTAATCAAATAGAATTCCACCTTGAGATGTATCCTCATTCCTTTCCCACTGATAGGTCTAAAGTGGGGTTTTTGATGCATCAACTTACTGACAAAGCACTAGAGTGGGCAAATCCTATTTGGGAGGCCAATGAACCTATGGTTCATGATTTCAATAGTTTTCTTGCGGCTTTTCGTAGAACTTTTGACACAACAAAGAGGTCAAAGAATGCCGCAAGAGCATTAATGAGGATTAAACAGGGGTCTAGGTCTGTGGCGGATTATGCTATTCAGTCTCGTACCCTTGCTTCACAGGTAGATTGGACCAATAATGGGTTAACTACTGCGTTCATGGAAGGTTTATCTGACACTATATTAGATGAGGTAGCGGCAAGGGAGCTTCCTATCCCATTAGAGGATCTTATTGACTACCTCATTGATATAGATAATAGAATTCGCGACAGGCTCTATACCAAAAACAAGAATAGACGCCTGGTCACATCTATTAACCCCAGAGTTGATAAACCTGAGAGTGTTAAAGTACCCGAGGAGGAACCCATGCAATTAGGGGTTGCCAAACTCTCGGATACTGAAAAACTACTTAGAAGAAGGAATGGACTCTGCCTATACTGTGGTGGCGAGAACATATAGTGAGAATGTGTCGCTTTAGTCGGAAAACTCGCACCTAAGACAGGGACTGGCCTTGGGTGTGATCTCTAAGTCTCCTAAATTGCCTCCTAATCGTTTGCTTCTCCCTGTTTCCCTTCATATGGGGGTGAGTTGTATAGCAGAATGCATATTAGCCTTGGTTGATTCTGGGGCTGCTGAGAACTTTATTGACTCTGAGTTTGTTATGAAAAATAACATTCCCGTCAGAGAAAGGGAGATACCCTTGGCCATTGAGGCCATAGATGGTAGACCATTAAGTTCTCCAATTGTTACTCATGAAACTGTACCATTACACATGTATACAGGGGTTTTACACTTTGAAACCATTCAATTCCAGGTTATCACATCTCCCTCTTCTCACATTGTGTTAGGGTACCCATGGTTACGTACTCACAATCCCATTTTCGATTGGGAGTCAGGGCAAATAAAATCATGGGGCGATGCCTGCCATGAGTCCTGTACTATTGAAGTCACCCCTTTGAATTCTATTAATGTCCCTACAACTCCTCCTTTGTCCACTGTTATACCCTCTCAGTACTTATTTCTCAAAACTGTCTTCGATAAAAGGGAGGCTGACAAATTACCACCTCACAGACCCTACGATTGTGCTATCGATTTATTGCCTGGCACAATACCTCCAAAGAGCAGGGTGTACCCTTTATCTGTTCAAGAAAACCGTGTCATGGAGGAGTATATTAAGGAATCATTAGAAAAGGGGTTTATTAGGAGATCCTCTTCTCCGGCTGGA
>OW240914.1:13763478-13774593 GCA_933207985.1 Pelobates cultripes | reverse complement strand
AATAGCGCTCAGATCCTATATGCATAGTTCAATCGCCATGGAGTCAAAGTCTATTACAGTCCTTCAGTATGCGATTGAGTCCATGGGAAGGCTATCTGGGGTAAGTCCATTCGTATGTTTAAACCTCCTGAACGGCCGGTGTTCGTATCCTTCTGTCGATTGAGAAGGGGAGGTCGACGGCTTCAGCGGTGTTCGGCAGAAAGAGTGTCCGTTTTCAGTTCCATGAAATACATGCCGAACACCGCTGGTCTTTCGCATGTTTTAAAATGGCCGCCGCCTCGTGGTCGACATACGAACGACGACCACCCGGTATTCGGTTCTTAATTGAGAAGTGTCTGCGGTTAACCACAACGTTCTAATTGGGATCAATAGGTTAACCAGCAGCACACTTCTCTTCTGGGTGGCCGTCCGTTCAGTAGTTTTATTCAGCGGAAAAGTCAATTCACTTGAACAGAGGCATACGAACGGGTAATTCCACGAAAAGGCAAAAACAGGCAAAACAGACGAATCCAGCAACCAGTCTCTATACAGATGGATCTGTCACAATATAATTCTCTGTTATTTGTTCTAAATACTCTACATGTTGAGTTTTAGTGAGAATAAAATCATTCAGCCTCCATGTGGATCATTTTTTATAAAGATAATCTTTTACTTATAACAAAATTGCATTATGATCCCACCAGGGTGTCAACAGTATTGTTATTTGTTTTATTTATATCAATATTGGCCATAATTTAATCAGTTCTAGAATACGTTAAACACTGAAGGATAGAATATCCATTTTACTATCTATTCTATCTATTCTAGCTGTTTATATTAAAGGGCAATTTGAAACCAGTGATGTCTCGAACGGTTCGCTGGCGAATAGTTCCCGGCGAACATCGCTTGTTCGCGTTCGCCAAGGACGGCGAACATATGCGCTCATCATCAATGAGTAAACTTTGACACTGTACCTCACAGTCAGCAGACACATTCCAGCCAATCAGCAGCAGACCCTCCCTCCCAGACCCTCCCACCTCCTTGACAGCATCCATTTTATATTCATTGTGAAGCTGCATTCTTAGTGAGAGGAGGGACAGTGTAGCTGCTGCTGATTTGATAGGGAAAATGATAGCTAGGCTAGTGTATTCAGTGTCCACTACAGTCCTGAAGGACTCATCTGATCTCTGCTGTAAGGACAGCACCTCAAAAAGCCCTTTTTAGGGCTAGAACATCAGTCTGCTTTTTTTTCTGTGTAATGTAATTGCAGTTGCCTGCCTGCCACCCTGTGTGTCAGGCTCACAGCATATACTGTGCCCACTTGCCCAGTGCCACCACTCACTCACTGGTGTCACAATAGCTTGCATTTAAAAAAAAAAAAAAACTTTTTGGACTGTAATATAATAGCAGTCAGTTTCCTTCACGAGTGTGCATTTCAGGGCCTGCCCAGTGCCACCACTCACTCACTGGTGTCCCAATAGCTTGCATTTAAAAAAAAACAAAAAACTTTTTGGACTGTAATATAATAGCAGTCAGTTTCCTTTATGAATGTGCGTTTCAGGGCCTGCCCAGTGCCATCACTCACTCACTGCTGTCCCAATAGCATGCATTTTAAAAAAAAACTTTTTGGACTGTAATATAATAGCAGTCAGTTTCCTTTATGAGTGTGCGTTTCAGGGCCTGCCCAGTGCCACCACTCACTCACTGGTGTCCCAATAGCTTGCATTTAAAAAAAAAAAAAAACTTTTTGGACTGTACTATAATAGCAGTCAGTTTCCTTCACACGTGTGCGTTTCAGGGCCTGCCAGGGCACAGTGTCACACCAGTGCATCTCATATTTGGTGTAACAGTATTGTACATTTAAAAAAAAAAAATTTTTTTTGACTGTTATAGATTTAATAGCAGTTAGTTGTCTGCAAGCGTGTGTGTCAGGCCTACAGCGTCTACTCTGCCAACTTCTGCCACTGCACAGTGCCACTCATATCTGTTGTCACAGTAGCCTGCACGCATAGTACCACTAATCGAAAAAAAAATGACAGGCAGAGGCAGGCCACCCCGCAGGGGCCGTCGTGGTCGTGGTGCTGTGATTCCCTTTGGCCCTAGAATACTGCCCAGTGTTCAGAAGCCACGTACCCTGAACTCGAAAAGTTCTGAGGACATAGTTGACTGGCTAACACAGGACACCCAATCTTCTACAGCTTCCGCTCGGAACCTTGAAGCACCATCATCCTCCAGCTTAGCTTCGGGCACCTCTCAAGTTACCACTCGCCCGCCTGCCGCCACCACCAACACAAGCACCACAGCAGCTTCACTTGGTATGTCAGAGGAGTTATTTACACATCAGTTGGAAGAAATGAGTGATGCGCAACCATTATTGCCAGAGGATGTAGATAACAGGGATATGTCTCAGTCAGGCAGCATTACACACATGGACGTACGGTGTGATGATGATGATGTTGTACCCGCTGCTGCTTCCTTTGCTGAGTTGTCAGATACAAGTGAAGTGGTTGATGATGACGATGCGTCCGTGGATGTCACGTGGGTGCCCGCTAGAAGAGAAGAAGAACAGGGGGAAAGTTCAGATGGGGAGACAGAGAGGAGGAGGAGGAGACGAGTTGGAAGCAGGGGGAGGTCGTCGCAAGGAGCTAGTGGCACAGTCAGACAGCATGCATCGGCACCCGGGGTCAGCCAGACAGCACGCCAATCAACGCATGCTGTTGCCACCACCAGAATGCCATCATTGCAGAGCTCAGCAGTGTGGCATTTTTTTTGTGTGTCTGCCTCTGACAACAGCGATGCCATTTGCAACCTGTGCCAAAAGAAACTGAGTCGTGGGAAGTCCAACACCCACCTAGGTACAACTGCTTTGCGAAGGCACATGATCGCACATCACAAACACCTATGTGATCAACACATGAGTACAAGCAGCACACAAACTCAAAGCCGCCATCCTCCTCCTAGTCCAGCATTTTCAGCCACGTTAACCACTGCTGTCCTTGCCCCCGCTCAACCATCCGCCCCTCCGTCTCTCGCCTTGAGCAGTTCCTGCTCATCTGCCCACAGTCAGGTTTCTGTCAAGGACATGTTTGAGCGTAAGAAGCCAATGTCACAAAGTCACCCCCTTGTCCGGCGTCTGACAGCTGGCTTGACTAAACTCTTAGCCCGCCAGCTTTTACCATACAAGCTGGTGGAGTCTAAAGCTTTCAAAAAATTTTTAGCTATTGGGATACCGCAGTGGAAGGTACCCGGCCGAAATTTCTTTGCACAAAAGGCAATCCCCAACCTGTACTCGATTGTGCAAAAGGAAGTAATGGCATGTCTGGCACACAGTGTTGTGGCAAGGGTCCATGTGACCACTGATACCTGGTCTGCAAAGCATGGTCAGGGCAGATATATCACCTACACTGCGCATTGGGTAAACCTGCTGACGGCTGCCAAGCATGGAATGCGTGGCTCTGCTGAGGAGTTGGTGACACCGCCATGACTTGCAGGCAGGCCTGATGCCACCTCCTCTATTCCTACTACTCCATCCTCTTCCATAACCTCCTCGGCTGAGTCCTCTTCTGATGCTGCATCTTGCTCCACATCAACAGCACCCCCCCCAGCTCCCCAGGTACTATTCCACATCCCGGATACAGCAGTGTCACGCTGTCTTGGGGTTGACTTGCCTGAAAGCAGAGAGTCACACTGGACCAGCACTCCTGTCCGCCCTGAATGCACAGGTGGATCAGTGGCTGACTCCGCACCAACTGGAGATCGGCAAAGTGGTTTGTGACAATGGAAGAAATTTGTTGGCGGCATTGCATTTGGGCAAGTTGTCACATGTGCCGTGCATGGCACATGTGTGTAATCTGATCGTACAACGCTTTGTGCATAAGTACCCAGGCTTACAGGACGTCCTGAAGCAGGCCAGGAAGGTGTGTGGCCATTTCAGGTATCACTTTTCAGATATCCAGCGGCGAAAAAACATGCCAGTGAGGTGCTTGATTTGCGACAGCCCGACACGTTGGAATTCAACACTCCTAATGTTCAACCACCTGCTCCAATAAGAAAAAGCTGTTAACAAGTATTTGTATGACCGGGGTGCTAGGACAGCCTCTGCGGAGCTAGGAATTTTTTTGCCACATTACTGGACGATCATGCGCAATGCCTGTAGGCTCATGCGTCCTTTTGAGGAGGTGACAAACCTAGTCAGTGGCACCGAAGGCTCGGCATCCAACCTTGTGCAAATGGGGTCTTTCATGCTGTCGTGCCTGTTGAGGGACCCTCGTATAAAAAGGCTGAAGGAGAATGACCTGTACTGGGTGTCCACGCTACTAGACCCCCGGTATAAGCAGAAAGTGCCTGAAATGTTACCGAATTACGGCAAGTCGGAAAGGATGCAGCAGTTCCAAAATCAATTAAAAAGTATGCTTTACACAGTGTATAAGGGTGATGTCACAGCACAACGGGAATCTAACAGGGGAGGAGGTGAAAATAATCCTCCCCCTCCCACGACCACGCCGGCAAGGACAGGACGCTTTACAGACGTGTTGTTGATGGAGGACATGCAGAGCTTTTTAAGTCCTACGCATCGCCACAGCCCTATGGGGTCCACCATCAGAGAAGGACTCGACCGTCAGGTAGCAGACTACCTCACCTTAACTGCAGATATTGACACTCTGAGGAGCGATGAACCCCTTGACTACTGGGTGTGCAGGCTTGACCTGTGGCCTGAGCTATCCTAATTTGTGATAGAACTTCTGGCCTGCCCCGCTTTAAGTGTCCTGTCAGAAAGGACCTTCAGTGCAGCAGGAGGTATTGTCACTGAGAAGAGAAGTCACCTAGGTCAAAAAAGTCTAGATTACCTCACCTTTATTAAGATGAATGAGGGATGGATTCCGAAGGGACTGACAGTGTGCAATACATTCGACTAAAAAAGGCCTGATGAGGGGGACGTAACAGGGTGTCGCGGCTGCACCGCGTGATATTTAAATCCCTAGCTCACCCCAGTACCATGCCCTGTTGTGGTTTCCTGTTCCTGGTTTCCTGAGAGTGCTTTATCATTGTGAATCTGATTTCCTGGTATCCTGACCTTGGCTTTTCCCTGGTTAATCTGAATTCTGGTTTCCCTGACTTGGCTTGTGTAAAAGGTATTGTGTATCTTCTAGCTTCCTTGACCTCGGCTTTCCCTTTGACCATTCTCTGTCTCTAGCGTATTAGTCCGGCCATTCTAAGGTCCGGTTTACGCTCTGTCCTTTTATTTTCCTTTTCTTGCTGTGAGCATAAAAGTGGAATAGTGGTTGATGGAAGATACATCAGGCCTGATTTGCTAAACAGCAACCTGAGAATTTTCAGTTAAATGCCCCAGGGAGAGATGTTAGAGTTTGCAATCTACATTGCTATGGTTCTGCAAAACATGGTATGGGTCCCTGGGGCAGAGTATTTGGAGAGCAGGGTGGGCCAATGCTCCAACAGCATTATTTGCTGTGTAACAGACCACTATTTGGATCTGACTTACGAGTTAGTTAATTGGCACTCACCTGTAGCTAGTCAATTAGTAGACAGGCCTTTAAAAGAAGAGGGCAGCCTGCTGCAGTGTGAGGGAGAAAAAGACAGCTAGGAGAGTGAAAGACAAGTGTGTTTATTGCAAAGACATTTCTTTTGTTTGGAAAATTGGTAAGTGGGAAAGCCACCCAATTGCAGATAGCAATTCTGTCTAGTAAGAGCTCAAGTAAGAGCAAGGGATTTTGTTTGTTTTTGTTATTATTTAAAGAACCTGTTTTCTTACTGAATAAAAAGAAAAACTGAGCTGAAGGTGTCCTGGACTTTGTATACCCTAGAAGGCTGTGGTTACTGCAAGATCAGTGACAATCCTACCTGTAAAAGAGGTGGTTTGTTACATATGGTGGAGAATGCGGGCAGCCACGTTAGCCTGAGGGTAGAAGTCATTTAAAGCTCAACATGGAGGATGTTATCAAGGCTCTGATCCAATCCACCTCTGTGCAACAGGAGGCTAACAGGAGAGCTGCAGAAAACAGTGCAGCCCTGCAGCAACTGGTGCTGGCCCAGGCAGAGTGTGCTAAAGTGCTGGCCAAAACACAAATGGAGTGCACTGAGTCCTTGGTGAAACAGCTTGTTGTGACACAAGCGGAGATGTTTAAAGTAGCCCGTGAGGAGCAGCAAAAAGTCACCCAGGGACTTCAACAGGAAATCCAAGCTATCTCTGAAAAACTGAATGGAGACCCTGATGGAAGATACCAGGGGCCAAAGATGATTCGGGCGAGCCACTATCTTCAGAAAATGACCGCATCAGATGATGTTGAGGCGTACCTTCTGGCATTTGAGCGCACTGCTGAGAGGGAGGGATGGCCGGCTGGTGAGTGGGCAAGCATACTGGCACCGTTCCTAAGTGGAGAGCCACAGAAGGCATATTATGACCTAGAACCAGCCGATGCAAGTATCTACAGCAAATTGAAAGCTGAAATCTTGGCACGACTGGGTGTAACCTCTGCAGTACGTGCCCAAAGGTTCCACTCATGGTCATATTCTTCAGACAAAGCCGCACGTTCCCAAATGTTTGACCTCATACACCTTGCACGGAAATGGTTACAACCTGAAATCCATTCAGCTAGCCACATTGTGGAAACCTTAGTAATGGACCGGTTTTTGCGTGGTTTACCAGCTTCCCTGCGTCGCTGGGTCAGCCAAAGTGACCCCCATACAGCTGACCAACTGATTGCCTTGGTGGAAAGATATGTGGTTGCAGGAGAACTGCTATGTCCTACTTCACAGGCAAACCCTCGCAATCCTAAGCCCCAAGATTCTGCAAGACCTGGTAAGACTGTTCAAGGTTTAAGGGGAGCTGAAGAACTGCAGCTCTATACACAAAACACCAGGGGGCATCCAGGTCTAATAGGCCTGGGAAAGGAACTAATTGGTGGTCAGATTGTACTGTCAAATGTTTCAAGTGCAAAGAGGATGGTCATATGGCCAAAGACTGTCCATTTAAGGATGAACCTATGGAATGCAATATGGGCAAAGATGAGGGAACACGTTCATTTTTGCTCAATTGTTATGGTACTGTTAACAATGACTATGATAATAACGCTCATAAATGCTGTGTAACTGTGAATGGAAAAATGTCTAAAGCATTACTTGATTCAGGTAGTATGGTTACGTTGGTAGCAGAGTCTATAATACCTTGTGTAAAACCTGATCATGTACAGAAAATAGGCATTATCTGTGTTCATGGTGATAAAAAGGAATACCCCACTGCGGAAGTAAATATTGGAACCCAGTATGGGGATTTAAAGTACCGAGTGGGTGTAGTACCTAGATTAGCCCATGAGGTAGTGATCGGTAGAGACTTTCCTCATTTTCTAAAATTATGGGCAGCTTTACAAAAGACAGACCAAAATTTATCAGAAATGAGTCAGTCTGTCGAGGATAATGTGTTCCCTTTTTCCGATATTGACTTGGGTTTTGACCACTGTGATGGAAAAATAAGAAAAAAGAAAAAATACTGCCCTAAACCAGTATTAATAGGAGATAACCCAGCTCAAACTAGTGAGGAGCCTACTAATACTGCAGACAAGGATAAGGACTTAATTGATATTGGAATTAGTCCAGGTAACTTTAAAAGCGCTCAGTGGGAAGATCCCACTTTAGTGACAGCTAGAAATGATATTAAAGTTGTAAATGGGGTTGCTAATCAACCAGGAGAAGCACTGCCGTTCCCCTATTTTGAAGTACAAAATGACCTAATTTACCGTGTAGAAAAAAAGGATTCAGACATCATTAAGCAGCTGTTGGTTCCTCAGACTTACCAGAATATAGTGCTAAAGTTGGCTCACAGCCACATATTAGGGGGACACTTGGGAGTCGAAAAAAACTAGAGAGAGAGTCCTTAGAAGGTTTTACTGGAGTGTTTGCTGCTATTACAAACTATTGCTCCTCATGTCCTGAGTGCCAGTACAGGGCTCCTTTCAAGACTTTTCGTAGTCCACTTGTACCCTTACCCATAATTGATGTGCCTTTTGAAAGGATCGCTATGGACTTAGTGGGGCCACTGGTAAAGTCCGCTAGGGGACACCAATATATATTAGTCATCTTGGACTATGCAACTCGCTACCCTGAGGCCATTCCCTTGCGTAATACCTCTGCAAAGTTAATAGCTAAGGAACTTATGTTGATGTTCAGTAGGGTGGGTATCCCTAAAGAAATACTGACAGACCAGGGGACCCCGTTCATGTCCAGAGTCACAAAAGAGTTGTGCAGGCTCTTGCAGGTTAAACATCTTAAGACCTCAGTATATCACCCACAGACTGATGGTTTAGTAGAGAGGTTCAACAAAACCCTTAAGAGTATGCTACGCAAGGTAATTGATGCAGATGGAAGAAATTGGGATTTTTTATTGCCATATCTACTGTTTTCCATTAGGGAAGTTGCACAGGCCTCCACGGGCTTCTCTCCTTTTGAATTATTATATGGAAGACATCCCAGGGGAATATTGGATATTGCTAAGGAGACCTGGGAACAGGAGACTACTCCTCACAGGAGTGTAATTGAGCATATAGCTCAAATGCAGGATAGAATGGCCACCATCATGCCTATTGTCAGGGAACACATGCTGGAAGCCCAGCAGGCTCAGAAAAACAGCTATAACCGTAATGCTAGAGTCAGAGTGTTCCAACCTGGAGACAGGGTATTGGTTCTGGTCCCTACTGTGGAGAATAAGTTCCTTGCGACTTGGCATGGACCCTATGAAATAATAGAGAAAGTGAGTGATGTCAATTATAAAGTCAGACAACCAGGAAGAAGAAAGCCTGAACAGTTGTATCATATAAATCTGTTAAAGCCATGGAAGGACAGGGAGGTCCTGGTTGCTTTAAAACCTTCAGAACCTCCTATAGTAGAGCCAGAGGTGAATGTATCTGAGACTCTGTCTGTACATCAAAAGCAAGAGGTCAGAGATTTCATCAGAAGAAATAGGGATGTTTTCTCGGTAGTTCCAGGAAAGACTAAGGTGATTAAACATGACATAATAACCGAACCAGGGAAAAGAGTTAACCTCAAACCCTATAGAATTCCTGAGGCCCGGAGGGAGGTTATAAACTTAGAGGTTGAGAGCATGTTAAAACTTGGAGTCATTGAAGAATCCCAGAGTAACTGGAGTAGTCCTATTGTATTGGTGCCAAAACCTGATGGCACATGGAGGTTCTGCAATGACTACCGCAAGTTAAACGCCATCTCAAAATTTGATGCTTACCCAATGCCCAGAGTTGATGAGTTAATAGAAAGACTGGGCAAAGCTCGTTATCTAACAACCTTGGATTTAACAAAGGGTTACTGGCAGGTCCCTCTCACTGAAAGAGCCAAAGAAAAGACAGCCTTTTCAACACCCAGTGGCCTGTTTCAGTACACTGTATTGCCATTTGGGTTACATGGGGCACCTGCCACATTCCAACGAATGATGGACAGAATTCTTAAACCTCATGTTCGTTATGCTGCAGCATACTTGGATGATGTCGTCATCCACAGTGCAGACTGGGAATCCCACCTCCCTAAAGTTCAAGCGGTACTTGATGCTATCCGCTCAGCAGGCTTAACTGCCAATCCTTCCAAGTGTACGATTGGTTTAGAGGAAGCAAAGTACTTAGGTTATTCTATTGGGAGGGGTTTGGTTAAACCACAGGAAGCCAAAGTAGAAGCCATACAAAAGTGGCCACAGCCCCTTACAAAGAAACAAGTAAAGGCATTTTTGGGTTTAATTGGATATTATAGACGGTTCATCCCAGATTTTGCTACCATTGCTGCACCTCTAACAGACCTTATTAAAGCAAAATCCCCAGTTGTAGTTAAATGGTGCCCTGAGGCAGAAAAGGCGTTTAAGAGTCTGAAGGAAGGTATCTGTAGCCATCCTGTCTTGGTGACCCCAGATTTTTCCAGGGACTTCATAGTTCAGACAGATGCTTCTGATGTTGGCTTGGGGGCTGTTCTTTCACAGGAATACCAGGGTGAAGAACACCCTGTTTTCTTTTTGAGCAGAAAGTTAAACCCACATGAGAAGAACTACTCTATTGTTGAAAAAGAGTGTCTTGCTATTAAGTGGGCATTAGACTCTCTTAAATACTACCTACTAGGCAGAAAGTTCCGATTGATAACAGACCATGCACCTCTGACATGGATGTATCAGAACAGGGAAAGTAACTCCAGAGTAACCAGATGGTTTTTGAGTTTGCAATCTTTTAATTTCACTGTGGAACACAGGGCTGGTCTGCAACAAGGTAATGCTGATGGGCTTTCGAGGGTACACTCTCTGTTATCCATGGTCGCTCAAACCCATGGGTATGAGCTGGGGGGAGGATATGTGAGCATAAAAGTGGAATAGTGGTTGATGGAAGATACATCAGGCCTGATTTGCTAAACAGCAACCTGAGAATTTTCAGTTAAATGCCCCAGGGAGAGATGTTAGAGTTTGCAATCTACATTGCTAAGGTTCTGCAAAACATGGTATGGGTCCCTGGGGCGGAGTATTTGGAGAGCAGGGTGGGCCAATGCTCCAACAGCATTAGTTGCTGTGTAACAGACCACTATTTGGATCTGACTTACGAGTTAGTTAATTGGCACTCACCTGTAGCTAGTCAATTAGTAGACAGGCCTTTAAAAGAAGAGGGCAGCCTGCTGCAGTGTGAGGGAGAAAAAGACAGCTAGGAGAGTGAAAGACAAGTGTGTTTATTGCAAAGACATTTCTTTTGTTTGGAAAATTGGTAAGTGGGAAAGCCACCCAATTGCAGATAGCAATTCCTGTCTAGTAAGAGCTCAAGTAAGAGCAAGGGATTTTGTTTGTTTTTGTTATTATTTAAAGAACCTGTTTTCTTACTGAATAAAAAGAAAAACTGAGCTGAAGGTGTCCTGGACTTTGTATACCCTAGAAGGCTGTGGTTACTGCAAGATCAGTGACAATCCTACCTGTAAAAGAGGTGGTTTGTTACATTGCCTATGTATATGTTTACATAGTTTCTGCGTGCTGGACCACACTAGTAGTCATGACATTGGGATTAAACTGATAAGAATAGTACTACTTAACACACCACTCCTATCTGGTGGCACATTAGATTACACGGGCAGTGCCCTAAATTTGAAAGAAGGAGG